>QXEO01000320.1:1073505-1673505 GCA_007115705.1 Dactylis glomerata | reverse complement strand
TTTCCCTCAGTTAAGAAACCAAGGTTTGTCGATCAGGAGAAGAGAGACGATGACGACTGAAGGTGTTTGTGGAACCTGCACACACACAGACAAATACTTTGTCCCCAACTTGCGATGAGGTTGTCAATCTCACCGGTTTGCTTGAAACAAAGGTTATGAGTGTATCGAGTGGAAAACAATAGTAATATGCTAGTAAAGTAAACAGTGCGGGAAAAGTAAACAGGTGATTGCAATATGATTAAAATAGGACCGGGGTCCACAGTTCACTAGTGGTGTCTCTCCATAGATAAATAACATGCTGGGTAAACAAATTACAGTTGGGCAATTGATAGAATAAAGATAACGTGATATGTCAAGAAGATCACTATGAGATTTACTCTGGGCATTACAGCAAAATACATAGACCGCCATCCAACTGCATCTATGACTAATAATCCACCCTCGGGGATATCATCCGAACACCCCAAAAGTATTAAGTTGCGAACAACAGATAATTGCATTAAGCAAAGTGTGTAATGTAAACAAAGCATATGCCCTCGAGCATATGTTTGTTGTTTTCTCCCTAGTAGCAACAACACATCTACCACCTTAGAGGTTTCTGTCACTCCCCCAGGTGAAATAGAGACATGAACCCACTATCGAGCATAAATACCCCCTCTTGGAGTCACTAGCAACTACTCGGCCAAGATAGCTACTAACAACGGAGAGCATGCAAGATCATAAACAACATAGAGATAACAAAAGATATAATTCAGTACAACAACTTAATCATAAACACCAATATTCATCGGATCCCAACAAACCAACATCATAGAATTACATAACGGTGATCTCAATCATGTAGGGCAGCTCATGAGATCTAAACATGAAGCACATGGTGGAGAAGACAACCATCTAGCTACTGCTATGGACCCATAGTCCAAGGTAGACTACTCACTCATCGCTCCGGAGGCAAGCATGGCGATGAAGAAGACCTCCGGTGGCGATTCCCCTCTCCGGCAGGGTGCCGGGAAGAGCTTCTGGACCCTCCCGATCTTCGGGTCGACGGCGGCGGCGGATCGCGATGTATTCTGGAAAACTGATCGGGCGTTTAGGTTTTTCTCGTCAGGGGGTATATATAGGCGAAAGGACGATGTCAGAGGGGGTCCCACGCCCCCTCACACGGGGCTGGCGCGGCCAGGGGGGTGGCCGCGCCGCCCCTGTGTCTGGGGCCCACGTGGCCCTTCTCCGTCAGGTCTTCGGATGTTTGGGAGCTTCCCCGTGAAATATGACTTCAGGAACTTGTTTCGTCCAATTCCAAGAATATTTCCTGTGTATCACTTCTGAAACACAAAAACAGCAGAAAACAGGAAACTGGCACTGTGGCACTTCGTTAATAGGTTAGTTCCGGAAAATGTATAAAAGTACCACTAAGTGTAACGAAACGATAGGCAAATGGTGTAAAAACAAGCATGGAGCATCAAAAATTATAGATACGTTTGAGACATATCACGAACCACAACTACACTGATCTATCATTGCGACTACGGTTCACCAGGAAATACGACACCTATCAAGATCTGCCGTACTACTCGTTTGAAGAATGCCTCGCGGCGGCGCTGCTGGTCAGGTTCAACCAGACGCTTTTCCGCCAGAAGAGCGGAAAGCCCTCCTCCCCCAAGGGCGAGCGCAGCCGCCCGAGGAAGGGGAAGCCACGACGTGCATGCTGAATGGACAAAAGCAGCAGGAGTTAGGCGGGAAGGGAAATCGTTCAGTTCCGGATGATTTAGCAATGAACTTTAGCCCTTCGCAGCATTTTGGTATGCCAACTTCCAAGAAGGCTGCTCTCCCCTAGTTTCTTCAGTTAATTATAGTTAGTGTTAGACTAACTCTGAAGAATAGCTTTTGTATAGACAAGGCTAAAGCCGCCTTTTGTGTTACTAACTAGCTTCTGTAAGTTTGAAGCAACCAAATATTATGAACTTTCAGATTTTGTGTTTCTCCTGTAAATTACAGATCTGAAATCTACATTTATTGTTCTTCATTTTTGAGATTCGCATTTACAGAGATGAATTCGGTGAAAATTAACATAACAAGAAACAAGATGTTCATGAGGTTCCGCCACCAAGTCCACAGGAACGGCCACCGCCGCCGTCGCCATTAGAGACAGCTAGCCAATCTCCTCTGAGATTGTCGCGCTTCCATTGGTGCCGCGCTTCCATAGGAGCCGCGCTTCTATTAGAGACATTAGAGGGAGCGATTCTAGATCTCCTATCTGGGGAGCTCAGATCTATGGGGGAAGGGAGGAGCCGGAACTGCGACCTGGGGAGCCCTTGCCCCTATGTGGGAGATCCTAGCACCAGGGTGGTTTCAGCGACGGGGAGCTCGATTCCGGCGTGGCGACGGCGAGGGGTCAACGGCGAGCTGGGCGGGCGGACAGAACAGGGGAGGACGACAGAACAGGGAAGAAGACGGTGGCAACGGAACTCTAACGCTGACAAAGTCTAGTTCTGTTACAATAACGGGTAAACCTGACAAGGTGGGCTCAGCAAGCGGCAGCGGAACGGGAATTATGAGTTCAAACGTTTTTTCTCCAATTCAAACACTAGGATTCGGGCTCAAACAAATTTCACCAAAAAAAGACCCTCTGAGCAATTTGTTAAGGGCTTTTGGACCCCCAGGGTGATTGCAGCGAACTAAGGCACCTGTGAGCCTATGGCAAGGAACTTGGTGACCGCAAACTGAATCGCCCGGCAGGGCACCGTCAAACCTGGGGAAAGCTAAGCTCGCCGCAGTTGGAGCCATGGCGGCATACATTCGTGGCCCATGCAGCCTGCACCGCCGACTGGTATGAACCATGCCAGTATTTTTGGCCGGTGTTGCGGTCGTGTATCTCGGACACCCAAGTACCACCCCCCACCCCCCCCCCACCCCCCCCCACACACACACACACGCCTGCTGGCGCATGCCTTGCCGCGGCGGCGACGGGAGCAGGACATCGAAGCCGCCGCAAGCTCAGGGCGGCGCGTGGCGTCGATTCGTGCTCCGAATGGGTAGCGGGTAGAGGTGGGGATATTTTTACTCCTCATCATGGACGGCGAGTAAAAATAGGAGCCGAGGCAGCCGAGGAGTATAATATTTGCTTGTTTTTAGACATCCGGCTAGAGATGCTCTTAAGACTAGTTGTAAGGAAGCGAACCACTAGGTACCAAAACCTGAGTGCTAGATTGACTAAGGATAGATGATGATAATTTCCACTTTCGGGAAAAATAAGAATGGTTGAGAACTGATATAGAAAAGTCGGGGTTTTAATTTTCGGTTGTCAGATTTGTATAGGGCTTACGATCCGATGAGCTAATTGCTAGAGTTATATTTTGCAATTGTGTATTTCCTGTTTGAGCCTACCTTTGAGTCTCTATGCGTGTTAATTTGTCTTCTCCATTATATGTGAGCGAGAGTGTTGAAGTGTATAAGTAGATTGCACTAGCCCTTTCTATAAGTTATATATTTTTATTGCTTTGGCTAGTCCATGATGTTAGAGAGCTAATTGTATATTGTAGTTTCTCTATTAGTTAGGGGGTTTCCTATATATTGACACCTATACATGTACTTTATATTGTGGTCTTTGACCATTGTGGAATACAACTTATCTATTCCTAACATGGTATCAGATTGGTTAGGGTTCCTATGACCGCCGTCGGTCTCCACCCACCGCTCCCTCCTTCCTCTGCCCGTGACCGCCGTCGGTCACCACCGTTTTCTTGAGTATCGCCATCGGTCTCCTTCCCTCCCGGCCCGTCTTCTCCCCCGTCCTGCCGCCTCCCATCCTGCCCACGTAGGGAATCGGTAGCCACCGCATCGTGCGGCCACTACCCCGCCAGGAATCGGTCACCGGCCGCCGGGAATCGGTCGCCCACCGCCGGGAATCGGCCGCCCCCACCGGGAATCGGCCCCTGGTTACCGTCGCCTGCTGCTGTGTGAGCGCTTTGCTGCGTGAGTTGACCCGGATCCAGATCGAGTGCAAAAAAAAAATGTCTGCACCGTCGGGCTATGTTGTGATTCCTCGTTGTTCGCTGATCTTTGATGGCACGAACTACCCGGATTTCGCTGCCTTTATGCGCATCCACATGTGTGGTCTTCGCCTTTGGGGTGTGCTTTCCGGCGAGGTCTTCTGTCCATCGTGCCCCATTGCTCCTGCATTCCCACTCGACCGACGCCCCCAACTCTTGCTGCTGATGCTACTCAGGCTGAGAAGGATACAGCTAAGAGCGTTGATGATGTCGCGGTTGTTGCATATGACCAGAAGGTCCAGGAGTATTCTACTACTCTTGGGACCTACCGGCTGGATCTGACTGCTTATACTCAGTGGATGGATGATGATGCCCGTGCTGCAGCTGTTCTTACCTCCAGTGTTCTTCCACAGTTTGCTTTAAAGTTTATGGGTCTCGGTACCGTGGCTGACATGTGGGCTCACCTTCTTCAGCGTTATCAGCCGTCCGGGGATGCTCTTTATCTGTCCGTGGTTCATCAGGAGCATGCTCTTCAGCAGGGTGACTCTACCATTGATCAGTTTTATACACAGAGTGCTGCTATCTGGTGTCAGCTTGACTCTCTTCGCACTGCTGTTTGTGGTACCTGTCAGTGTTGTCAGACTGTGCGCTCTGACTTGGAGTTCTAAAGAGCTTGGAGGTTCGTGTCCTCTTCAAGGCATAATATGGAGAATGCTCATTCAATCAGCATTCCCCGTATAAGTATTCCGAAAATCTATGCCTAGCTTTCCAGCGCGTCTATGACTTCCTGTCTCGGCTCCGCAAGGAGTTTGAGCCTCGCCGTGCTCAGCTGCTGGCGCGTGGACGTGTTCCTATCTCTGAGGTGATGTCTGAGCTTCGTGCTAAGGAGACCCATCTACTTGGTGCTGGTTTACTTGAGGTTCCTTCTGTGCTTTCTACTCGTGGTCCTCCTTCGTCGCTTGCTCCGCCGCTTTTACCCACTCCTCAGGGTCCTACCTCTCAGGGTTCAGGCCAGAGTCGTGGCCAGAGTCATGGATCTCGTCCACGCTTTCACTGCTCCTACTATGACACGGATGGCCACACCGAGTCTCGCTGCTTCCAGAAGGAGTGTGATCTGCGTCAGCAGAAGGGGTCTACTTCTTCAGGGACTCGTGCTTCGTCGGGCTCTTCTCCGACCACCTTAACCGAGCAGGACATTGTGCGGCTCAAGCAGTTGCTCACTGCTTCAGGATCTTCCTCGCCCGGTACTGCTGGCTCTGCGACTGATTCTTCTAGCACTGCGCGACCACCATCATCGACATAGTCAGGTACATCCTCGTGGGTTCTAGATTATGGAGCTTCTTTTCATATGACTTCTTATTCTTCCATTCTGTCCTCTCTTCGTCCTCTTGATTCTCCTATTAGTGTTCTCACTGCTGATGGTACGCCTCTTTCTGTCTCTAGTCGGGGAACTCTTTCTACCTCTTCTTTTTATGTTCCTAATATTTCTCATGTTCCTCGTCTTACCATGAACATTTTTTCTGCTAGTCAGATTACTGACTTCGGTTGTCGCCTCATTCTTGATGTTGATTCTTATTCTGTTCAGGATCATCTTACACAGGCTCTGGTTGGGCCTGGCCCTCGCCTTTGTGATTCTTCGGGGCTTTGGGAGTTAGACTCGCTTCATGTTCCTTCCGCTGCTACCTTATCTGCCAGTTCTCTAGTTGTCGCCGCCTCTATCACTAGCTCTTTTTAGTAGTGGCACCATCGTCTTGGTCACCTTTGTGGCTCCCGCCTGTCGTCATTAGTTCATCGTGGTCTTCTGGGGCCTGTCTCAGGAGATGTTTCTTTACAGTGTCAGGTTTGTAGGCTAGGCAAACAGATTCAGTTGCCCTATCCTACTAGTACTTATGTTTCTCATCGTCCTTTTGATTTAGTCCACTCTGATGTTTGGGGTCCAGCTCCCTTTCCTTCGAAAGGGGGCCATCGCTACTATATAATTATTATTGATGATTTTTCTCGTTATACCTGGCTGTATTTTATGTCCTCTCGTAGTGAGGTTCTTTCCATATATCAGCGTTTTGCAGCCATGGTTCTTACCCAGTTTTCTATACTTATTTGTGTGTTCCGTGCTGTATCTGCTGTTGAGTACATCTCCAAGCATTTGCGTGGTGTTCTTGCTGAGCATGGTACTCTCGCTCAGTTCTCTTGTTCTGGTGCGCATGCTCAGAATGGCGTGGTTGAGCGTAAGCATCGTCATCTTCTTGAGATTACTCGTGCGATGATGATTGCTTCGTATCTTCTGTCTCATTTCTGGGCCGAGGCTGCCTCTACCTCTGCCTATGTCATTAATATGCAGCCTTCTGCTGCTCTTCAGGGTTCCATTCATCTTGAGCAGATTTTTGGTCGCTCTCCTGACTATTCTATGCTTTGTTTGTTTGGTTGCGTTTGCTACGTGCTCCTTCCCCCTCGTGAACGCACCAAACTTTCCGCTCAGTCTGTTGAGTGTGCTTTTCTCGGTTATAGTGATGAGCATAAGGGCTATCATTGCTGGGATCCTGTGGCGTGCCGGCTGCGTATATCTCGGGATGTGACCTTTGACGAGTCTCGTCCCTTCTTCCTACGTCCCTCCTCCTCGGCCTCCTCGGTTGAGGACCTCTTTTTTCTCTTCCTTCCTGATACACCACCCTCTGTGTCTATTGCTCCTTCTCCACCTCCCATCCTTGTCAATCCTTCCCCTTCCCCGCCATCACCTCGTTCTTCTCCTTCCTCCTCCGACTATCCACCTATCTCACCGTTGTCTCCTTTTCCCTTCCATTATTCTCGTCACTCTCATGTTGCGGATGCTTCCTCTGACGTTTCTTCTTCTGACTTGTCCTCTTCCTCTGACAAGATGCCACCTTGTCTTCCTACTCGCCATCACCGTCCACCTAATCACTATTCTCCTAGTCACTATGGTCTTTCTGTTGCCTTGAGCCAACTTCTTATCGGGATGATGTGTGTCATCCTGAATGCCAGCTTGCCATGGCCGAGGAGATTGCTACGCTTGAGCGCACCGGCACCTGAGATCTTGTCTCTCCTCCTTCCGGTGTTCATCCCATCACATGCAAGTGGGTCAACAAGATTAAGACTCGCTGTGTGCTGCTGGTTGATGTGGAAGCAGACTGTCCTTGTGCGTGGTGGATAACCAGCCCGTTGGGAACCCCAAGAGGAAGGTATGATGAGTATAGCAGCTAGTTTTCCCTCAGTTAAGAAACCAAGGTTTATCGATCAGGAGAGGAGAGACAAACGACTGAAGGTGATGCGGAACCTACACACACACAACCAAGTACTTTGTTCCCAACTTGCGATGAGGTTGTCAATCTCACCGGTTTGCTTGAAACAAAGACTATGAGCGTATCGAGTGGAAAACAATATAGTATGCGAGTAAAGTAAACAGTGCGAGTAAAGTAAACAGGTGATAGCAATATGATGTAAATAGGACCGGGGTCCACAGTTCACTAGTGGTGTCTCTCCATAGATAAAATAACACATGCTGGGTAAACAAATTACAGTTGGGCAATTGATAGAATAAAGATAAACGTGATATGTCAAGAAGATCACTATGAGATTTACTCTGGGCATTACAACAAAATACATAGACCGCCATCCAACTGCATCTATGACTAATAATCCACTCCCGGGGATATCAATCCGAACACCCCAAAAGTATTAAGTTGCGAACAACAGATAATTGCATTAAGCAAAGTGTGTAATGTAAACAAAGCATATGCCCTTGAGCATATGTTTGTTGTTTTCTCCCTAGTAGCAACAGCACATCTACAACCTTAGAGGTTTCTGTCACTCCCCCAGATTAAATAGAGGCATGAACCCACTATCGAGCATAAATACCCCCTCTTGGAGTCACTAGCAACTACTCGGCCAAGATAGCTACTAACAACGGAGAGCATGCAAGATCATAAACAACTTAGAGATAACAAAAGATAATATTCAGTACACCAACTTAATCATAAACACCAATATTCATCGGATCCTAACAAACCAAACATGTAGAATTACATAACGGTGATCTGAATCATGTAGGGCAGCTCATGAGATCTAAACATGAAGCACATGGTAGAGAAGACAACCATCTAGCTACTACTATGGACCCATAGTCCAAGGTAGACTACTCACTCATCGCTCCGGAGGCAAGCATGGCGATGAAGGAGACCTCCGGTGGCGATTCCCCTCTCCGGCAGGGTGCCGGGAAGAGCTTCTGGACCCTCCCGATCTTTGGGTCGACGGCGGCGGCGGATCACGATGTGTTCTAGAAATCTGATCGGGTACTTAGGTTTTTTCCGTCGGGGGGTCTTTATAGGCGAAGGGGCGATGTCAGAGGAGGAGCCAGGCGCCCTCACGCGGGGCCCGCGCGGCCAGGGGCCTGGCCGCGCCACCCCTGCGTGTGGGGCCCTGGTGGCCCCCCTCCTACTCTCCTTCGGATCTCTGGAAGCTTCCGGGTAAAATAAGACTTCAGGAACTTGTTTCGTCCAATTCCGAGAATATTTCCTGTGTATCACTTCTGAAACACAAAAACAGCAGAAAATAGGGAACTGGCACTGTGGCAACTCGTTAATAGGTTAGTTCCAAAAAATGCATAAAAGTGCCACGAAGTGTAACGAAACAATAGGCAAATGGTGTAAAAATAAGCATGGAGCATCAAAAATTATAGATACGTTGGAGACGTATCAAGCATCCCCAAGCTTAACTCCTGCTCGTCCTCGAGTAGGTAAGTGATAACAAAGAATAATTTTTGAGGTGACATGCACCTACACAATCTTGATCATATATGTAAGCATTTGTGAGCTGGGATCATAAGAACTTAAAACATGGGCATGAAGATATAATCATGACAATAAGAACTTAGCAACCATGTTGTAAACAAGTAAATGAACACAAACAAAAGATCATGAAAATGAAACAATGAAAGTCAAACGTGTGTTCAAATCATAAGGAAAAACATACAAATGGTTTTAAGCTTGTCCTTCAAAGAGAGCAAAACATAAATGCATATGACACCTTCAAGTTTAAGAGGGCGACTAGATACAAATAATTTAAGAACAAGTGAAACCAACAATATGAATCAATCAATAAACTTTGGGACAATGCATATCACACTAAGAATGACAACTATGCTCTCTTAATGGTGCGTAAAGAAAGAAGGTGGTGACTCAACATAAAAGTAAAAGAAAGGCCCTTCGCAGAGGGAAGCAGTGATTGCAAGTTTTATAACCTTCAAAAATTATGGTACTTACCGGCTTTGAGCTCTCATTGCCCCCATCATAAGCATCTTGAATGGTTAAAGTTAATGCGAGAACAATTATGATGCATATGCTTGACAAATCATAAGTTGAAAATCTCGTGCCCCGTGAATACGAGTACCCAAACCTCATGCTACTTTACTTAGAGTCCCAAGCAAGGCTCTTGTCATTGTAAGTATATGCATATCATTGAGAACCGCCAATGGGGTACCTCCGTGCCCGATGACATGGAACAAGCCCACACCTAAATGACAGGACAAGCAGACAACGAACACCTCGACATCTCTTTTATTTGCCTTTTGTTTAGCTTTTTATTATGAGATGCGTCGTCGAATGTTCACCATGGGTATGCTGCAAATTTCCACCATGAATTATGCATGACTTAGATTAGCGGCCCGGCGTTTCCCTAACACATATACAAACTCCATGATCCCCACAAGATTCCCAATTCATTTCACACCGCGGGCATCCATAAACAAAAGATCACGATATCAACTCAAATAAGAAGTGCAATGTTGAAAGCTTGCCCCATGACAGCATGGATGGGCTAGAATCCAACTTACAACTTGTAAGCATAACAACTCAACATAAGAGACCACAATGTCAAATTTTTAAGAACAAGAAAAAGTAAAGTGTGCCTTCCGGTTCGTGAGAGCTTTACTGACCGAATTTCGCATAACACTGGTAAGAGTTTAATTTGAAGAGAAAATAAAAGCAAGTCAAATTTACTTGGAATAGCAAATTGCTAGTAGGTATGTTTGGTGTACACTTTGGAAAACTTTGGCTTTTAGGAGTTGGATGCACGAGTAGAGCTCATACTCAGTACAAGGCGAGGACTAGCAAAAGACTGGGAGCGACCAACTAAGAGAGCAATAATGGCCATAATCATGCAAAGCGACAAAGCGACATTAAAAGAAGCATAAGATGGCATCAAAAGTCAAAAACTAAATGATCATGAAGGCTATTGGTGACTTTGTAAGAGTCTAACATGTGTGAGCATGCGCCAAGTCAACCCGAATAAAGCATCAAGGAGAAAACCAAAATAATGCTTCCATACAATAAAAACAACGCATGATTTTTTTCAAAGGCTCATTAAGCAATCTCAGTTATTTGAGACAAGTCATGCTACAGAAAAACCACTAATCATACTATCAAAAAGACATCAAGCATGACATGAAAAAGCCTAAGCCGCAGTCTACACAAGCTCCTTCTTGTACCACTATTTTGCACAAAGCTTTTTCTCTTTTCCAACACCATTTGAAATTTTTATAAACACCTCTTTTGATGAAACCAATAAAGATCAGAGGCAAAAATACACCTTGATGAAAAGATATGGCAAGGTCTGAACGCAAATCAAGGCGAAAACGAAAACCAAAAGCAGTAGCAGAAAAAGAAGAACGCTCGATTTTTAATAAGAGTGAAAACTAGAGCGTTCTTTGCAAATGAAAACGAGTACATCTCCTCCAAAGAAAATTTGTTGGGGTCCAACCATTTATTGCAGTAAACAAACTAAACTAACTAAGAAAACTAAAACAACTGATGCTCCAAGAAAAACACATAGTGCATGAAGCAATAAAAATATAGTGTTTTGAAAGGTGACCTGATTTTTGCCGATGAAGAAGGGGTGCCTCGGGGGCATCCCCAAGCTTTGACGCTTGTACTTCTTGGATATTTCTTGGGGTAATGCATGGGCATCCCCAAGCTTGAGCTTTTTTCCATTCTTCAACTCATCTCATCATTCTCCAATCCCTACACTTGAAAACTTCCTTCATACAAAACTAAACACAATTCTATTAGCAACATTAGTGTAAGCATAACATATAATCAACCTCTTTTTGCTTCAGGTTTCAACTCAAAACTACCACATATATAGCAAATACTACTGTAGCAACCTCCCCAAAAGTTCCGTGATCAAAAGAACTCAAAAGAAAGCGATAAAGTGGCAAACACAAATATTGGCAGAAATCTGTCAAAACTGAACAGCTGACAAAGATCGAATTTTTGAGGGGTTTTTTGTTGCTCAAATCAAAAAGTGTTCAACTAACAAAAGTTTGGATATAACCTGGGGCATATTCACAAGAAATCGCAGGTCCAAAAGATATACAGAGAATTTATACTAATTTTTACGGTGCAGCACCGAAAACAGTTTCAGGACAGCAACATCCCCAAATCTTTACCTCACTCAAATTAGAGGCTTCTCTTGGCACAAAAACGAAATAAACAAGATAAGGAGTGGTCATTACAGTAGTAATAACTTCCAAGACTCAAATAAAAGAAAAAGTGCTGAAAAGAAAACATTGGGTTATCTCCCAAGAGTGCTTTTCTTTAACGCCTTTGAGCTAGGCGCAGAAAATTGCGAATCAAGTAACATCAGAAGAAGCATTAAGATCAACTGCAGAGGTCTTGTCAATAAGGCATTGTATTTCATCCACATAAGTTTTTGAAGACCCTTTGTGATCATGCTTTGGTGCACTATTTTCATCAAAAAGATTTTCAGGACAGATCGAGTCAAAATTATTTTCGAAAGCTTCACACAATCCCAAAAGCTTGCAAGGTATAGGTATTTCGGCCCCTTCATCGTTTGTACTAATAACCTTTATTGGTGAACCGAGTTTATTAAAACGTTTAAGAACTTTCCTAGCTTCAATAACAACATCCTTAAATTCTAAGCGCAAAGTTTCCAAGATAAAAGCTTTCTTTTTGGGATCCTCAATTTTATGAAGCTTAAGGAACATGTATTGCATAAAAGGATTAAGACTAGCAAACCTAGCTTCTAACATGTGAATTAAATAAGCAAAAGCAACTTCAATACTAGGGGCTAGCTCAACCAAAGATTTTTTCCTCAACTTCCTCATGCATACTAATGTGATTAAAGAACTCCTCAATGTTACTTTTGCCAATAATTGAACCGCTACCTACTGAGAGGTCCTCCAGAACGTACTTAGGGATCAACATGATAAACTAAAGTAAAGAAATAACAACTACCAAGGATTCTAATTTTTTTGGGTTTTTGATAAAAAGCAATGCAAGTAAAATAAATAAAGTAAAGCAAAACAATAACAAAGTAAAGGATGTGCGTGCGAAAACTCCCCTCGCAGAAGTCTTCTCTTCCTCCCCGGCAACGGCGCCAGAAAATTAGCTGCTGCTGGTTGATGTGGAAGCGGACTATCCTTGTGCGTGGTGGATAACCAGCCCATTGGGAACCCCAAGAGGAAGGTATGATAAGTATAGCAGCTAGTTTTCCCTCAGTTAAGAAACCAAGGTTTATCGATCAGGAGAGGAGAGACAAACGATTGAAGGTGATGCAGAACCTGCACACACACAACCAAGTACTTTGTTCCCAACTTGCGATGAGGTTGTCAATCTCACCGGTTTGCTTGAAACAAAGATTATGAGTGTATCGAGTGGAAAACAATATAGTATGCGAGTAAAGTAAACAGGTGATAGCAATATGATGAAAATAGGACCGGGGTCCACAGTTCACTAGTGGTGTCTCTCCATAGATAAAATAACACATGCTGGGTAAACAAATTACAATTGGGCAATTGATAGAATAAAGATAAACGTGATATGTCAAGAAGATCACTATGAGATTTACTTTGGGCATTACAACAAAATACATAGACCGCCATCCAACTGCATCTATGACTAATAATCCACTCCCGGGGATATCAATCCGAACACCCCAAAAGTATTAAGTTGCGAACAACAGATAATTGCATTAAGCAAAGTGTGTAATGTAAACAAAGCATATGCCCTTGAGCATATGAATGTTGTTTTCTCCCTAGTAGCAACAGCACATCTACAACCTTAGAGGTTTCTGTCACTCCCCCAGATTAAATAGAGGCATGAACCCACTATCGAGCATAAATACCCCCTCTTGGAGTCACTAGCAACTACTCGGCCAAGATAGCTACTAACAACGGAGAGCATGCAAGATCATAAACAACTTAGAGATAACAAAAGATAATATTCAGTACAACAACTTAATCATAAACACCAATATTCATCGGATCCTAACAAACCAAACATGTAGAATTACATAACGGTGATCTGAATCATGTAGGGCAGCTCATGAGATCTAAACATGAAGCACATGGTAGAGAAGACAACCATCTAGCTACTACTATGGACCCATAGTCCAAGGTAGACTACTCACTCATCGCTCCGGAGGCAAGCATGGCGATGAAGGAGACCTCCGGTGGCGATTCCCCTCTCCGGCAGGGTGCCGGGAAGAGCTTCTGGACCCTCCCGATCTTTGGGTCGACGGCGGCGGCGGATCACGATGTGTTCTAGAAATCTGATCGGGTACTTAGGTTTTTTCCGTCGGGGGGTCTTTATAGGCGAAGGGGCGATGTCAGAGGAGGAGCCAGGCGCCCTCACGCGGGGCCCGCGCGGCCAGGGGCCTGGCCGCGCCACCCCTGCGTGTGGGGCCCTGGTGGCCCCCCTCCTACTCTCCTTCGGATCTCTGGAAGCTTCCGGGTAAAATAAGACTTCAGGAACTTGTTTCGTCCAATTCCGAGAATATTTCCTGTGTATCACTTCTGAAACACAAAAACAGCAGAAAATAGGGAACTGGCACTGTGGCAACTCGTTAATAGGTTAGTTCCAAAAAATGCATAAAAGTGCCACGAAGTGTAACGAAACAATAGGCAAATGGTGTAAAAACAAGCATGGAGCATAAAAAATTATAGATACGTTGGAGACGTATCACTGTGATGGATCTCTTGATCGCTACAAAGCGCGTCTTGTGGCTCGTGGTTTTCAGCAGGAGCATGGTGGTGATTATGATGAGACTTTTGCCCCTGTGGCTCATATGACCACTGTGTGCACTCTTCTTGTCGTGGCCTCTGTTTGCCACTGGTCTATGTCCCAGCTGGATGTTCAGAACGCTTTTCTCAATGGAGAGTTGCGTGAGGAGGTTTACATGCAGCCTCTCCCAGGGTACTCTGTCCCTGATGGCATGGTTTGTCGTCTTCGGCGCTCTCTTTATGGTCTGAAACAGGCCCCTCGCGCCTGGTTTGAGCGCTTTGCCTCTGTGGTGACTGCTGCTAGTTTTTCTCCTAGTGCTCATGATCCCTCGTTGTTTTTTCACACTTCTTCTCGTGGGCGGACTCTTCTTCTCCTCTATGTTAACGACATGATCATCACTGGCGATGACTCTGAGTACATTGCCTTTGTTAAGGCCCGTCTTTGTGAGCATTTTCTTATGACGGATCTTGGTCCTCTTTGCTACTTTCTTGGGATTGAGGTTTCCTGCACTACTGATGGATTTTTTATCTCTCAAGAAAAGTATATCCAGGATCTCCTTGATCGTGCTGTTCTTGGTGATGAGCGAACTGTTGAGACTCCTATGGAGCTCAAGTCCAGCTTCGTGCTTCTGATGGTGATCCTCTCCCGGATCCGACACGCTATCGTCATCTTGTTGGGAGCCTTGTCTATCTTGCTGTCACTCGCCCTGATATATCATATCCTATCCATATTTTGAGTCCATTTTTTTTGCTCCCACCTTGGTTCACTATAGTCATCTCCTTTGTGTTCTTCGCTATCTTGGAGGCACGATCACTCATCGTGTATTTTTCCCTTGTTTCAGCTCCCTCTAGCTCCAGGCCTATGCTGATGCTACGTGGGCTACTGTGTGTTTCTTGGTGGTTTTTGATGTCTACGCACGCTCCTATTCTTATAGACAGTGTTGGGCCTCCAAATGCAAATGTTTGTAGAACAGCAGCAAGTTTTCCTTAAGTGGATCACCCAAGGTTTATCGAACTCAGGGATGAAGAGGTCAAAGATATCCCTCTCAAGCAACCCTGCAATTAAGATACAAGAAGTCTCTTGTGTCCCCAACACACCCAATACACTTGTCAAATGTATAGGTGCACTAGTTCGGCGAAGAGATAGTGAAATACAAGTAATATGGATGATTATAAGTGGTAATTGCAATCTGAAATAAAAATCGCTGCGAGGAAACATGTAACAGAACTGGTTGTAAACGGTGTTTCAATGCTTAGAAACAAGGCCCAGGGATCATACTTTCACTAGTGGACACTCGCAACAATGATAACATAATTGAACACATAAATATCATTCTTCACTATGCTACACTGAACTACTCTCTGGTTGGATAACAAACACTAATCCTGTGTAGGGCTACAAAGCACTCCTTAAAGTTCACATTCCCCAATCTAGATTACCCCACACTGTCACCTTGAGTGCACTAGACGGTTCCAGACAAACACCAACAATTCATAGAGACATCCAACTCAAATCATAACTCATGATAAGTATTACTGTAAAATTTAGCCTAAGAGCCACACATCATGCGCACACTGTCACCTTCACATCATGGGACAGGGTGTCTCCGGAGATTACACTAATAAAACCACTTGAGTAGCATAACAGATGAAGAGTAACATCTACTAATTAAACTAGATACAAAGCTCATGATCACATAAAGATCACACCATGGGAGAGAGAGATGAACCACATAGCTACCGGTAGAGCCCTCAGCCTCAGGGGAGAACTACTCCCTCCTCATCATAGGAGTCAGCAACGTCGATGGAGATGGTGATGGAGTCGATGGAGATGGCTCCGGGGGCAATTCCCCGTCTCGGCAGGGTGCCGAAACAGAGACTTCTGTCCCCCAAAATTGGTCTTCAATGGCGGCGGCACTGCGGAACTTTTCATGGATGGAGACTAGACTCTTTAGGGTTTTCGCCTCATAGAGAATATATAGGCGGAAGGGCGATGTCAGAGGATGGACCAGGGGTCCACACCACCTGGTGGCATGGCCAGGGGGGCACGCCACCACATGGTGTGGCTGCCTCCTGGACCTCCTCCGTCTCTGCTTTGGACTCCGTCTTCGTGACAGCAAAATAGGAACTTCAGGCTTCGTTTCATCCAATTCCGAGAATATTTTCTGCGTAACTTTTTTGAAACACAAAAACATCAGAAAACATGGAACTGTCACTGTGGCATCTTGTTAATAGGTTAGTTCTAGAAAATGCATAAAAATGCCACGATGTAAACAAAACATAAAGCAATTGGTGTAAAACAAGCATGGAGCATCAAAAATTATAGATACGTTTGCAATGTATCAGTTCTCTCATTGCCTAGAAGATGAAGAAACAGACTGTAGTTTCCCGTTCGAGTGCTGAGGCTGAGTTGCACGCCATGGCTCTTTTGAGTGCTGGGGTGACTTGGTTACGGTGGTTACTTGTTGATTCTGGTGTCTCCGTTACGACACCTACTACTCTCTTGTCTCACAGTACAGGTGCTACTAGTATTGCATGTGACCCGGTAAAGCATAAGCTTACCAAGCATATCGGTGTTGATGCTTCTTTTGTCTATGCTAGTGTACAGGATCAGGTTATTGCGCACCAGTATGTGCCTTCAGATTTACAGTTGGCAGACTTCTTTACGAAGGCTCAGACTAGAGCACATCATAGGTTCTTTCTCTCCAAACTCAGTGTTGTGGATCCACCATGAGTTTGAGAGGGAGGTGTTAGAGAGCTAATTGTATATTATAGTTCCTCTATTAGTTAGGGGGTTTCTTGTATATTGACACCGGTACATGTACTTTATATTGTGGCCTTTGACCACCGTGGAATATAACTTATCTATTCCTAACACATGAAACTTGACATGGTATCCGAATTTAATAATATTGGTCCTCTTTGCTATTTTCTAATAATTAAGATTTCTTCTATCATTGATGGCTTCTTTATCTTTATTTCTAAAAAATACCATGTCCAATCACTCCTTTACACCTACCAAATGGACACAAATCCCAATGGGTATAAAAGGTGAACACTCAAGTAAAGATTGCCCATCTTTTCTATTGTTGCATCTTCTCGAGCATAAAGAAGTGGCACTAGCTTGGCCTATGAAGATTTTGAGTTGTGTTAGGCATGTGAAGCAGCGGGAATATGATTCTGAGTCGAGAGCATTTTAGCGGGCTGATCCAACTATCACTTGTTATGAGAGTTGGCCAGAGAGCTTTCTCTGCTACATGCACGGCGAGGGTGCACTATTGGAAAAAGGGTCTTATGTTCAGGACCTCTAGCACCGGTTGTGTATTAAACCGGTGCTAAAGGTTTCTCCAGGGCAGCCAGATTTGCTGTTGTAGTATGGCAATAACTAGTCCCGGTTCGTTCAGGACCTTTAGTCCCGGTTGGAGATACCAACCGGGACTAAAGGGGTCTGCAGCCATCTAGCCTGATGCCAGACCCTTTTAGTCCCGGTTGGTGTCTCCAACCGGGACTAGTGGTCCCGGCCTATTTAATGGCACCCGCCGCTGGCCGCCCTCTCTCTCACTCCTATTTTTTCCTCCTAGAAGAGTGGGAGTGGGTGTTAGAATTTTTTCCTTTCTATGCACAAGAGGTGTTTGATGAAATCTGTGAGTGAATAATGACACACAAAACATACATGATATGAGGTGAGAGGAGACACCGAGCTAATTTGATCTTCCCTGCCTCGAGCCAGCTAGCTTCCTTCTCCTCTATTCGAGTTTATCCACTATTTGTCAAGATTTCGCGCTGCCCCATCTATTCAACTGTTCTGAGAGGTTGGATTATTTATTCAAATTCAAACACTTTTCATGTTTTAAGTTTTTTTAGATTCAAATGTGTGCAAAAAAATTAGACAATGCATTTTTAAATAAAAATGGCAAAACGGTTAATAGTTTGAATAGTTAGAATAACTATTTTAGAAAATAGAAAAAGTTTTGGATTATTTATTCAAATTCAAACACTTTTCATGTTTTAATTTTTTCAGATTCAAAAGTATGCATAAAATACTAGATAATGCATTTTTAAAAATAAAAATGGCATAATAGTTACTCCCTCCGATCGTAAATAACTGTCAGACATTTAGTACAAACTTTGTACTAAACTAGTACAAAATTACTGACATTTATTTCCGATCAGAGGGAGTAATAGTTTGAATAGTTAAAATGATTATTTTAGAAAACAGAAAATAGTTTTAGATTATTTATTCAAATTCAAACACTTTTCATGTTGTAAGTTTTTTCAGATTCAAAAGTATGCAAAAGTTATTCAAATGCATATTTTAAAATATTTTAAATTTCATATTCAAAAACTTTTCTCGGAAATCTGAAAAAGATTTGGCTTGGCGCCAGAAAAACACCTTTAGTCCCGGTTGGACTAAAGGGGTGGGCCTCGGCGCGAACTGAGCGGCCACCACCGGGACTAAAGGGTATACCTTTAGTCCCGGTTGGTGCCACCAACCGGGACTAAAGACTCTTTAGTCCCGGTTTGTGCCACAAACTGGGACTAAGGATCTCAGGGTATAAATACCCTGTCTTCTTCCCCGGCTCGAGCCACCGCCCGCGACACCCACAGTTTCCCCTCAGACGATGAAGGCGCCCAGACAACATAGACGTAGGGGAGGTGCTGCTCGACGCCGTTGTGACCCCGACCCCGCTGCACCGCTGCCGTTCGAAGGAGGCCGTGCCCCGCTGCCGCCGCGCCGCCCCACCACCTCGCCGGCCCGTCCCCGCCGCCTAGCCTATCCCCAACGCCTCTGCACCGTTGCCGTTTGCGCCTCTGCGCCGCCACACGCCGCTGGTGAGCGCCTCTGACGCCGGCCGAATCCCCCTGCATATTAGGGTTAGGGTTAGTTAGATTAGGGTTAGTGTTAGATTTTGTTAAGTTAATTTTTGTTAGAAATTTGTTAGTTAGATTTTGTTAAGTTAGTTTTTGTTAGTTAGTTTTTGTTAGAAATTTGTTAGTTTTTGTTAGAATTTGTTAGTTTTTGTTAAGTTGTTAGAAATTTGTTAGATTAGGGTTAGGGTTAATTAGACTAGGGTTAGTTTTTGTTAGATTAGGGTTAGTTAGATTAGGGTTGGTTAGTTAGGATTTGTTAAGTTGTTAGAAATTTGTTAGATCAGGCTTAGTTTTGGTTAGATTAGGGTTATTAGTTAGTTAGTAAAATTAGTACATATGGGGGCGTTGGCCGGGCGCCGACGCGGTGGGGAGGGGGGGTTCTTCCCCCACCGTGTCAGTGCCCGGCCAATGCCCCCTTTTTTTTGCACATTGCTCATATGTACATATGGGGGCGTTGGCCGGGCGCCCACACGGTGGGGGGAGTGATGTCTACACACGCTTCTGTTCTTGTAGACAGTGTTGGGCCTCCAAGTGCAGAGGTTTGTAGAGCAGCAGCAAGTTTCCCTTAAGTGGATCACCCAAGGTTTATCGAACTCAGGGAGGAAGAGGTCAAAGCTATCCCTCTCAAGCAACCCTGCAATTACGATACAGAAAGTCTCTTGTGTCCCCAACACACCCAATACACTTATCAGATGTATAGGTGCACTAGTTCGGCGAAGAGATAGTAAAATACAAGTGATATAAATGATTATAAGTAGTAAATGTGATCTGATATAAATATCGCTATGAGCAAACAAGTAACAAAACAGCAAGTAAACGGTGTGCAAAGCTTGGAAACAAGGCCTAGGGATCATACTTTCACTAGTGGACACACTCCCAACAATATAACATAATTGAACCAATAAATAACTTCTCTTCACTATGGTACTCTGAATTACTCTCCTATTGAATAACACTAATCATTGCGTAGGGCTACGAAGCACTCCTCAAAGTTCATCAAGTACTTGACAAACACCACTCATAGAGATATCCAAATCAAATCACAACTCAAGATAGATATTATTGCAACTTAGACCAAGTACTAACACGGTGCACACACTGTCAACATTACACCATGAAAGGAGGAATAGATCACTTCAATACTATCATAGTGATAATTATTCTCATAATCCATAAGAGATCACAATCTTAGCCTAGACCAAGTACCACCATGATGCACGCACTGTCACCGTTACACCATGGCAGGAGGAATATATTACTTTAATAACACACTAGAGTACACATAATGAAGAAGAGTAACATCTACTTATTCAACATGATACAAAGCTCACGATCACATAAAGATCACATCATGGGAGAGAGAGGTGAACCACATAGCTACCGGTAGAGCCCTCAGCCCCGGGGATGAACTACTCCCTCCTCATCATAGGAGACAACAAGGTTGATGGAGATGGCGGTGAGGTCGATGGAGACGGCGGAGACGACGATGGAGACCGATGGAGATGGCTCCGGGGGCACTTCCCCGTCCCGGCAGGGTGCCAGAACAGAGACTTCTGTCCCCCAAAATTTGGCTTCGACGGCGGCGGCGCTGCGGAACTGTTCTGGAAATTTCGCCGACCCCTTTAGGGTTTTCCGTCCCGAGGCTTCTTATAGGCGAAGGGGCATCGTCAGGAGTGGCCCCAGGCCTCCTCACACCTAGGCGGCACGGCCAGGGCCTGGGCCACACCAGCCTAGTGTGAGGCTGGCCTGTGGCCCCTCTCCTTCGCCTCTTCGGATCTCTGGAAGCTTCCGGGAAAAATAAGACTTCGGGAACTTGTTTCGTCCAAGTCCAAGAATATTTCCTGTGTAGCTTTTCTGAAACACAAAAACAGCAGAAAACAGGGAACTGGCACCGTGGCATCTTGTCAATAGGTTAGTTTCGGAAATCGCATAAAAACGTCACGAAGTGTAACGAAACACAAGGCAAATGGTGTAAAAACAAGCATGGAGCATCAAAAATTATAGATACGTTGGAGACGTATCAGCATCCCCAAGCTTAACTCCTGCTCGTCCTCGAGTAGGTAAGTGATAACAAAAGAAATAATTTTTGAGGTGACATGCACCTACACAATCTTGATCATGTATGTAAGCATTGTGAGCTGGGATCAAAAGAACTTAAAACATGGGCATGAAAGATATGATCTTGATAGAAGAAACTTAGCAACCATGTTATAACATGAAAAAGAACACAAATGAAAGATCATGAAAATGAAACAATAAAAGTCAAACATGTGTTCAAATCATAAGGAAAAACATACAAATGGTTTTCAGCTTGTCCTTCATGGAGAGCAAAACATAAATGCATAGGACACCTTCAAGTTTAAGAGGGCGACTAGATACAGATAATTTGAGAACAAGTGAAACCAACAATATGAATCAATCAATGAAAACTTTGGGACAATGCACATTATACTAAGAATGACAACTATGCTCTCTTAATGGTGCATAAAGGTAGAAAGTGGTGACTCAACATAAAAGTAAAAGAAAGGCCCTTCGCGGAGGGAAGCAGTGATTAAACATGTGCTAGAGCTTTTCATTTGTAAAACAGAGAGATAGAACTTGAGTTTTGAGAGGTGGTTGCTTTTGTCAACGACTAGCAATGGGGTTCTTACTATCTTCCATACAAAAATGAAGCAAGTTTTTGAGAGAGAGATTGTCACTTTTATGCTCTTATATAAAGCTTGGCACTCCTCCCCACCTTTTTTCCTTTCTCAAACCATGGCTAACCGATTCATCGGGTGCCCACCAACATTCACATTCCATGGAGAAGTGCCTTTTTTTCTTTTCTTTTTTCCTTTTTTTCTTTTTCGAATAAGCAATATGGAAGATAGCAAATCCGACCACTACGTCCCCATGAGCTGAAAACAGTGTCACAAAATGAGAAGTATTTTGAAGGTTTTTTGAAAGGTAGCACATGAAAATTTACTTGGAATGGCTTGCAAATACCATGCATAGGAATTTATAGTGGACATAATGGCAAACTTGGTTTTTAGGAGTTGGATGCACGAGTAGAGCTCATACTCAGTACAAAATGAGGGCTAGCAAAAGACTGGGAGCGACCAACTAAGAGAGCAATAACGGCCGTAATCATGCAAAGCGACAAAGCAACATTAAAAGAAGCATAAGATGGCATCAAAATTCAAAAACTAAATGATCATAGAGGCTATAGGCGACTTTGTAAGAGTCTAACATGTGTGAGCATACGCCAAGTCAACCCAAATAAAGCATCAAGGAGAAAACCAAAATAATGCTTCCAAATGATAAAAACAACGCATGATTCTTTCAAAGGCTCATTAAGCAATCTCAGTTATTTGAGACAAGTCATGCTACAGCAAAACCACTAAGCATACTATCAAAAAGACATCAAGCATGATATGAAAAAGCCTAAGCCGCAGTCTACACAAGCTCCTTCTTGTACCACTTTTTTGCATAAAGCTTTTTCTCTTTTCCAACACCATTCAAACTTTTTATAAACACCTCTTTTGATGAAAACCAATATAGACCAGAGGCAAAAATGCACCTTGATGCAAAGATAAAATAAGATCTGAACAAAAATCAAGGCGAAAAATGAAAGCTAAACGCAGTAGCAGAAAAAGAGAACACTCATTGAGCGATAAGAGTGAAAACTAGAGTGTTCTTGGCAAATGAAAAGCGAGTTCATCTCCTCCAAAAGAAACATGATGTGATCCAAACGTTTATTGCAGCAAACAAAACAAAATAAAACTAAAAACTAAAATAACTGACGCTCCAAGAAAAACGCATAATGCATGAAGCAATAAAAATATAGTGTTTTGAAAGGTGACCTGATTTTTGCCGATGAAGAAGGGGGTGCCTCGGGGGCATCCCCAAGCTTTGACGCTTGTACTTCTTGGATATTTCTTGGGGTGGCATGGGCATCCCCAAGCTTGAGCTTTTGTCCATTCTTCATATCATCTCATCATTCTCCAATCCCTACACTTGAAAACTTCCTTCATACAAAACTAAACACAAATCTATTAGCAACATTAGTGTAGCATAACATATAATCAACCTATTTTTGCTTCAGGTTTCAACCCAAAGCCACCACATATATAGCATATACTACTGTAGCAACTTCTCCAAAAGTTCCGTGATCAAAAGAACTCAAAAGAAAGCGATAAAGCGGCAAACACAAATATTGGCAGAAATCTGTCAAAACAGAACAGCTGACAAAGGTCGAATTTTTAGAGGGTTTTCTGTTGCTCAAATCAAACAGTGTTCAACTAATGAAAGCTTGGATATAACCTGGGGCATATGCACAAGAAATCGCAGGTCCAAAAGATATACAGAGAATTTTCACGAATTTTTACGGTGCAGCACCGAAAACTGTTTCAGCACAGCAACATCCCCAAATCTTACCTCACTCAAATTAGAGGCTTCTCTTGGCACAAAAACGAAATAAAATGATTAAGGAGCGGTTATTACAGTAGTAATAACTTCCAAGACTCAAATAAAAGAAAAAGTACTAAAAGTAAAAACATTGGGTTATCTCCCAAGAGTGCTTTTCTTTAACGCCTTTGAGCTAGGCGCAGTAATTTGCAAAGATGCTCATGTGGGCGCCATATAAGAGCTTGAGGCAAAGGCGCCATATAGGAACTTAAAGCAATAGAGAGCATCAAAAAGCAAGTATGGAACACATTTAAATCTAAACCACTTCCTATGAAAAATAGTCTTGTAAAGAGACAAGTCATGAAAGCGCAAAGCAAAAAGCATAGAAAGGCAAAACAAGTACGACTTCAAGAATTGCAACATAAAGAGGGGAAACTCAATATTGTTGAGATCCATCAAACCATGTTTCCCTCTCTCATAATAACTTTTAGTAGCATCATGAATAGAACTAACAATATAACTATCATTTAAAGCATCCCTATCATGAGCTACATGCATAAAAGAATTAATACTCCCCACATGAACAATCGTAGTAGGCGCAGATTTAACAGAATAATTATTCTCATCACCATAATTATCAAAAACAGGAGGCATATTGTAATCATAACTAATTTTCTCCTCAAAAGTAGGTGAACTGAAAATATTATACCCATCATCATAACCATCATAAACTAGAGGTTTAGTATCATCACAAGCTAAAGAACAGCTATTTCGCAAAGCATATTCTTCAAACATATCATCATAAGAAGGAACATCACATATGGGAGATAAAATATTATCAGAACAAACTTTCTCCACTAAAGCTGGGGAACTAAAAATATCATGCTTAACAAAACCAGCTTCCCCAAGCTTTGACTTTTCTATAGCATTAGCAATAACGGTATTCAAAGCATTCATACTAACAACACTATTAGCATGCAAATTAAGCTCCAAAGGTTTTTCAATTTTCTCTTCAAACACTTCATATCTAAACTCAGGAAAAAGACTAAAGAACTCTTTGTTTTCCATTAAGCCTAACTAGTGAAAATAAAAACAAGAAACAAAAAGATATAATTGCAGAATCTAAAGGAAATAACTTTGAGCACTCACACAGGAGGATGCGAGTACCTTTTACCTTACCTCCACGGCAACGGCGCCAGAAAAGAGCTTGATGTCTTGCTACTCGTGTGATGATGACGCCAGAAAAGAGCTGTGGCGTGTAGTTGACGTGGGAGCAGTAAGTCCTTGTGCGTGGTGATGACCATCCCGTTGGGAACCCCAAGAGGAAGGTATGATGAGTGTAGCGGCAAGTTTTCCCCCAGTTAAGAAACCAAGGTTTAATGTCGATCTTGAAGAAGAGAGACGGTGACGACTGAAGGTGTTTGGAACCTGCACACACACAAACAAATACTTTGTCCCCAACTTGCGATGAGGTTGTCAATCTCACCGGTTTGCTTGAAACAAAGGTTATGAGTGTATCGAGTGGAAAACAGTAAAAGTATGCGAGAAAAGTAAACAGTACGAGAAAAGTAAACAGGTGATAGCAATATGATTAAAATAGGACCGGGGTCCATAGTTCACTAGTGGTGTCTCTCCATAGATAAAATAACATGCTGGGTAAACAAATTACAGTTGGGCAATTGATAGAATAAAGATAACGTGATATGTCAAGAAGATCACTATGAGATTTACTCTGGGCATTACAACAAAATACATAGACCGCCATCCAACTGCATCTATGACTAATAATCCACTCCCGGGGATATCATCCGAACACCCTAGAAGTATTAAGTTGCGAACAACAGATAATTGCATTAAGCAAAGTGTGTAATGTAAACAAAGCATATGCCCTTGAGCATATGAATGTTGTTTTCTCCCTAGTAGCAACAGCACATCTACCACCTTAGAGGTTTCTGTCACTCCCCCAGGTGAAATAGAGACATGAACCCACTATCGAGCATAAATACCCCCTCTTGGAGTCACTAGCAACTACTCGGCCAAGATAGCTACTAACAACGGAGAGCATGCAAGATCATAAACAACATAGAGATAACAAAAGATATAATTCAGTACAGCAACTTAATCATAAACACCAATATTCATCGGATCCCAACAAACCAACATCATAGAATTACATAACGGTGATCTCAATCATGTAGGGCAGCTCATGAGATCTAAACATGAAGCACATGGTGGAGAAGACAACCATCTAGCTACTGCTATGGACCCATAGTCCAAGGTAGACTACTCACTCATCGCTCCGGAGGCAAGCATGGCGATGAAGAAGACCTCCGGTGGCGATTCCCCTCTCCGACAGGGTGCCGGGAAGAGCTTCTGGACCCTCCCGATCTTCGGGTCAACGGTGGCGGTGGATCGCGATGTATTCTGGAAAAATGATCGGGCCCTTAGGTTTTTCTCGTCGGGGGGTCTTTATAGGCGAAGGGGCGATGTCAGAGGAGGGACCATGCCTCCTCACACATGGCTGGCGCGGCCAGGGGCCTGGCCACGCCGCCTGTGCGTGTGGGGCCCACGTGGCCCTCCTCCATCTCTTCTTCGGATGTCTGGAAGCTTCCCCGTGATATAAGTCTTCAGGAACTTGTTTCGTCCAATTCCGAGAATATTTCCTGTGTATCACTTCTGAAACACAAAAACAGCAGAAAATAGGAAACTGGCACTGTGGCGCTTGTTAATAGGTTAGTTCCGAAAAATGCATAAAAGTGCCACTAAGTGTAACGAAACAATAGGCAAATGGTGTAAAACAAGCATGGAGCATCAAAAATTATAGATACGTTTGAGACGTATCATGTCTACACATGCTTCTGTTCTTGTAGACAGTGTTGGGCCTCCAAGTGCAGAGGTTTGTAGAGCAGCAGCAAGTTTCCCTTAAGTGGATCACCCAAGGTTTATCGAACTCAGGGAGGAAGAGGTCAAAGCTATCCCTCTCAAGCAACCCTGCAATTACGATACAGAAAGTCTCTTGTGTCCCCAATACACCCAATACACTTGTTAGATGTATAGGTGCACTAGTTCGGCGAAGAGATAGTAAAATACAAGTGGTATAGATGATTATAAGTAGTAAATGTGATCTGATATAAATATCGCTGCGAGCAAACAAGCAACAAAATAGCAAGTAAACGGTGTGCAAAGCTTGGAAACAAGGCCTAGGGATCATACTTTCACTAGTGGACACACTCCCAACAATATAACATAATTGAACCAATAAATAACTTCTCTTCACTATGGTACTCTGAATTACTCTCCTATTGAATAACACTAATCATTGCGTAGGGCTACGAAGCACTCCTCAAAGTTCATCAAGTACTTGACAAACACCACTCATAGAGATATCCAAATCAAATCACAACTCAAGATAGATATTATTGCAACTTAGACCAAGTACTAACACGGTGCACACACTGTCAACATTACACCATGAAAGGAGGAATAGATCACTTCAATACTATCATAGTGATAATTATTCTCATAATCCATAAGAGATCACAATCATAGCCTAGACCAAGTACCACCATGATGCACGCACTATCACCGTTACACCATGGCAGGAGGAATAGATTACTTTAATAACACACTAGAGTACACATAATGAAGAAGAGTAACATCTACTTATTCAACATGATACAAAGCTCACGATCACATAAAGATCAAATCATGGGAGAGAGAGGTGAACCACATAGCTACCGGTAGAGCCCTCAGCCCCGGGGATGAACTACTCCCTCCTCATCATAGGAGACAACAAGGTTGATGGAGATGGCGGTGAGGTCGATGGAGACGGCGGAGACGGCGATGGAGACCGATGGAGCTGGCTCCGGGGGCACTTCCCCATCCCGGCAGGGTGCCGGAACAGAGACTTCTGTCCCCCAAAATTTGGCTTCGATGGCGGCGGCGCTGCGGAACTGTTCTGGAAATTTCGCCGACCCCTTTAAGGTTTTCCGTCCCGAGGCTTCTTATAGGCGAAGGGGCGTCGTCAAGAGTGGCCCCAGGCCTCCTCACACCTAGGCGGCGCGGCCAGGGCCTGGGCCGCGCCGGCCTAGTGTGAGGCTGGCCTGTGGCCCCTCTCCTTTGCCTCTTCGGATCTCTGGAAGCTTCCGAGAAAAATAAGACTTCAGGAACTTGTTTCGTCCAATTCCGAGAATATTTCCTGTGTAGCTTTTCTGAAACACAAAAATAGCAGAAAACAGGGAACTGGCACTGTGGCATCTTGTCAATAGGTTAGTTCCGGAAATCGCATAAAAACGCCACGAAGTGTAACGAAACACAAGGCAAATTGTGTAAAAACAAGAATGGAGCATCAAAAATTATAGATACGTTGGAGACGTATCAGGGAGCGCCGATGCGATGGGGGAAGAAACCCCCCCACCGCATCGATGCCCGACCAACGCCCCCCTTTTTTGGACATTGCTCATATTTACATAGTTTTTGTCTATCTTTTGTATTAGTTAAGCAATGGATCCCTTCCGCACCGGAAGAGAGGGTGAAGAGGAACTGTTCGGCTTTATCCGGATAGACAACGGTGGAGCAGAACCGGTGGAGTGGAAGATGGCTCTCAGTTTTTGAATGACTCTGGTCCAGGAATGGAGCCGGAACAAAGTGAGGGTGCGCAAACAAGCATAGATGGCGATGACGGCGGCTCAGAAGATGTTCGACCGCCAGAGGTATATTAAGCCTCTGGTGAATCACTACACGATGCAATAATTAGTTTGTATATATATATGTACTAATGAAGTGCTTCTTATAAATGTTTCTTCTTTTAGACCTCCGCATCGACCCAATCTTCTAGAGGGAAACGAGGCTATGCCAAAGGGTTGCCCGCTGAAGTGCATCTTGTAATTGAGGTCGTCTCTGCATCGGGCAAACCAATGCATCCCAAAGCGAATGCAACGAAATTTGTTAATGAATGTGGATTTCTTGTTAGGGACCATATCCCGATCAGCACTTAGGAATGGCATGAGCCAAAAAAGGTCAAGGGAGCTAGTTTTGTCACCAACGTAGAGAAAGATGATCTTTGGACTCGCATGAGTTCAAAATTCACCCTGCCGACGTTGGCAACTACTGCGGAAATAGAGGCCGTGAAGTTGAAAGTGAAGAAGTGGTCTCTTAAGAAGATGGCCCAACAATTCAATAACCACAAGAAAAAAGTTGTACAATAACTATATCAAGAATTTACTGGCCCACTAGAGAAGCAACGGGATCACTGGGAAGCATTTCTGGAATACAAGGAATCAGCACTAGCCTTGGAAAGATTGCGAAAGAATAAGGCAAATTCCGCCAAGTAGATTTATCACCATACCATGGGTTTAGGTGGCTTCCGTGCCGGAGTGGGATAAAAAGGACGCCGACTTGATTGCTCGACGGATCATTCCAGCTACACAACAATTGCCCGGGAGGGCAAGAAATTGGTTTTATGGTTATGGCGGATACATTGACGAACAAACATGGGAGTTAATTGCACCTCCTGCTATTGTTAAACCCAAGGACGAACTTGTGAAAGCACTCCAGGAGGTTCAAGAGGGCATGTTCATTCCTGATAGAGAGAGGGACGTGTTGACAAAGGCCCTCGGGAATGCCAAATACATTGGGTGAACACAAGGACTGGGACCTAATTATCCATAGAGCATCGGGTTTGCCGAGGATATAGATTCTTATAGAAAAAGGGAGAGAGGAAAGAAGCGAAAGGAGGAGGAGGAGGAGAAAGAGCGGTTGAAGAAGTTGGAAGAAAAGTATGATGGAATGTTAATGTCCATGCAGAAGTAGATCCAAGAACTGCGCCAAACTCAAGCTGGGCCAAGTCATCAACTGCAGCTGGAAGGTCCTGCATTTGACAGTAACGATGGCCCATCTCAGCGGAGAAGCAGCGTGGCTTCCACGGGGCTTGGGGCTGATGAGGCACTGATGGGTCGCTACCCCGTGGATGAAATCAAGGGCAAGACACGTTGTTGATACGTCTCAAACGTATCTATAATTTTTGATGCTCTATGCTTGTTTTTACACCATTTGCTTAGTGTTTCGTTACACTTCGTGGCATTTTTATGCATTTTCTAGAACTAACCTATTAACGAGATGCCACAGTGCCAGTTCCCTGTTTTTTGCTATTTTTGTGTTTCAGAAAAGTTACAGAGGAAATATTCTCGGAATTGGATGAAACAAAAGCCAAACATCCATAAATTTACCGAAGCTTCCAGAGGACCGAAGAGGAGACGGAGAGGGGCCACAGGCTGGCCACACAGTAGGGCGGCGCGGCCCAGGCCCTGGACGCACCCCCTATGTGTGAGGCCACCTCGGTCCACTTCTCACGATGCCCCTTTGCCTATAAAGACCCCCCGACGGGAAAAACCTAAATACCAGATCAATTTTCTAGAAATACATCGCGATCCGCCACCGTCGTCGACCCGAGATCGGGAGGGTCCAGAAGCTCTTCCCGGCACCCTGCCAGAGAGGGGAATCGCCACCGGAGGTCTTCTTCATCGCCATGCTTGCCTCCGGCGCGATGAGTGAGTAGTCTACCTTGGACTATGAGTCCATAGCAGTAGCTAGTTTCATGTTTAGATCTCGTGAGCTGCTTTACATGATCGAGATCACCGTTATGTAATTCTACATGTTGTGTTTGTTGGGATCCGATGAATATTAGTGTTATGATTGAGTTGATGTGCTGAATATTATCTTATGTTATCTCTATGTTGTTTATGATCTTGCATGCTCTCCGTTGTTAGTAGCTATCTTGGTCGAGTAGATACTAGTGACTCCAAGAGGGGGTATTTATGCTCGATAGTTGGGTTCATGCCTCTATTTAATCTGGGGGAGTGACAGAAACCTCTAAGGTTGTAGATGTGCTATTGCCACTAGGGAGAAAACAACATTCTTATGTCCAAGGGCATATGCTTTGTTTACATTACACACTTTGCTTAATGCAGTTATCTGTTGTTCGCAACTTAATACTTGTGGGGTTCTCGGATTGATTCCCCGCGAGTGGATTATTAGTCATAGATGCAGTTGGATGGCGGTCGATGTATTTTGTTGTAATGCCCAGAGTAAATCTCATAGTGATCCTCTCAACATATGCACGTTATCTTTATTCTATCAATTGCCCAACTGTAATTTGTTTACCCAGCATGTGTTATTTTATCTTATGGAGAGACACCACTAGTGAACTGTGGACCCCGGTCCTATTTCCTTTATATTACTATCACCTGTTTACTTTACTCGCATTGTTTACTTTATCCGCATACTACTATTGCTTTCCACTCGATACACTCATTCCTTTGTTTACAGCAAACCAGTGAGATTGACAACCTTATCGTAAGTTGGGAGCAAAGTATTTGGTTGTGTTATGTGCAGGTTTCGCGTTGCAGCTGGCAAAGCAAAGCACTGGACGAGGCGCCTTATAAATTGTCCGGAGCTGTCGCGAAGCTAGCAAGCATCACCTTCTGGAGTTTGGGTTTTTCCTACTGGACGATTAAACCTTGGTTTCTTTCTGAGGGAAAACTGTTGCTTTACTCATCATACCTTCCTCTTGGGGTTCCCAACTGGACGGTGATTCACATCAACCGTGCCGCAACAAGCAACAAATTTTCTGGCGCCGTTGCTGGGGAAAAAGAAGACTTCTGCAAGGGGAGTTTTGCACGCACATCCTTTACTTTGTTTTAAGTTTTATTTTATTTTATTTTTGCTTGCATCATTTTATCAAAAAACACAAAAAAATTAGTATCCTTTATAGTTGTTACTTTATTACTTTTAGTTCATTATGTTGTTCCCTAAGTACGTTTTGGAGGACCTCTCAGTAGGTAGTGGTTCAATTATTGGGAAAAGTAACATCGAGGAGTTCTTTAATCATATTAGTATGCATAAGGATGTTGAGGAAAAATCTATGGCTGAGCTTGCTCCTAGTTATGAAGTTGCTTCTGCTTATTTAGTTCACATGTTGGAAGCTAGGTTTGCTAGCCTTAATCCTTTTATGCAACACATGTTTCTTAAGCTTCATGATATTAAGGATCCCGAAAAGAAAGCTTTTATCTTGGAAACTTTGCGTATAGAATTTAGAGATGTTGCCATTGAAGCTAGGAAAGTTTTTAAGAGATTTAATAAGCTTGGCTCGCCTGTAGAGGTTGTTGGTACAACCAATGAAGATTTTAGAGTACCAATACCTTGTAAACTTGTAGGAATTCATGATGCTTTGGAAAAGAATTTCAATTGGATTTGTCCTGAAAATCTTTTTGATGAAAGTAGTGTACCAAAGTGTGATCATAAAGGATCTTCAAAAACCCATTTGGACACAATTCAATTCATTGTTGAAAAGACTCCTACAATTGATCTTAATGCCTCTTTCGAAAATACTTGATTCGCACTTTCTGCGTCTAGCTCAAAGGCGTTAAAGAAAAGCACTCTTGGGAGATAACCCAATGTTTTACTTTCAGTTCTTTTTCTTTTATTTGAGTCTTGGAAGTTATTACTACTGTAATGACCTCTCCTTATCATTTTTATTTCATTTTTGTGCCAAGAGAAGCCTCTAATTTGAGTGAGATAAGATTTGGGGATGTTGCTGTCCTGAAACAGATGTCGGTGCTGCACCGTAAAAATTCTTGAAAATTCTCAGTATATCTTTTGGACCTGCGATTTCTTGTGCATATGCCCCAGGTTATATCCAAACTTTCATTAGTTTAACACTTTTTGATTCGAGCAACAGAAAACCCTCTAAAAATTCGACCTTTGTCAGCTGTTCTGTTTTGACAGATTTCTGCCAATATTTGTGTTTGCCGCTCGATCGCTTTCTTTTTGAGTTCTTTTGATCAAGGAACTTTTGGGAAAGTTGCTGCAGTAGTATATACTTTATATGTGGTGGTTTTGAGTTGAAACCTGAAGCAAAAAGGGGTTGATTCCATGTTATGCTTACACTAATGTTGCTAATAGAATTGTGTTGAGTTTTGTATGAAGGAAGTTTTCAAGTGTAGGGATTGGAGAATGATGAGATGAGTTGAAGAATGGACAAAAGCTCAAGCTTGGGGATGCCCATGTCACCCCAATAAATATCCAAGAGGTACAAGCGTCAAAGCTTGGGGATGCCCCTGAGGCACCCCTTCTTCATCGGCAAAAATTAGGTCACCTTTTAACACACTATATTTTTATTGCTTCATGCACTATGCGTTTTTCTTGGAGCGTCAGTTATTTTAGTTTTCAGTTTTGTTTAGTTTTGTTTGCTGCAATAAATGGTTGGACCCCAACAAATTTCTTTTGGAGAAGTTGCCTTGCTTTTTATTTGCCAAGAACACTCCGTTTTTCACTCTTATCGTTCAACGAGTGTTCTCTTTTTCTGCTACTGCGTTTAGTTTTCGTTTTTTTGCCTTGATTTGTGTTCAGATCTTGTTATATCACCCCTTCTTCATCGGCAAAAATTAGGTCACCTTTTAACACACTATATTTTTATTGCTTCATGCACTATGCGTTTTTCTTGGAGCGTCAGTTATTTTAGTTTTCAGTTTTGTTTAGTTTTGTTTGCTGCAATAAATGGTTGGACCCCAACAAATTTCTTTTGGAGAAGTTGCCTTGCTTTTTATTTGCCAAGAACACTCCGTTTTTCACTCTTATCGTTCAACGGGTGTTCTCTTTTTCTGCTACTGCGTTTAGTTTTCTTTTTTTGCCTTGATTTGTGTTCAGATCTTGTTATACCTTTACATCAAGGTTTATTTTGACCTCTGGTTCATGTTGGTTTTCATCAAAAGAGTTACTTCAAAAAGATTCGAATGGTGTTGGAAAAGAGAAAAAACTTTATGCAAAAAAAGTGGTACAAAAAGGAGCTTGTGTAGACTGCGGCCTAGGCTTTTGCATGTCGTGCTTGATGTCTTTTTGATAGTATGCTTAGTGGTTTTGCTGTAGTATGACTTGTCTCAAATGACTGAGATTTCTTAATGAGCCTTTGAAAAAATCTTGCGTTGTTTTAATTATTTGGTAGCATTATTTTGGTTTTCTCCTCGATGCTTTATTTGGGTTGACTTGGCGCATGCTCACACATGTTAGACTCAGACAAAGTCGCCATAAGCCTCTATGATCATTTAGTTTTTTGACTTTTGATGCCATCTTATGCTTCTTTTAATGTTGCTTTGTCGCTTTACATGATTATGGCCGTTATTGCTCTCTTAGTTGGTCGCTCCCAGTCTTTTGCTAGCCCTCATTTTGTACTGAGTATGAGCTCTACTCGTGCATCCAACTCCTAAAAACCAAGTTGTTCCAATGTGTCCACCATACATACCTATTAGCAATTTGCTATTTCAAAGTACATTTGACTTGCTTTTATCTATCCTTCAAATTAAACTCTTTTTGGTGTTATGCGAAAATTGGTCAGTAAAGCTCTCACGAACCTGATGGCACACTTTACTTTTCTCGCTTTAAAATTTTGACATTGTGGATCTCTTATGTTGAGTTGTTATGCTTGCAAGTTGTAAGTTGGAAATTAGCCCAGCCATGCCGTCATGGGGCAAGCTTTCAATATTGCACTATCTTTCATTTGAGTTGATATCGTGATCTTTTGTTTATGGATACTCGCGATGTGAAAGAAGTTGGGAATCTTGCGGGATCATGGAGTTCTTATGTGTTAGGGAAATGCCTGGGCCACTAATCTAAGCCATGCATAATTCATGGTGGAAATTTACAGCATGTCCATAGTGGACATTCGACGATGCATCTCACAATAAAAGCTATACCAATGGTAAATAAAAGAGATGTTGAGGTGTTCATTGTCTGTTTGTCTTGTCATTTTGATGTGGGCTTGTTCCATATCATCGGGCAGGAGGTATCCCGTTGGCGGTTCTCGATGATACACATATATTTACAATGACAAGAGCCTGCTTCGGACTCTAAGTCGAGTAGCATGAGGTTTGGGTATTCGTACTACACGGGACACGAGGTTTTCAACTTATGATTTGTCAAGCATATGCTTCATAATTGTACTCGCATTAACTCTAACCATTCAAGATGCCTATGATGGGGGCAATGAGAGCTCAAAGCTAGTAAGTACCATAATTTTTGAAGGTTTATAAAACTCGCAATCACTGCTTCCCTCCGCGAAGGGTCTTTCTTTTACTTTTATGTTGAGTCACCACCTTCTATCTTTATGCACCGTCTAAAAGAGCATAGTTGTCATTCTTAGTATAATGTGCATTGTCCCAAAGTTTTCATTGATTGATTCATGATGTTGGTTTCACTTGTTCTTAAATTATTTGTATCTAGTCGCCCTCTTAAACTTGAAGGTGTCCTATGCATTTATGTTTTGATCTCTCATGAAGGACAAGCTGAAAACCATTTGTATGTTTTTCCTTATGATTTGAACACACGTTTGACTTTTATTGTTTCATTTTCATGATCTTTCATTTGTGTTCTTTTTCATGTTATAACATGGTTGCTAAGTTTCTTCTATCAAGATTATATCTTTCATGCCCATGTTTTAAGTTCTTTGATCCCAGCGCACAACGCTTACATATATGGTCAAGATTGTGTAGGTGCATGTCACCTCAAAAATTATTTCTTTTGTTATCACTTACCTACTCGAGGACGAGCAGGAGTTAAGCTTGGGGATGCTGATACATCTCAAACGTATCTATAATTTTTGATGTTCCATGCTTGTTTTTACACCATTTGCTTAGTGTTTCGTTACACTTTGTGGCATTTTTATGCATTTTCCAGAACTAACCTATTAACGAGATGCCACAGTGCCAGTTCCCTTTTTTTTTGCTGTTTTTGTGTTTCAGAAAAGTTACACAGGAAATATTCTCAGAATTGGACAAAACAAAAGCCAAACATCCATAAATTTACCGAAGCTTCCAGAGGACCAAAGAGGAGACAGAGAGGGGCCACAGGCCGGCCACACAGTAGGGCGGCGCAGCCAGGGCCCTGGCCACGCCCCTCTATATGAGGCCACCTCGGTCCACTTCTGACGATGCCCCTTCGCCTATAAAGACCCCCCCGACGGGAAAAACCTAAATACCGGATCAATTTTCCAGAAACACATCGCGATCCGCCGCCGTCGTCGAACCTAGATCGAGAGAATCCAGAAGCTCTTCCCGGCACCCTGCCGGAGAGGGGAATCGCCACCGGAGGTCTTCTTCATCGCCATGCTTGCCTCCGGCGCGATGAGTGAGTAGTCTACCTTGGACTATGGGTCCATAGCAGTAGCTAGTTGGTTGTCTTCTCCACCATGTGCTTCATATTTAGATCTCGTGAGCTGCTTTACATGATCAAGATCACCGTTATGTAATTCTACATGTTGTGTTTGTTGGGATCTGATGAATATTGGTGTTATGATTGAGTTGATGTGCTGAATATTATCTTATGTTATCTCTATGTTGTTTATGATCTTGCATGCTCTCCGTTGTTAGTAGCTATCTTGGCCGAGTAGATACTAGTGACTCCAAGAGGGGGTATTTATGCTCGATAGTTGGGTTCATGCCTCTATTTAATCTAGGGGAGTGACAGAAACCTCTAAGGTTGTAGATGTGTTGTTGCCACTAGGGAGAAAACAACATTCTTATGTCTAAGGGAATATGCTTTGTTTACATTACACACTTTGCTTAATGCAGTTATCTGTTGTTCGCAACTTAATACTTGTGGGGTTCTCGGATTGATTCCCTGCGAGTGGATTATTAGTCATAGATGCAGTTGGATGGCGGTCTATGTATTTTGTTGTAATGCCCAGAGTAAATCTCATAGTGATCCTCTCGACATATGCATGTTATCTTTATTCTATCAATTGCCTAACTGTAATTTGTTTACCCAGCATGTGTTATTTTATCTTATGGAGAGACACCACTAGTGAACTATGGACCTCGGTCCTATTTCCTTTATATTACTATCACCTGTTTACTTTACTCGCATTGTTTACTTTATTCGCATACTACTATTGCTTTCCACTCGATACGCTCATTCCTTTGTTTACAGCAAACCAGTGAGATTGACAACCTCATCGTAAGTTGGGAGCAAAGTATTTGGTTGTGTTGTGTGCAGGTTTTGTGTTGCAGCTGGCAAAGCAAAGCACTGGATGAGGCGCCTTATAAATTGTCCGGAGCTATCGTGAAGCTAGCAAGCATCACCTTTTGGAGTTTGGCTTTTTCCTACTGGACGATTAAACCTTGGTTTCTTACTGAGGGAAAACTGCTGCTTTACTCATCATACCTTCCTCTCGGGGTTCCCAACTGGACGGTGCTGACTGTGGTGATGGCGCCAGAAAAAGTGCTGATGCCTAGTGAAAGCAGACGTCCTTGTGCGTGGTGAATGACCAGCCCGTTGGGAACCCCAAGAGGAAGGTATGATGAGTGCAGCGGCAAGTTTTCCCTCAGTTATGAAACCAAGGTTTAATATCGATCAGGAGAAGGAGAGACAGCGACGACTGAAGGTGTTTGTGGAACCTGCACACACACAGACAAATACTTTGCTCCCAACTTGCGATGAGGTTGTCAATCTCACCGGTTTGCTTGAAACAAAGGTTATGAGTGTATCGAGTGGAAAACAGTAGTAATATGCTAGTAAAGTAAACAGTGCGGGAATAGTAAATAGGTGATTGCAATATGATTAAAATAGGACCGGGGTCCACAGTTCACTAGTGGTGTCTCTCCATAGATAAATAACATGCTGGGTAAACGAATTACAGTTGGGCAATTGATAGAATAAAGATAACGTGATATGTCAAGAAGATCACTATGAGATTCACTCTGGGCATTACAACAAAATACATAGACCGCCATCCAACTGCATCTATGACTAACAATCCACCCCCGGGGATATCATCCGAACACCCTAGAAGTATTAAGTTGCGAACAATAGATAATTGCATTAAGCAAAGTGTGTAATGTAAACAAAGCATATGCCCTTGAGCATATGAATGTTGTTTTCTCCCTAGTAGCAACAGCACATCTACCACCTTAGAGGTTTCTGTCACTCCCCCAGGTGAAATAGAGGCATGAACCCACTATCGAGCATAAATACCCCCTCTTGGAGTCACTAGCAACTACTCGGCCAAGATAGCCACTAACAATGGAGAGCATGCAAGATCATAAACATCATAGAGATAATAAAAGATATAATTCAGTGCAGCAACTTAATCATAAACACCAATATTCATCGGATCCCAACAAACCAACATCATAGTATTACATAACGGTGATCTCAATCATGTAGGGCAGCTCATGAGATCTAAACATGAAGCACATGGTGGAGAAGACAACCATCTAGCTACTGCTATGGACCCATAGTCCAAGGTAGACTACTCACTCATCGCTCCGGAGGCAATCATGGCGATGAAGGAGACCTCCGGTGGCGATTCCCCTCTCCGGCAGGGTGCCGGGAAGAGCTTCTGGACCCTCCCGATCTTCGGGTCGACGGCGGCGGCGGATCGCGATGTATTCTGGAAAACTGATCGGGCCCTTAGGTTTTTCTCGTCAGGGGGTATATGTAGGCGAAAGGGGACTGTCAGAGGGTGGACCACGTGGCCTCACACGGGGCTGGCGCGGCCAGGGGCTAGGCCGCGCCGCCCCTGTGTGTGGGGGCCTCGTGGCCCCCCTCCGTCAGGTCTTCGGATGTTTGGGAGCTCCCCGATGAAATATGACTTCAGGAACTTGTTTCGTCCAATTCGGAGAATATTTCCTGTGTATCACTTCTGAAACCAAAAATAGCAGAAAACAGGGAACTGGCACTGTGGCACTTCATTAATAGGTTAGTTCCGGAAAGCGTATAAAAATGCCACTAAGTGTAACGAAACAATAGGCAAATGGTGTAAAACAAAGCATGGAGCATCAAAAATTATAGATACGTTTGAGACGTATCAAGCATCCCCAAGCTTAACTCCTGCTCGTCCTCGAGTAGGTAAGTGATAACAAAAGAATAATTTTTGAGGTGACATGCACCTACACAATCTTGATCATATATGTAAGCATTGATGAGCTGGGATCAATAGAACTTAAACATGGGCATGAAAGATATGATCATGACAATAAGAACTTAGCAACCATGTTGTAAACATGCAAATGAACACAAACAAAAGATCATGATAATGAAACAATGAAAGTCAAACGTGTGTTCAAATCATAAGGAAAAACATACAAATGGTTTTCAGCTTGTCCTTCAAAGAGAGCAAAACATAAATGCATAGGACACCTCAAAGTTTAAGAGGGCGACTAGATACAAATAATTTAAGAACAAGTGAAACCAATCAATATGAGTCAATCAATGAACCTTGGGACAATGCATATCACACTAAGAATGACAACTATGCTCTCTTAATGGTGCATAAAGAAAGAAGGTGGTGACTCAACATAAAAGTAAAAGAAAGGCCCTTCGCAGAGGGAAGCAGTGATTGCAAGTTTTATAACCTTCAAAAATTATGGTACTTACCGGCTTTGAGCTCTCATTGCCCCCATCATAAGCATCTTGATTGGTTAAAGTTAATGCGAGAACAATTATGATGCATATGCTTGACAAATCATAAGTTGAAAACCTCGTGTCCCGTGAATACGAGTACCCATACTATGCTAGTTTACTTAGAGTCCCAAGCAAGGCTCTTGTCATTGTAAGTATATGCGTATCATTGGGAACCGCCAATGGGGTACCTCCGTGCCCGATGACATGGAACAAGCCCACACCAAAATGACAGGACAAGCAGACAATGAACACCTCGACATCTCTTTTATTTGCTATATTGTTTAGCTTTTTATTGTGAGATGCGTCGTCGAATGTTCACCATGGGTATGCTGCAAATTTCCACCATGAATTATGCATGGCTTAGATTGGCGGCCCGGCGTTTCCCTAACACATATAAAAACTCCATGATCCTCACAAGATTCCCAATTCATTTCACACAGCGGGCATCCATAAACAAAAGATCACAATATCAACTCAAATAGGAAGTGCAATGTTGAAAGCTTGCCCCATGACGGCATGGTTGGGCTAGAATCCAACTTACAACTTGCAAGCATAACAACTCAGCATAAAAGACCACAATGTCAAATTTTTAGAACAGGGAAAAGTAAAGTGTGCCTTCCGGTTCGTGAGAGCTTTACTGACCGAATTTCGCATAACACTGGTAAGAGTTTAATTTGAAGAGAAAATAAAAGCAAGTCAAATTTACTTGGAATAGCAAATTGCTAGTAGGTATGTATGGTGGACACAATGGAAAACTTTGGCTTTTAGGAATTGGATGCACGAGTAGAGCTCATACTCAGTACAAGGTGAGGGCTAGCAAAAGACTGGGAGCGACCAACTAAGAGAGCAATAATGGCCATAATCATGCAAAGCGACAAAGCAACATTAAAAGAAGCATACGATGGCATCAAAAGTCAAAAACTAAATGATCATGAAGGCTAATGGCGACTTTGGAAGAGTCTAACATGTGTGAGCATGCGCCAAGTCAACCCAAATAAAGCATCAAGGAGAAAACCAAAATAATGCTTCCATACAATAAAAACAACGCATGATTTTTTCAAAGGCTCATTAAGCAATCTCAGTTATTTGAGACAAGTCATGCTACAGCAAAACCACTAAGCATACTATCAAAAAGACATCAAGCATGACATGAAAAAGCCTAAGCCGCAGTCTACACAAGCTCCTTCTTGTACCACTATTTTGCACAAAGCTTTTTCTCTTTTCCAACACCATTTGAAATTTTTATAACAACCTCTTTTGATGAAAACCAATAAAGTTCAGAGGCAAAAATGCACCTTGATGAAAAGATATGACAAGATCTGAATGCATATCAAGGCGAAAACGAAAACCAAAAGCAGTAGCAGAAAAACTAGAATGCTCGATTAATAAGAGTGAAAACTAGAGCATTCTTTGCAAATGAAAACGAGTACATCTCCTCCAAAGGAAATTTGTTGGGGTCCAACCATTTATTGCAGAAAACAAACAAACTAAACAAACTAAGAAAACTAAAACAACTGACGCTCCAAGAAAAACACATAGTGCATGAAGCAATAAAAATATAGTGTTTTGAAAGGTGACCTGATTTTTGCCGATGAAGAAGGGGTGCCTCGGGGGCATCCCCAAGCTTTGACGCTTGTACTTCTTGGATATTTCTTGGGGTGCTGGGCATCCCCAAGCTTGAGCTTTTGTCCATTCTTCAACTCATCTCATCATTCTCCAATCCCTACACTTGAAAACTTCCTTCATACAAAACTAAACACAATTCTATTAGCAACATTAGTGTAAGCATAAAATATATTCAACCTCTTTTAGCTTCAGGTTTCAACCCAAAACCACCACATATAAAGTATATACTACTGTAGCAACTTCCACAAGAGTTCCATGATCAAAAAGAACTCAAAAGAAAGCGATAAAGTGGCAAAAACAAATATTGGCAGAAATCTGTCAAAACTGGACAGCTGATAATGGACGAATTTTTGAGGGATTTTCTGTTGCTCAAATCAAAAAGTGTTCAACTAAGAAAAGTTTGGATATAACCTGGGGCATATGCACAAGAAATTTCAGGTCCAAAAGATATACAGAGATTTTTCTAGAATTTTTACGGTGCAGCACCGAAAACAGTTTCAGGACAGCAATAACCCCAAATCTTTACCTCACTCAAATTAGAGGCTTCTCTTGGCACAAAAACGAAATAAACAAGATAAGGAGCGGTCATTACAGTAGTAATGACTTCCAAGACTCAAGAAAAATAAAAAGTACTGAAAAGTAAACAATGGGTTATCTCCCAAGAGTGCTTTTCTTTAACGCCTTTGAGCTAGGCGCAGAAAATTGCGAATCAAGTATTATCAATAGATGAAGCATTAAGATCAACAGAAGAGGTCTTATTAATAAGGCATTGTATTTCATCCACACAAGTTTTTGAAGACCCTTGGTGATCATGCTTTGGTACACTATTCTCATCAAAAAGATTTTCAGGACAAATCCAGGCAAAATTGTTTTCGAAAGCATCATTCAATCCCAAAAGCTTGCAAGGTATAGGTATCTCGGCCTCCCCATCATGTGTATCAATAACCGTTATAGGTGAACCGAGTTTATTAAAACGTTTAAGAACCTTTCTAGCTTCAATAACGACATCCTTAAATTCTAAACGCAAAGTTTCCAAGATAAAAGCTTTCTTTTCGGGGTCCTCAATTTCATGAAGCTTAAGGAACATATATTGCATAAAAGGATTAAGACTAGCAAACCTAGTTTCCAATATGTCAATTAAATAAATAGAAGCAACTTCAATACTAGGAGCAAGCTCAACCCAAGACTTTTCCTCATCTTCATCATGCATACTAATATGATTAAAGAACTCCTCAATGTTACTTTTGCCAATAATCGAACCACTACCTACTGAGAGGTCCTCCAGAACAAACTTAGGAAACGACATGATAAACTAAAGTAAAGTAAAAACAACTACCAAGGATTCTAATTTTTTTGGGTTTTTGATATAAAAAGCAATGCAGGTAAAATAAATAAAGTAAAGCAAAACAATAACAAAGTAAAGAATGTGTGTGCGAAGAACTCCCCTCGCAGAAGTCTTCTCTTCCTTCCCCGGCAACGGCGCCAGAAAAAGTGTTGCTGACTGTGGTGATGGCGCCAGAAAAAGTGCTGATGCCTAGTGAAAGCAGACGTCCTTGTGCGTGGTGAATGACCAGCCCGTTGGGAACCCCAAGAGGAAGGTATGATGAGTGCAGCGGCAAGTTTTCCCTCAGTTATGAAACCAAGGTTTAATATCGATCAGGAGAAGGAGAGACAGCGACGACTGAAGGTGTTTGTGGAACCTGCACACACACAGACAAATACTTTGCTCCCAACTTGCGATGAGGTTGTCAATCTCACCGGTTTGCTTGAAACAAAGGTTATGAGTGTATCGAGTGGAAAACAGTAGTAATATGCTAGTAAAGTAAACAGTGCGGGAATAGTAAACAGGTGATTGCAATATGATTAAAATAGGACCGGGGTCCACAGTTCACTAGTGGTGTCTCTCCATAGATAAATAACATGCTGGGTAAACGAATTACAGTTGGGCAATTGATAGAATAAAGATAACGTGATATGTCAAGAAGATCACTATGAGATTCACTCTGGGCATTACAACAAAATACATAGACCGCCATCCAACTGCATCTATGACTAATAATCCACCCCCGGGGATATCATCCGAACACCCTAGAAGTATTAAGTTGCGAACAACAGATAATTGCATTAAGCAAAGTGTGTAATGTAAACAAAGCATATGCCCTTGAGCATATGAATGTTGTTTTCTCCCTAGTAGCAACAGCACATCTACCACCTTAGAGGTTTCTGTCACTCCCCCAGGTGAAATAGAGGCATGAACCCACTATCGAGCATAAATACCCCCTCTTGGAGTCACTAGCAACTACTCGGCCAAGATAGCCACTAACAACGGAGAGCATGCAAGATCATAAACATCATAGAGATAATAAAAGATATAATTCAGTGCAGCAACTTAATCATAAACACCAATATTCATCGGATCCCAACAAACCAACATCATAGTATTACATAACGGTGATCTCAATCATGTAGGGCAGCTCATGAGATCTAAACATGAAGCACATGGTGGAGAAGACAACCATCTAGCTACTGCTATGGACCCATAGTCCAAGGTAGACTACTCACTCATCGCTCCGGAGGCAATCATGGCGATGAAGGAGACCTCCGGTGGCGATTCCCCTCTCCGGCAGGGTGCCGGGAAGAGCTTCTGGACCCTCCCGATCTTCGGGTCGACGGCGGCGGCGGATCGCGATGTATTCTGGAAAACTGATCGGGCCCTTAGGTTTTTCTCGTCAGGGGGTATATGTAGGCGAAAGGGGACTGTCAGAGGGTGGACCACGTGGCCTCACACGGGGCTGGCGCGGCCAGGGGCTAGGCCGCGCCGCCCCTGTGTGTGGGGGCCTCGTGGCCCCCCTCCGTCAGGTCTTCGGATGTTTGGGAGCTCCCCGATGAAATATGACTTCAGGAACTTGTTTCGTCCAATTCGGAGAATATTTCCTGTGTATCACTTCTGAAACCAAAAACAGCAGAAAACAGGGAACTGGCACTGTGGCACTTCATTAATAGGTTAGTTTCGGAAAGCGTATAAAAATGCCACTAAGTGTAACGAAACAATAGGCAAATGGTGTAAAACAAAGCATGGAGCATCAAAAATTATAGATACGTTTGAGACGTATCAGACGGTGATTCACATCAATCATGCCGCAACAAGCAGTTGTGAGCTCCATCAATCGATGAAGAACATCTCCATGAAGGTGGCGGTCGGCTATGCTTTATCTTATGAACCTGGAGTTACTTGGCATTCCTGTCAGATTCCAGATGGCTATGCTCATGTCGGGGTGGATGAAATTGTACCCAGATATGAGTCACTAGAGCTTGACATGGCTGGACCTGAAGATGAGGCGACACTCGGAGAAGTCTTGGGTGGTGTCATTCTATGGAACAAGAAAGACATCAAGTTTCCAGGCTTGGTGCCACCGCCACCGAGTCGTCGCAGGTCACCATCACCTCCGAATCCACCCCGTGACTACGACGACCACCACATCACGAGTCCATCTTGATCTCCACCGTCGGGTCAGCCATCGTCACCACCGCTTGCGCCCACTAAGCCATCGTCGCCACCGCTAGCACCCACTAAGCTTCAGGGCCAAAAGTGGAAGCGTACCACCACCTTAGGTACACACTCATCAGGAATCCGACAGGAGCCCCTCCCAAAATTACCGCCGTCTCCTCCCAAGGTAAACACTCGGCTTCATCCAAATAAACCCGAGCCAAAGCAGCAACACGGAGCACGTCTATTGGGCTAAAAGCATGCTGAATCAGCCATCCCAATATATGTTGAATGCGTCAGATGACTATAAACGCACACTCAAGAAGCAATATGAGAAAAGAGACGTTCCCCAGCTCGGACAGCAGGCAAAACAATCGATCCCCCCCTCCAGGTGTTTTAAGAAGTTCCCCAGGGATTAGACATGGACGAAGTCGTGAGACTAGGCGGCCCAAATGAATATCACTGTGGCTGAATTGCTAAGTGGCGCAGAATTACCCAAGGCTGCTATAGCACGGAAACATGTCTATGGGCAGCCGTTGGTCAATGACGAGAAGTTGCGTCAAATGCCAACAATGCTGCGGAATTTCCATGACTGGTACATGAGGGCGTCAAAGCGTGAGACAACAATGCTCGTGGCAAGAAGTTGGACCGGAGTATTACTTCCGTGAAGAACTGATCCATATTGAGTTTTCAGAATTCTTCCAGTTTATGAATCTAGACGCCCTCGACAAATCTCTCATGAGTTGCTATTGTCTGTAAGTTGTTCAATTCACTGTTTATAAGTTGTTCAATTCTTCCAGTTCATTGATCTGTAATAATCATTATTATATCATTATGTATTCTGTTATGCAGAATGAAGATGCTGGAATGTACAAGGACGACCGCAATAAATGTTAGATTCATTGATCCAGATAAAGTTCATATACATACGCTAAAGACGAAACCTAAGGAAACGACGCGTAACATTCTAAAGTTTTTAAAGGAGCAACATTTCTATAATAGCATACTGTTTCCTTACAACTTCGGGTGAGAATCTTACTCTCGATATAATTGATGAGTTACTGACATATATATAAACATGTGCAGGTTCCACTGGATTCTGATAAATATTGAAATTGACAATGGAAGAGTTCAAGTATTGGACCCATTAAGAAGAGACATGGAACAGTTCCACGACATGCAGGATATGCTCCAAGAGCAATTTTCAATCATTTTAGCACTATATCGGTCTCTTTCGTTGATAAGCCGAGATATCATTTAATTCATAACTCATTCATTTATTTTTCTTTGCCGGGCAGTGTTTAGGAATGGTTCAAAGGAGTGGTAGCGGGACCATGGCGTGATCGGCTGATTTTTACTAGGGCCGACGTAAGTAGTATGAGCTAGTTCCGCACATCTGTTTACTTCTAGTTTCAATATAATTATGATGGTTGATTATTATTTTGATTGAATTCTATTCTTGTAAAGTATGCGACGCCGCCACAGGGGACGAACTTATGTGGATACTATGTTTGCGAGTACATTCGCACATTTACCACTGAGCGCAGGACAAACGAACTTGATCACATGCGGGAGAAGCTCCTACCACATCAACGCCTACTAGCAATTCAAGAGGAATTGGCGGGATTTTTGCTGAAAGAGGTCATAGATGAAAAACATGGAAGATTTCATATAAATAGGCAGACATGTTCTTCATGTAATAGAGGGACGTCATAGCCTCCGTGTTATCGAATAGACGGATCTAGTCTCGGTAATTGTGATGTCTATGTAACTAACACAATTGCATATATTTGTTCGCTCGTAAGACAAAATATGTTATATATGCATGCATGAATGTACAAGTTATGTTATTACAGTATGTAGTACTGTACAATATGCGAAAACTTTTTTGAAATAAACAAAAATAAATAAATAATACAAACCGACTTGGAGTCTGGGACTCTTTAGTCCCGGTCGGTGTTACAAACCGGGACTAAAGGTCTCCGCCCAGACGCGCTTCAAAGCGCCACGTGGTACCCCTTTAGCACCCGTTCGTAAAGCACCCGGTGCTAAAGGCCTTTAGCATCGGATAGTTAGCACCGGTTGCACAACCGATGCTAAAAATCCATATGAACTGATGCTAAAGGCCCGTTTTCCACTTGTGGTGATATCTGATGTTCCTGCTTAATGCTTGGATATATGCATGTTGTCGCCAATATATACACCACGCCATTCAATACACATCCACCCATGGCACGCCAAAACTGAAGAAGGTGACTACAGGCTATAGTAGCGGTTATACTTTGTCTCGAGGAGTGTGGATCTTGAGTACCACAATCACCGTCAGTCTCTTCCTGTTGCTAAGGATTAAGCTGAAATTCAATATTTGCACCGGTTGATGCACTCATGCAGAAGACCTCATATGATATATTCTACCATAGCTCAAACATATATTCGATCAACCATGCATAGCTAAAACCAGGTTCAAACTTGATTTAAACTAGACTAATAAACTTACTATTTCAAAACTAAAACTCTTCGTCGGAGTTGTCGGGGAAGTTGGCGTCCAGCTACCTCTCCAGTGACAAGTCACTGTTGCCCGTGAGGTCGACGACGACGGAAGAAGAGCCAGCGGCGCGGCGGCACCTTGAGGCGTGGTAGACGGGCCAGTGTCGGAAGACCCGATGGCGTCTCCATGCATGGTGCACAACGCGTACAAACATTGCTCCCCGGCTACGCGCTACGGGTAGTGGCGGCGGAGCTCCTCCATATACACCTCCCGAGCTTGCTCCGCCTCGAGCCGCTCGTGGGCCTCCCTGTTCTCCCGCGCCTCGCTTGTGAAGGCCACGTAGCGGGGGACGGGATCCAAGTCTGGCATGGCACCATCAAACCTGGGGAAGTTCAGCTCACCGCAGTTAGAGCAATGGCGGCAAATATTCTGGACATTGTGGGCCCAAGTAGCCTGCGTCGCCGACTCTGGTAGGAACCAAGCCAGTATTTTTTGCCGGTGTTGCGGTCGTGGATCTTTGCCACCCAAATACATTCACGATCGTTGGCACAAGCCCTGTAGTGGTGGCGGCAGGGGCATGATATTGAAGCCGCCGTGAGCTTGGGGCGCGGCGCACGGCGTTGATTCACGCTCCAGATGGGTAGCATGGAGAGGTGGGGATATTTTTACTCCTCATCGTAGGCGGCGAGTAAAAATAGGAGCGGAGAAGTAAAATATTTGCTCGTCTGAACCCGATAGGGATTCAGTTACACTAGTGGAAAACGGGCCTTTGGCCTGGACCCTTTAGTCCCGGCCTCCATCTGGGCCGGGACTAAAGGCCCGGCCACGTCGCCCCAAAATCGCCTAGCCGCCCAGGAGGCTTTGGTCCTGGCCCGTAAGGAGCCTTTAGTTCCGGTTTGAGATACAAACCGGGACTAAAGGGCTATGCGGTGTGCAGCCCGCATGTGCGCCTCCTTTAGTCCCGGTTTGTGTCTCAAACCGGGACTAAAGTCCTCTGCCTATATATATTGGCCACAGCCCCTCTCTCCCCTCTTCCTTGCATTTTTCTTGGATGGAAGAGTGTGGGTGTGTGCTAGCTCTCCATTTTTCTTGGATGCACTAGAGGTGTTTGTTGAAATGTGTGTTAGAGCGATGCCGCTTCAGTTCACCGAACACAACTACGATATGAGATGCCCGAGCCACGCTTAAACCTTTTCCTCTTTATTTCTACTTATTCTAAAAGGTTAGCAACTATATTTCCTCGTTTAGACCGTGCGGTACTAATTTTTAGGATCGTGATTGTATTTGATATACTGTCGTATAACGCAGATGAGCCATCCATGGATGTACGGTGATCGACGCACAGCCGCTTACAGAGAAGGCGTGCATTCTTTTCAAGATGCAGCCGATGCGAACAAGCATGGTGGTGGCTATATGTTTTGTTCATGTGTTGAATGTCGGAATGAGAAGGATTACACTTCCTCAAGAGTCATTCAGAGCCACCTGCTTCGGTCCGGTTTTATGTCGGGCTATAATGTATGGACCAAGCATGGAGAAAGAGGGGTTATGATGGAAGACGACGATGAAGAAGAAGAGAACAATGATGACAACTACCGATCTATGTTCCCTGAGTATGCTGATACCGCAATGGAAGACAATGAAGAAGAAGATCAGGGTGAAGAACGGGAACCAGATGAGCCCGCTGATGATCTTGGCCGGGTCATTTCTGATGCACGGCGAGGCTGCGACACAGAAAAGGAGAGGTTGCAGTTCGAGCAGATGTTACAGGACCACAACAAATTATTGTACCCAACTTGTGAAGATGGCCAGAAGAAGCTGGGTAGCACACTGGAATTGCTGAAGTGGAAGGCAGAGACCGGTGTGACTGACTCGTCATTCGAAAAGTTGTTGGTACTGATGAAGAAGATGCTTTCAAGAAAGAACGAATTGCCCGCCAGCACGTACAAAGCAAAGAAGCTTGTCTGCCCTCTAGGATTAGACGTGCAGAAGATACATGCATGCCCTAATGACTGCATCCTCTACCGCGGTGATAAGTACGAGAATATGGAAAAATGCCCGGTATGCACTGCATTGCGGTATAAGATCAGAAAAGATGACCCTGGTGATATTGAGGGCGAGCCACCCAGGAAGAGGGTTCCTGCCAAGGTGATGTGGTATGCTCCTATAATACCACGGTTGAAACGTCTGTTCATAAATAAAGATCATGCGAAGTTGTTGCGATGGCACATGGAAGATCGTATGAAAGACCATAAGTTGAGGCACCCCGCTGATGGTCGGCAGTGGAGAAAAATCGAGAGAGAGTTCCTGAGATTTGCAGGTGATGCAAGGAACTTATGGTTTGGTCTGAGTACAGATGGCATGAATCCTTTTGGGGAGCAGAGTTGCAGTCACAGCACCTGGCCCGTTACTCTATGTATCTACAACCTTCCTCCTTGGTTGTGCATGAAGCGGAAGTTCATTATGATGCCAGTGCTTATCCAAGGTCCAAAGCAACCCGGCAACGACATTGATGTGTATCTAAGGCCATTAGTTGATGAACTTTTACAGCTGTGGGCCGAACCAGGTGTACGTGTGTGGGACGAGCACAAACAAGAGGAATTTGACCTTCGAGCGTTGCTTTTCGTAACCATCAATGATTGGCCTGCTCTTAGTAACATTTCAGGACAGTCAAACAAGGGATACAATGCATGCACGCACTGTTTGGATCAGACGGAAAGTATATATCTGGACAAATGTAGGAAGAATGTGTACCCGTACAATCGTCGTTTTCTTCCGCCCAAGCATCCCTTAAAGAAAAAAGGCAAGCATTTCAATGGCAAGGCAGAACCCCGGGGGAAGCCTGTCACCCGTACTGGTGCTGAAGTATTTGATATGGTCAAAGATTTAAAAGTAATCTTTGGAAAGGGTCCTGGCAGCCAACCTGTTCCTAACGGCCCTGATAAGCGCGCATCCATGTAGAAGAAAAAATCTATATTTTGGGAGCTACCCTATTGGGAAGTCCATGAGGTCCGCTCCGCAATCGACGTGATGCACCTGACGAAGAATCTCTGTGTGAATATTCTAGGCTTCTTGGGCTTGTATGGGAAGTCAAAAGATACACCGGAAGCACGGGAGGACCAGGAACGTCATAAAGGAAGAGATGGCATGCATCCAGGGCAGTTTCAAGGGCGTGTCAGCTACGCTCTTACCAAGGAAGAGAAGGAAATCTTCTTTGAAGTCCTTTTCAGTATCAAGGTCCCGACTGGCTTCTCGTCAAATATAAAGGGAATCGTAAATATGAAAGACAAAAAATTCCAAAACCTAAAGTCTCATGACTGCCACGTGCTTATGACGCAATTGCTTCCGGTTGCATTGAGGGGAATTCTACCGGAAAATGTTCGCCTGGCAATTGTGAAGGTATGTGCATTCCTCAATGCAATTTCTCAAAAGGTAATCGATCGAGAAAGTCTATCAGGGTTACAGATTGATGTGGTCCAATGTCTGGTCAGCTTCGAGTTATTGTTCCCGCCATCCTTCTTCAATATAATGACACACCTCCTAGTTCACCTAGTCGAAGAGATTAGAATTCTCGGTCCTGTGTTTCTACACAATATGTTCCCCTTCGAGAGGTTCATGGGAGTCTTAAAGAAATATGTTCGTAACCGTGCTAGGCCAGAAGGAAGCATCTCCAAGGGCTATGGAACAGAGGAGGTCATTGAGTTTTGTGTGGACTTTCTTCCTGACCTTAAGCCGATTGGTGTTCCTGAATCTCGGTATGAGGGTAGGCTGACAGGAAAAGGCACACTAGGAAGGAAAGCAAAAGTATGTATGGACGGGCATTCTTTCTCTCAAGCACACTACACAGTTCTACACAATTCCACTGTGGTGGCTCCGTATATCGTGAGACACAAGAATATTCTACGCTCCGAAAACCCGGGGAAGGCTGACTCTTGGATTAAAGGGGAACACGAGAAGACTTTTGGCAGTTGGTTGCAGACACATCTCATGAATGACGACACCGTTGGAGATCAGCTGTACTGTTTGGCCAGGCCACCATCTTCGACTATATGTACTTTCCAAGGGTACGAGATAAATGGGAATACATTTTACACGGTTGCCCAAGATAAAAAGAGCACCAATCAAAACAGTGGTGTCCGCTTTGATGCAACAGACGAGAATGGGCACTGTTTGGAAACATATTACGGGTACATAGAGGAAATATGGGAACTTGACTATGGACCTACTTTTAAGATCCCTTTGTTTCGGTGCAAATAGGTGAAGCTGACAGGAGGCGGGGTAGTTGTAGACCAAAAGTATGGCATGACAACAGTGGATCTCAACAATCTTGCGTACATGGATGAACCATTCGTCCTAGCCAACGATATCGCTCAGGTTTTCTATGTGAAGGACATGTCTATAAAAACGAGAAAAAGAAATCAACAAAAGAAGACATCGTCCGATGAGCCAAAGCGCCACATAGTTCTTTCAGGGAAAAGAAACATCGTGGGAGTAGATGACAAGACAGACATGTCAGTAGATTATAATAAGTTTCATGAAATTCCGCCGTTCAAAGTGAAAACTGACCCAAGCATCCTACTGAATGATGAAGATTCTCCATGACTATGACCCAGAAGAAAACAGAAATAATAGATATGAATGTTGGTGCAATAATGTAATAATGTATTAAACCTTTTATGTAATGCATGTATGGAATGTACTAAACCTTGGAACACGACAAAAGTAGAAGCGGCTCCGCCATCTCCCGTGGTGGAGCTTCTCGAATAAGCAATAAACATTCACACCTCTATTTTTACCCGTCATTCTTTGTTATCATGATTGATATTCATATTCATCTCCTCTTCTTATATAGTACACGGCCATGCGGGAGAAGTACCTACCAGAGCAACGCGCGATTGCTGTTGCAGAGGAGCTAGCGACCTTTCTGAGGACAGAAGCTATAGACGACAAAGGACGATTTAGTGTAGCTAGGGGCCATTACTGATGTTGGTCCATGTAATCGAATAGACGGGCTCTAGTCCCGATAATTCCGATCTCCATATAATTGTATATATATGCTCGCTTGTAAGATAAGTTAATCTTATATATATGCATAAACATGTATATTTAGAATTATACGAAAACTAATTCCCGAACACCAAACAAGGCACTAAACGAGGCATCACGTTAATCCCCCGAACACCTAAACCCTAAAACCCTAAAACGCTAAAATAAACAAAATCTGCAGAAACTCTTTAGTCCCGGTCTGTTTTATGACCCGGGACTAAAGGGCCTGCCCCTGAGGGCTCTCCCAGGCGCCCACGTGGAGCTCCTTTGGTCCCGGCTTGTAACAGGGCCGGGACTAAAGGTTAGGCCTTTAGTCCCGCCTGTTTGGTCCCGGTTGGGGAACCGGGACTAAAGCCCCTTACGGACCGGGACTGTAGGCCCTGTCCCCACTAGTGTTAGGTGCATTTTAGAGGACAAAACCAGGATTTTTCTTGTCTAACCGTTTTTAGAAGTCTGGCTAAAAATGCTCTTTGAAGACTAGTTGTGAGGAAACAACAAAACCTATTTTCTGGATTTTGGCTAAGAACAAGGGATGATAATCTTCACCTTCAAGAAAAATAAGAACGGGTTGAGAACTGACATAACAAATGTCAGGGTTTTGATTATTGGTTGTAGATTTGTATGTAGGTTAGGGCTTACGATCCGATGAGATAATTGTTAGAGTTATGTTTTGTATTGTGTATTTCCCTGTTTGAGCCTATCTTTGAGTCTCTACCCATGTTGATTTTTCTTCTTCATTACATGTGAGGGAAAGTGTTGAAATGAATAAGTGAATTGCACTAGCCTTTTTTATCAATTTATATTTTGTTGTTGTGTTGACTAGTGAAGCTTGATATGAGATCAGAGTTTAACAATCTTAGTCCTTTCGCTATTTTCTTAAAATTGAGGTTTCTTCTATCATTGATGGCTTATTTTTTAAAAATAAATACAGTGTCTAATCACTCCTTTGCACCTACCGAATGGACCCAAATCCCAATGGATATAAAAGCTGAACACTCAAGCGAAGCTTTCTCATCTTTTCTATTGCTGCATCTTCGAACATACAGACGTGGCGCTAGCTTAGCCTACGAGGATTATAAGTTCTGTTAGGCATGGGAAGCAATGGGAACATGATTATGAGTTGAGAGCATTTGAGGGAGCTGATCCAATAAGCGCTTGTTATGAGAGTTGACTAGAGAGATTTCTCTGCTATATGCACGACGACCGTGATATCTCTTGGTCCTGCTTAATTCTTAGGTACAAGTGTGCTCTCGTCGATACATACACCAGGCTAGTCAATACACATCCACCCATGGCACGCCATACTAAAGAAGGTGACTACAAGCTGCATTAACGGTGATGCTCTGCCTCGAAGGGGTATCAAACCATAAGCACAACGATCACCCTGTGTCTCTTCCTCTTGAGAAGGATTAAGCTGAAATCCAATAGTTGCACTGGCTGACCTTAGATCATTATCTTGCACGATTAGGCTTCTTTTGGGGGGTAACTTTTGTAAATACTTGCAAATTCAATAATGGCAAACCATTTGTCATCTTTTCAATAAACAAAATTGTAATGTTTGTTTATTTCTATGGGTGGGCAAACTCATTAGTGCATAATTAAATCATTCCATAAGAACATAATTAACATTTCACCATCAGAGGCAGCGAGCTTCAACATGCGATGGTGTGCTCGTCTTGCAAACGATTATCTTAATCGTAGTAGCCCACCTCAATCACAAACGCCGCCTAATCGTCAACGAGCTGTACTGGTGTGCGAAAAACTAAAATCACATAGGTATGAGGACCGGTACATCTTTAACACTATTGGGAGAGAAAGGTAGACAAGTGCAGGTAGTTTTGTGCAAAGTGTCCTTGCATGAATCTTGACCTGCTCGTGGCTGTTGGATAAGAGGTCCAACCCTATGTGAAAAAACCGCGTTTCCGAAATCCATGCTTTCAAGGTGTGCTTTTTTTAGAGAGATACGTATACTTCTCCAATTGAACTTTCTATCTTTCAAGGTTAGCTATGCCAATCGTGTTTGTAATAAGGTGGCACACTGTTTAGCTGCTATTGGTTCAAACCAAAATGAGGTACGGCTGTTGTGGCCAGAAAATATACCAGATGATGTAACTGTTGTTGTGGCCAGCGAGTTAGCTGAACGTGTTTAATGGAATCGGAGAGTTCCTTGTCAAAAAAAATTCATGCTTTCGAGCCAAGCAAATCCCATAGTACAAATTGTACAATCTCTTCTACTCCAGTACTCCTCCTCGGCTCCTCGCCGAACACACACACACCTCGAAGGACGCGTGCCGCCCTAAGACCATGTACTATGTGTGTTCGGTTCACACCAAAATGTTGTCAGAGTTCGATTCGGCCTGAATAGTCCACTATTTATCGAACCGGCTCAAACTGTAGCGATGGGTCCCTATAAGAAAAGAAAAAAAGGAAAATTGTTGGTCGACCCTATCCTTTTGCGCGCGGAGGAAACTTTGTGATCCAAAATTCCCGTTCATTCCCCAATTCTCCTCCGCCTTCCCGTCCTTCCTCCGCTCCTTCTGAGAAATTCGGCCGCTGATGACTTCCAGCCGCTTGGATGGCCAGTACGCGCGGGTCAGGAACATAAGGCCGACGAACTGGAAGCCTACTCGAGGGCTGAACTCATGGAGGTCGGCGCTACTCGTGTTGACTAGCGCGGCGATGATGGCTCCCCGGCGCCCGCCCCGGCGAGGATGCGCACGGCGCTGACGAGAGGTCGCTGTTGCATGCGGTCGAGCGGGTTCAAGGATATAGTATTTTATGAGTGTGTCTAGGGATCAGTCTACAAAGCACTAACTTAGTGCTCAGTAGAATAACGTCATCATATCTTAGTTGCATGTCATGTTGTAACTCACCACTAACACGAATCACGAAGTAAATTTAACGGTTCGGATGTATTGCTTCTAGTTGTAACCTCACTTGCAACTGAAAAAATGTCAGTTGCAACTCAAGTGCACGAATCACGATGTAAATCTGATGGTTTAAAATTCTATTGAGCCCTAAGCTATTTCTCGGTCTATTGAGAAATAGCAAAACCGGTATTTTATTTGGATGAGCCGAACCAAATTATTGGTTCGCTTCCTTATGTCAGATGGCATGGTTCAGTTCCCCACTATGTGTGAAATCAGTTTAAAACCATCTTTGAACCGCTTTCTGCCCATATATTGGCTGGTCTAATGATGCAAGTGGGATGGGTTCTCCCGTCAAATCCGCCTCTCATCCAGCCAGTAATACCTAGTGATTCCATTTTTTAGATCCCGCTTAGCCCCTGGCAGGACTGGTAGCTGCTTCCGCTTATCTATTCTAATCAGTATTGCTGAAGCAAATGGGATGCTGTGGTGAATCCACATACTTCACTGTATTGAGTCCCATGGACACAGAATACAGCTGTTTTGCACTAATTTTAAGGCCAACACTCTATACGTTTGTAAAGAGCTTATGCATATGATTTACTAGCACCGAACAAAACCTCGCAATACAATCGATTTGTTTTGACGAGGGAACTATTGTTTGGATATTCTAATTTTCTCGGTATCTAAAGTTACCAAGCTCCTATTGATAGATACAAATCATCATCAGAACAAATTAATCAGAATGCCCAATTTCTTCACTAGACATATGGTGATACCATCCTCCCAATCTACATGGCTTGATGCTTTATATGCAGCATCATATTTTTTCTCTTGCACCATTCAAGTTGCCATCGTCAGTGATTGGCTAAATTAGTAAGGAAATTAAACTTTGAATTCTTTTGTGGAGGATCTTAATTTTTATATAAGTGTACAACATTATATGTTATTTTTATTCATTCTACTCAATTAGTTTTAAGATGTCACTTCCTTAGTTGTTAGGGTGGCCATAGTGGGTAGTATCATGCATATGATATTACTATATGATACTACCTTTATAATGGATGGTATCATATTATACTCAATGCAAATTGATGTACTATAAGATTATTTGATATTAATTTTTTTTGTAACGTGCGCTATGATACAATGTTCACCTATGTTACTCTAAATTTCTCTCTCTTCCTTAATTAACTGCAACATCAGCATTTTGGTAGGCCTAAGTTGCATGATATTTGCTATGATAGCACTATGGCTAGCCTTACATTGCTTCTTTGGAAAATTGATATATTTAATGGAGAATCTCTAAAATTTGTCGCATACAAGCAGAGGCGGGATTATTGATATTGCAAGAGCAACACTCACATACAAGCTCATCTCTGCCAGAACCGACATAAGAAGACCAAAAACTCGATTTAGTACAATCAGCTCGTGAACCGATACAACATGACCAAACCAATGAACTTCAAACAAAAATAATTAAGAAGACACTATAAGAGAACGGTGCGGCAAGGCGCGCATACGGATCTAGTCCCATACTATTGACGCACGAGGCTAGCTATACATGGTGACCTTGGCAGCTGCATGCATCACAAGGGCGTTCTCATCTCGGTCAGATTGTGCATGTTGACTTGACATGCTTACAGGCAACCCGACGGGTACCATGGCCCATGGGACCCGCCTGTCTCAGTTTATAATCTCCCACTTCTTCCTTTAATTCCAGTGGGCAAGAGCAGGCGGGTGGCAGATATCCCGTGCCCATGCCGCTTGAAACACTAGGGCATGTCTAGCGACCGATCTAAACATACAACCACAACCAGTATCCGAACATGTTCGTGTGGACAACAAGACGTAAAAAGCTATTTCAAAGGTCAGATCTAAAAAGACAGCTGGGGGTGGATCGACGCACTCCTGGTTAAAATGTGAGAGCTAACTGGGCCAGCGCTGACAAGCGAGTGGTCCGCACCCGCGTCTTGGCGCGTCCTTTTGTGTCCTTCTTGGCCCACATGTCATTAACTGCAGCGACTGGTCATCTCCCACGCGGTACGTGGGCAGTCTGTGAGCCTGCGCTGCCGCTTTGCCTTTGCTACGCGTGCCGTCAGCTGCATTGATGCCATGCCCGTAGCCGTCTGCGCCGGGGCATCAATGCCTCGCCGCTTCGGTGCCCATGTTGGCCACCCAACGGTCCGTGGCTTGCCCTTTTAAGCCCGGTCAGGTGCGCCATTGCCAGGCAACATCCTTGGCAAGGTCGTTGAGTGCCAAACCCTAGCCACCATGACCGGAAGTGCTGGACATTCAGCAAGAATGGCAAGAACGACCACGAGGCACGCCAAGCTGGCTACCTTGGCGACATGGACTGGGACCGCAGCTGGTCCTGTCCCGGCGTGGTTGTGGCCACAGTGGCCCTTCATTGACCTCTCCGGCGAGTCCGACGGTGAAGGCAATGACGCGTAGGCCTCGGCCTCCTCCCGAGCAAGCCCTAGCTTAGTGCTAGGGAATTTATCTTTTTATATATATTTTTGTTTTATAATATGTAATATGTTTTTTGTAATGAAAATGGACTGGTTACCAAGTCCAAATTTTTTTAGGTCACCCGGCTGGGTTGCCCCCTACCCATTCAGACAAACCGCATTTTGGTGTCTGCGGGCTGACCCATACGAACCAAATCAGATAGATTCAGACCCCAAAATAGATCGGCCGCTGGAGACTTGACATGATACGAGAGTTTAACGATGTTGTTTCTCTTCGTTACTTTCTTGGAACTGAGGTAACTTCTATCATTGATGGCGTCTTTATTTTTATTAAAAAAATATAAAATCCAGTCACTGATTTGCACCTACCAAATGAACCCAAATCCCATGGATATAAAAGGTGAACACTCAAGTGAAGATTGCTCCTTTTTTTTTTCTTTCTATTTCTGCATCTTCGAACATAGAGAAGTGACGCTAGCTTGGCCTAGGAGGATTATCAATTCTGTTAGACATTGTTAGGCATGGGAAGCAACAGGAACATGATTCTTAGTTGAGAGCATTCGAGCGAGCTGGTCCAACTTGCGCTTATTACGAGAGTTGGCTAGACCGCTAGAGAGCTTTCTCTGCTGCATGCAAGACGAGTGTGAGGTCTTACGTTCCTGGCTAATACTTGAACATATATGTGCTCTCACCAATACATACATCAGCGCAATAAATACACATCCACCCACGGCATGCCAAGAGTGAAGAAGATGACTAGACTACAATACCAGAGCTGTAGTACCACAATGGTTGTTTGTCTCTTCCTCTTGAGAAGGATTAAGCTGAAACCTAGTATTTGCACTATCTGTTTCCAGAAGACCTCGGATCATTATCAATAGGATTCTTTTTAGGCACGTTTTTGTAAAAATCCTTGAAAATTCTCTAATGGCAAATTATTTGTAGTCTTTTCAGTAAACAAAATTGCACTGCTTATTTATTTTGGGCGGGTGAATTCATTAGCACATAAATGAGAACATAATTAGCATTTCACCATCATAGGCAGCGAGCTATACTGGTGTGTGTGAAATCTATGCTTTCGAACCAAGTAAATCTCGTTTAAATTATACAATCTCTTATACTCTCACCAATTCATAATACTCTTCGCTAATATAGATGTATCTAAAAACATTTTAGTAATAAATACATCTATATTAACAAATAGTAATATAGATCGGAGGAGTACTGGTACTACTTCAAGCGAAAGAGTGCCTGGCTGCCTGCCACCACCGACCGCCACGCGCGCACGCAGTGACAATCGAATCAATCGCCTCCCTCCCTTCCACGGCAGGCCCTTCCTTCCGCGCGCACGTGGCGCCGCGCCGGACCCCATCCGACGGCCCGCCCGCCCCCATCCCCACGAACCGACGGCCACCGTCCCACCGGGGACGACGGGAAGAATATTCCTCGTCCTCCTCCCCCGCCCCACCATCCCACCATCCCACCCGCATCCTCCCACTGCAATTCACCTCCCAATTCCGTCGACCATGGCGCCGCGGCCGGCCTGATCCTACCTGCTTCCCCTCCAGCTGCTCCCTCCCCCTCTCCCTCGTGTAAGTCAGCCTCTCCTCCTCTCCTTCCCGCCCTTCTCTCTGTAACCCGTCTCGCTCCGTTGCCTGTGTGGGTCCGAGATCGGCGGGTCCTTGTCCGGACCGCCACCGATCCCCGCCCCGCGGGGGTTCCGTTCTCGCTGATCCGAGCAGTCCGAGCTCGGGGTGCGCCGCGGGGTAAGTGCGTAATCGAGCGCCTGACGGAGGGGGAATTTCCGGTTCCACCTACCGAGCGTGCGTCCCGTCGCGCTCCACTGGTGAATCGGGCCGCCATGCTCTGTTGGTCGGGGACTGTGGCGATCGGCTGGACGCATTTCCATGATCCGTTGGTAGGCTGCTTGGTTAATCGTCTGGGCGACGATGTTACTTCAGGAAGCTAGGGTGGCTTCAGCTTCCTCGCACGCGATATGTTTGCCGGCGGGATTCGTAATTCGGTATTGGAGTTTGAACGCCGAGGCCGTTGAGAATGCCGGTGAAAGATAGCGAGTGGCATTGCATGGGTAATCGAATCTAGGAGTACTTCAATACACAAGATAAACTTGGAGCGCTGTTTGGTCTGGCAATTCGTACAGATAGAATTGCGACGATGGAGCTAAGCTCACAGTCGAGTCTTGATCAATCAGCTAGCGCTGGGCTTATGTACTTCCGTAGCTAGTCACTTACATCTTTCCAAACATGTAGTAACTCTGTTACTCTCCTGCCAGTGTGCATTTATAAGCCTAGGTACATCTTAACCTTCATTGCTGGGATCATCTTGCTGAGTTCGACAGAGAATTTATGAGCCTTGTAGCTTACAGTGCATGGTTTAGGTTCCAGATAAAACCTTCCAAAATACTAGAAGAGAAGAGGGGGTTGGTTCTATTGTCATCTATCAATAAATGAGGTCAGGCCAATTTATTTGCAAAACCTGTTGTAGTTGGAGACTTGCAGTGTGTAGAGTACGCTACTTGAGTGGGGCCACAATGTTTTACTTGTCTTTCTTCATGAAGTTGTCCTGTTTTTTCATATTTGTAATTTGGTGACTGTAAGCTTAAATTTGTTATTTATTTTATACACTAAGCTGCAATATTTTATTTCCTTAGTCGAAAATGGCGATGTTGGTGGATCCTCCAAATGGCGTGGGAAACCAAGGGAAGCATTACTACTCTATGTGGCAAACCTTATTTGAGATTGATACCAAGTATGTGCCGATCAAGCCCATTGGTCGAGGAGCTTATGGAATAGTTTGCTCGTCCATAAATCGTGAAACAAACGAAAAAGTAGCGATAAAGAAGATACACAATGTGTTCGACAACCGCGTGGATGCACTAAGGACCTTGCGGGAGCTGAAACTCCTCCGGCATCTCCGCCATGAGAATGTTATTTCGTTGAAGGATATAATGATGCCTGTACAAAGGAGGAGCTTTAAGGACGTGTACTTGGTTTATGAACTCATGGATACTGACCTGCATCAGATAATCAAATCACCCCAGGGGCTTTCCAATGATCACTGCCAATATTTTCTTTTTCAGGTAATGCTCAGATCACACCTTTTCTGTTACTCTTCCACATTTACGCAACTGTAATTATATGTTTATATGTCTTATTCCTTACTTCTGCAAATTTAGAGTAACCAATCTATCCAAAACTGTTCTTTGAACACTTTTGGTTAGAATATACTTTTGGTGACCGCAATTCACAAATATCATGTATCTTTGCCAGTTCAAACGTAAAATACGAAAACTGTTCTTTGAACACTTCAACATTATGCTTTAGTGTTTCTGTCAACTAGTTTGAGTTTAATGTTGTTTCTAAACTATCAAGTGGTTGATCCAGCCCATGCATGTCGTCAGCCCTAAGCTCAATATCAATTTGACCTTGAACTTCTTTTCTCATTCTTAGCATTCAGGATTTTCACCCCTACACACAAAATTCCGTTCTCCTCTGCCTTGCTCAAGTGAATTGGTTTCGAGAGCATTTCGCCACTTTTTAGTGACGTTCACTTTTAACCCGATTAACCACCTTACGCTTGGCCATTATCATCTTGTCTGATTTTGAAACGTGCATAGAATCTGAAATAGCTGATGCAACTTGGTATGTCATTATCATCTTGTCTGATTCTGTCAGTTTCACATGTTCCTTCACTCACATGGTTCTGAATTATCTTTGTTGCCAAGCCCAGATAGCAGCCTTCTAGATCGACCGAGGGTGCTTCTAGTAACTTCAAAATAGAAGGAAACTGCACCCTTTAGCTATATAGACAACATCATATTGGATGGCTTGGGATTGTTGAGTTTTTTCTACTTCATTTGGGCATTTTAATTGTTTGACACAATAGCATAGTTCATATGCATGCTATATGTGAACCATTCTTGTCTGCAAATCTGAATTAGCAACGTGTTGGACATGCTATATGTAGTAGTAGCTGCCAACCTTTTTTTTTCCTCGAACAAGCATTGAAATGCATGCCTTTTTTGTATTAGAAGAACACCGAGAAGGTGTCATTACAAGGCCGAACAAAACTGCAGGCAAAAGCTAAAACCAACAAAAGCCAAAACCCAGACATTACCAGAACAGAACAGAAAGAAAGCTAGGCTAAACTATGCTACACTACAGCAGGACGCCAAGACCAAAGAATCTGGCGTCCGTGAGTGTTGCGGCAGCCTCCTCAGTGCATTGGTGCCAGTAGCTATCGTCTTGAACCCTTCTTTGACCGATTCTGTATTTCTCAAGCTCGAACCTTATCATTCAAAACTCTGGAAGTCACCATCAGACAGTCATTATCTAACTGTCTCGTCAGATACACAAAAAGGGCAGACATAGGCTCATGTACCGTGCAACCGAAAACTAGCACATTCTGTTTAGATGTTTAAGAAATTACAACCTATTTGGTTAACGTAGTAAAGCCAGACTCCTGTTCCAGGTGATATATTGAATATGAATGGCTACTTGGAGTTTACTTTGTCAGGTCTTCACATCCAAATAAAGCCAGCTTGACTTGAATTGGGACTTTCTGGAAATGCTACAAAATGACATTCACTTCACAATTACATGAAGTATGAGCATGGCTTTGAAAAAATATAAGCATTTAGTTCATCTTACCTTACGCTTGATCTAACATCTTGTAGTATCCTTTGAATTATTTATTTATTTTTCCTATCTACATTTTCTGTTGATAATTTAATATGCTGTTGTTGTCTTGATTTCAGTTGCTCCGGGGACTGAAATATCTCCATTCAGCAGAGATACTCCACAGAGACCTAAAACCCGGGAACCTACTGGTGAATGCAAACTGTGATTTGAAGATATGTGATTTTGGTCTTGCACGCACAAACAGTAGTAAAGGCCAGTTTATGACTGAGTACGTCGTCACCCGCTGGTACAGGGCTCCTGAGTTGCTGCTTTGCTGTGACAACTATGGCACTTCCATCGACGTTTGGTCTGTTGGCTGCATCTTTGCTGAGCTACTTGGCCGCAAGCCTATTTTTCCAGGGACGGAGTGCCTAAATCAGCTAAAGCTGATAGTCAATGTTCTGGGTACCATGAGTGAGTCTGATCTAGAGTTCATCGACAACCCCAAAGCTCGCAGATATATCAAGACCCTTCCCTACACTCCTGGTGTTTCCCTCGCAAGTATGTACCCACATGCACACCCTCTCGCCATCGATCTGTTACAGAAGATGCTCATCTTTGATCCTACCAAAAGGATCAGCGTTATCCAGGCCCTTGAGCATCCTTACATGTCTCCTCTGTATGACCCAAGTGCAAACCCTCCCGCGCAAGTGCCCATCGACCTCGACATAGATGAGAACATCAGTGCAGAGATGATCCGGGAAATGATGTGGCAGGAGATGCTTCACTACCACCCTGAAACGGCAGCAGCAATAAGCATGTGACGACCTGCCAGCGCACCGGGAAGAACCGTGCAGGCTCACTTTTTTTCCTTGAAAAAGCCTACTGCGATTATTGCACCTATTAAGTAACCACGACGTGAAGTGTGGAGTTATCTCCGTGTAGATATGCAGTGCGATGAGAACCGCATATGGATAGTTCTTGTTATGGACAATTACTTCGTGTATGTAATCAGTTGACTGTGTGTTGTTGTATGAGTTGATGAAAGTACCGTTGGAGTGAGTCAGTAAGGGTGTGTTTGGTAGCCCGGCCGAACCGAGAAAATCTCACCTCAGCCGAATTTCACGTGTTTGTTAGCCCGGTTTCGGTCTCTCAGCCCTGCCCACCTCGCACGAAAATACCCCCTCGGCCCTGCCCGGTTGTGAAGCTCAAAACGAGCTTCTCATCTCGGCCGAGCTCACCTCGCCCGGAAAATCTTCCCCCGCGCCCCGCACGTGGGCTGAGACCGACAGGGGTCAAATCGCCCCAGGTCCCATTCCCCCCCCATCTCCTTCTCTCGGCCGAGCTCACCTCGCATCGCCCTCAGCCGCCACGGCCGACGCCGCCACCGAATCGACGACCGGAGCGCCTCCTCGCGCCGCCACGGCCAGGGCGGCCAGCGCGCCTCCTCGCGCCGCCACGGCCGACGACCGGAGCGCCTCCTCGCGCCGCCACGGCCGACGCCGCCACCGAATCGACGACCGACGCTGCCACCTTGCGCGGCCACGGCCAGCGCCACCAGCGCGCCTCCTCTCACCGCCAAGTCCGACGCCGCCAGCAGATCGAAGGTCGACGCACCTCCTCGCGCGGCCACGGCCAGCGCCGCCCGACCTCACCGGCGGGAACGAGCCTTGCCCGACCGGCGGCAGAGCACGTTGATGTGCAGGGACTTGATCGCTTTTGAGTTTTCTCTGCAGGGACTTGATCGCTTTTGAGTTTTCTATGCAGGGACTTGATCGCTTTTATATTATATCTTCAGGGACCTAGTTGCTTCTTATTTGTGTACTCTAGTCACACAGGCCACCAAACAGCATCTGAACTCAGCTAGGCTTAGCTCGCCCGGGCTACCAAACACAAGCAACCAAACTCAGTTGTATGTAGTCAGCCTAGCTTGATTGAGCTTGTATGAGATGGGATAGTTCACCCGGGCTACCAAACACACCCTAAGTGTTGATTTGGAAGTACTGCTGCTCCATTGTTTGTTGTAGTAGTGTTCACTGCCTACTTTCGTGATGACATTTACAGCGGACGTGCTGTCAATCTCTCATGATTACTAGAACTAGCATGGATCTGTGTACTAATACTTACTGGTACATTTAATTGCTAAATTATTATACTGTTTGCAAATTGTGTACTACAGTATGAGTTCGCAGAGTGCAAACAGACATGTCTAACACTTTGACACCACCTAGGGTCAATTTCCAAACCACTTCATACTACCTCAGCACCGAATGAACTATCGCAGTTTTTGTCAAAATGAACGAACCTACATACTGAAAAGCGTTTAGGTAAGTTCCTATCTAGACCAAATTTTACCAAAGTTGTGTTAATTAATTTGTCTGGTTTTACAAAGTTAAGGGGTTTATGTACCCCATTTTTTAACTTGAGGGGGATCTTTGTCCCAAATCTGAAAGTTGTGGCTCTTTTGTCCGAACCCTACATTCCAAGTTCTCCCGCAGCGTTGGATCAAATCTTTTACAACCCAGATTGAGGCCCAAAATGAACAAACATGCGCGTATGTTTTTCGAAGTGGCCATAGTGCTCTAAGAAAAGGAAGAAAAGTGAGAGCAAGAATAAAAAAAAGAGTGTGCGACCAAAGTTGTCTGCCAATTATATAGAGAATAGCAATGTTTGTGAGCAAGAAAGAGAGAGCAAGTGATATGTGTTAGAACTCAGAAGATTGAGAGTAAAACTTGTGTTTATTGCTTATGGGCAAAGCCCTATTTATACAAGGATTTTGGGGTGCCTCCGAAGAGGTGCCTGTTACAAGAGACATGACTGTTTACAAGAGATGCAACTGCTGAGGGGGAGAGAAGAGGTGTCTATACACAAGAGACATGTCTGTACGGAAAGGGTGCTTTGGGCATACTAATAACCGCCTAGAGCGGTTGCAATTTATTCCTAACACTCCCCCTTGCACAAAGATTCTTCTTGTATGTCTTGTATTCCTTGTATAATCTTGAATGTAATGGCCTTGATCACAATCGATAAATTTTCTTGAATAAACTCCCCCAAAAACCCCGTGGGAAAAATATGAGGAGACTAAAATTTGATATGTTGTCAAAAACTCCTTTAAAACCCAGTGGGAAAAGTAAGGAGAAAATAGTACAACATATAATGATTATTGTCTCTTTGATAACTTATATGAGAAAACCTTAAAAGGATAAAACTCATTGGTAAGTTTAGAGAACAATTAATATGTCTTGTATACATCCGTTAAAAACCCCGGTGGGGAAAATAGGAGGTATGACATATATTCTTGTGTTGATATTACCTCATTAAAAACCTTGATGAGAACCATGTGAGTAAACTCATAAAAGGGAAAAAGAGTGTAATATAATGTTTGAATGGGTTAAAATTCAGAGAGATACTCCCCCTGATCCTTGCAAATCATGAAGTCGTCGCATACCAATTCCACGAACATATTTTTCAAATGTTGAAGCTGGTAGAGACTTTGTGAATAGGTCAGCGAGATTATCGCATGATTTAACTTGCAAGATGTTTATATCCCCACTCTTTTGTAATTCATGAGGATAAAACAATTTAGGTGCAATATGTTTAGTGATATTGCTCTTTATGTAACCCGTTTGCATCTGAGCAACACAAGCAGCATTATCTTCGTAGATAATGGTTGGAGATTCAATAGAACCTTTACCACATGATTGTTGTATGTGGTTTATCATTCTGCGAAGCCATACACATTCGCGTGATGCCTCATATAATGCGATTATTTCAGAATGATTGGTGGATGTAGCCACTAGGGTCTGTTTAGAAGACTTCCATGAGATGGCTGTCCCACCATGTAGGAACACAAAACCGGTTTGCGACCTGGCATTATGGGGGTCTGATAAGTAGCCAGCATCGGTATACCCAATCATATCAATGTCCAGATTTCTCTGAAATTGAAAGAATAGGCCAAGATCCTTTGTGCCTTGGAGATATCGAAAGATATTCTTAACTCCCGTCCAATGGCATTTAGTAGGAGCTGCGCTATGTCTAGCTAGTAAATTTACTGCAAATGCAATATCAGGCCTAGTGCAATTTGCAAGATACATAAGCGCTCCAATAGCACTGAGATATGGAACTTCAGATCCCAGTATCTCTTCTCCATTATCCCTTGGTCTAAATTGATCTTTCTCTACGTCTAGAGATCGAACAACCATGGGAGTTTTGGATGGATAGGATTTGTCCATATTGAATTTCTCCAATATTTTCTGGATATAGGCGGTTTGATGAACCAAAATACCTGAGGGAAGGTGCTCGAGTTGTAATCCTAAGCAAAATTTGGTTTTACCCAAATCCTTCATCTCAAATTCCGTCTTTAGGTGATTGCGTGCTTCATCAATATCTCGTGTGTTGCCAATGATATTAAGATCATCAACATACACTGAAATAATGCAAAATCCAGTTTCAGGCTTTTTGATGAAGACACATGGACAATCATCATTGTTGGAGTATCCCTTTTTCAATAGGAACTCACTAAGTCGGTTGTACCACATGCGTCCCGACTGTTTTAAGCCATATAAAGACTTATTTAGTTTTACACAATATACGTTGCGTTTTGCATTTGGATTCGGAATTGGGATTCCATCAGGAACCTTCATATAGATATCCGAATCAAGTGATCCGTAAAGGTAAGCGGTCACTACGTCCATCAACTGCATAGATAGACGATTTTGTACTGCCATAGATATGAGGTATCGGAATGTAATACCACTCATTACCGGAGAATAAGTTTCATTGAAATCAATGCCTGGTCTCTGCGTGAAACCTTGGGCTACAAGCCTTGCTTTATATCTCACCACCTCATTGTTTTCGTTCCGCTTACGAACGAAAACCCATTTAAATCCCACAGGGAAAACTTTGGGAGGTGTAGGTATTGCTTCAGTGAATACCTTTCGTTTATTGAGCGAGGCTAATTCTACTTGGATTGCATCCTTCCATTTAGGCCAGTCGGAGCGTTTCTCACACTCTGCCATGGTCTTTGGATCATGATCATTTAGAAGGTTGTTTGCAATTGTAGTAGAGAAATTTATATCGACAATTGTAGACTTACGGTTGTAAGATTCTCCAGAGTCTATATAGTTTGTGGAAATTTCATTTACCCTTGTTGACTCGTCGTGATTTCCCAATACGGTTGAGTCTGGGTTTTCTGATGTCCCAGTCATTGAGTGCACAACTGAGCTGGGTTGTGGAGGTTGTCCTTCCACTGGATTATCAACGCTAGGTTGATTTACATTTACTTCTTCAGAGGGTTTCTTCCTCTGTTTCCTTTGTTGCTTGCGAGGAGCTGAATCCTGTTTTACATTTACTTGTTCAGAGGGTTTCTTCCCCTGTTTCCTTTGTTGCTTGCGAGGAGCTGAATCCTGATTTATGGCCGTACTTCTCCCCCTCTTATTTTGAATAGGGGGTTGAGTGGTTTTTGTTGGTACCTCCACTCTTTCAGGCGCATTTATTGCAGGATTGTAGGATTTAGTGACACCTTTATAGTCAGTAAATGAATCTGGCAGATTATTTGCTATATGTTGCAAATTAATTATCTTCCGAACTTGAAGTTCAGTTTCTTGAGTACGTGGGTCAGAGGAGGAAATGCCTTGGGCATTCCAATCGATTTCCGGGCATTCTTTTTGGAACTTGATATCTCCCCCTAATGCCGGGAAATGGTCCTCATTAAAGATGCAATCAGCGTGACGGGCTGTGAATAGATCCCCTATAAGGGGTTCAAGGTACTTGATTATTGACGGTGATTTGTACCCCACATAGATCCCCAGTTTCCTGTGTGGGCCCATGGATGTACGCTGCGGTGGTGAGATTGGCACATATGTGGCGCATCCAAATTTACGCAGATGGGAAATATTAGGTAGATTTCCACGTACTATTTGCAGAGGGGAAGTGCTGTAATATGCAGTTGGTCGCAATTGAATTAAGTCAGCAGCATGTAAAACTGCATGACCCCAACATGAAGTTGGTAAGTTGCAATTCATTAGCAAAGGTCGTGCTATGAGCTTAATTCTCTTTATTAGAGATTCGGCCAAACCATTTTGAGTGTGGACATATGGGACCGAGTGCTGAACTTCAATTCCTAGTGCCATGCAATAATCATTGAAAGCTCGTGAAGAAAATTCAGCAGCATTGTCCATTCGAATTGATTTGATTCGATTCTCGGGATAATGAGCTTGTAATTTAATAACTTGTCTCATTATTTTAGCAAATGCATGGTTTCGTGTGGATAATAGACACACATGGGACCATCGTGTAGATGCATCTATAAGAACCATGAAATACCTAAAAGGTCCAGACAATGGTTGGATAGGACCACAAATATCACCTTGAATTCGTTCAAGGAATTGGAGTGGTTCCGCTTGGATTTTAAGACGAGAAGGTCTTAAAATGAGTTTCCCAGTAGCACATGCAGTGCACATGAAATCCAAAGATTGTGGGAATTTAGCTTCATTTAAGTCATGACCATTGGAATTGCAGATAATTTTTCTCATCATCCCGATACCAGGATGACCTAGGCGATCATGCCAAATTTGAAATGCATTGACATTTTGAAAAATTACCTTATACGCAACATGTGCTACGGGTTTTATGTATGTGTAGTACAATCCTAATGATAAAGAAGGAATTTTCTCAAATATTTGTTTGCCATATCCGTTGTCTTTGGTAAAGAGGAGATATTCCTCTTTGTTGTCCTCATGGGTTTCAATGTGAAATCCATTTTTGCGGATATCTCTGTAACCAATGAGGGTACGAGTTGAATTGAGATACAATAAAGCATCCTCAATTATAATTTGCGTACCCATAGGGAGGGTAAATATTGCACGTCCTGTGCCAACAATTACCGCATCGCGTCCAGCGATTGTTAAAATATTTCCATTTAACTTTTTGAGAGTTTGAAAATATTTTATTTCCCTAAGTATAGAGTTTGTGGTACCACTGTCCACAAGGCACATTTCCTCCTCCATTTGGATTGACACCCGTAGAAATCTATATATTAAAATGTAGAATTTTCAGTGATGAAAAGACTTCTATTGAATATATAGAATACATACAACTTTCTTAATATCAAAGTGCTGATACAATACATATTGTGCCTTACAATATAGGGTGATGATACCAACAACACTAATAATATGTTTGATACAATACATATTTTTCTTTACATATTATTATTATTTTATTACAACAATCTGATGGATGTAAATAAATATATTATCTAAAGGAGTTGATTGACTAGTCAAAGTCCCCGAACACGTCGTTTGAGGCGTATTCTATCATCATGTTCTCCTTGTCAATGGAGTCCTGTGGTAGATGGAATTCTTTGGTGTTGCTTGGTGTTCCTTGAACATCTTGCGAACATCCCGCTTCCATGTTATTATCAGGTTGAAGATTGAAGTGAGATTCATATCTTGCTCCTTGGGCATGTCCGTTACGTCCCATGGATTGCAGGTAGAGGTTTACCAGATGTCTTGGGGTGCGGCATTTCTTGGTGACATGCTTGTAGCATCCACATTTCTGGCAAAGAATTGTCTTATCGAACTTGTTCTTTGCTTTGCCCTTCGCCTTATCTGAATTGTGTGGCTTGTTCTTCTTGTTGCGGTTGCGGTTGAATTTACCCTTAAAGTTCTTGGTTTGGCCTTTAAATGAGCCATTGAACTTATTGTTTTTCTGAAAATTTGCATGTACTTCGGGGAGAGGGGCAGCCCCAACCGGGCGTTGATGACTATTCTTTAAAAGAAGTTCATCATGTTTCTCAGCCTGGAGGAGTACATGTATAAGTTCAGAATAAACTTGATAATTCCTGGCACGATATTGTTGCTGTAGGATCCTGTCAGCGGGGAGCATAGTTGATAGAGTATTTTCTATCTTCTCCAGTTCTGAAGGTTCCTTCTCACAAAACCGCAATTTAGAACAAATCTTATGGACTTCATGGTTATAAGCTCCAACGGATTTGAAATCCTGGAGTCTTAAATGGGTCCATTCATGACTAGCTTCAGGCAGTATGACGGCCTTTTGCTGTTCATATCTTGTTTTAAGTGATTGCCACATATTGCTTGGAGATTCCTCCATCAAATATTCAGATTTCAAATCTGGGTGAATATGTTGCCTTATAAGGGATAAGGCAGTATATTTCTGTTGCTCAGTTACTTGTGCATCTCCCTCTTGAGGAGGATTCTCAGGTGGTATGAGTGCACCTGCAATGCCACGGGATGAAAGACTAATCTTAACATCCATTGCCCATGTAGGGTAGTTATGTCCGTCGAGCGCAAGCTCTTCAAATTCTTTAGCGGCCATATTGTCCTACATGAACGAGAACCAGAGATTTGATTAATTTACATGTATGTAAATTAAAGTTATCTTGGTTGTGTTGTAATAAAATTTGCAAAATCTTGTAAACTCAAGTGAACACTTGGGTTTTAGTGTAGGCCTCAAATCATCTATCATAACACATTGTAGATAATCACCATATTTGTGGAGTACATCTCTCAGTACTAAGAAGCATAATCTGACCGAAGTCAGTAGATGCTTTTTTTCTTAGCACCTTATGTTATGATTTGATTTAAATATATGGGAGAGCACATTGAAGGTAGTCATTGTGTCAATTTTGACAAAATGTAGACCTCACAATACTGTGGATAATCTGCACATTATGCAGTAGATGCCACATTACCTTGTGATCCCATATATAAATTTGAAGTAGGCATTTTTTTTTTGATTTTGCATATCAATTCAGTTCGAATTAAGTCAATTTTGTGCTTTTAAAGGCATTTTTGGACTTAATTGATGGTAAATTGTCATCTAATTTTGCATATCAATTCTTGCTCGTATTGAACCAAAAATAGCTCAATTAAGATGAATTGATTGCCTTATTTGCAAGAAATTAAAATCTCAATTGCAAAATGATGGATGTAATTAATTTCGACATGTACACACATGGAAATATATTACATCACATATATTTTTAGAAATACTCTAACAGAAATAAATTACAGAAACTAATAAGCTGTAATTTACAGAAAGCTAAAACTGAAATACGTAACATAATCTGGTTAGCCAGTGCACATGGGCTGAGTTAAAAGATTGAGCAGCCCATAGCAGCCAATATCAGAGACGCCTCTAGACTACACGAGAGGATAAGGAAAGGCTAGACAGCAGATATTTCACTGCCTTCTTATCCCCAAATCAACTCTCGTTCAGTGAGGCGGTCTTCTCCACGAATCAGCCCAAGCGCCCCAGTAACCGCATCGGCTGCCTTCACCGGCGGACGGAGATGTTTCCGTCGCGAATGAACTCGCCGGAGGAGTCACCGGGAGGCGGGTTCCGGGCGTGGCGCCGTTCGCGAGTCCAAGCGCAGCCGGGCTCAGTGCCGGCGCGGCGTCTGCGACCGCTCGACGGAGGCAGCCCGAAGGCGGCGAGCGCCGATGCACGGCGAATGCTGAGGAGCGAGCGCGTCGCCCTTGCGCACCTGCACGCGAGGCGCGTCCGGAGGGCATATGAACGATGGCAGCATCAGGCGCGGCACGCCGGTACTGACCTCAACGACCACGGGGTCGGATACGGTAGGCGCGACTCGATGGCGTCGGCGTTGAGCGCTGCTGTGGTGATAGGCCTCTGCGCCGGAAGTCGCCGTCGGCGAGGTAGGCCGCGCGGAGCCAGGCCGGCGTCAGCAGCACAAGCCAACACGGAGGCGTGGCCGTTCGTACTAGCCAAGCGGCTCTGACTGGCATGCGCGAGGCAACGCAGTGGTGGCGAGGAGAGTATGCCGCCGCTGCGGCCAAGGCGCACGCGCTACGCGAGCATGTCCATCGTGTGATGTTACCAAAGTGGTAAGGAAATCCCAATCTAAAGAAGATGCTTACAGTTCTTGGTTAAGGATTTCCATCCTATTATTCTCTTACCAATTAGCTGTAGGCTGTTGGCGTTTTTGATTGAGACCTGTGGGTCTCTTTTTATTCTATTAATGTAAAGGGCTTTGTGCCTCTTTCTTTGTCGATCCAGCAAGACGATTGTTCTTGCGAATCTGTTCTTTGTTCTTCTGTTCTTGAAATCGCTCAGATAAAGAGCGTGCTGATAACGTGTTAGAACTCAGAAGATTGAGAGTAAAACTTGTGTTTATTGCTTATGGGCAAAGCCCTATTTATACAAGGATTTTGGGGTGCCTCCGAAGAGGTGCCTGTTACAAGAGACATGACTGTTTACAAGAGATGCAACTGCTGAGGGAGAGAGAAGAGGTGTCTATACACAAGAGACATGTCTGTACGAAAAGGGTGCTTTGGGCATACTAATAACCGCCTAGAGCGGTTGCAATTTATTCCTAACAATATGCAAGTATGCAAATCAATTGCTTCTTATCTTTGTGCAACCGAGGTACGCCTCTCTTGTGTTGGTGCAACACGAGGGTATAGTCTTCGTTAGGTCCAAAAACCTCAAGTGTAGCCCGGGCTATATGTAGCACGGTTTTGTTTTTCTTTTTTCAAACTTTAAAACTTCTAGTTTTAATTTTTCGATTTTTTTTAAAAAAATACATGGACGTAGACAACGTTGGATTCAATCAGTGTGTAAATTTTCAAATTGAAATCCGTTGTATTTTGCCCTCAGTCAAAATAATAAAATCTCACAAGATGACAAAATCTAGATCTTAGTATACTGTTCACACTGCTCACTACGAATGAAATCAAGATTTGTTATTTTTGCTGAGCCCAAAATATAGCATATTTCATTCTAAAAATTTACACACTTGTAGATCACAATATTGTCTACATCCTGATATTTTTCAATTTTTTTTAAAATGTCAAAATTGAAATTTTCTAAAGTTTAAAAAATGGCCTACATATAGTGTGGGGACCCCGGATTACCCATCCGGAATACCCGATATGTTTACAATTCACGATCCCATGATCAGTGTGTCGTGAATCCACATATCCGAGTTAATAACAGAATTACATCATCCATTACAGTACCGAATAATACTTACAATTGATCACATGACCAAGTGTGATATTGCCACGCAGGGCAAGTCTACAACTAAGCAGCGGATACCAAGTAGCATTGATGACCCACGTCATGCCTACTACCCTACAGGCAACTGACTGGGAGACGTTCCTAGTTCGCATCAGCGTCGTCGTTCCCACCATCATCTTCCTCATAGTCTTCTTCATAGTCTGACCAAGTTAATAGCCAGGGACAAAGCCGTGAGTACATTTGAATTGTACTCGCAAACCATCTAAGGGGAGAGAGTTTGATATGCAGTATGGCTGTAGCAAGGATAGGCTCTAGTCTAGTTTAGTTTCTTTGAAAACCCATCTTTGTCGATATAGCATGTCCGAAACCATGTTCTAAGACATATCTATATCCTTATTAAAAACATTTATAAAAGAATTTTTGTAAACTCTCTAGGAAGGGGGAAACCCTTTTTATTTCAAAACCCAGGTCAATCAAACATGACCATCTCCTAAAACCAGGTCAATCACGCATGACCATCTCAAATTTCCCCGGCAGTACCCTCTGAGTACTCCGAATCTTTCCCATGCCACGGTAGTACCCTCCGAGTATTTCGTCCAGCACTTTCCTCCATTTTTCTGAAAACCACTTTCTAAAACCAAAACTGCATTGGGCAATGTAGTGATCTTTCCAACCGTCCATGACCGAGGACTCGGCTATTCGAATAGGTTTACACTCTGCAGAGGTTGTACACTTTACCCACAATCATCCGGATACTCATCGTGTGGGCATCTTCCCCGCATAATATCATATGCCACGACAAGCACCCGATCAAAGCCTTTCGCTTATCTACCTTAGTACGGGAATCTACCCTATGGAGTATGTACCTCCCCGACACATCCTGGCAGTCTACCTCCACGTTCGAGCGTAACCCCAGTGCCACGTTAGGAGACCCATAGTGTCTTCCGGCCGGATAAATCCCTCACTGGATCCCGATTTACTATTGCCCATTTACTTGCGGCAATCCGGATTCCGGGGTACCGCGTACCCTTATATAGTTATGAGACTCCCGTACTAAAATAAACAAACTACGAGCTAAGCCCTGTCCCATACCAGGGTAATCGTGGTTGCACGGGTTAATTGTTCTGAACACTACAAAGAAACACCAATGTTTTTTTTTATGAAACCAAACTTGCCTCCAACTCTGGGATGTTCATCCCCACCTTGTTTTCAAGATCTCATTTTGGAATCCATCAATGGAATAGCTTCCTACTCCAAGGTTTTCGAAGTCATTTTCAAACATCCCAATTGAGTGTTCCCAACCTAGAGTTTTGCTCCACTTTAAGGTTTTCCAAAGGCCATGATGCTATCCATCAAGCCACTAACCCAAGGGATAAGTAGGTGTCAAGAATGGTGTCATCCACATGGATGATAACAATTGACTTGTGAGCCAAGTCGACAACAATTGCTATCTAGAGACAAATAGCAATATATAAAACCATGCATTTTTGTAAACAGTAATAAATCATGCATAAGTAAAAACTTGGATCAGAGATGCAACAAGTTTAGATGGCTTGCCTTAATCCGCTATTTGTCCCGTGATTTGTTCTTGAAAGTCCTCAAATTCCTCCTCATCTTCTCCTCCGAAAACGTTCATATCTAGCGTCGCAAAATGAAAGCACACAATCACCACAAGACATACAACACACAAGACACTCAAACAAATGTGCAAACATACGCAAAGAGTTGCAGAGAAACTATTTTAGTTCTATTTATTCTCTAAGTTAGCCTCTTGCATTTTAGGATTTACCAAGACTTCTTAAATCGAGGCATGCACACATATAACATTCAAAATTAGCAAAACACTTTTCGTTGCAAAAGAGAAGATGAGTATTATACTCATATGCAGGTAAGACCTGTTAGAGTCTTATATAATAGGTTTTTGTACCAAAAACATTTTTATACCATTTTAATTCATTTTCTAAATGCATAAGCAACAAACAAGTGATCAAATAGGCTCATAGGTATGCAATTCAAATTAGCATGCACACTTATTACCAGTAGATAGATAACGCTTAAGTGAATCCACAAAAATTGGATTTGTAATTTTATGACTTACAGATTAACTATTATGAATAGGTAGTGATTAAAGTCTCTGTTTTGGATTTTTAATTCACTGTAACCCAAATAAATTTGAGCTCACAGTACAAGAAGGCTACAATCGTACACGATCTCAGGAAATTGGATTGGCTTCAAAATAAGCTACAGATTTGGATCTATAAAACAACAAAGTTAGATATATGAGTATTTTGCTTCCTAAATCATTTTTATTTTACAGATAAACCTACAGTCAGATCTATGGAATAATATAGATATTTTCAACTAATTTTCAACATGATGTTATTAAACTGAAATGGATTTATGGATCGAAAAATTTGTATTTAACAAGTGAATAAATAGATTGTGGGGGATTAAATCTCAGATAACATACATTTCAGACCTGGGAGTGAGACTTGCTTGGCATGGTAGATAATTTAACTAGGAACTTATGAAAATTTATATCTGGTAATTTTCATGTCCTTATAATAAACAGGGAATTAATTTTAAACAGCAACTCTGCAGGTTTTTAACAGATCTAGTGAAAAAAAGGAAACAGGCTGCGCTGAGCAGATCCGGGCGGATCCGAGATGGGTCGGCCAAGATCTCACTCGGGCGCGCGGGAGGCAGAGTCTTGGTCGGCCGACGACGGGCCCGGTCGACGCGTCGAAGCGGTACCACGCCATGTCGCTGTATCGTCGTCTTCCTCGACGAACGCTGTGGGGAAACCCTAGCTCCGCGCGGGCAGGCCGGGGAAAACAGAAGCTTACCCAGGAGACACGATGGTCGACGTAGAGGTTACGTAGGCGATGCGGAGGCTCGGGGATATGCAGGCGCACACACATGATCCAAGGTGGTGCTCCCAGGCGATGGCATGCAGTAGCGCGCCGGCTACGGCCGTGATAGAGATGAGACGCGCGCGACGGCGAAACTCCACCCTAAGACACGAGGACAAGAGTGTTAGATAGGGCATGATAAGGAGAGTTCCACCAGCCAGAGAGGTAGAAGAATGGTGGAGCATGTCGACGAGCATCTTCCCCGAAACGTGCTGGCTGCCGAGGAAGAACGCGAGTAGCAGAGAGACAGATGACCTCGCTCCGATTTGAAAAGATTTCTGGTGGGTTGATAGAGCTCAGTGGCGAAGTTTGGGAGTAGGAGGCGTCCTGCAGGCTTAAGACGAGTGGAGCAGCCTCTCGGTGATCTGCAAGCGTGCACGAGGAAAAGGAGAGGGCGGCAGCGTGCTATTGGCGAGGGAGGGCGGTGCCTCTGCGTGGTCGAGCGACGACGCTACCGTTTTTGGAGCGGAGTGGATGTCCAGAGGCGCCTGGAACGGAGAGTTCAGCCACGGTTCTCGTCGCACGCAAGGTGTTCGACTAAGGAACGACCAAATGACGCGGACGGAGGCGACAAGGCGTACAGGTGGGGTGGTGGCTCGAGTCCTCGCGCGCCTGCAAGTGTTTTTAACACGCACGCTTCATTGTGCCTAGTCTAGAGGGACAGAGAGGTGACGTGGGGTGTGCTGCAAGGTTTTCCTTCACGTCTAAGCCACATACGCGAGTCTTCTTTTCTCCCTTCTCCAAAACCAATCAGCAAAAGAAGCACTGTAGAGCTATAGTGGTAGTCGGCCATAGAGAGGTGAAAGTGCTCGAGAGGTGAAGAGATGGAGTGATGATGATCTAATTAAAATAAAGAGAGAGGGAGTGAGGGATGTAGCCATGCATGCCATCCCAGACATGGCTGGCTCCCAGTTTTGCCAAGCACACGTGGATGAGAGTAAATGCTCAAATGATAATGCTTTGCAGATCAAGGAATGCTACTAGAAATTTAGGTAGTTTTGTGAGCTGGTTGAAGATTTGAATTTAACTAGGAAGATACGGGTGAAGATATGGATTAATGTCTATAGGGATCATTTTTTTTTGTATGCTGATTGCACTATGGGTTCTGCTAGAATAATGATGGAGCTACACGGTTCATATAGGTGAGAGTGATGAATAGTTGATCCCTTTAATTTTTGAAAGAAAAACATTTGTAGTAGCCTTTGAAAATCTTTAAAATACAAAGCAGGCCTTTTGAAGTTCAAAACCTCCTACTTGCATAATATAGCATAGTAGGGTTTTCTTAGGACTAATATGTGATTAAAGCGCAAGGAATGGCATAGCTACCAATCCCATGCATTTTTTAAAAAAAAACTAAGAAAAACAAAATAAAGAAATAATTGTATAGAAATAGTTCTTAATGGGGAAATGGGAATGGTATGCTAAATAGAACACATTTTCTAGATATTTTTGTAAGAGAAGTTTTTGAAAATATTCTCTAAACTTTGAAATATTTTTATTAGAAGAGAATAGAGAATAAAATGGTTTATGGTTTTAGAAATAAATGGGAGGAAAAACTCTAGTTGGATAATTAAGTTGATCCCCTTTGACTTGCATCCAACTTTAAGGGCCGGTAGTTTTCTTTAATTCACGCAAGCAAGAATTTTATTTGGTACAGATCAAGCACACACACACACCAATTATGAGGTAATTAATTTTAATAGTGAGATTGTGTTGGAACCATTTTGAGAAAAGAAGAGATGAATTTGGACTCTGAGTATGATTTTGGAAAGATGATAGATGTGGAGGGCAAGTCTATACTTCTTATAAAGCAAAGCCCCACTAAGAGGTCATTTAAGTTGTCTATCTCCACATGCAACCCATCCACATCATCAAAATTGTTTCAGCCATTGGATTTACAAGCTTGACTCAATAACAACCGTATGATCTTCACACCACCATGCAACATGCGTTAGTGCATCCAAGTGGATTTTAATAATTATAGCATGCATGCAACCTGGTTGTGAAACTCCCTCATAATTAACTATAGTATGCATGCAACCTATGACTGAATTTTATTGTTGTGCCTTCGATCCAGCCCAAGTGTTTCACGGTTTTGAACTTCCCCTTAGTTAAACTATATGGGGTCTATATACATGTTGCACTATTATTATTTTAGTACACTGATAGTGAATGCCAGGTTGAAAGCTTCAGTAAACATCTACAGCTGCAGTATTTCTAACAAGCTCTTACAAAAAGTTTTGAAAGTTTTCAAATATGTCTGGGATGTAGTCCAATACGAGATTAACATGCACATATACATCTAATCCTTCCAAGGTATGCAAAGCGTAGAGTATGGTTTAATATACTAGCACTAGCAGCTACAAGGTTTTATTACAAGGTTCCTATGGTGATAGTGGAATTTGAAAGAGTCATGGTCAGCAACATTTTTTCCAAACTTACATTGTTCCATGCCAAATATAGTCTCTCTAGATAACACAATGTTCTAAAACAATGTTTAAATATGTTTAGCTTTTCAAATATCTAATAATTTAATTTTGCATGTACCCGCAGCAACGCGCGGGGCATCCATCTAGTTTAGATAATGCCTAGAGGCCTACTCGGATTTATTTGAGAAGTCTTGATGATTTTTGGGATTAGACACATGCCCACATGTTGATCTTGGCTACACACAATAATTCACACAATAGCCAAACTAATCAACCAGTCATACAATAGTAATTGTGCAAGCATCCCAAGATGATGTGTTACCCAAGTTCTCTAGATGATCATGACTTGGAAATTGTTGAAAAGAGTTTCAAATAAAGGAGTAAAGCTTTTGTAGATTTTTCCAAAACTAGTGGAGACATAACATCTCCTTTAGAAAGTTTTCTTAAAGGTGTTTGAAATCCTTTTATAAATATCAACAAAATATAAGTTTTGTAAAATAGTGGGGCCACTCTACATTGTAGGTCCCGATAATTTTGTAAATACTTAGTTTTGATAAAGCTTTGTCTTAAAGATAAATCTTGGCTCTTGTTTTGGACAAATAAAATAATTTGAAAAAGGAGAGGTTGCCAAGATAATGGTTTTGGAAAAATAGCTAAAAGCATAACTAAAGACATGATCACAAGGGCACAAGGATTGTGTTGGTTCACAATAGTGTTCAACAAGCAACTCAAACAGACATCATTAATATAACTACCAAGACAAACAAGCAAGAAATAGTACTTCTAGAGGTTTGCTCAAAAAGTTTTTGTTGGCCCTCATTTTTGGCTCACTAAACACTACTTAAACAGGGTTACAAAAAGTAGGGTGTTACATGTAGCCCGAGCTATTAGGTCTTCATTGGGTTATTCGCTCATTTCTTTGGTCACACTAGCCCCATTAATCTTTGTGTGTGATTTTCTTTGTTTCCATAATTTATGATCATTTCCTTTGTAACTTTGTTTTTTTTTCTACATTTTTAACAATAGTCTTTTCATTTATTTATTTTCATTTGCATTTGAATTTCCCTCATATCACCATAAGCCTTGTGTATTAATTTTAGTTCAACATATTTCTAGTTGGCCACTTGTTTAATACCCTCAAGAAAAGGTAGAGGTGTGATTCCCCTAACCCCCACCCTTCCTTCAACATATAACACTTGTTATTGTCGATGGTGGTCGGCAATGCTACTAACTGCGAGGGTCATGTTGCTCCGGGCTAGCGGAGATTTGCTACACTTATTTTTTGCTACATTGTTCTTGAATGTTGCAGTGCTTTTTCTATGTTTTAACTCATCGGGGAAAATGCTACTCCCTCCGAACCATAATACTCTTTGCTACTATAGTTGTATTTAGACACATTTTAGTGATAAATACATTCATATTAGCGAAGAGTCAATGTCCGGCTGGCCTTATTATTTTTTCTTGTGGATTTTTTTTGTGAAATATTTTTTTGGTACATAGAAGCAAAAGTTAGAATTTTGGATATTTGGACACGTTTCAGCATAGGGACGGGGGGGTCTGGGGATTTTAGGAACGCTTAAGTGGCTTAACAGTCCCCTAAAATTAAAATCCCATGCTAGGATTAAGTGACGGAGGGAGTAAAAGAAAGGGAAGGTTACCAGCATAGGAGGGACACGCGGTTGCTTTCTTCATGAGTTTTCTGTTAACTTCCCACCTTGCTGAGCCTCCCCATCCTCGGCTCCTCGCCGCCCGCCTTCGCTGTAGATGCACACCGCCGGTGGTCGGACTGGGACTACCAAGCGCTGCCGTCGCTGCCCTTTTCCCCCCTCGCCCATCTTTATTCCCCATGCATGCTCCATCTTGATCTGTGAATCCAGTCTCACTCTCACCTCCGTCCACTGCCCCCCCCTTCACGATTTGCGCCGCTGGTTGGCCGTTGCCGTCCGGCGACGGGAGGACACAGCGTACCTCATAGTAGGCCGCAATGTCGCGCCTCCGGCCGAGCTCCGTCTTCACAAGCGCCAACGAGCTGCTGAAGGAATTCAAGGACCATCTGAGCTCTGGGACTCTCCGGCCGGAGCTCGCGCACCAGATGTTCGATGAAATGCTGCGCCAACCGGTCCAGGTATCCGAGCGCGCACTCAACGGCTTGTTTGCCACCCTCGCGCGTGCGCCACCCTCCTTCGCCTGCCCGGATGGCCCTGCCCTCGCCATCGCTCTCTTCACACGTATGACCGGGGCAAGGCACGCCGGCCATCGCACCTACGGCATACTGATCGAATGCTGCCACAAGGCACGCCGCCCGGACCTAGGGCCAGCCTTCTTTGGCTGCCTCGTCAAGACAGGCATCACGGCCGACATTATTACCTTCAGCAACCTATTCAAGTGCCTCTGTGACATGAAGCAGACAGAGGAGGCTCTGGACGTGCTGCTCCACAGGATGCCCGACGACCTGCCTGATGTCATGTCCTACTCGATAGTTCTCAAGAGCTTCTGCAAGGAAGGGAGGAGCCAGCGTGCGCTTGACCTGCTAGGTATTATGGCCCGAAAAGGAGCTCACCACTCCCCCAACGTGGTATCATACAACTTGGTAATCAATGGCTTCTTCAAGGAGGGTGAAGTAAGCAAAGCATGTGATCTATACCATGAGATGATGCAACAAGGAACTGCGCCTGATGTGGTCACGCATAACTCCGTTATCTATGCGCTGTGCAAAGCAAAAGCAATGGACAAGGCAGAGGTGATCCTTCGAGAAATGGTTGATAATGGTTTTCAACCATCTACTGTGACATATAATAGCATGATCCATGGATATTCTACTTTGGGACAGTCGAAAGACGTCGTTAGGTTGCTGAATGAAATGACAAGTCAAGGTGTTATACCAGACGCTGTTACTTGCACCTCTCTCATGACCTTTCTTTGCGAGCATGGAAGAGTCAAGGAAGCTGCAGAAATTTTTCATTCCATGGCTTTGAAGGGCCGAAAGCGTGATGTCATCTCATACTCTATTATGCTCCATGCATACGCTACAGAAGGATCCCTTGGTGATATGATTGATCTCTGTGAGCTGATGGCAGGAGACAGAGTTGTACCCGATCTCCATGTTTACCATATTTTGATTGATGCATTTGCTAAGTGCGGAAAGATGGATGTGGCTATGCTTTTCTTCAAAGACATGTTGAAGCATGGGGTGAAGCCTAATGAAGTCATATATTTAACTGTTATCGCTGCGTTCTGCAGAATGGGCAGGATGGATGATGCTATGGATAAATTCAATGAGATGATTGGCATGGGAGTACCACATGACACCGAATCTTAAGCATGGTGATTCCGTGAAAGCTAAGGAGTTGATTACACAAATGAAGACCAAGGATATTCGTCATCACCCGCGGAAGAGTAATGGAAGATAACACTATATTTGACTTGGTTGTACGTCCTTGTGAGAGGCTTGGTCATATTATATTTACTACAATAATCGATGTGTATTGCTTAGTCACCGAGATGGAATGAAGCACTTAAAGCTGTGGTACTAGTTTACGTAAGGCATTGTGCTAGTATGCAATAATTATTAACCACTGTTCTAAAATGAAAGGATCGATTATGGATTGATTCTACTCAGAGAAATGCTGGGCAAGATAGTCAAATTTACAAGTTACAGCTTATATATCTTACATCATATTAGGGTGGTGAATTATTGCTGAATTATCTAAATTATTGTTGCAGAAAAATGCTTATACTGTTTTATGTGGTATTTTAACGGGCACATTGACTCATAATTAAACTTCTCTGATAATTTAGAATCTAAATGATAATTTAGATTGGTTTTTCAGTTCAGTCTTAGCTAATGGTTGCTTGTTGGCATCAAACTATCAAAGTACACTGAGTATCTACGAATTATTACAAAGTGCCGTCTGACTAGATAGCTGATGCAGTAGAACTGGAAATATAATATTTTTTGGTGTGCACACTTCAACCCAATGTTCTTCTTTCAGATATACATTAGCTTGACAAAATGTAAAGCTATTGTTCTCCTTTGTCGAGATGATCCCAGTTGTGTTGACTTTGTTGCCATAAGGACTCTTGCCTATTCGATGGATGATCTCTATACATCACAGGTTTGTAAACATATCTCACCAAAGGACTACTCTCATTTGGTACTGTTTTTTGCCTTTCATACACCCTTCTTTTGCTATGAAGGCTTGGAGTTTTATTCTAATTCTCACTGATAGACACAGAAAATAACACCTGTTTGCTATACTTCATAGAAATGGCAGGATGGATTGCCATAAATTGAGCAACCTATGATGCTTGAAAACAGTGTAGACTCCCCCTGTATTTGCATTAACCAATCACATTCTGGCCTTGGTTAAGGTTATCTTTAGCATTTGTATGAGTTTTGAATATTTTAATGCCTGTGTTTGATGCAGATGACCAACAGAAACTAAACTAACCTGCTTGTAACCCGGACAAGCGGATTGTTAGCTAAAAGCAGTATTTAATAAAATCAGATGCAACTCTGAGGAAATACAACAGATTATTATCAATTTTAGCAAACCATCCATCTTTACCAGTAATTCAAGTACTCACTATATAGCTGGCACAGAGAATGGTGTCAGTGAACAAAAAGCAGATTATTAGACTAGAAGTTAATTGTGAAATCATGAAGCATAACAGAAGTCATCATCTCGAAAGAAGAAACACTTGGTGCATCAAATAAGTCACTCTGAACTTGACTAGCAAGTAGCAACTGATTCTTTGCTGTATCGGACGCTACGTTTGTTTGCTAGCAGTAGCAGATGGCACCAACGCTTTGATGCTCATAGTCTAGTGCCTTGCAATGGCTGGATGCTGCACCTCACCCCAGTTTACGCCCCGATGACGGTAGGAGGGAGATATCTTCTGAACGACCCAAGTCATGGCTAACTGCCGGTATTTCAATCAACGAAAATCCTCAAAGCGCGCAAGATAGTCAAATTTACAAGTTACTACTTATAAATCTGACACTCATATTAGGGTGGTGACTTGTTGCTGCATTATCTAAATTATTGTTGCAGCAAAATGCTTATACTGTTTTATGTGGTATCTTAACAGGCACAGACTCATGGTTAAACTTCTTTTATAATTGAGAAGCTAAATGATAATTTGGATTGGTGCTTCAGTTCAGTCTTAGCGAATGATTTGCTTGTTGGCATCAAAGTACACTGAGTATATGCGGATTACTACAAAGTGCCGTCCGACTAGATAACTGATGCAGTAGAACTGAAAATATAATATTTTTTCTGTGTGCAGATTTCAACCCAATGTTCTTCTTTCAGATTCTTTCTGCTTCGTCTCACAGCCAACCCTGCCTCCCTTCTCCAGTTCTCCGCTCCCATGTCACTGCCAATTCAGCGACGCTGCTGCTTCTAGAGTACGAAATTCTGATTCCACTCACTCGATTTGCAGGTGACAGCTTTCGTAGTAATCTGCTACCGGATCTCAATTTTATCTATTACAAACTCAAACTGTACTGCATCATCCGTGGAGCTGTACTTGCATATTCACATGGTGTTCACAAACTGTACTAGACAAACAATTCAGAATAGTACAAATCTGCTAAATTCTTGTCAAGCGATCTCTCTGTCAGCTGCATTTGCAACCTGATCTGGTTTGATTTACTATGCGTGTATCAAAGCAGTGTGCTGATGGATCGAGCGATCTTAGTTATATGTAAAAAATGGATAAAACTGCACCATCTGTTCATAACTGCATACTGCTTGATATATGACTGTAGTAATATTCTAACATCACTTTTATTTCCTTCCTTTACCTCACATTGTAAACCTGAGACAAACTATGTGACCTGACCTGATCTGATCTGATCCCCATGGCAACTCATTCCACGGGCATCTCTATCCTCTCTCTCCGCGAAGCAAAACTCCGAAAGACAAAAAAAACAAGGTTGGGAACCAAAAATTCTCACTCACTCAGTGACATCTCTTAGCTAATGAGAGAAACTAAAAGGGCCAAAAAGGTGTCCATAAAAAGGCTAGCAGGTATCACTATATCTAGTTCTCTTCCTCCATGGCTTGCTGCAGAAGAGATGGGCTCCTAACAAACCTTCCCTGAAATGATAGAGAACATGGAGCATATCAGTAAACTCGAAGGCTATGTTCCAACAAAGCATGTAGGTGGTGGTGATTTGGTGTGAAGAGTGAGTTTTCCCAGTGTATGGCTTACAAATATTATAGTAGAACTTTTTATTCTTTCAAGAATCAGTTCTAGTAGTGCTTGCCTTCATCCGAGGCCGACAGTCGGCGTTCACCTTCCGGACCTGGTACCGGATCTTCTTCGAGAACAGCCGGTTGCGCCGCTTCTCCTTGTACCTCATCACCCTCGCTTCCCTGATGCCACCAGATCCATTCTCAGGAAACAAGTCGATGTCTGCAAGTTTGGCCTGCAACATGAAAATTCACCCTTAGTAATCAGTGAAAAACAAATGCAAATGATGTTTACAGTTTTACATAATCATTAACCGTGTTGCAAGGTAAGTATTAGATGCCACTGTGTGTCCAAACTACAACCTACAAAGAAGCTAGACAGATCTGTATATAATGATTCTTGCCAGTTATGACAGCTGCAAGTCTTGCCATCTATCAGAGCAAATTGCAGAAAATCCAACTGAATTGGGGCTAGAGTTTGTTGCAGGTGCTCTATCACTGGCCCAAAAGGCACCAAATTTAAGCCCAAATGACTCTTAGCAAGAAGACAAGCATGTAATCTATGGCAGCAATCTCCAGGCTCAATTGCCTGTGGTCCACTATTGAATAATTGAATGTAACTAAACACTAATATAATGCAATGGTTAAATTGATTTTATCCAATTTCTAACGGCATTTTCCTACAGAACAATTTCTAACAGTTATTTGCCCACATGTTTAGCAGAATGTAAATAAAAATATAACTCATATGTTCCAGTTCATGGGACAGAACTGCTCCGAATTTCATGAAATCTAAGCAGTAGGTTTGCTTGGAATCAGTACTTATCTTCTTTATTATAAATTCTTTTCTAATACTTCCATTTTATTGGTTACTGGAGTATCAGTGATACTCTTCAAAGGTATGCACTACTGTACTTACAGATATGAAACAGTACAGTACTTGTGACTTTTTGAGGGACCATCAATTGATTAAATATTTTTTTCTAATTTTAAATGTTTAAGAGTTGGTACCAATTCCACAAATAGCAGTTGCATATCAAACATGTGTTTTCTAGTTGTGATCTGCTACCTTTTTTTAGGCATAAGTGAGCTGCTACCTTTTCTACACAAGAGGTGAATTCTTCTGTTTTCTTCGTAAAAGGAGTTTATTTATCGAAGTAATCGGTATGCAGAATTGCAATTGAGTTATAAAACATGATGCACACCAAAATTTAATTATGGTACTGGAATAAATTTGAACACACGTCCCTTTAAATCGTTCTGAATAAGTAAGAATTTGATGAAAGAGGAACAATTCACCTACAAACCGTATCAAAATTCATGTTTTCTGAATGAGTTTTGCTTGGCATAAGGAACGAACTGAAAGGCAATATTCAGTTACTATGTTGCGCTGTCCTACTGCAGGAGATAATTTTTCAGGGAAGCAAAGTACTCACCCGCACTTCGGCTGCCGACTCCGGCGACTCCGGCCCGCTGCCCTCAGCGAACATGGATCCTTTGCCGGACCACTCCTTGAGCACATCGTCGGTGTCCAACTTCAGCCCCAACCCGGTCTTCGGCGCCTTCGTCGGCGCATTGTCATCGTCGCCATTGCCGTCGGCCGCATCCACTGCTCCATCGGCTCCCTCCCCACATTTCACAGTGGACAGCTCCTCCTCCTTGGCCATCACCTTCTCCACCTTCACCACCTTCTTCTTCTTGCTCTTCTTCTTCTCTGGCGCTGCGGTCGCCGGCGGCATTGCGGCGGTGGTCGACGCCGCCGCCGGTTGTGGGGATGGTGGCAGTGGTGACGCGACGGTGATATCCTTCACCGGTACGGCGGGCCACATCCACCATGCACCATCATCGTCTCGCCGCTTGAGCGCGCGGTTCAGGTTGGGCCGCGTGCCATGCCGCGAGCCGAGGCCGAGCTCGAAGCGGCCGGCAAGGCCGACCACCATGAGGCTCCTGAGGTAGGGGTGTATGCCGGAGCTTGACAGTATGGAGTCGTCAGAGGTGGCGGGCGTCGTGTTTCCCTCCATGGTGAGGCTGCCCATGATGCCGTCGATGCCCTCGGCGGCATCGTCGTCGCCGACGTCGAGGATGGACTCGGCATCGAAGCCGTCGTCGTCGTCGAAGTCGAGCTCACCGGGCTCGTCCCCGGCGGCGGTATCGGGGCTCGCTGGCGACGGTGCCGGGTCGCGGAAGTCCCGGAACGCGCTGCTCACCGGCGTCGGGGACGAGCAGTTCTTGGCGTCGGACGGGCTCTGCGGCTGCGGCGGAGGTGACGGCGCGCCACCGCGGAGGAGGAATGCGGCGTCGGCGTGGACGGGGAGCGGCGGGAGGAGGTCGGAGGACGCGTCGCCGAATGCCGCGGCGAGGCCGGAGAGCTGCCGCGCCAGCGGCGGCGGCTTGGCCGTCTTGGGGCTCTTCTTGACGGGGAAGACGGATGGGTGGATGGACGCGAGCAGCGCGGCGGCCTCGTTGTACGCCTGGTTGGGCCGCTTCCTCGGCGCTCGCGCCCGCTTGAGCGACACGGACGTCGCCGACGACGACGCGTTGGACGCCTCGGACAGCGTGGACGACGGCGAGGAGTGCACCGGCCGCAGCGGCGACGAGTGCGCCCCCGGCGACGCCGCCGCCTTCACCATGTCCAGGTCCAGCCGCAGCCCCGTCGGTATGCAAGACGACGTCATCGCGATGACACCTCGAGCTCAACCACCACCGCTCAAACCAAGAGTCGATTCAAGCCCTTCTCTTCTGATCAATTCCACCACCACAGCCACAAGAACTCAAATTTCTGAACCCCTAAACCCCCAGAAGATTGCGCGGGAACCGAGGGATTTCCTTGTTGGTGAAAGCTGCAAGACGGAGAAGAAAAAGGTGGCGAGAAAACTGCAACCTTTTCTTCCGAGGGACAAACAAGGCTCTAAGCAAAGCTGCACCAGAAACCTTGGGGCATGGGCAAACTCCAAAGAGGAAAATAACTAATCAAGAACCTGCCCCCACCTGGGACTTGAGCTGTGTGTGTATGAAAACACCAAGAAAACAAAATAGGGAATGGTGAAAGATTCTTCTGCAGCCGCTGAGCTGCTGTACTCCTCTGTCTGTGGCGAGAAGAAGAGGTCAAGCTAGGAGCAGAGCCAGCAAGAACAGAGCACTGAGAACAGGAGCAGAACAGGGGGAGGAGTTCAGCGATGAGCAGCTGGGATTGGTTTGGTAGATAATTTTGGGATTGGAGACGGATGAACACAACAGCAATGCTAATTCTAGGCGACCTAGAGAGAGAATTGTGGGGAATTGGAGCTGGTGGGGAAGGAGGAAGAAAGGGTTCAAGAGGAGGGAGGAGGGGATGGGGTTTTAGAGGGGAGGCACTAGAGAGAGCTGACGGCTGGGGGAAGAGACAAGTCTCCCTCTCATGATGTCCCTTTCCTCCCTCTGCCTGTGGGGCCATGCCATTTGGAGGGCCCATGCTGAGTCTTGTGCAGGCTGGCCCCTCCCTCTCTCTCTCTCTCTCCCTTTGCTTCTCCTCTCTCTAGGTGGTACATGTGTTGGAATTGCTCTGGGCCATCTAGGATTTGTAATGGATAAGTATAAAGTGTGAGACCAATTTGCCCTAGGCTTCTAAGACTTCCAAAATAACAAGAAAACTACTAGTCAATTATTACTTTTGTTTTGGTTTACTTATCAAGATATTGAGAAATAAACATGAAAAAAGTGTAAATTAAACCTTGATGAATACATTTAGCCTATTGACTATGTTATGACTTCAAACATGATTTTCATCCTCAGTAGTACTAGTTTATAATTAGGACACAAACAGAAGGAGATATATTAGTAGTTTAATCATTGGTTTGTTTCTTGTTAACCATGTCCCAGATCAATATTTTAAATAGAGACGACACTGCCCAATCGAACATGCGGAGCATTAATTAACTATTACTTTTTGGACTAATACACCTTGTCACCGTGCCTCTTGTGCTGGATGGAAAGCAAAACTTTGACGTATTCTTCCCATATGTTCTTTCGAAAAATGTCAAGTACTTTCAGTTTGTCACAATTATCATAGTAGTATTTTAACTTGGAGTACCTAGAAACAACCTAACAACTAGCATATTATTTTTATTCTTCTCCTCCTCGTATACAATATAATTTTGTTGAACAAGTGTGTTGGCATTTACTATGTAGTTTCTCTTCATTAATGTCTCCTTTGGATAGAGGACAAAAACTCTGGATTTAATCTTGGACTAGTTCATGTTACTACTTTGTAATATTGACCACAATAGATAAAGAGCGGGGAACATCTAAATTTGATTTATGAGCCCTTGTAAACCCTCATATATTCGACTCGCAGTGAAAATCGAGCGAGCAAATTCTCACACTGTAAAGCTTCTTCAAAATCATTGTGTTAACACACCATCATCAAGGCTAAAAAATCTTATATGAGAGTCTCTCCAAATATAATCATTCATGATTAGCCTATGATCACCAAAACATGTTAAAACTTTTTGATTGGAGGTTGCAACCACCAAAGGGGAAAGAAAGAAAACGGAGCAGGGCATTTCAGTAATTTACCCTTGCTGGTACACGCTATCTGATTGCCCATCATCCTCAAGCGATCTACCACGCAAGTGGACCTCCCAACGGAAAGAAAAAACCTATTGTTTTCTCTTATCTGCTGACATGGTAAACTCCCATTGGCCATCCGGATTCTCGTTGCCAACGTGGCAGCGCTCTTTTATCGGCGCGGCAACCTTTTCACGTGAAGCTAAGGCGTGGGGCCCACCGGATCTTGGAAGCTTGCATGCATGCATGGCTGACGATGGTTGGCTGATGAGAGAGAGATTACACGGGCACAATTTTTTCTTTCCATTTTGTATTTGCTTTTGTATATGGAAATGGGTTTATATTGGAAGTTTTTTTGGGTCTTAATTCATATTTAAAATAATAAAAGTGATAGGGGCCTTGCATAGTTTTGCAGTCTGCACAAAGACGATAGAAGCTCTATCGCAAAATTTAGCTGCAGATACGTATGCAGGTGTATTATTTGGCCCCATGTAGAATAGGAAATGAACTGATACTTCACAGAGATCTGCAATCCAAATCAATTGCCAGATAAGTCATTTTGTAATTTCTGCGTGTGCCGCCAGTGTTCTCACGTTTGGACTTTTTAAATTAATAATATTACTATTTACAAATAGGGATGTGTGGTAGCGATGCTCCATACGTTGTGTCCCCAGGGATCAATCACTAATGATAGAGGGGAGGGGCCATTTGAGCCATTCCCAGCCAACCAAAGAAATCCCTGCTCTGTGTTTAGGATGAGGTTATTTTTCTTTTGTCCTTTGTAGGACATGGTAGGGTTGGATTGCTTTTGCTAAGATATTTTAGCATTTGTACTTCAAAGTATCTCTTGACTGTTGGTGTAGTGTAGTTAATCTCTCAAAATCATTTTTCTTGGAGAAAATGCATCCATTGTATATCTTGTGAACTTGTTGGAACAGTAAATTTTTCATAAGCTAGAATTCAAAAAATTAAAAAGGACATATGATGATCAGTCATCTATACATGATGAGAATGCAAAATGAACATAGGAAATTGTACTATAGCTTGACAATATAAGTCAACAGTACGAATCATAATTTCTATATATTCTTGGTTACTTTTGTGGACTTATTTTTGAAGAAGATAAACCTCAAGCTGGTTAATTGTTGCTACCAAATTCCCAACACAGCACACAATCAACCTAGGGAACTGAATGGCCATGACCTAGTGACCAATCGTGTTCATCTTGCACGGAGGCAGACAAGTAAGGTTCATCCAACAGGTGCCTGTAGAGCTAGAACGTACCAGCAGATTGTGTGCTTGCATTGTCGCCAGCTATTTTCAGACGCTTGTGGAGCTTGTTCTACGGCCCTCCTTTATTTGCTGTCCGCAGCTATTCTTCAAATATCCGAAGTAAATTATCTGACTACAAAATATTATCCAATAATTTGTTTTGCCTATGTTTGAATATCTGTACAGGAGACTCTAGTGACTGCCATACACTCCACTTTAGACTCTAGTTTAGACTCGTGTTATGATGTACTCTCTCCAATGGAAAATAAGTGTCGATGATTTTGTACTAACTTAGTATAAAGTTTATACTAAGTCACCGATACTTATTTCCGATTAGAGAGAGTAGTAACTAAAGGTGAACAAATTATAATCCATTTTCTATTCCATGTTTAGACTAGTGAGCGCTATATTTTTGACAGATAGAGTGTGTGTCGAAGTATAGGTGCATCGCCTTTTTTTACTGCCAGGTCGAGTATTAATTCGGATAAACCAACTGATTGATGCTATTATTCAATGTACAAACCAATGACTATGAGAAACATGCATCTAGTATTGCTTAGCATATGACTACATACTTATCCCTGTAACATTTGAGGACATTGGATATTTTGGCATCTGATGACGGATATAAACGAGCCGGTGGCATTTCGTGCGGCTGGCCTGAAATATCAAGGCCATATATGGCAGTTCGTTGACGGGTTGTCACTATAGTGCCAAGCTCGCCAAGATCTGTAGCATGGCGAATCATGTACGCCACGAGACCTTGCCCAACGGTGTGGTACCACGAACGCCATACACAGCGGAGAAGAAAAGCGATGGAGAGGAACAAAACACGCCCATGATATGATGCCGGCAAAACCTCAGATTTGGATTTCAGAGCACCCTTGGATTTTGCAGCAACTGGATAAACGATGTACTACCTATACAGAGTCCGACCGACCGAGCATTGTCTTTGGTCGCCTGTTCAAAGTTCTTGTGTTCTGCTTGAATTTTTTCATTCTCTTCAGGACGCCACAATTCCAATCTTGAAGGTCGAGCTTAGACCTAAACCATACACTTGCAGAGAAGAACATGGCTAGCTAGCTAGGCAGAGTTGCAGCGAGCTGCCAATTTCTCTTTCCCCTTTGCAGCTGCCATGCATGCTGCTGCTACCCTCTGCTTTTGGGGAGCCGGAGAACGCGAAGACTTGTGCAAAACCGGAAACGCTCCTCGTCTCTGCTAGCTGCAGCCTGCTGCCTGCCGCCTGTGACGACGGCTAGCTGTGACTACTGTGAGAGCCTGTGACAGGCGGTTATCCTTTTTCCTGCTGGCCTGTCGCGTGTCTCGTCCATTTGCGATCCAAAAAGCCAATCACGAGTTCGTGCGCTAGCTCATCTAGGCGTGTACGCCCTTTCCACTCTACAGTAAACTTGAGCAACCGGTGGTCTCGTTTGGTTCCATTTTTGTGTACGGACGATCGGGAAATGGGACAAAGTGTGGTGGCAGAGTTGAGATCTGGTCTTTGCATATGCTCCAAGGTAAAAAAGTTGGAGTGGAATAGGAATTTACTTGAATTTTCAAACGTGTGCCACACCGTGTTCGTCGTGTTTCGAAGATGCGCTCAAATGGTAACTTCGACATCCGGAAAGAGATTTTTTTTTTTGGCAAAGCGAGGAATGGTACTTGAAACAAGCCTCATTTCTAGCAAATTGTCAAAGCTAGTGTTGCAACTTTTTTAATAGGGCAATTGGGAAGGAATAACTCTACTTTCCGGCCAAGTCAATATCTACATTTTCAGATTTCAGGTGGTCTAGAGAGACCAAAGAAAATAGCGCAACTTGTCAATCCAAATTTGGCTAGAGCACATCTGAATAAGAGATGACATACAGTCTTTCTAACCACAAAAGTGGCATTCTTCATCTCCCGTCTAGCCTCTTTTGTTGATGTTATCTTTTGTCGTGATGTTATCCTTTATCATAATCCACAAGAGGTTTTGATCTTAATTAAAGGGATCTTTAATTTCTATAGGAACTTGTGAGCAAAAACCCCGTTAGATCTCAAATATAAGTATAAATCACTGACTTCAAATTTTCCAACAGTGCTAGTAGTCCACTGCGCTCTAATGGATTCCTAGGATAACTCCACCTCACCAACCAATAATTCTAGATTATTCAACTAAGCATCTATCTCTTCACACAATGTTCACAAAGGCTAGATTATATAATCTGAAAAATTACATGTATTATACATAGCCAGAGAAGCTCCATCGACTTAGGTGAAAGGACCAAAGAGATCGACTAGAGGGGAGGGGTGATTATGCAAGAACAGCAACAAAGCCTTTAGTCCCAAAAAAGTTAGGGTGGGGTAGAGGTGAAACTCATAAGATCTGGCAACCAATTTATGATTCTCGTACATGAATAGCAAGCTTCCCCGCAGCCTTGTCCATGACTAATTCTTTGATGATACTCCAGTCCTTCAGATCTCTCTTTACGGACTCCTCCCATGTTAAGTTTGGTCTACCCTGACCTCTCTTGACATTATCAACACACTATAGCCGTTCGCTATGCATTGGAGCATATGGAGGGTCTGCGTTGAATATGCCCAAACCATCTTAAAAGATGTTGGACAAGCTTCTCTACAATCGGTGCTACCCCAAAATATATCTCGAATATTGTCATTCCGGACTCAATCCCTCCTTGTGTGACCACACATCCATCTCAACATCGGTTGCACATGTCACCTTTTAGTCGGACAATACTCAACGTCATACAACATTGTGGGTCGAATCGTCATCCTATAGAACTTTTCTTTTAACTTTTGTGGCACTCTCTTGTCACAAAGAATTCCAGAAGATTCATGCCACTTCATCCATTCGGCTTTGATTTGATGGTTCACATCTTCCTCGATGTCCCCATCCTTTTGTAGGATTGACCCCAAATATCGAAAGGTGTCTTTCCAAGGCACCACCTTCCCATCAAGGCTAACCTCCTCCTCCTCGTCGTGCGTGCATAGTAGTACTGAAACTGCACCTCATGTACTCGGTTTATTTCTAGTAAGTCTAAAACCTTTCGATTCCAAGGTTTGTCTCAAAAGCTCTAACTTCCTATTGACCCTCGTCCGACTATCATCGACTAGCACCGCATCATCCGTAAGGAGCATACACCGTGGGATATATCCCTCGTGACCTCATCCATCACCAAATCAAAAAGATAAGCGCTCAAAGCTGACCCCTGACGTAGTCCTATTTTAATCGGGAATTCATCATTGTTGACATCACTTGTTTGAACACTTGTCACAACAACATGTCCTTGATTTTTTAGGAGAGTCATGTCCTTGATGAGGGTAATGTACTTTGCTGAGACTTTGTGTTTCTCCAAGGCCCACCACATGATATTTCGCGGTATCTTATCATAGGCCTTCTCCAAGTCAATGAACACCATATGTAGGTCCTTCTTTTGCTCCTCGTATCTCTCCATAAGTTGAAACCAAACTGAGTTTTGGTCACGCTTGTCATTCGTCTTAAGCGGTGCTCAATGAATCTCTCCCATAGCTTTATTGTATGGCTCATCAGCTAAATTCCACGGTAATTAGTACAACTCTGAATATCCCCTTGTTCTTGAAGATTGGTACTAATATACTCCGTGTCCATTCTTCTGGTTTCTTGTTTGTCCAAAAAATGAGGTTGAAAATCTTAGTTGGCCCTACTATCGCTATGTCTCCAAGGCCTCTCCACACCTTAATGGGGATACAATCAAGGCCCATTGCCTTTCCTTCTTTCATCTTTTCCAAAGCCTCCTTGACCTCAGACACCTGGATTCGCTGCACGAAATGTCTGTTGGTATCATCCAAGGAGTCTTCGAGTTCAATGGTAGAGCTCCCAGTCTCCCCATTGAATAGCTTGTCGAAGTACTTCTGCCATCTATGCTTAATCTCCTCGTCCTTCACCAGGAGTTGGCCTACTCCATCCTTGATGGATTTGACTTGGTCAACATCCCTTGACTTCCTCTCTCGAATCTTGGCCATCTTATAGATGTCCCTTTTGCCTTCATGTCTAACCGTTGGTAGAGGTCCTCATACTCCCAACCACATGCTTCACTCACATCTCTCTTTGTGTCCTTCTTTGCCATCTTGTACTTCTCTATGTTGTCTGCATTCCTATCCAAGTATAGGCGTTTGAAACAATCCTTCTTGTCCTTAATAGCCTTTTGCACATCATCATTCCACCACCAGGTATATTTAGCTTCTCTCCTACATCCCCTTGACACTCCAAAATCCTCTGAGGCCACCTTAAGAATGCAAGTCGCCAGGGTGAATATGCAACTATAAATTTAATTTTATTCCTCATTAATTTAGCATCTAACAAGAATATAGGTTCTCTAGATATGCAACTAGATGAGAGAAACCTATATGGCAAGATACAACTAGGTTACAATATCAACAAGATTACAAGCTAGTGAACAAGTAAGTAAGGTAGCAGTAAGACATATCACACGATGGAAACGAGGATATATCCTGATGTTCCCACCTCTGGCTCTCCTAATCTTCATTGGAGAGTTGCGGGGTTAGTTCTCCCAGCACCACCAATGGCCTCATCTTATTCTCCTCGAACCTTCCACAACAAGATAAGTGCATCGATCCACTAGTGGTACCCTTTAAGGAGGTCACCAAACCTTTACAAATAGTTTGGAGATTCTCCATAAATTAATTGGAGTATCTCAAACTTTCCTGAAGCCCTCCCCACCAAGCATTGGCTTTCCCAAACACGTAAGAGTAACATGATCCCTAAAATATAACAAGTGGAATAAAATTTCCTTAAGAGAAAGTGTAGACCTAGATCTCCCTATTATTCCCTAAAAGATCAAGAAGATCTAAGCACTATGGTTCTCTATGATTAAATTTCTTGCAACAAAGGAAGAAATAGAATAGAGTCATAACCTTGCTCACGGGGAAGTAGGTGATTCATATAGGAGCTCCCAAAAATCCAACCGTTACAAACAAACTTCTGCTAGGCCCAGAGGTTTGCCCTGGAGCTTTTGGTGTCCATAGGATTTAGACTACCTCGCAAATATTTCTTGATACATGTTCCTAACCGTTGAAAACCTCATATTGGGTCCATAATATGCATTGGGAGGTTCGGAGGCACTGAGGTAACCTCCGGGGCAACATAGAGTTTTTTTTGCAAGCTCGTCTTGATACTGGAAGCTAGCCCAAGATTCCGAGCCTAACCCTAGAATGTCTACGCATGCAAACCTGACTTTTGTCATTTTAGAAGGGAATGCTCTCTAAATAGTAGGAATGATATATGGGTGCAAATATAAGTTTGTGCAGTGATTGCATTCCCACTATTACCTTTCGAACAGGAACCTCTCTTGATAGTACGGTTTTCCTAGTGACTAAAAAAATCATAGAGACATGTCATTTATTTTCACTTTTTACATTAGGGGGTCTCAAACAATAGTTTCATTTTATGGATGTGCCTATATATTGTCTTAAAGTTCAAGCACATGGTTAGTATGCTAATCATGCATGTCGTGATTAACACCAAGATCACACAGTGAGGAGATTTCTCTTTCACTGTCGTCTTCGAGGAAAAGAATTTTAGCACTATTATGAATCACTCCCTCTTGGGAAACTATTGGGAAGTATGGTTAACCCCAACGAGACTTCTCCAAACATATAAGCATGCAATCCTAGCATTGGCCTAAGAAAACACATCGTTCTTTAGGTGCTTTTAGATAGTAACTTCTGCTAAGTACCATCAATATTTCCTTGCTTTGATAACCATTTGCACAGAATAAGTTATTCATTTTGATGGGGATAAGCCCACCAGGGTATGCCCAGAAGGAGGAAATGTCCAAGGAAGATCCATGAAGGCCCAAGGACGATGGGCTCCATGACAGGCAGTTGGTGGTGACAAGGTCCGAGCGAGTCGCCGTTGAGACCAAGGCAAGGCCTAGTCGGCCCAATCGGTGACTGGATGATCTTACCAACCATTCGTAGAACCTCTGCAGACCCTAGCTAAGGATGCTATATCAGCCTCCGTAGGTTATTAGGTCATATGTGTTTTCATACACCCCATAGGCGCATCTCTGCGCCAAGCACTTGAGATCGCTGATACGTCTCAAACGTATCCATAATTTTTGATGCTCCATGCTTGTTTTTACACCATTTACCCGATGTTTCGTTACACTTCGTGGCACTTTTATGCATTTTCCGGAACTAACCTATTAACAAGTCGCCACAGTGCCAGTTCCCTGTTTTCTGCTGTTTTTGTGTTTCAGAAAAGCTACATAGGAAATATTCTCGGAATTGGACGAAACAAGTTCCAGAAGTCTTATTTTTCCCGGAAGCTTCCCGAAGACCGAAAGAGAGCCGGAGGGGGGCCAGAGGCCGCCCTCACACATAGGTGGCGCGGCCCAGGCCCTGGCCACGCCACCCTGGTGTGAGGAGCCCCTGGCTGCCCCCTGACGACGCCCCTTCGCCTATAAGAAGCCTCGGGACGGAAAACCCTAGGGGAGTCGGCGAAATTTCCAGAACAGTTCCGCAACGCCACCGCCGTCGAAGCCAAATTTCGGGGGACAGAAGTCTCTGTTCCGGCACCCTGCCGGGACGGGGAAGTGCCCCCGGAGCCATCTCCATCGGTCTCCATCACCGTCTCCGCCGTCTCCATCGACCTCACCGCCATCTCCATCAACCTTGCTGTCTCCTATGATGAGGAGGGAGTAGTTCATCCCCGGGGCTGAGGGCTCTACCGGTAGCTATGTGGTTCACCTCTCTCTCCCATGATGTGATCTTTATGTGATCGTGAGCTTTGTATCATGTTGAATAAGTAGATGTTACTCTTCTTCATTATGTGTACTCTAGTGTGTTATTAAAGTAATCTATTCCTTCTGCCACGGTGTAATGGTGACAGTGCGTGCATCGTGGTGGTACTTGGTCTAGGCTACGATTGTGATCTCTTATGGATTATGAGAATAATTATCACTATGATAGTATTGAAGTAATCTATTCCTCCTTTCATGGTGTAATGTTGACAGTGTGTGCACCGTGTTAGTACTTGGTCTAAGTTGCAATAATATCTATCTTGAGTTGTGATTTGATTTGGATATCTCTATGAGTGGTGTTTGTCAAGTACTTGATGAACTTTGAGGAGTGCTTCGTAGCCCTACGCAATGATTAGTGTTATTCAATAGGAGAGTAATTCAGAGTACCATAGTGAAGAGAAGTTATTTATTTGCTCAATTATGTTATATTTGTTGGGAGTGTGTCCACTAGTGAAAGTATGATCCCTAGGCCTTGTTTCCAAGCTTTGCACACCGTTTACTCGCTGTTTTGTTACTTGTTTGCTTGCTGCCATTTTTATTCCAGATTGCATTTACTACTTATAATCGTCTATACCACTTGTATTTCACTATCTCTTCACCGAACTAGTGCACCTATACATCTGACAAGTGTATTGGGTGTGTTGGGGACACAAGAGACTTTCTGTATCGTAATTGCAGGGTTGCTTGAGAGGGATAGCTTTGACCTCTTCCTCCCTGAGTTCGATAAACCTTGGGTGATCCACTTAAGGGAAACTTGCTGCTGCTCTACAAACCTCTGCACTTGGAGGCCCAACACTGTCTACAAGAACAGACGTGTGCGTAGACATCAATCGCCACCATTGTAAACCACGCCATAATCAATAGAAGCTAAGACAGGATGTAGGTCTTTACCCTCTGGGGCTGAACCTGGGTAAAACTCTGTGTCTTTGCAATCTCGATCCGCAGATGGCTAACTCTCCCTTGTCCAATTCTCTTCAATCGCTACCCCCACAACGTCTACCGTGGTTATTCCCATGACACTTTTTGACTTATACAACCAAACCTACAAGATCTTTAGGCAAGCAGATAGTGTTCTAATTACTGAGTTATTTTTTCATGTCATCCAATTCATGGCAAACCATTATTTTCCTATTTAAATTCATATTCTTAATCACCCTTCGAGATCCTCAAGAAAAGTAAGCATATATATAGGCATGCTAATCAAACAAACAATGACAAGAGTCAGTCTATCACTTGAAGAGAATATGTTTCCTTCCGTTATATGAGTTACCTGCCAATGTTCTCCTCCATTGGATCCTATTGAGAACATTTTCTCACTAAAAGGCATCCCCAAATATGTTAATGGATTTTAGCAGTTGAACAAGTGAATCTCTCACTGTATTGCTATTCCCTCAGTAAAGCATATCCCAAACAATCAATTTCACTTCTGTGAAAATTTATTGTGATTTCATAAATCTTATCAAATATACATTATAGAAATTTGAGGTATTTTGGGCCAAATTATTATCCATAAGTAGAATGGCATCATTTTCATATTTCAACATGGTCCAGTCCTCTTCACCGGATGAGGGACTAATGCTCTCATCAAATCTTGTTCGGTTGCCTTCTTCACTAACATTGCCAGCTCATCAACAATCATGTCAAAGAGCAAAAGAGATAAAGGATTTCCATGACCGACACCTTTAAAAGTTGTAACAATGGAGAAACTTGATCATTAACTTTTATAGCAAATTTTGCTCCTCTTACTAATCTCATAACCCAATCTCACAATTTGTCACCAAAACCTTTTGATTGCATCATCTATTAATTATCTGATCATCTCCCACAATTTCAGCACCATTGTTTTGCAACAAAACTATGTAATTCTTCTTTTTGTCACCACTAGCTTTCAAATAAATTTAATATTTGGTATTCCCATCTCCACTTTCAAAATATTTTTCATTATTGGATCTTTGCACCCATATTTCAATTCTTCATCTCTCTATAATTTTCTCAATTTTGTATTAAACTTACATGAAAATCCTTCCTCGTCGCATCCAGAACTACAGTTTCAATTCTCTTATGCAAAATGTCAAGATTTACCACCATTTTCTTCTTTCGTATCTTGTAAACACCTTCCTTATTTATATGCCAACCCTTCAAAGCTCCCCCGAGCTTTCTATTGTTATCCTTCCATTTATCTAAATCATATGTGCAATAAGTTCTTGATTTCTAATTTTATTTAACTAAATCATGGAACCCATCTCTCTCCACCCATCAATTCTCTAAATAACGCAATGATATGGAGGACAACCACTAGATAACAATAGAGGAACATGATCAAAACTATCTTTGTTCATTCCTTTTATTGTGGCTAGAGAATAATCCAAATCCCATTCCAAAATAACTATAATTCTGTCTAATTCTTCAAAAGTGGGATCACATAATATTTTTGCCTAAGTTTATAGTCTCCCAAGTGATTCCAACTCTTTGTCCATTAATTTCAATAATGTAAATAAAGATATAGGTCTACCTAAAAGGTAGCCGAGGGCTATTCCTCCCAAATGTTTTTGAAAATGATACTAAAATCACCCCTATGATAGTTGCACCACTGACTTTGTTACACAAATGTGCAACTTCAGCAACAAAAATGCTCCTTTTCTTCAGGTTGAGCTAGGCCATAGAACATTACTAAATGCTACTCCCTCCGATCAGAAATAAGTGTCGGTGATTTTGTACTAACTCAGTACAAAGTTTGTACTAAGTAACCGACAATTATTTCTGATCAAGGGAGTACTTTATTTTGGAATATTTATCCAAAAGGTGTGTTGTTATAAAGTCATTCAAATTGAAAAAAAAAATATTAGCTATTTTGTTATACATATGAGGTGTGTGGTTGATTCTCATATAGTCTATGTTAGACCAATGAAGCTAACACCCTCTTCTCTAAATGTATCTCTCATGAACGTTTTTTTAATTATCATGTTCCACTCGACTGCTATTTGGAAAAGATGCCATTCATGGAAAATGTTTAGTTTAGGGCCGAGGCTCCCGTTTTTTTTAGCTAGCTCCACTATGAAAACGAGGGAGCATAACTTGGTAATCTTATTGGCAGGCTTTATTAACTAAGTCCTAGCAAGTATTCTTTAAAGCCTCATCATCATCATCCTCCTCCTCAATGTTTGAAGCGATCTCAGCAAATTGCTCTATCAGCTTAGTAAACAATTTCCTCTATCACGGTAAGAAGTGATCTCGTTTTCCTTCCTCAAAAACATTATTCTTCCTTATTTGCTCTAAAGGTTTAAGCACATCACTAGTAGGGAAAACCTCTTCTGTGGCGCACCAAAATATGCATTCTGTGGCGCATGGGTGGTGCTCCACAGAATCTTCGCCACAAAAATAAGCATTCTGTGGCGCACCAGCACATGCGCCACAGAAATAAGGAATTCTGTGGCGCACCAAGACCTAATGCGCCACAGAATTAAGGAATTCTGTGGCGCATTTTGGCTTGGTGCGCCACAGAATTAGGTGCGCCACAGAATTACAAGTTAGTGCGCCACAGAAATATTACAGGTTTTATACAGAAATTATTTTGTCTGGCGTATATATACAGGTATTAACAGATATAATATAGCAGTATACAGATATATCAACAGATTTCATGTAGCACAATTATATATCTCCATATACAACTCATTTCATATAGAATATTAACAGATTTCATATAGCTCCATGCATATACAAATCATCATACATATATATCTCCATACAACTCATAATCCATGCAAATTAAGTGCATCATCTCAAGATACAAATGAAGTGACACCGGCCGCCGCCTACACTAGGATGAAATAGAGTACCGCTCCGACGATGGTGAGCAAGAGCGAGAGCACAATGAAGGTCTTCATCTTGCTCTTGTTCGACTGGTGCTTCCTCCACTTGGCAACCGCCTCTTGTTGAGTCGGGTAGCCTTTGTAGCAGTTGCCGCTGAACTTGTGCACCTGTTCCTTGCAGTCCATCCACTCCTCGTAGACTCCTGGAAGCCACCCCTCGAACACGACGTACCACGTCATCTCTATGGACACAAGGCATATTAGTATATAATGCAATGGAAAGAATTAGAGGGTTCACATGCATACATATTCACAAGAATTAAAGCAAGGAAATAATAATAAACCTAAAAGTCATATAGCATCGGTATCACATAAGTAATCAAGTTCAACTACATCGACTACAATAGTAATTGAAGTCGAACAACGACACTAAGCAAGTTTATTTACAACACAGTAGGCACACCGGCCTCTCGATCAACGAGACGTCTTGTTCATGGGCTCCGGGAATGGTTTGTACATGTCCTTCGTCGTCCACGTCCTTCCATCACCCTGCCTATGTAGGCGTTCTTCTATATCCCTCTTACACAACCCTCTGAGTTGGTGTAAGAGCCCCGATCTGTTGCATACATCTTCTACGATAATTTCCGATAGCTTTACTTGGATGCGATGGAAGTCTTCTCTAAGATCAGCATCGCTGATCTCCCCCGCCATTTTTTTGGGGTCTCGCTTACTAGGTGGCAGACGCATCATCTCTGCATCCGCAACAAACCCTTTAAGGTGATGGAGGACATAGAAGGCCTCCTTCATGCTGTCATCTGGCTGCTTGATGCAAGGGAAGTTGATCACGTGCTTGAACCCCTGCTCTTTAGTGTCCGGCCTGATAAATTTCCCCTTCTCGTGGAAGATGCCTCCATTTTTGGAGTAGAAAAGGATAGCCTCATCGAGAACACTCCTTATTCTGTTGTAGTCTTTCTTCGTCGTCGTACTCGACGAGTCGAAGTACTGGGCTAGGGACCACTTCGGGCAAAGAACGACGAGTGTGCAGTATGTGTCCCTGCTCAACACATGCAATTTAAATGGAATGTTGGAAATGATCGGCAATGGAAGAAATATATAAGAAAGCATAAGTTACGACGGCCGAGAGCGAATGTGTACTTACTCGGGAAAGACAGGCAGAAGAATGGTGTTCTTCTCTTTGTTCATGAGCATGAAGCTCTGGAGGTACCGCACTGCCGCGGTCCGTGTGCTTGAGCCATCCACCAGCTGGCTATCGCGCATGTAGTAGGGATCCGCTACCGCGACGTTGGGGGGTCTCTCTCTCTTGATCTTCATCTGAAGATTGATCGCGTATAGGCGAACCAAGTTATAGTCAAGCCGTTTCCAGTGAAATAGATTGAAGACGTCCTCGAACGCTATGAAGAAGGTATCCGCGGGGTATGCTTGGACGAAGTTCAGGTCTGCTGCTGGCACCCTGACCGTGAACACCGGGTAATTTGGATCCTTGTCTTGAAGAAGGAGGCTCTCTAGAAACTGAATATTTTGCTGCAAACTGATCATTGGTCCACTTGCGAGGTGTTCGAGGTCCTCAGGCAGTATCAGTTTACCAGCTTCATGAAGCCGGGACAAGCCACCAGGTGCCCGTGGTACCATGTCGTCGGCCCGCATCTTCTTAGGAAGAGTCTGGCTCGAAGATGTGCCCTTTTTATTTCCTCTCTTCCTTGGCTTCTTCACCTGACCTGCTGGTGGTGCTTCGGGTGCTGGTGGTGCTGATGGTGGGGTTGCTTGGGGTGCTGGTGGTGATGATGGTGGTGCAACGGGTGCTTGGGTTGCTTGGGGTGCTGGTGCTGATGGTGGAGCTTGGGGTGCTGGGGTTGATTCGCGTGGCTCCCCGACGATCGTCTTATACAGCGTGTTAGGGCTGAAAATGGTAGCCGGCTTGACTTGAGCTGGATTGCCAGCCTCCGGAGGAGTGTCTTGCAGAGAAAGACCCGTGAAGGTCAGGCGCTGCGTGACTGTAGTGGGACGACCAAGTTGATCGCCGTGAGTGCGGAAGGCTTCTTCATCCATATGAGGCATGTACATATCTTGGCCGCAGGCGCCAGTGTTGATGTAGGCATCGATGTCATCATCATCATCGTTGCCATCAAGCGGCGCCATGTCCTGGAAGTTAGGTGGTGGCGGTTGCGATGCCGCCGCTTGGCGTACCTTGCGTTTGGTCGACGGTCGTTGCGGAAGCTTTCCCAACAGCTGTTGGTGGCGTGTGGTGGTAGCGGCGATCGCCGGTTCCTTCCGGGTGGCGGCGGCGACCGCCGGTTCCTTCAGGGTAGTGGCGGCAGCGACCGCCGGTTCCTTTCGGGTGGCGGCGGCGACCGCCGGTTCCTTCAGGGTAGTGGCGGCGGCGACCGCCTGTTCCTTAAGGGTGGGGCCGGCGCCGGGCCGGACGACCTTGGGCCGGATGATAGGGGAGGTGGCGCCGATGTTGCGCCTAACACTCGGAAGACCCCCACCCAGACGAATCTGGTTCTTCGGCCATGTCATAAGCCAGCCGATGCAATTCCCAAGGACCATAACGTCGTCCTCGTCTGTGCCCGGAGGTTGATCGGGGGGGGGAGGTTGTGGTACTCCGGCACTACCATTGCCAACTTCACCTTCACCAAATGATCTGCAATGTTTCTGTGGTGCATAGTTCGGCTGGGCATGACAGTGCCGCTAGCAACATCCATCAACTTGCCGCCGGGCTCCACCACATGCAGGAGTATGCAAGGTTCGTCCTGAGTCAGGGGCATGTTGGATAAGATCAGCGCAAGGCATATATAGTTAAAGAAGATGACGCGGAGGACTAACTAATGAGTTACCTTCTTGATGGTGTTGATCTCTGCTAATGTTGATACAAGGGCGTCGGTGCCGGCGCCGGGCCGCTCACTCTCGAGTGCATTATTAGGCACCACCACCCTATCAGCTTCCGCGGTTGGGGGCGTCGATGCGACCAGGTGGAGCGGCGGCGTCGGGGTCACCAGCGGTGACACTTGGTGACTTGAGTTACTGCCGCTGACGCTGGGCACATATATCGGCCCCTGTTGACCTGCCGCATTCCAAGCAGCTAACCCCTCCATCAAACCAGGGGGGATGATCTGCCGGAGCCTCTCCTGCAGCTTCTCGTCCAGTAACTTACTCATCTCGGTCGGGTCCACTATTTTCTCTAGTGACTCCACCTTCTTCTTCAGCTCCTGAACCTCGGCTTTATCCTGCTTAGTCGACCTCCTCTCCTTTCTCGACTTGGCATCCGATCCGTAGTACTCGGATACCTTCATACTTGTGCCAAAGCCGGACACACGGCCAGCCGACGTCGGTGGCTTGTCCAGGTCCCGTTCCTTGTATGCGTTCGTCGCCCTGTTGAAAGGCGTGTCCCACGGTTCCGTCGACCCCTGGGACGACGGGCCAGCCGTAGTACTAGCCTTCAACTCATCGTCCTTCAGACAAAGGAACTTAAGGTTAGCCCATTTGGCTTCATTGCTTAATAAGACCAGCGCAATAATAATATAGACTATCCTTACCAGGAGTTTCTCGAACTTCTTCACGTCGGGGTAATCCGTAACAAATTCCCCCGTCTCCCAGTCTAAGTAGTAGCGGGACCGAACATAGTTCCTAGTCTGTATATCCACGATTTTTAGCCAGGGGTTTTCTTTGCCCAGACGTATCATCTCGGCATCCTCCTTGTCCCAAGTGGGCTGTTTTCCTCGGTAACCGCCGCTTCCGCAACGGTGAGCCCCTAGGTTCAATTCCCGCATTTTCTTCCCCCAGGCGGTCCATTTTTTAGCCTCATCAGTCTCTAAGGACGACTTGAATGCTTCGAAGTCTTCTCTAGAGAGCGTCGGGTCTTTGCGACTTATCTGCTCCCAGCTTTTACCTTTCTTGATCTTGTCCTTCAGCTGGGTTTTCCAGCTGCTCAAGGCGGTGCTCATCTTCGTGAGAGCTAAAGAGTCCACCTTTTTATTGAACGGCTGTGGGAACGTGTATCGTTGGTGAAGCTTCTGGAGGAGGGTTGCGGCCAAAGCCGCGTTGGCCTCGCTTCTGAAGTCTTGAGTGTTGAGCGGCACGGTTTCACGGACGATGCACCCTAGTTGCATCGCGTACCCTTTGGCAACCTTAGAAGGCTCCAAGGGTAGGCCACTTTCGGAGACCAACGTGAAAGGATCGGTGATGTTGGCTAGCACTTGCGGCCTCCGATCCGCCCTTGGCCTCTTCGCCTTTCTCTTCTTCTTGGCCTCCTCAGGGTTGCCGCCGCTATCACCTTCCGTGCGGTCGGTGGTCTCTTCACCGGTCTCGGCGGCGTCATCCCGGCCCTCTTCCTCATCGCCGCTCTCGGAGGCGGCCCCCCAGCTCTCTTCCTCATCGCCGCGATCGGTGGCGCCCCCCCGGCCCTCTCCCTCATCGTATTCCTCCCACCATTCCTTGTTGGCCTCTCTGGCGAGATCCTCTTGGCTCTTAGGGTTAGAAGTGCCCGACATGTTTATTTGCACTTCATTAAAAAGAGGCAAATAGTTATTAGTACATAATGCAACGGAAAAATTCAAAATTTCGGCATGACTTTTGCTAATTTTTCTACCTATGAGTGCCCATTTCTCAACCGAAACGGAAGCGAATCAACACTTCGGGAGAAATGGGCAACTCAGTTTATTCATCCACACTTGACAGCATCTCATAAGCATATATAACAGCAGATTATGGTCAAAATATCTCATTGCATAACACATAACAGAGGCAAATAGTCTACATCGCTGTCATCCAATTCTACAGAAAACCATTATCATGCGTTGTCATATATCCACAGAGCAGCATAAAAAATATTCACAGACAGCTACTGGGAGTCTACATTGCTGTCATCCAATTCTACTGAACCACATGCAAATTCAACATACCTTGAAGGATCCCCCGACGCTGGAGCTCCTTGTCCACTCGAGCCCGAGCTGCTTCGTGGAGGCCTGGTAGGTGCCCTCACAGCGTCCCCGCCGTCGAACCTCCTGGCGACGGCGAACTCCCAGGCCGTTCTTGGGGCGGGGGAGGGGGTGGTGGCCGGCGCCGTGCGGCTCAGAGGCGGGGCAGGCGTGGGCCGCGGAGGGGCGAGGTCGAGCGCCGTGGGCGAGGTCGAGCGCCGCGCGGCTCGGAGGCGGGCCAGGCGTGGGCCGCGGAGGGGCGAGGTCGAGCGCCGTGGGCGAGGTCGAGCGCCGCGCGGCTCGGAGGCGGGGCAGGCGTGGGCCGCGGAGGGGCGAGGTCGAGCGCCGTGGGCGAGGTCGAGCGCCGCGTGGCTCGGAGGCGGGGCAGGCGTGGGCCGCGGAGGGACGACGCTCGAGAGGGGCGGCGGCGAGGGTGGACGCGATGCAGGGAGTCGATCTCGATCTGGCAGGGGAACAGAGAGAGAAGAAGCAGCATGCGCGGGGGAGGGGGATCGATCCCCTGTTTTACTAAGTGTCAATATTCTGTGGCGCATCTACTGGTGGGATGCGCCACAGAATTAGCTAATTCTGTGGCGCATCCCACTAGTAGATGCGCCACAGAATTTATTTCCTTTTTTTTAATTATTTTAGTTATTCTCCCTCTGTTTCAATGAATAAGGCTTATATTTTTTCTAAAAATTTCAAAGAACATGAAGTTTGACCAAATTTTCATATGATGTCTATATAATATTATAGTTGTCGATAGTTTCTAAAAATATAAGCCTTATGCTTTGGAATGTGCATACACAAAGAAGTCTCGATCACACACACCAAAAAAGTCTTCTCCGTCCGGTTCCGAGCTAGCTTAGCGTTTCTTCACGATCTTCTTGCCCTTCTTGTTGGCGGTTGAATACTTTATGCCGGCCACCTTGAGATTTCTTCGTGTGAATGGACAACCTTTAGTAGGTAGGGAGGTCTTCCTTCTTACTTTACTAGTAGTAGGCATGTCGAAGTGCTTGTCGAATTCCTCCTCGATCTTTGGATCACCGTTCTTGTCCAAGTCTTCCTCGTTTGCATCTCCTTCCATTCCTATGATGCTCCTCTTGCCCCTCCTCACGACAACACGGCTAGGCCTCGACGGGTCGGTGATGAAGAAGCATTGGTCAACTTGGCTACCGAGTACCCATGGCTCATTTTTCGCGGATGCGTTCTTCGATTTGGCATCCGGTATAACCATGGTGGTGAAATATCGGCCTTCTTTTTCGACCTTCTTGGCCCATCTCACACGGAACATTGGCACCGTCTCTCCACAGTAATTGAGCTCCCATATCTCCTCGATCCTTCCAAAAAATCTTTCCTTGACACTAGTCTCGTCATCGGCGTATGATAGCATAGTTACTCCTGAGTTTTGATTTTCACTATTTCTGTCCTTTTCCTCAGTGTAGAATCTGTAACCGTTGATGTCGTACCCCTGATAGGTCCTTACGTTATGCCCGGGGCCCTGTGATAAGGTGTATATGAGTTTTTCATCTTCGGTAGAAGGCCTTCTGCTCTGTGCTTGAAGCAGTTGACTTTGCTTAAACCAAAGCGTGAAGCCGGAGTTGTGCTCTTTGGTTACGTCTCCCATCTTCCTTGGCCGGCTCATATCGATGTAATTCTGCTCGATTATGCTTTTGTGCTCTTGCACAAAAGGTTCGACCAATTTTAAGTGTTGTAGCGCGACCCGGTGAGCCCTTTCAAAGTCGTCGCGTCGATTGACAATGCCCACATGGACTGAGCGGTAGCCCTCGCGGTGACCGACTCCAGCGAGCCTGCCGAGGTGCGTCCTGGTGGGCAGACCAACATGATCCTGGTCGTCCTCGGTGCTTAGATAATTATGGCAGAAGGAGATGCACTCGTAGGTTAGGAACCCCTTGGCCATGCTTGCGTCTGGACGGGCCCTGTTGCGAACGTATCCTTTCATGACACAGTTCTGCCTTTCGAAAGGCATCATGTTGTGGAGGAACGTCGGGCCGAGCTGCCTGATGTCATCAATGACATGGAGAAGGAGATGGACGCATATATCACAGAATGCGGGCGGGAAGTAAATCTCGAGCTCACATAGTATCACCACGATCTCATCCTGTAGCATCTTGAGCTGCCTCACGCCGATCGACTTCCTGGTGATAACGTCAAAGAAGTTGCAAAGGCCAAACAGCGTATCACGGACGTGCTCGTCCATTATCCCTCGGATCGCAACGGGAAGTATCTGCGTCATGAGCACGTGACAATCGTGAGACTTCATCCCGGTGAACCTCTTCTTCGCTACGTCTAGATATCTGCTTATATTCCCCGAGTAACCGTGAGGAAGTTTCACTCGTAGGAGGCACCTGAAAAACTGCTCGAGCTCCTCCGGACTCATTGTGAAGCAGGCAGCGGGAAGCACCACCGCGTTCTTCTTAGCCCTTTTACGGAGACGTTGAGTCCCTTCCGTCTGATCATCATCATCATCGTCGTCGTTGTCATCAGTATCGGGGGCTTGAAGAGCTTTTCTGATGCCTAAATGTTTCAGATCGTATCTTGCTTTCGGCCCATCCTTGGACTTTTCCGAGTTGCAAAGAGTGCCAAGCAGACTCTCGGTAACGTTCTTCGTAATGTGCATGACATCGAGGCTATGGGGCGTGCGGAGGACCTTCCAGTACTCCAAGTCGTGGAAAATAGACCTCGCTTTCCATACACCGAGCAGCGGCTCTGGCTTCGGTCGCTTCTTTCCCGGCGCTGGGCACTCCTTCCAATTTTTTAGAAGATCGTCGATTTCTGCACCGCTCCTCTGTCGCGGGGGTCCATCGGGTTCATCTTTACCATTGAACAGATCACCGCGTTTTCTCCATGGGTGATCCAAGCGAAGCCACCTTCGAGCACCTGGGTACACAGTTTTCGAGGACCCGGGATCCCTTGGTAGCTATAGATGCGGGGTCTCGTCCATGCACTTCACACAGCCACAGAATCCGTGGCTGACCTGGGCAGATACGTATGCGCAACCAGGATAGTCTGTGACCGTCGTGATCAACGCGGCTCTCATATCGAAATAAGTTCTACTGTAGGCGTCCCATGTACGGGGTGGCGTCTTCCACAACGTGTCTAACTCCTCTTTCAGCAGCCCGAGATACAAATGCATGTCGACACCTGGTTGTTTCGGCCCCTGAATGAGAATACTCAGGTGTATGTACCTTTGCTTGGTGCACAGCCACGGGGGTAGGTTGTAAGGCCATACAAACACAGGCCAGGTGCTATGCGTGCTACTCTGGTTGCCGAACGGATTGAGTCCATCGGTGCTCATACCCAGCCTGATGTTCCTTCCGTCGCCCCCGAACCTAGGGAAGGCAATGTCCAATGCTTCCCACTGGCCAGCGTCTGATGGGTGTGTCAGCATATAGCCCATCTCCGGATCTTCTTCGGGCTTCTCCCTTTCCGCGTGCCATTGCATGAGCTTTGCCTCCTTAGGGTCCACGAAATACCGCTGCAGACGGGGAGTGATACGAAAGTACCATACCACTTTTCGAGGTACCTTCTTGTTCCCAACCTTGTACCGTCCGTGGCCGCACACCGGACATGTGGTCATGTCCTTGTACTCCCCCCGATAAATCACGCAATCATTGATGCAGGCGTGGTATCTTTCATGCGGTAGGTCAAGAGGGCACACAACTTTCTTGGCCTCCTCGATACTACTTGGCAATGTGTTCCCCTCTGGGAGACGATCGTGCCAGAATTTCATGTTCTTGCTGAAGCTGGAATCGGTCCATTTGTTCTGCGTCTTCATCTGCAGACAATCAAGCGTTACATGCAAGCGCGTATCCTGCGGACGGCACCCAGGAAATATCGGAGTCATCCCGTCTTTCTCCATTTGCGCCAGCTTGGCTCTCTCTCTGGCTGCAGCTCTGTCGTTGCTCGTCTCATGGAGGAGCAGATCTTGAACATGAGAGTCCCGCAAGGCCGAAATTAGCGGAGTCGCGCCAGAATCTTCTTCTTCATCATGATCTTCTCCGCCGGCAACTTCTACTTCATGATGATCTTCTCCGCCGACTTCTTCTTCATGATGATATTCTCCACCGACATGTGGTGCTTCGTCATCTCGCTCGCCACCATGGTCTTCATGCGCACCATTTGTTGGGGCCGGCCGCGCCTGGTTGTCCTGCATGAAACCGCGCCTCAGCAGGTGCTCCTCCAGTTGTCCGGAATCAGGGTTGATCCAGCGCTCGAGTTTGCATGATCGACACGGACATCTTATCTGGCGCCTATTGTTCCGAATCATGTCCTCTTTCGCGTCTTTCTTGTATCTACTAATTCGAGCGGAACTCATCGAGAGGACCATGGTTGTCTGCAAATGGTATACATAGAGCAGAAAATTAGAACCGCAACACATGCACACACATGCATGGACCTCTCCTAAAGGTATACATAGAGCGGAAAAATTCGGCATGACCTCTCCTAAAGGTAGGACGTATGGGTAGTGCAAAAATTTGCCGAAACGGAAATGAATCAACGTCTTGACAAACATCCATGCACCACACCGGCACACACACACAAGCGCTTCACGTGCAACAATCATCCATACACAAGATCGACATGCGCATGCATGTCCCCTCCAAATACTCACCTTGTAGATTCGATACCGAGACGAGACCGCGATCGATGAGTTGGAGAGGAGGAGAGAGTATGGAGAGGCTTCTCCTCACCGCCAATTATGTATCAACCAAAGTAAGTACAATAAGTACCAAAGAAAATGAAAACTATGGCCAAAATGGGATGAGAGGGAAGGGAGCTAGAGCTAGATCTAGATGGAGGAGAGGAAGATGAATGGCTCGGGAGTGTGGGAGGTGTGGTAGGTTGCCACTTTAAAGGTGTGGGACGAGCTAATTCTGTGGCGCATCTGGTCAAGTGCTCCACAGAATTCCACTAATTCTGTGGCGCACCAGACATGATGCGCCACAGAATGTGCTAATTCTGTGGCGCACCATACCAGATGCGCCACAGAATGTACTTATTCTGTGGCGCATCTGGCATGGTGCGCCACAGAATTAGTGGAACCAATGATTGGGGCTGGCAGGGAGTGGGCCCCACCAGAATTCTGTGGCGCATGTCCTTCTGGTGCGCCACAGAAATGTTCTATTTTTGTGGCGCACCACGCCAGGTGCGCCACAGAATTATTTTCTGTGGCGCACTGCTGGCTAGTGCGCCACAAAAATACATCCCACCTATAAGGGTTTTTCTACTAGTGCATCTATCATATCAACATCTGATACTACTGTTGTTGGACTAATGCGCTGTTCACATTTTGTCATCTTACGTCGCTCCTTTCACAACTTGCTTATTGGATGGTATCATGATCCTTAGGGTGACAATGAACCACATTGTCGGGTTTAAGTGTTGAATCCATGTTTTGCGAGTCGTAGTGCATGCAGTAATTATACTCCCACACACCTTTGCAACGTCGGCAAACATCGTCAGCTCCGTACGTATAGGTATAGCCTTAGCATTGAGGTAAAACCTTTTGTTGACGAAAGGTTAAGACTATTTTCCTAGGTGCCTCGATCCCTAGGATGCGTGGTGACGATCAGCTTTTTCCGACGCATGCATGCGAGGTCGATCGATCAGGAGCACGAGATGCCCACAGCTGGCATCTGCAGAGTAACTAATTAAGAAGGACCCGGACAAAAACGAGATGTTACGGCGTGTACTGCCCAGATCCTCTTTGCCATTTACCAGAAAGATCCAAGTGCGTTCGTACGTACACGTACAGTAGGGCTAGCTAGGCTAGTGGTGGTGTGTGATCGCCGATCGGATATTGTGTGACCTGATCGATGGATCATAGTATACCGTAGACATGCACGCGGAGGCAGCGGAAGCTTTTTCTATCCTTTTATTGGGCAGCTTTGGATAATTTTGGAGGCTTGCCTGGGCGTGTGGGCGCATATATGGTCATTTTCCTCGTCTTGTGGGTGTGCATCAGTGCATGGTAGATGGATCCAAGCGCGTCTGTGCTGCCCTAATGCCACCAAATTACGCTGCGATCGATGCATGTGACCTTGCAGAGAGAGAGAGAGAGAACGGTTACACGAATCAGAACTCAGAACCTCGGAGGGAGGGAGATAGAGAGCGCTTACAGTTACAGGAGCATGCTAGCAGAGATCTGGAGAGAGTTGAGAGCATCTCTAACAATCCCTTGGGGCATCTTCAGCGCGTGCGGGGTCGGAGAATGTTTCCCGCCTCCGCCCTTGGCCGAAAATTATCCCGTCCCGGTGTCATTTCCCGCCACGCACCGTCTACATAAGCAGACGCTATCGGCACCGATGAGTACCCACTAAAACCATAGCTAAGGAGAAAGCACCACCCAAGATCCACCCCTAGCCATGCCTTGCCGCAAGATCGCCACATGGACGACGATCCGCAACATGTGTCGCCGCCGCTTCGCCGCCCAAACGGCAGAGGAGTTGGAGATGTAGGCCGTGGAGCTGGCCCGGCAGCACGCTGAGGACAAGGTGGCCGCCTTCGAGCGTGAAGGCGAGGTGGCCCAGGCGGCCATGGTCAGAGTGCTAGAGGACGCGTCCACGATGGCCGCCGATGTCGTCGTGGGCAAGATGCACGCCGCCGCGGCCAGGAAGGTGGTCGAGGCGGTGGCGCGACCCGGCCATGGTCTCGCTGGAGGCAGTCGCCATGGAGGCCGCCAACGTCGCCGTGCGCAAGCTACGCGACATCGTCGTCACGCGCTGGGCCTCGGTCGAGGCGCAGATGTACGACGACAATGCCGAGGACGAGGAGTCGCGCGTCGCCGCGACGGCCATGGTGGCCACCGGGACGACGGCGTGGCTGCTCATCGACGGCGACGAGATGGAGGTGGAGGACGACGACGACGAGAAGGAGGCGGCGGCAGCGGAGGAGGCATAGCGCGACACCGAGCTGCATGATGTGGAGGTGTGCGTCGAGGCGGCCACGGAGGCGGAGCGCGTCAAGGCGGCGTCGGAGGCGAAGCGTGTCAAGGCGGCGGTGGAGGCGGAGGCGGCAGCAGAGGTGGAGCATGCCGCTGCGGCAGAGGCGGCGGAGCAGGCCACGCACTGGGCGGCCGAGATGGACAAGGCCCTCGCCTACCGGAGGGACGTTGATCGGAACACCGCCGCGGGATGCCTTCTTCCGCGCCGAGACTGAGCGGGAGGCCGGCCGCCACGCCAACACTGAGCACCGCATTGAGCGGCGCATGACCGTGCGCCGCCAGGAAGTCGCTATCCGTGCGGCGATTGCTGTTGGAATTATGCCCTAGAGGCAATAATAAAATGTTATTATTATAATTCTTGTTCATGATAATGTTTATATTCCATGCTAGAATTGTATTAAGCGGAAACTTTAATACTTGTGTGGTTTATGAACAACACCGTGTCCCTAGTACGCCTCTTTGGACTAGCTCATTGATTAATGATGGTTAAGGTTTCCTAACCATAGACATGAGTTGTCAATTAATAATGAGATCATATCATTAGGAGAATGATATGATGGACAGACCCAAATAAAGCAGAGCAATTAGATCGTGTCATCGTGTTCATCTTTGCGAAGCTTTTCCTATGTCATGTATTGTATTCCTTAGACCATGAGATAATACAACTCCCTAGTATCGGAAGAAAGCTTTGAAGTCATCAAACGTCATCCTATGTAAGGGTGATAATAAAGGTGTCTCTCAGGTGATTGGAAAGTACTTGTTGGGTTGTATGTATCGAGATGGAATTTGTCCCTCCCAAGTCAGAGAGATATACTTCGGGCCCACTCGGTAATCGATATCAACACCGCTTGCAAGCATGTGGTTAAGGAGTTAATCACGAAGTGATATCAGATTACAGAACGAGTAAAGTACTTGCTGTGAACGAGATTGAACAAGGTATGGTGATACCGACGATCAAATCTCGGGCGAGTAAAATATCGTGTGACGAAGGGAATACATATACGGGATTAATTGAATCCTGACATCGTGGTTCATCCGATATGATCATCGATGAATATGTGGGAGTCAATATGGGTTTCCAGATCCCGCTATTGATTATTGATAGAAGATCATGTCTGCATATTCTCGAACCCGTAGGGTCACACACTTAACGTGCATCGACGCTAGGATAGAATGGATAATTGGTTTATGAGTTTTAGTTCGGAGTCTCGGATGAGATCCAGGACATCACGAGAGGTTCCGGAATGGTCCGGAGAATAAGATTCATATAAAGGAAAGCAGTTTTTGGATTCCGGAAAGGTTTCGGAGTTTATCGGTATTGTACCGGAAGGTTCTAGAAAGGTTCCGGAGTGGGACCAACGTGGGCCCACTTGACGGAGGCCTGCGTGGGCCTAAGGGGAAGTGCCCTGGCCGCCCTGGGCCAGGTGCACAAGGCCCCTAAGGCCCAGCCGGCCAGCCCAAGGGGAAACCCTAAGGGAGTCTTCAAAGAAGGAAGGGGGGGAAACTTGCCCCCCACTCTTCCTACTCCAAGTCGGCTAGGGTTTGGGGAGAGGCCAAGCTGGCCTTGGCCGGCCACCCCTCTATATATAGGGGGGCAAGGGCGCAGCCCTCTCTCACCCCTGACCCAAAACCCTAGCCGCCAACTGCTGCCCTCCCTCTCTCTCTCTCGCGACTGCACGTAGGCGAAGCCCTGCTGCAGAAACTCTCCACCATAAGCACCACGCCGTCGTGCTGCTGATCCAATCTATCTCTCCACCATACTTGCTGGACCAAGGAAGGAGGAGACGTCGCTGCACCGCACGTGTGCAACTCTCGGAGGCGCCGCCACTTGCGGCGTAGGATCGGATCGGATCGCGAGGAGGAAACGGCGAGTACGACTACGTCAACCACGTTCTATTGAACGTTTCCGCTGTGCGAATCTTCAAGGGTATGAAGATCTCATCTACATCTCTCGTTGATTACATCTCCTAGATTAGATCTTGGCTTTCTTGTTCGCTACGTAGGAAAATCTTTGATTTACTATGCTACGAAACCCTTCAATTGCGGCTATTGAGACCGCCGACGTCGGCGGCTACCACGACGGAGGCGCCCTGCAGTAGGGAGACGGTGGCGGTGTCGGCCACGTAGCCATGGCTTCCCGCGCCAAGACGACAGCGCTGGCGCCGGAGGCTCACCACTGGCCTGTAGGATAGGCCTTTTTTGTTTTGTGGGCCCTTTTTTTTATGGGCGTATCAACTTGTAATAAACTAATATTAATATTATGCGTGTCAATGTCATGCGGGCCCATGGTGAATTAAGGAGGACGCACGCGCCGTCCGCCCGCATCCGCGCCGACCCAAACATGGCCAAAATTTGGACCAGGGATGGGTCGGACCGGACGCGTCGGTCCGAATGCGTCGCACCGCTGGGGAGGGCGCTCGCGACGCACCGGTCCGGTCAGACCAGTTTGTACGCGCGCGAACACGATGCGTCGACCCGCTGGAGATGCCCTTATATAGGCCAAACCTTTATGGGTCCGGATAAAAAAAACTCTGAAATAGATCCTTTATATTCGCCGAAAATTTAACATTTTTAAGGTGACCCTCAAAGAAATCCGCAACAATGGCAGATACTCAGTTTTTGCGGATGAACCGATGTGCGACACTTTTCACCTTGGAACCTTGGCGGGCTGAACTTTCACCCCCACGCGTCATTTCCCTTTCTCCGCCGCCACCAACCCCCACGGCGATTTGGTGCCCCCAGGCGATTTGCCGCCACCTGTCGTGGGGCTCGCCTATTTCCCCAACCGCCGCACCTATTCCCCCCCCCCCCCCCCCCCCCCCCTAGCGATTCCGCCAGCCACCGCGCCGTTTGGACCTCGGACGACACAGATCCAGGCCGCCGCCGGCATTGGAGGTAATTTCCGGCCGCATCCAACATTCTAGTCAAAATTTATGCTCGATTTAAGACTAGATAGTCATGTTCTTTTGTAGATGAGTTCGGCGAGTTCATCATTGAGCACGAGCGTGCAGTTCTTCTTCGATGACTCGTCTTCCTCTGACGAATCCGATGTGGAGGACGTGCTCTTTGATGATGATGCGGAGCAAATGATTGTTCTCCTCATGGTGAAGGAGCTCAAGGATAGGAGGAAGAAGCCCAGTCGAGGATCGACGGTCGGCCACCTTTGCATCCTGCCCAACCGCGCACTCGGTCAGAAAATGCTCATGCGTGATTATTTCGTCGAGGTATCAACTTACCCGCCCCATCTATTTCATCGGAGATATCAGATGCGTAGAGAATTATTTGTGAAGATAGTAGAAGCTTGCAAGGCCAATTGCCGTTTTTTCACTCGCCGGAGGAATGCCGCTGGGCTTCTTGGTTTTAGCTCGTACCAAAAGATTTTGGCGACCATGCGGATGATTGCATAAGCATTCCCGCGGACTACACCAACGAGTACCTTTGCATTGGTGAAGAGACTACTCTTGAGTGTGTTCATATTTTTGCAAAGGTGATCATTTTCTTGTTTGGTGCAACCTATCTTTGGTCTCCTAATGAAGAGGATACGAAGAGGTTGATGTCGATGAACAAAAAAAGAGGTTGGTCTGGCATGCTTGGTAGCATAGATTGTATGCATTGGCAATGGAAAAAACTGTCTTGTGGAATGGCACAAATAGTACACTGGAAAGAGCCATGACCCAACAATTGTGCTTGAAGCGGTTGCATCGGAGGATTTATGGATTTGGCATTGTTTTTTTGGTCTTCCGGGTTCTCTCAATGACATCAATGTCTTGCAAAGGTCTCACCTTTTTGGTACTCTTGCTAGTGGAGATGCACCTTCTTGCAACTATAGAGTTAATGGGCATGATTACACAATGGGATACTATATTACCATTGGAATTTATCCATCATGGTCTACTTTTGTGAAGACTATATCAAATCCATCAACTAGGAAATAAGCTGAATTTTCGAAAGCCCAAGAAGCATGCTGAAAGGATATTGAGAGAGCTTTCGGTGTTTTGTAAGCTAGGTTTGCCATTATTCGAGGTCCGGCTTGGTTTTGGGACAAGAAAACTCTCAATAACATCATGACAACATGTGTCATTCTCCATGACATGATCATCAAGGATGAGATGGACATGGACTTGGAGTTTTTCTATGACAATGTTAGGTCCCGTGTTAAACCAATGAGAAACCCTGATCGGATCCAAGCATTTCTTCAAACCTACCGGAACATCAAAAACACCTCCGCTCACATAGAGCTTTGTGATGATCTCATCGAGCATCATTGGCAAAGGCATGGCCAGAGGGGTGGCAACTAGTTCTCTTTTATATGCATTTGATCTTCATGTGTGCTTGCAACTATTATTTGCTTGTTGAACCATTTGATTATTTGTTTAATTATTTGGATTGAAACATTTGATGTAATAAGAATTATTGTTGTATTCTGTGATGTGTTAAACTATTGTAATCTACCTTAAATTATTTATTGTATGTTTACATTTATGCAGCAATATATGTGCTTTCATTTGATCAATTTGTGCAAAAAAACTGCGATTTACAGTTTGACAGGGTGTTTTCGCCAAACAGATCCCATAAACGAAACCTTATAAAGAATATGCCGTTTTGCGGTTTGCTTTTGCAGGATCTGCCCGGAAGGAGCTCGCGCCAGCCCTTATAACCATTTTAATGTGCCCTTTATACGCGTTTTAAAAGACACGAATATAAAGAATCTATTAGAGATGCTCTGAAAAAATGAAAGCGCTTACATGTACGGGTGACCTGAAAGCAGTACACACACTAGTACTACAGTACTACTCCTTCCATCACGTACGTAGTAGTACGTGTGGGCAGTTAGAGCATCACTAGCAGAGCCCCTAAAAGGGCCAAACCCTTAAAATAACTGCTTTTTTAAGGATTTGGGCTTTTCGCGACGTAGATCGGTACCTCTAAACCTGTAAACCCGTAAAAAAAATTAGAGGTTGGACCCGTGTTTTGTGTCTTGACCTGCACTAGTGGGGGTTGGGTAGGGTATTTCCAGGCCACCCGTATTCACTCTTATTTTGCCCGCAAGTGAAGTTTCCGCCGTCGCCTCGCCCGCCCGCCGCCGCCGCTGTCACCCCGGCTCGCTGCCGCCGTCGCCCCTGCTCCCCACCGCCGCCGCCCAACTCCCCGCCGCTCCGCCGTCGCCCGCAGCGCCCCGCCGTGCCCCGCAGCGCCGCCGCTGCCCCGCATCTGGCCGCCACCGCCGTCCCCGCGCCTCGCCACGATTCGGCGGCGGCCGTTGTCCCCGTGCCTCGCCGTCGGCCCTGCTCGCCCCGCCGCGCCCCGCCGTCAGATTTTTTATTTTTTCATTAATTGAATATGTTGTGGTTTGTAGATGAACATGGAGGACGATTCCATGTCGGATTGTTCCGATTGGTCGTCGTCGGACGATTTGGACCTCGATGAGCTGCTTGAAGACGACGACACGGAGATGATGGCCATCGTACTCGCCGTGAAGGAGCTCGAGGACCGCGCAAAGTTTCTTGATCAAAGGAGGAGGTCGCAGAGGGGTCGCCTTTGCATCTCGCGGAACTGAGCAGCCGGGCACGAGCAACTCATGCAAGACTACTTTGCTGAGGTACCGACATACCCTCCCCGCCTCTTTCGTAGAAGGTATCGAATGTGCCGTAGTTTGTTCGTGAAGATCGTCAAAGATTGTGAGGCCAACTCAAACTATTTCAAGCATCGTAGAAACGCTGCACGCACCATGGGATTTAGTGCATTCCAAAAGATATCGGCTGCAATGCGGGTGCTCGCCTATGGCATACCCGCGGTGACGAGGGTTAACTCGACAAATGTCCAATATGAAGGACTTAGGATCGGGGAAGTAGGGCATCGGATAAACTCGAAGGTAAAATCGGTCAAACAAGATGTGTACCGAAAGTAAACGTAGGGTGAACTTTGGCTTACTCTCAATCTATCCCTCACCATCCTCTCCTGGCCCCTATATATAGGTGGCCAGGTCTCAAGGATCGGGAGGGATCTGACACAGATTACAATATCGACATACGATATGAACTCGTATTTCGACTAGTGTTACAATTGGGCCTAGCTTAATGGGCCTCAGGGGTACTCAACTGACGGACTCTATTATCTATACCCTTGTCACGCGGACTATACCGACGAGTATCTTCGCATTGGCCAAGATACAACCACAGAGTCGGTGCGTAGGTTTGCCAAGATGGTCATCCGTTTGTATCGTGATTGGTATCTTCGAGCTCCCAACGAGCAAGATACAAATAGATTGATGGAGATGAATGAAAAAAGGGGTTGGCCGGGCATGATTGGTAGTCTTGATTGCATGCATTGGAAATGGAAAAATTGCCCAAAGACATGGCAGTTGCATCAGAGGACTTATGGATTTGGCATGCTTTTTTTAGTTTGCCGGGAACACTCAATGACATAAATGTGCTACAAAGATCCCCTTTGTTTGCAAGGCTAGCTTCTGGTGATGCACCAACGTGCAATTACAAAGTCAATAACAATGAGTACACAAAGGTTTACTATCTCACTGATAGCATTTATCCTGAATGGGCAACTCTTGTGCATTAAAGAGAAACATGGGCAGCCCTTGACCAAAAAAGGGTCTACTTTTACCAAGGCACAAGAGGCAGCCCGCAAGGACATTGAAAGAGCTTTCAGTGTTTTGCAAGCGTAGTTTGCTATAGTTCGGGGTCCAGCTCATTTTTGGGACAAAAAAACCCAAGAGAACATCATGAAATGTTGTGTGGTTCTACACAACATGATCATCGAGGATGAGAGGTTTAAACTTGCCATGTTTTTATGACAATGTTGGTACCCAAGTGCAACCGGAAAGAAACCCGAATCGACTAGAAGCTTTTCTTCAAACCCATAGAGAAATTGAGGATGCCAACACTCATCACCAGCTCCTTCATGATTTGGTCGAGCACCACTGGCAGTTGGATGGACGTCGCCAACGCCATTGATCTACTTTTCATTTACTATTTCATTGTTGTTATTTGATTTGAACAATTGTTCTATTTGCAAGAAACATTGTTGTAATTGTTATATGTTGATCCAAATTCTACAAAGTAAAGGCCAACTTCTGACGAGTGGAGCGAGGCCCGTCGCCGGAGGCTTGGGCCGAGTGGAATCATTAGGGTTACCCATGGCGTTTGTAAACACTCCTTGTAAGCCGCCTATATATACTCCTTGTCAGCCGCCGGCTAGGGTTGAATCGCATCATTAGGGTTACCCACGGCGTTTGTAAACACTCCAGATATAGTGAAGTTTTGTTGGCTGGCGCCCATGGTTTTTATCTCTCTTTGTTGGAGAGGGTTTTCCACGTTAAAATCTTGTGTCTCCATGCTTTGATTTCTTTTCGTTCTTCGATATTACCTATCGCCTTTATAACAGTAATAACTAGAATGATTATTCTGTGATTGAAACTATTGTTTCCTGTTGTAATAATAACTCCAATGATTATCTTCAATCTTTTGTAGCAAGTTGTATGATTATTGTGATGAAACAGAAAACCCAGTTTTGAGGGTCCAAAACAGCCGATGCGGATCAGTGCTCTCAAACCCAACCCTTATAACAGAATATTCTGTTATACGGATTGGGTATGATGGTACTGATCTGTGCCGGCTGTTTTGGACCCTCAAAACACGTTTTTCTTAACTCTTACACATGATATAAGGGTCCATATTATAAGGGCTCTGCTAGTGATGCTCTTAGCATTTTTGCATTGCGAATACCCTGCTCGGCCTCGGCCAGCCACACCCAAAGTCTTGTGTCTTTCTGAGCGTAAAATGCAAAGAGGAAACAAAATTATCAGCAACGTTGTGCATGGTCCACATGGACGGTACGGACAGCTCTTTCCAAACCAAGGCGGGATAGTGTGCACATGAATTTTTCAGTACTCCCTCCCATCCGTAATACTCTTCGCTAATATAGATGTATCTAGATATATTTTAGTGATAAATACATTTATATTAACGAAAAATAATATAGGTCAGAAAAAGTATGAAGAAATTATCAGCTAGCGCGGTAACTAATTAACCCGCCAAGAGTGAATTGTTTTGTTTTGGAGATGCTCAGGACGCGGCTAGCAGCTATGCCGAGTTGTTTGGCTGTGGGCAAGGGCAATTTCCTATTCGGTATTTAGGCATTCCGATTCATTATCGGAGATTGACTATTGCCGAATGGAAAGCTGTTGAGGAGAGACTCCAAAAACGTCTAAGTAGTTGGAAAGGTAAATTGTTATCTCTGGGAGGAAGATTGGTTCTCATTAACTCAGTACTTTCTAATATGGTACTGTATATGATATCCTTCTTTCTACTGCCTAAAGGAGTCTTGCAAAAACTCGATTACTATCGATCAAGATTCTTTTGGCAAGGGGATAGTGAGAAAAAGAAGTATCGACTGGTTAAATGGAGTGTGGTCTGCAAGCCAAAGGACCAAGGTGGGCTCGGAATACATGACCTACAAGTCAAAAATTCCGCCTTACTAGGTAAATGGCTCTTTAAGCTACTTACCGAAAATGGTGTCTGGCAGACCCTCCTTAAGAGGAAGTATATTGGCTCGAAACCGTTATCCCAAGTTTGTTGGAAACCTGGTGACTCGCATTTCTGGGCTGGCCTCATGGCATCGAAGAAATTTTTTTTCCCGTATGGTACTTTCTCTATTAACGACGGATCGCGGATACGGTTTTGGGAGGACAACTGGTTGGACAATGTCCCGTTACGAGATCAGTATCCTGCTTTGTACAGTATAGTCCGGTTCAAAAGTGATACCATTGCTAAGGTAATGGCAACCTCACCGCCGGCTGTATCGTTTAGAAGAGTCCTATTGGGTAACAGATTAACTGATTGGAATACCTTACAACAACGTTTGGAGTCCATTCAGTTGTCACCGGCCCCAGATGAATTCCGTTGGAATCTTCACATCAACGGGACTTTCTCGGTAGACTCTCTATACAAAGCAATTATGCAATCCGATATCCCAGTTGATAATAACAAGAAGATTTGGAAGATGAAAATACCGCTTAAAAATAAAAAATTTGCCTGGTATTTACGTCGGGGAGTGATCCTAACCAAAGACAATCTTGCTAGGCGTAATTGGTATGGAAGCAAAAGATGTGTGTTCTGTCATCAGGATGAGACGATCAAACATCTTTTCTTCCAATGCCGCTTTGCCAGATCTATATGGTCAATCATCCAAGCTGCTTCCAGCCTGCACCCTCCGACTAGTGTTGCCAATGTTTTCGGAAATTGGCTTCATGGTATCGATCTCAGGTTTAGAACGCTAATTAGGATGGCAGCGATTGCCGTTATCTGGTCGCTTTGGCTATGTAGAAATGACAAAGTTTTTGATGATAAAAATTGTTCTCTCCTGCAGGTTATCTACAGATATACAGCTACGCTCCGTTTGTGGTCACCTCTTCAGCAACTGGAGAACAGAGACCTATTTACGGAGGTCTGTACACGACTGGAGGATACGGCGAGGGATATTTTTTTCCCACATGGGTGGCCGCATAATCTTAGGATTGGTCCTCCTGTAGCGGCTTAGGCGATTTACAATTGCTCGTAACGATATGTATTTTGCCTTTTATCTTGAACCTGAATTTTCGGACGGCTGTGTGCATTTTGTTATGCCGAGGCCGAGTGTATTGCTTTACTAAGTAATAAAAACCCTTTATCTATAAAAAAAACTAATTAACCCGCCAAAATATCCCGTGTTTGGATAGTCAGCATGCTTGGTGCGTATAGTGAACTTCCGGAACACTACAAGTTAAGATATAAGAGCATCTCCAACAGCTTACACATATTATAGGTAAGCAAAGTGTTATTTGGATAAGAAAAAGAGGGTGTATTGGTAAGCAAATTTTTGTTCGCTTTTCCAGCTTACCTATATCTTATTACCTAAAATTTGCTCTACCGGTAGGTCCCACGTGTCAGTGGGTTACTTTTTAATTTTTTCCCTCTCACCTTCTTCCCCAACCTCCCCTCCTGATGCGTCCAACCACCCCAATTGCACATCCCGTCCACGCGCCGCTCGAGGGAGTCGGCGGGCCACCGCTAGCTCGGGGAGACGAGCTCGACCGGCGGAGGCGAGCTCGGGCGCCGGCGAGAAGCAGGGCGCGGCGGTGACTTCCCTGGGTGGCGGTGGTCGCGTAAGAGGCTGCCAGCGGCGTACCGACACCGACAGCGACTGCGCAAGCGGGCAGCTCGATTTTGGCCGATTGGAGACGCGTGGGGTAGGGAAGGAGGTCGCCGAGGATTGCGGAGGTGAGGGGCGGCCTTGGGGAGGGTCGCCGGCGAATGGCGACGGCGCGGGCGGCGGCGGAAGCGTCGGCCAGTGCGCTCGGAAACTTCGGCTCCGATGGTTGGAGGCTCCCGTGTTGGTTTGCCAACGTGGCACCTTACCCAAACATTGCTCGATCTTACCCATATATTGGTAGAAGGTGGGTGTCAAATATGGGTGATCACCCAATTTGTATTGTAGAAAATCACTTTTAGGTAAGCTGTTGGAGCAACGACTTTTACCTATATTACCTAAAAAATCTGGTAGTTGCCCTCTTATCTATTTTTGGGTAAGCTGTTGAAGATGCTGAAGTGAGGGGTGACAAATCCATGGAGCAATCCGAGTTCTATACGATCTCCGTCGTCGGTCACCAACTCAGCATGTATATATGCAGCTAGCACTTGCAGGGGATTCTGAATTCGATCAGCCGGTGCAGTGCAGGGCTGGCTACAGCTATTCCTCGTTGGCTACACATCATTTTCCTGACAAAAAAAGTTCGTTCTGCTGCACCTCATTCTGCAGTCTTACTAACACATTAGAGTAATCAGACAGTTAACTAGTGCAATTGCCTATCTGAACTCTGAAGTACTTTGTCACTAGAATCTAGTACTACTTGTGTGCGCGTGAGAGAAGGAGATGGGCTGACTACATTTTGCCAACTTACCCATGTTGTTATTGTTCATACAGTACACTGTAGATCGCAAATGTACCCAGCCTAGAGCTTATCTGCAACCCAAATCCGTGGGCTACGTGCGCTGCACTGTACGATACAAAATGAAATACAAATCTACTCGGGCTCATGGCACACTGTTCTCGTGGAAAATCAGCCATCTCAAAGAAAACAGGGTTGTTCCACCACCCCACTTTTCCATCTCATCTCTCTCCTGAGCTTTTTCTATCCTCCTCTCCCCCATGGAGTGCCTACGCGTAACACCTCCTACCTTCTGCTTCCTATGATCCTATCTCCTACAGTGTCTTCGTCCCCAAACGTCTCCTCCTTCAAACCACCATGCGGTTACATCGTCGTAGAGCTTGGATATTTTTGCCGCCGAATTCTTTCAGATGCCGAGACAACAGGCTAGCTGGGAATGGGTAAAGGAGCACCTAATTTGGCTTTCGTAGGGCTCCAGCGAGCCAGAATAGGTGAAGTGTAGCGCCTCAATGTTAATGGTGGAGGTCAGTGATTTTTTTTTCGAAATTTCATGCTTGAAACGCTGCTTCGCCACTCTGCAAGCATCTATGGTATGGTGTTTGTTATATACGCATGAGAAATGTATTATAAGGTTTTGGGTATATCCTTCAAAGGGATTTCACATGTTGCAAATGTGTTTCTTTATTGTTGCATGCGTTTGCACATATATTGTCATATGTGTTCAGTTTTCATGTTGCATGTGACGCGACACTTTTCAACTTTTTGTTGCAACCAATAGGGATCAGAATGACAACAAGATTTGGTGCATACCAATATGGAACGCAGCTGAACTTCCCCCGTTGCCATTGACAGACGCCTAACGTGGCCCTAAAATTAATTCTGCATCTCATCTTGAGATCCTAAGATGACAACAAGAACAAGATCAGAATGTAGATCGTGGGTATTGGATGTGTGGGGCATCCTATGCCCGTTATATGAATCAACAAGTTTTTTATTCTTTTTTTCCACGAGCAGTCTTTATCTGTTTTCACAGAATTACATCAACCTATGACCTAAACTTGGTACCACACTTAATGGTCAAGTTAACAGTGCCAAAATTACTGTACCAAAAAAATATTCATTTCCAGATAGTCCCAAATCGGAGACGAGATAGACCAACATCTCTTCACACGCTTTTGGATAATATACTCAAATTGCCTTGATGTGAATTTTGAATTGATACATCTTTGTTTATATATAAAACAACATATTATAAAAATGGGCAGGAGTGAAAAGAGCACCCTTACTAAAAGATTTTGACTAATAATCTGGTTTAATTAATTAAGATTAAGAGAACATGTTATACCAAATTGATTTTAAACAAAAATGACCAAAAAGAATACTGACAAACTAAGTTACATTTGAGCACTCTAAAGTCACTATCTCTAGCTCTGTCAAACGCAACAAGAAATCTATACATGTAAGTTTGACTAACCTCCAAGGTTTTGGATGGCCATAGTTTTTTTTTAATATTTTGGATGGCCATAGTGACCTACCATATGACACGCCGTAGTTGGAGAGACACCCTCACAAGACAAGCTTCTCACACGATGTGAGAACATGTTGTAAACCGATGCATGGGCACCGAAGAAGAATGCCATGACGATGATATGCCAAAATAGGAGAAACCAAGACAAGGCTAGCTCATCGACATCTGCAACACACACCGGGATGAAAATGGAACGAAGAGACCATCGTTCGAAATGGCGACGCCTCCAACAAAACTCCGCCGCTAAAAACATATAAAACCAAAAGAAAGATCAAAGCTAGTACAAGTCATGTAAAAACCTGGGGGTTCTCCCACCTCCTAAAACCTAAAAAGGTCATGAATAAGAAGACATTCGGTGGAGTTTAGACATTTTGCTTTATGTAGAAAGGAAACATATGCGCGGCTCGGCAAAGCATGACAATTGCGAGAGCACAGAAGAAATGGGACTTGCGTTTGGGGTCAATATGGAAGAGTAGCCCCGTTGCCATCCCTAGATAGCCCAACATCACTTAATGGAGCTGCGCAGAATATATTCAAATTGCTGTCAAAGAAGCACCAAACGAACTACAGGAGATCTACTGGCACGGTAGTATCCAACAAATCACATCAGCCAAGCAGCGGCAGTGGGAAACGTTGAGATAAGTATATTTTGAGCACAGTGACAATGTTTCCTCTGTCACCATCAGCAGCAAGAACCCATGACCTGACCCTGCAGCCATCTTATCATATCCTCCCGATCTTCCCCATTCTGTCACTTTGTGCTATCTCACTCTCACACACACACAATCTCTCGCTGTCTGTCTCTCTAGATGGATGGTGAGGAATGGGGACACGTGGCCTCATGAACCATCCACCGTTTGCTGCAGGATAATGCACGCGATGTACCTATGTACTTGCAAAACGTATGTGTGCACGAGATCAGGGCACGGGTAGATCGAAACTATGGACCGTGCTGCCTCCGTGCAAAGGTGTGCAAGTGTACCTTTCCATGTCACTGCCTCCTATCACATTTTGTTCATCTCATTTTTCATCGTGTGAAAAGATAGTATTTCAGGAGATTTTTCAGAGAAATGTTTCATGAGCATTATATTTCAGGTACTGTGTGTGGTTGTGTAATTCTAAAAGTAACGCAAATCAGTAATTAATCTGGAGAGAACCACCGGTAGAGAACGAAAGATGAACGCTTGGAGAGTAATCATTTCAGGGCTGAGCTTGCTTAGCCAGTCACATCTCTTTCCGTCGTGTAGATAATTTCTCACTTCACAAAGATTTGATTTTGGGAGGTTAGCAGTCTACCAGGTGTTCTGGTGTCTCTTTGATCTTTTGCACCGTGGAAATATCTGTTTTGTAGGGCTTGTCTCTTCCAAAAGGGCTTGTGTGATTGGAACTGGCATTATGTCTTCCTCGTGCCTATATACAAATACATAGGTCAAAGGTGCATTGTCATGGTTGACTAGCAATATCTTATGCAATGTCTTGGTTTGACTTTTTTAGCACCTAGGTAAGCGTTTTGCGCGGGCGGCTCCGGGGCGATCCAAACTCCACCAAAAGATACCTACTCACCAGGCCTTCCTGGCCGCCGCCGCTTCGCTTTCTTCTCTTTATGCGGAAAGGTGGATCCAGTGGGTCACATGTAGTTTGGCGCAGAGAGGTGGATCCGGTGGGTTGCACGGAGTTTGGCGCTCCATCCAATCTGGCGAACTAGCGGCGTGCGGTGGAAGAGTGGCAGACCGTGGTGAGGGGGGGGGGGGGCAGATCGCGGTGGCATGGAAGCATGACGGCGCCGATGGCTGGCGGTGGTCTTGGCCCGATCTGGGCCGGATGGGCCGCTACTGTTGTGCCTGCCTGCGGCCATGGCCGTTCGCCGGTTGGACTGTCTACCACGGTTGGTGCGTTCTTCGAAGCTGCTGCGTTGCTTTTTGCCTTGCGGATGTGGTGGCCAGCGTCATCCTTGACCTGCCAGACTTTTTTCGGTGTGTTGGGCAATCGATCTTGTCCGGTTGCGTGGGGGCTCGGCCTGAATAACGACGGTGGTCGTAGTGTTCCTCTCATGCCAAGACGAAGACTTGCTTGATGATTGTCCTTCTTGATCTAGCCGGAGTCGCGAGTTCTGGAAGGCTTCGCCGGCAAACTCCCTTGGACACCTCATGCCTGGAGATTACTAGATTGGATGGGATTTGATCGTGCGCACCCATGTTTTTTTCGACCCGTTTGGTTTTAGGATGAAGCGGGGTGAAGCTCTGCTATCTGTGTCGTTCCATGGCGAAGTTAGAGACGGTGAATGTCATGGAAGTCGAGACCAAGTTAGAGACGGTGAATGTCATGGAAGTCGAGACCAGTGAACTAGTAATGGTGGCTCAATTCTTTGCGGCGATGAGGAATTTACTTGGTGATTCAGGATTCATAGCAGTTGTATGTAAGTGGTGGCGACAACACAGGAGAAATTCATATTCTTATCTTTTAGGGTGAAAAATTCAAGGATGACCCTGTTAAAGATATTGTTTTGAGAGCGGAGACTTTCTTTAGAGTGAAAATCTACAATCTAGAATCAAGCAACGATGATGCTTATGCACCGTCTTCTTCTTGAAAGCATTGCTTTTGAAGAACTTAGACTTTAGGTGTTGTCTTGGTGGTGTTTATATTACTACTACAAGCATTAGAACACTATAGCGAGAATACTATTTTTTAGATTCTTATTTTTTTAGCCATTTGTATCCGTACTACTATTAGAGTATTGTGTTGTTGTAGAGGCTACGTGTAATTGGTATTTTCGCGATATTAATATATTTCCTTTATCAAAAAAGATAGGAAAATACAATGCGACCAATTTGTTTTGGAGCTATTCAATCCTGAGAAACTCCACACACAACTTTCAAATACAAGCACCTTGGTAATCATATCTGAGTTTTTACTGGAAGGTTAATTGGGAGTTAACTGACGTTACCAAAAGCTTGTGTGTCAACATGATCCTAATCCAACATATTTGAAAACCAAAAGGTATTAAACTCAGCCAATTCAGACCAGTAACATCTGACCTGTATACTAATACAAAAGTACACTCATGTGACATACAGTAAGACACCAGGTATACCACTGTTGAAGCCCCAGGAAGACGCCAGACATTGCCTTGTCAGCTAGAACCCTAGACTAGAGCCACTATTTTCTTTTCCCTCTACACTATATTTCTTCTATATAAACTCCTATATAGACAATGCCCATGTGGAGTATGCATTTGCATTCAGAATTTCAGATGCTAGGCTGGTGGTTTGTTCTTCAGCTCAGCAGCAGGTACAAGAACCACTAGCTGGTTTTGCGAGTCACGCTCAGAAGTTCCAGCATCGCCTGCTGCTGTTGATGATAGCATGCCCTCCTTCAGTCTCTGCAGCCTATACTCGAGTCCGCACATGTTCTCGATCACATCCAAGAAAGGCTGGTTATCGGAGGGCCGCTTCACGTCCTCGGAAGAAGCGACTCTACCCACAGTATAGACGTCGCGATTTCCTAGCATCACATCCAGGAAAGGATCATCATCCAAGCCCACCGGGTCCTCATGAGAAACAACTCTATCATCGGTCTTGATGTTGGGATATGCTAGGATCGCATCGAAGAAAGGATCATCTGAGGGCTCCATCCCCTCCTGACAAACAGCGCTATCCTTGCTGTCCATGTTACGATCTGCTAGATGACTAGGGTGTGTGTTCAAGCAAGGCTTGATTGTAGGTGATGTACTATCCTGCAAATATGTTGAGAGACAATTGAATGAATCTAACAAGAGTATTATTCGAGATTGGGTTTGTTGTTAATTCATGTTGGATCTGCAAATTACCAAAGATAAACGCAGTCAAATTTTTGTCTTTGTACCTTGACTTTGCCAGTCGGATGCAAGGAAGCTCCTTTATTAGGTAGCTGCCTCCTCGCAGTTCTACTAGTTGACTCTGGCTTCTCCCTCTCAAGAACTATTGGCGGATGTGTAGGTACATTAATTATTTCAGTCAAGGGAAGAAGGTATGAATTATCCACTGAATCATTCTTGACTGAACTTCGAGCTTTTTCTAGACTCTTTCTCGAGCTTTTGGTGCGACCATCAATGAGAATATTTCCTTCAGCCTGCAAAGAGCACTAGTGTTAGGAAAAGTGGGAAACTGTGTGCAGAATATATAACAAGATATCCTTAAAAAATTGGAACCAGAGTCTCGTTTATTTTTCAGAAGTTTTACATACGGAATGGAAACATAGGTTGCAACGAAGGAACACAGTACTTGAATGATAGGTTCAGTTTTTGCATTTCATGACTGTATATACTTCTGTTGTAAAGTGGATCCAGGAAACGATTTGTAATTTGCGCACTCATATAAACCACAGATTCAAGTATGGAATGAACACCCTTCATTATCGTTCTCTTAAAATAAGTCCCCTTTACAACCCTAAACTAGTTCACTTTTCAAGCGTGAACACAAAAACACTGTGAATTGCAACCTTGAGTTATTGAAATAGTACATTTTCCTACATCAGCAGGTTTCAAAAGTGGTGTCTGGTGACATGGATGCCACATGCCCACATGTCAACCACGTCACTGGCACAAAGAATAAAACACTGGCAAGATAAATCTAGATCTAGATTATAAAATTTTCACACAAAATACTGGAAATGAAAGATTGTAGAACGAAAAAATGGAATGTGATGGAATGCCACATCAGTCAAAATCACTTGTGAAACAACTTGAGAGTAAAAAGTGCATCTATTTTAATAGTTCAATGTTGCAGTTCAAATGGTTAACAGTTCAAGGTTAATAAATGAACATTTGCCATAGTTCAGGGTTGAAAAGTGGATTTTTTTCTAGTAGTATTTAGCACTTAGCATATAGGTGTCAACTGAAATGTTCACATATAAATGCATGCCTTCCGATCTGGAGACCAAGTGAGAATGCAATCACATGGTAAAGAATCAATGAAAACAGCAAGAATGAATAATCATAAGATAGAAATGCATGCCTTCCGATCTCTGAGAGCAGCACACCTTGTATTTTTGAACCACTTGTCAATCTGTAAATGGATCAGACATAGGTTAGAGACTCTTCTTCGAAAGCTGCTTATACTTCTCTACTTCAAATATGCTATGTCAATGATATTTTATAAGAAACAATAACAAGAGAGCGACCAACTATACTACTTCTATGACATAAATGTTATGAGTGGCATAATTTTTTTTTAAAGAAATGTCGTGTATGCCCCAGTCAGTGTCAAAGGGTGATTAACTAGAAGAATGAAACTCAGGTCCATAATCATGTGTACATAATTTGTACTCAGTAAAATACAGCTGTCAGATTTATTCAATTGAACGCAACAAACCTTTTCAAAAGAAATACCCAATTCTGCAGAGAGATTTTCTTTCAAATCCCGGGCTGGAAGCTCATTTTCAGCAAATACTTTGCGGAGAACCTAGTTTAGCAAAATGAAGATAATATTAGATTGTGGTAAGCAAGGTTGAACCTGATATAAGCACCACATTTTCAGTTACAGGCACAATAAGCCCAATGTGAAATCTCATTATAGCCATCAGTTGGAGTGTAGGTTTTGCGAACATGTGCGCACACACACAAATATTGGAAGAGGCACCCCAAAGTTTTAAAAAATCATGATTCTTTTTGTGGATTTAGTTCATATTTAACATATGATCTGTGAAACCTCAACCAAAAATATGACCAGCTATGGCCTGCAGACACAAATAAAAAACAAAATTTAAGCGCTTAACTATGATACTATTAACTTAATTCTTTTTTTTGTAATTTTTGGTGTGCATCTAACAAATATCTTTGTAGGGTGGGGTGCATCTACCAAGTATCATGAGATGGAAATGTAACCGCATAGAAGAAAACGTTTCTGAGTTCCTATTGTAGCAGTCCAGGTAAAACAGTGGTGTTAATTAGCTAAAGGACATATAATCAGTATACCTGTTCCTTTTAAAAAACAGTAGAAAACCTTACATGGCATGTGGACTACTTCCAAGGGAAAAAAAAACATGCACTTGGACGCACTCCAATCAATACACTATCAGTCATCATACAGGCGAGCCTTCTTCCTGCACACCACTTCTTGCGATCCTCACGCCAACCTCTTGAAGATGAGGCCGCACTCCATCCTGTCCCTCCACAGCAAGGGCAGCAGATGTGTGACTGAGGATCGTGAGAGCAGGGTGTGGACGAAGAAGGTTTGCCTTTACGATGGCTGCAGGTGTCTGATTGGAATGCGGTGGGTGTAGCTGTCTGTTATTTCTCTTTTTGTGAATAGTCCACACCATGTAAGGATTATTTTTTCAGGTTTGCCCAAAAAACGAGGTACTTGAATTGATTTATTTTCAATTAATAGGCACAGCTCCTGCCCAAAAAGGTAATAGTGATAATGCTCTCTCTAGCTAATTAACATCAGCATTTACCTCAACTGCCTCAGGGGGAATTCGGAAAAGTTTTCTCCTCTGCGGTTGGACCTCATTTGATTTGACATCGGCGAAACCCTCGGAAGAGTTAATTCTAACAGCAGCTGAATCCACTCTTCTTTTCTTTCTCCTATCCATACCCCAGTCTTCATCTTCACTCTGCTTTTCATTCTCAGTTAGCTTTCCAAACATTTCCTGTGAAGGGTGAAAAGCTGTCAAAGTTCCAACCTGTTGATCCAACTTAGTGCTGCCAAATAACTTACTCAAGGTGTAACTAATACACAACACATGGCTAACTCAAAATGCAGTTCCTTTAATTGCAGTATGGAAAAAAATGTTTTGTTTAGCAAAATACACCTCATTAAGTCTTTTATAGTCAACCTCTCTCTTTGGCCTTTGGAAGGAAAGCATGTCCACAAAATCATCCTCCCCAGAATCAATTCCTAAATCTGAATTGGTGTGGTACAATCCTTCAGCATCAGTGAAATCTGCTGATATAAAGCCTGGAATATCATCGTTTGGAGAATAGAGTGGACTTCCCGAACAATTAGACTCATCCGATATACTTTCTTCACCACTATCTAGGCTGCTGCTCATGATGTCATTTTCTTCAGGGTCGTAGTCCTCATCACCTGAATACTCAGATAACCAATCCTCTCCTGCTCCATCCTCAGAGTCTAATTGTTCAGTTGCTTCCTTAAAAATGTCCTATAGGAAGCAAGCAGTGAAATAATTGACTGAATATGTTACATCCTTGAATGTAAAAACAATAAAGTGGATGCGGAAAATGAAAGGGACTTACTTCAGAGGGACACATGACTGTAAGGCTCGTCCCCAAATGTGCATTGACAGTTTCTAAAATTTTCGTCTTACACAAACAGAATTTACAGAGCCACCCATGACCACCAGTAGAATGAACTGAGAGATAGCACAATACAGAGAAAGATACATTATAAGCAAAAAAGTAATTAGGACTGCAAAATCTGGTAAGATATATCAACAAATATGTAAACACATCTCGATGTGGAGCAAAAAAAACTGCAGTGAGGCAACATGAATGTATATATATATTATCAGAATAGAGGGTAAACCATGAGTGTATGCTATTGCAAACTAGATTATATACTGGCAAGTATTACATTATTTTGTCCTTTGATTCAATCGAAACATGAGCAAGATCAAGATTATTATTCTTACACACACTCTGTATGCTAAAACGTTGAGCAAATTTTGTGTATTGTATGACAGCAGAGACTAGACTCCACAGTTCATTTTGATTTCCAGCGTCTGAGCTCACTTTGTATAGTTATTTGATGTTACTCAACAATTGCATCATTTCGATGGATATAATGCCAAATGAAAGTAATTAATGGCAGCATAACTGAGCTAACATATATTAGGGAGTATGAAACTAGGAGAGAATATCTTTAAAAAAAATAAAACAACCTCAACTCAACTGGACAACCTTTTACTAAAGGATAGTCTTGCATACGAGATGTTGAGCAAGATAAACATTGTCTGGTTAGAAAACACAGTTTCATGATTTACATCAGTACAGAAGTACATATATCTTTTAATTCCATTTCCTACTCTATTTTTCACAAGTAACACAGAAACATAACCAGAACTAGAAGAAGTGTTTTTCAGGTGATCAAGATAAAACTGCTAAGCATTACACCAAGCAAAGATGCACGTATGCATGTTACAAAAACATGTGTAACCTAATAGTTTGAAAATGAATCCGAGAGAAAGAATACCGACTTGTGTCTATAGGAGGTTCTGAACATTTTTGGTGATACGCCATTTTGCATGCTCCTTCACAGAAGATAAATTTATTGTTGGGAACTGATTCATGAGACTTGCATTTTGAACAAAAGGTCTAACAAAGAAAATATTAATATTCCATCAGTTGCATAATCATATGGAAGTAGGGAATATGACATTGACTTGATGATATACATACATTATCAGGATTGACAGAGTCATCTGGAGGCATCACAGAATCATCCATGCTCCCACTAGAACTATACAAATCAAGTTGATGGATAATATCACGGATAGCAATTTTGCATTTAATGATCTGTTTAGTCGCACGCTGCAGCTCCTTCTCTGGCTTCAATTTCTCTCGGCTGTTTGGAAAAGTAACCTCCAGTTAATATAAGTAGCACTCTTACTTTACTGTAAGAAACTTAAAAGCAAAAGGGCAAAAGGTGGAAGGGGTCATATGCAACAGAAGTGAAAGTGCAAAACATATATTGGTGAGCAATAATATGACCTGTTTGCATAATTCTATTTAGACAACTGAAAGGCAAATCAGACTTAGCTTACACTACTCAGTGACAAAAACTACGCGGCAATTTTTATCTTAATAAATGGATGTCAACCATCAACTAATTAAGTCGAACGGGTACTTCCCACAAATAAATATAGCAACATTATTTACTCATCAGTCATCAATTGCCACTACCAATGAACTTGAGACAGATTGTGATCGTCTTATAAGAAAGAAGTTGTATGTGGTTAGAAGCATAAAATATTTGCAAACCTCATATAGGAATTCATGTAGATGTTTGTTCTAAACAAATCAGAGTATCCTAAATTTGCATCATACTTTAGATTTGTTAATGGTAGACTCTACAAGATAATTACAGGCACCTTTTTCCATTTTATTTATTGGCATATTAGTAAGATTAGATGGACTTATGATATTTTCCTTTACCAGCAGTTGACATAGTGAGAGAGAGTTTAGTGCACACCTATGCCCATTCCAGCCATCTCCAGAGTATGCATCTAGTAAATTGTGCTCTGCTTTTATTTTGACCAGCAAATTCTTTGCTCTTCTTTCCAAGCGAGTTGTCTCATCACAATCAGTATTGTGCCTTCTCCGTTTCCGTTTTCTCCTCCTAATTGGTCCTGTTGCAGTTTTTCCAGTAACGGCATTTGAAGATCGTCGCTGGCTCAGAGGACTAGGATAATACTTGTTCTTTATATATTTTGCCAGATTAGCATTCCTGGCTGTTCTTGCTGTTCTCTTGGGAGGAGCACAATGATCTGGCCTATAAGTGCTGGAGGTATTGCGACGACTTGGTCTTTTTGATACAGAAACCAACTCAGAAGATGATTGTTTCCTCCGTTGTGATGATCTTGTAGGGATGGAGGATACGGACCTCTTTTCTGAAGTATCCATTGTAATAAGTGCAGAATATTACATCTGACTGAGACCTATTACCATAAATAATATGTTAGTTGGAAAGCTGAAGGGGATGTCACAGATGAGTATTTTACGAAATTATTTAACATATTTGGTAGTAACAATTTACAACAAGAAAATGCTCTAGCTATAGCGTGCTGAATAAATAGACACTTGGTTCTTTCACGCCGTATCCAACACGCTCAGTTTCTGAGTAATACATTTATTACGAAGACATCTATTTACTACACTTGGTGCTAGCTATCAAAAAATGGAAACATACAGCAGTACAGGGATATGAACTGGCATCAAAACGCCAAGGTGCACAGCACATGAAATCGCCATATATGCACCCGGACAAGCGCAATAGAAGAAGCCAGACATGCCAAGCGAGACCATGAGCATAACACGGAAATGTGTTCGGTTGTATCAGGCTTGCCAAGGTTGTCAGCGAACAACGGTGTTGCGGGGCAAGCCAGAGGTAGAAACGGCATTTTGGCGGCGCCCTAGCTTTCCAAATTATGTTACGGCAAGGGAATAGTTTCCTGAAGGATGCCATCCTCACCACAAGGGGGGCCAATGGCTGGACATTCAGAGGTCAATCGCAACCAGAGCAGCCCACATTCCAGGACAAGCGTTACAGGAAGATCTCATTCAGAAGCCGGAACAATCAATTCCAGCAAAAATTGTCGCCCTTCTCCCATAACAAATTCTCGAAATGGAACTTTGCTGCTAGTAGTAGTTAAATGGAATCTAAAGATCTACAGAGGGTCCAATTAGTCTTCCACCCTGTACCTAAGTCACCCGAGCCTCTACCACAGCTTCTTCAAGCTTTGCCCCGCTCAGGCACCGTTCACCGTCTTCCCGGTGCCGTCGTCGCGGCAAGCGCGCTCCAGTTCGAACCCTTCAGAGAAGTCTAGGGTCGGCCAGCGGTTGCTCGCTCGCACATCCCACCCAGGTTCCAGAAACCGTAGGTCTTGCTCGGAACACCGAGACGACCGAGGAGAAGACGAACAGAAATGCGAGAAGGCCATGGTTAGCTTACCAAGAAACGAAGCCCCCGTGGATCTCCGCTCCGAGCAAGCCCAGCAGCAGAGGAGCGGGGGAGGAGGAGAAGGAGGGACACCTCCGGCGCGATAATCCCTTCGATTGGGAGGAAGCCGGCGGGTGCGCTCCGGTGGGAGGGCCGTGCACGGGAGGCGGCGGCCGGCGAGGCCGGAATCTGGGGAGGTGAATCTGGGAGAGAGGGCGAGGAAGGTTTATGGGAAGAACACGGCGGCAATGTAAACGGGGATTAGGCTGGAATATTATTTTGACAGCGCGATTTAGGATTAGAATTTAGTAGGGCGCAATTCCAGATGCAAAGTGGCTACGGGGGTCGCGAGGCACGTTTCCACATGGATGACGATCATTTAAGAGCTCCTTTGGCATCCTAAATTCATTTCATTTTACAAAATTGAAATGGAATGACACGGATGGCATCATTACATTGGTCAATTTGAAATTTTAAGCGGAATAATCATGTTTGGTTGTTGCATGACTTATGAAATGAAACGGTTTTTTAGAGGAAAAAGATGGACAGAAACTGACTCAACACAATACCAATTCACAAATTTTTTGATTGAACTCTCGGTTGAATTCCACGATTCCAGCATGAATTGATATGGATCATAAGGAAAACCGATGTTGCGAACACCATGGATAAGTGAGAGGCATATATGAACGCTACAAGCCTGCAAAACTCTTCCATATAACCTTGCACCGGTCAAGTTTGGGACAATGTCTAGGTCTCCGATAAGTGATGTTGATGATCTTCAGGAAAGTCTTAGCTCACAAACAAAAGTTACACCACTAGAGATGTACACATTTAAAGGTCTAGACATAGACCAAGGAAGAGATAGCACAAGATACATCCCTTTGGGGTGACTTTATCAAGTAAATAAATGTACCCGTGCCAGATTACTCAAATATGTTGAGGTTTGTCTGCCAAAAACCTCAAGTATCGGTAAAAGGATAAGGAGGGCGTAGGGAGCAAAATAGGGCGCGAAGTGAATCTGCCAAAGGAGCAAAGACTCGCACCAAACTTAAGCCATCCTTTGATGGTGCAGTGTTGATGATATAAATGACCGATCAGTTGGGAACCCCAAGAGAAGGTGTGATGAGCACAGCAGCAAGTTTTCCCTCAGTTATGAAACCAAGGTAATCAATCCAGTAGGAGAAAGCCAAACTTAAGAAGGTGATGCTTGCTAGCTTCGCGACACTCCGGACAATAGCGCCAGACAACTTGCTGGTGCGTAGTTGACGTAGGAGCTTCTTCACCTAGCAGCAACGTAAAACCTGCACACAACATAAACATGTACTTTGCTCCTAACTTACGATGAGGTTGTCAATCTCACCGGTTTGCTGTAAACAAAGGAGTGAGCGTATCGAGTGGTAAAAAGATAATAGTAATGCAAGTAAAGTAAACAGTGCGAGTAAAGTAAAACGGTAAAGTTATGTAAAGGAAATTGGATCGGGGTCCACAGTTCACTAGTGATGTCTCTCCATAAGATAAATAAAGCATGTTGGGTAAACAAATTATAGTTGGGCATTTGATAGAGTAAAGATAACGTACATACATCACGAGGATCACTATGAGGCTTACTCTGGGCATTACGACCAAATACATAGACCGTAATCCAACTGCATCTATGACTAAAAATCCACTCGCGGGGAATCATCCGAGGACCCCTTAAGTATTAAGTTGCGAACAATAGATAATTGCATTAAGCAAAGTGCGTAATGTAAACAAAGCAAATGTCCTTGGACACAAGAATGTTGTTTTCTCCCTAGTGGCAACAGCACATCTACTAGCATCTACTCGGCCAAGATAGCTACTAGCAACGAAAAGCATGCAAGATCATAAACAACATAGAGATAACATAAATATATATATTCAGCACATCAACTTGACATAGTTCCAATACTCATTGGATCCCAACAAACACAACATGTATGATTACATAAAGATGATCCTGATCATATAGGGCAGCTCACAAGATCTAAACATGAAGCACATGGTGGAAAAGACAACCATCTAGCTACTGCTATGGACCCGTAGTCTAAGGTAGACTACCCACACATCACTCCGGAGGCGGCCATGGTGGTGTAGAAGGCCTCCAGCATGGATTCCCCTCTCCAGCAGGATGCCGGGAAGAGCTCCGCGATCCTCCCGATCTCGCGACAGCGACGGCGATGGCTTGCAGTATGTTTCTGGGAAAAGCGATTCGTCATTTAGGTTTTTCCCATCGAGGGGACTTTATAGGAGAAGGGGCATCGTCAGGAGGTGGACCAGGCGGCCTCACCATGGGTGGGTGCGGCCAGGGGCTGGGTGCTGCTTGTTGATGGCGCCAGGAAATTACTGATGGTGCCAAGTTGATGTGGAAGCAGACTATCCTTGTGCGTGGTGGATAACCAGCCCGTTGGGAACCCCAAGAGGAAGGTATGATGAGTATAGCAGCTAGTCTTCCCTCAGTTAAGAAACCAATGTTTAATATCGTTCAGGAGAGGAGAGACAGCGACGACTGAAGGTGATGCAGACTGGCTTAATAACACTCCAACAAGGGCGCCGTTTAACGATACTTGTTGACTCGTCTTCGGCCAATAGCAACGCGGAACCTGCACACAACACAACCAAGTACTTTTGAAAGGACATATTCATTGCCTTCAGTTTTTGGGTGTTTGATCACAATACAAGGAATTTAACCTTGTGCTGAGCTTTGCAGGAATTCTACAGGTATTGCACAAGACTGATGGTGAAGAAGAGTGGGAATGGGGACTGCTGTAGAAAGGCTTGAAATCACCCAAAGGAGAGAAAATTGCAGGGCCGGAAATTCTGTTTCAGGGCCGGAAATTCCGCCCCAGGGCCGGAATTTCCGCCCCTGAACAAAATTTCCGGGGGCCGGAAATTCCATAATTTCCGGCCCTTCGAAATTCGGCTAAGTCCTTTACGAAACGTTGTGGTGCAACGTGCAGTAAGGGGGCCAGAAATTCTGGTCTAGCAGAATTTCCGGGGGGCCGGAAATTTTATAATTTCCGGCCCCCCGAAAATTCTACTAAGTCTCTTCCTAAAGGCCGTGGTGCATCTTGCAGGTAAGGGGCCGGAAATTCTGTTAACCCAGAATTTCCGGGGGCCGGAAATTCCAGAATTTCCGGCCCCCGCGATTTTTCGCTAAGTCCCTTAACTCAAGTTGTGGTGCGACTTTCAGGAGAGGGCCGGAATTTCCGCCCCCAGGCCGGAATTTCCGCCCTTAGTGGACCCCGGAATTTCCGCCCCCTGGTCGGAATTTCCGGGGTAAGTTTTCTCCAACGGCCACATTTTGAGCCAGCCTATAAATAGTCGTCCCCTACCTCAGATCTGGTTACCTCGTCCACACTCTCTTTCCTCCATTGGTGCTGAGCTTCAACTCCGTAGATCTCCTTCCCTAGCCAACCAAATCCTCCAAGACTTGGTAGATTGGGAGAGGATCCATAGATCTACAACCCCACCGAAGTACTTAGTGTTTGCTTCACTCCTCCTCCGTGGACCTTGCCTTGGGCAAGAGAGGTCATCTCAAAGCTTCCTCCGTGTAAAAGCTTTGTGGTTGTTCTTGTTGGGAGCCTCCAATTGAGTTGTGGAGTTGTGCCCCAACCTCCGTGTAAGGGTTTCGGTCGGTACCCCCAATACCACCGCTTAGTGGAAACGAGCTAGCCTCCGTGGCTTGCTCACCGGAGAACAAGGTGAGCCTCCGTGGCGTTGGTGGACTCTGTGTCGCCACACCTCTCCAACGTAGACGTACTTCCCCTCAAAAGGAAGGAACTACGGGAATACATCCTTGTGTCTCCGGCTTCAGCTTTACGGTCTTTTCTTACCCTTACTTGCTTCGTGTTTACTCCTTTCACTCTTGTTCACTTGCTTGTTTGTCACATAGGAAATTCACCTAGTTGCACATCTAGAGAATTTCGTTTTGTGTCAAGCCTTAAATTTGAAAAAGGTAAAATTTTGTGTAGCGCCTATTCACCCCCCCTCTAGTCGCCCGTGAGATCCTTTTCAATTGGTATCAGAGCCTAGTGCTCTTTGATTGGGCTTAACCGCCTAAGAGATCATGGGCGAAGAGGAACCCGCCACTAAGGCGGATTTTAATAACATAATGACTCGCATGGATGCTATGATGGCAGCCATGGAAAGCCAAAAATCTCAACTTGATGCTCTCACTAGTGGAACATCAAGTACCACTCCATCAACTCCGGTTGACACCTCGGGTAAGGATAAGCCATCCTTAAGCGAGGAAGATCCGGAGAAGGATGGGAATGAGAACAACGAGGATCCCCCTAAGAAAGATGACACCTCTCGGGGACATAGCACGGAAGTTCCACCTCCTACGAGCTATGTCTCCGGAAAGCACCTTCAAATGCCACACCTTGCCTCATGCGGCCCTCCGCCACAACTTGATGCTTCTAGCTTTGCCAATTGGCAAGATAACATGCGCTCTCACATAAATTTCGTGTCTATTGAGCTTTGGAGGATCATTGAGCAGGGTTATCATCCAACTTCCAAGGACTTGACCAACTTGCTACCTTGGGAGCAAATCGACAAGCAGCTCAATGCCTCCGCCTTGCATCTCATTCACATGTCTCTCACCGAGAAGGACAAGGCGTTCGTCCGCAACATCTCTTCCGCCAAGGAAGCTTGGGATGCTCTCACCAACCTCTTCATCGGCAATGAGAGCATTCAAGAGTCCAAGTTTGATGAGGCATCTAATGAAGTGGACAACTTTGCTATGCTTGATGGTGAATCTCCCGAAGAACTTCATCGGCGTCTCTCGGCACTCCAAGTGAAGCTAGTCGACCTCGGCTCCACTCAATGTGATGGGAGATGGATGAAGAGGAAATTTGTCCAAGCCCTCTTGCCCTTCTTCAAGGATACGATGAACTCAATCAAGGGAGATGCCAACTTTAGGAAGATGACCGCTCATGACATCTTGCAAGAGATTGTGGCAAGGAAGATCTCCGAGAAGAATGCGGATGATGCTCTAGCTCGTGCACGTGGTGTGCGTGCACCCAACCTTGCTTTGAAGGCAAAAGTCTCTCTTTATGAAGAAGCAAGCTTGATGGAAGAGGAAGAGTCTATGAGTGGAAGTCCCAAAGACATGAAGTATGCTCATGCCGAACACATGGCTCTTGCTCAACGGGCTTTCATGAAGAAGTGGAAGTCATCAAGTCCCTCCAAACCTAAGGCCACAAGTAGAGTGAGAACATGCTACAATTGTGGTAATCAACACCACTTCATCGCGGATTGTCCCTATGAACGAGTGGAAGATCACAATGGAAGACTCATTCGCAAGGAGATGAAGGCCAAGTCTTACCCACCAAGGAACTTTGATAAGAAGAAAGCCGTTCCAATATATGCCTTGACGACTCAAGAAGAATACCCATCCGGTGATGATGCAAGTGATGATGAAGAAGTAGGAAGGGCCGCCATTGCCATCGCCAAGCCTATCTCTTCACCATCCCTCTTCGCTTCCGCAAACGAGTCCAAGCACTCCAACTCCAAGGGAACATGTCTAATGGCTCACGCTACAAAGGTATCACCCACTTTCACTCCCATCATACCTAGAAGCTTATCCTTGATAGATTGTGTTGATACTAGTAGTGATAAGGATGAGCCTAATGATTTTGACACCTTCATGTCAACCTTGCATGGGGAGACCAAAGCTCAATTTGAGACTCTCCTCAATCTATATAATGAGTCTCTCCAACTAAATGATAAAAATGAGGAACGCATCTTTGAGCTAGAAGGGCATGCTCGTGAGTATGCCGATGAAATTGCAACTCTCAATCAATCCCTTGAGGTTGAGCAAGATCTAAGGATGGCACTCGAGGCATCCAAGTTAGGTCTTGAAGAGTCTTACAACTTGGATATTGCTAGGCTTAAAAATGATCGTGATATTGCTCAATCAGTTGCTAATGAACTTAGGTTGCAAAATGAGAAACTAAATCTTATTATTGCTAAAGAAGCAACCAAGTTACCTACTACCACCTTTGTTGCAAGTTCTTGTTACACTAACCCTCTTTATGAGAAAGATTCCCTCAAAGGTGACACAAGGCTTGATGAGCTTTTGAGTGCTCAAAAGCAACATGGTGACAAGACCGGGCTTGGTTTCACTTCCAAGTCTAAGAAGAAGAGGAACAAGAAAAAGAACAAGAAGAAGAACAACAAGAAGACGCAATTTCTTGTCCCCACTCCTCCTCCTAAGAAGCACATCCCAAATGACATATGCTTTGACGAGGATGGCAATGTTTATGAGGAGGAGGGGGAGCTCGTGAGGGAGGTGGTTGGGAATGCCAAGAGGGCAATGCCCAATCACAACGACTTTGCGGGAAAATATAACCCCTCTTATGTTCTTCGACGTGCTTATGATGGACATGTTTATGCTAAATTTGTTGGCTCACCTAATGAACGCATTGCTTGGTCAATTTGGGTTCCTAAGACCCTTGTCACTAACAAAAGAGGACCCATTGAAAAATGGGTACCTAAAAATAAAGCTTGACTTGTGTAGGGCTTTGCTTCCGGTGCGGGACAATGGATAATTGATAGCGGTGCTACCAATCATATGTCCGGAAGCAAAGAGTTGGTGAAGGAGCTTCGCACCGGTTCATCTAGTGCGGGCTACGTCACCTATGGAGATTCCTCAAGGTATTGGGTCTTGGTAAAGTTGTTATATCTCAAGATGTTACCGTGGAGAATGTCATGCTCGTTGAGTCTCTTTCTTACAATTTACTTTCCGTAGCTCAACTTGCCGATATGGGCTTTGCAACTTTCTTTGATGTTGGGATTGTGGTTCTTTTGTGGAGCAAGTCTCTTAAAGTAGCCTTTGTTGGGCATGTTGAAAACGGCTTATATGTGATTGACTTCTCGGAGAAGGTCACTAAAGCCGCAACTTGCCTAATGGCTAAAGTTGACGTGGGATGGCTATGGCATCGCCGGCTAGGCCACGTCAATATGAAAACTTTGCAAAGACTCCACAAAGGTAACCACATCCTAGGACTAACCGATCTAACCTTTGCCAAAGATCGTGTGTGTAGAGCTTGCATTGAAGGAAAGATGCATGAACTTCCTCATCCTAGCAAGACGATCATTTCCTCTAAGAGGGTCTTGGAGCTCCTTCACATGGACCTCTTTGGGCCTCCATCTCATGCAAGTCTAGGAGGGAAGAAGTATTGCTTGGTGATTGTTGATGACTACTCAAGATATACTTGGGTCTACTTCTTCAAGCATAAATACGAGACCCAACAAACCGTCATGGACTTCATCAAGGAAGTGGAACGTCAATTTGGCCAAGATATCTTGATGATTCGGAGTGATAATGGGACGGAGTTCAAGAACTACACCGTCAACGAATTCTTGAGTGATGAGGGAATTCAACATCAATACTCCTCTCCCTACACTCCACAACAAAATGGTGTAGCCGAGCGGAAGAACCGAACCTTGATGGACATGGCAAGGACAATGTTAGCGGAGTTTAAGTCTCCGTATAACTTTTGGGCCGAAGCCATCAATACCGCTTGTCATGCTTCTAACCGGCTATATCTTCGCAAGGGCTTGAACAAGACTCCTTATGAGATCCTCACCGGCAACAAGCCTAACATCAAATACTTTCGAGTATTCGGTTGTAAGTGCTTCTATCTTAGAAAGGGTGTTCATTTGTCCAAGTTTGATTCTAAAGCTCTTGAGGGTATCTTTGTTGGTTATGCCGCCGAATCTCATGCTTTTAGAATCTTTGACAAAGAGTCCGCTCGTGTTGTTGAAGTTTCTAACGTGAGATTCGACGAGAATGACAGCTCCCGTGTGGAGCAAAGTGGTGTTTGTGATGTAGGTGACGAAATACCTCCTCAAGCCATAAGAAGAATGGGTGTGGGTCATCTCATACCCATTGAGGGACACCTTTTGGCGGAAGGAGAAGGACTATGCTCTACTCAAGTGGAGCCTTCACCTTCACAAGCTCCACAAGCTCCTCAAGGACCGATTGATGCTAACCAAAGACAAGCATTAGACCCTCATTCAAGTGAGCAAGGCCAAGATCAAGACCAAGTGGACGGTGGTGATTCCTCACCAATGGTAGATCAAGGCCAAGCTCAAGATGTTGAGCATGCTCATGATGTTGATCAAGCTCAAGTTAAAGGTCAAGGCGAGGACCAAAATAGTGGTGATGACCAAGTGGCTTCTCAAGAGTCTTTTGAAGAAGCTCAAGCTCGCCGTACAAGGAAAGTGGAAGAAGCTCTTCGCAAAGGGAGTCATACCTTGGATAGTGTGATTGGGAGTGTGAGAAAAGGGGTTTCCACAAGGAGACAATTAGCCAACTTTAGCATCCATTATGCCTTCGTCTCTTGTGTGGAACCTCAAAAGGTGTTTGAGGCACTTGAAGACCCGGATTGGGTGGAAGCCATGCACGAAGAACTCAACAACTTCAAGCGCAATGAAGTTTGGGCTTTGGTGGAGAAGCCCAAGGAGTGCCACAATGTCATTGGAACCAAGTGGGTGTTCAAGAACAAACAAGATGCCAATGGGATTGTCGTGAGGAACAAGGCACGGTTGGTTGCTCAAGGTTACTCTCAAGTGGAAGGAATCGACTATGGGGAGACCTACGCTCCCGTGGCTCGTCTCGAGTCAATCCGTATCCTTCTTGCTTATGCTTCTCACTTCAACTTTAAGTTATATCAAATGGATGTGAAGAGTGCCTTTCTCAACGGTCCTCTACATGAATTGGTCTATGTGAAGCAACCCCCGGGGTTTGAAGATCCCCATTTCCCGACCCATGTCTACAAACTCGATAAGGCGCTTTATGGCCTTAAACAAGCCCCACGCGCGTGGTACGAGCACCTTAAGGAGTTGTTGTTAGACCGTGGGTTTGAAATTGGGCTCATCGACCCAACTCTTTTTACTAAGAAAGTCAATGGGGAGCTTTTCATATGCCAAATTTATGTAGACGATATTATTTTTGGCTCTTCTAACAAGCTCTTCAATGATGAATTTGCAAAGCTAATGACAGACAAATTCGAGATGTCCATGATGGGAGAGTTGAAATTCTTTCTTGGCTTTGAGATTCGGCAATTGCGAGGAGGGACATTCATCAATCAAGCCAAGTACATCCAAGACATGCTCAAGAAATTCAACATGGATTCCGGAGTTAAAGGAGCCAAAACCCCCATGCCGACAAAGGTTACCCTTGATCTCGATCCTAGTGGTAAGGAAGTGGATCAAAAGCTTTACCGTTCGATGATTGGCTCGCTTCTTTATCTTTGCGCATCTAGACCCGATATCATGCTTAGTGTGGGAATTTGTGCACGTTATCAAGCCGCCCCAAAGGAAAGCCATTTAATGGCCGTGAAAAGAATCTTCCGATATTTGATTCATACTCCAACTTTCGGCCTTTGGTACCCGAAGGGATCAAGCTTCGAGCTTGTTGGGTACACGGACTCGGATTGGGCGGGAGACAAAGTGGACAGGAAGTCAACTTCCGGGACTTGCCAACTCCTTGGTAGGTCCTTGGTTAGTTGGTCCTCCAAGAAGCAAAATTGTGTGTCTCTCTCCACCGCCAAGGCCGAGTATGTGTCCGCAGCAAGTGGTTGTGCTCAACTCCTTTGGATGCGGCAAACGTTGAAGGACTATGGAGTTCATTGCGACAAGGTTCCACTCTTATGTGACAACGAGAGTGCCATCAAGATCGCTCATAATCCGGTTCAACACAACAAGACGAAGCACATTGAGATCCGGCATCACTTCATCCGGGACCACGTCAATCGAGGTGATATTAACTTGTCTTATGTAGGTACGAATGATCAACTCGCCGACATCTTCACGAAGCCCCTTGATGAAGCAAGATTCCGAGAGTTGAGGCATGAATTGAATATCATTGATTCTTGCAATGTGGCTTGTTAGTGTGCACTCATTCCCGTACGATAGCACGAGTTCTACTCTAGATGTGGGCATGGACATAGGGGGAGTGCGGTCCTAATTCATTGGGCTATCCCTCCCCCCATTATGCCGATAGTAATGCAATCATTCTCTTAATATCATTTTGTGATATATGAGCTTTAATGATGAGTATTGGTTATGAACCCAAGATATATCTTCGCAGTTCAATGCCAAAACACTCATATATGGTGGCTTCGGCCACCGACCTCTTCGTTTGAAGAGTTTATTTCTTGAAAATCTTTTGAAGTTTCTCTTGATATGGGAAGGGACTTGAGTTTGGTCTTTCGGTGTTTTCTTGCCTTTTTGCAACCTCAAGTGCCGAGAACCACTCCGTGTTTGTTTTCTAGCCTATGCCCTCTCTGTCTCTAAAACCTTCCGTCTAACACACAAGTCAACCTCTTGTTTTATCTTGGTTCTTGATGAGATGGCCGGATTTTCCGTGTTTAAGTGATAGTTTTTTCCCAATGGGTGGAAACCCTTATTTCCTCTGCAAATTTTCATGCCCCCATGTTCTCCTCTAAAGTGGTGCACTTTGCAGGAAGGGGGCCGGAAATTTGCCCCGGAAATTTGGGCGGAAACGTTAAATTTCCGCCCCCCGGAAATTCTATAACTTAACCCGGAAATTCCGGGGGCCGGAAATTCCGCCCCTAGGGCCGGAATTTCCGCCCCTGCGGTTAGTCTATATAAAAGGGGGGGCCGTGGTGGAGATACCCCTTGGTACCTCTTTCCACCCCCGACCCTCCTACTCCAAACCGCCGCCGCCGCCTCACCGAGGACATCTCCGGCGGCTCCCTAGCCGTCGGATTCCCCGGATTTCGCCGGTCCTCGCTCCTCTCGGCGTGGGGGTTCCTTTCCTCCACGCGGTTTTCGCCATGGACAGCGGTATTGCCCCAAATCTCTCTCCCTAGGTGCTTTTGCCCTAGCTCTAGATTCGTTTGGGTTGATCCATTTTTCATTGAAAGGAGCATGTTTAGAGGTAGTTTTTCGGTCTAGTGAACCTAGCATTGAACTTAGTTGGTGCCGATCCAATTTCTAGAGTTTTTGTATCTCTGTTGTAGTATTCTCACCAGGGGCCGGAATTTCCGCCCCTGGGGTCGGAAATTCCGGGGTAGGCCGGAAATTCCGTCCTTTGGACCGGAATTTCCGCCCTCCCCACCGGAATTTCTGCCCCCAGACCGGAATTTCCGCCCCTCTGCTGAGCATAATACAACTAAGATATGGCTTCTCTAAAATCGTCTCTGCCTTACTAGTTCCCTTCTATGTTCTTACTAGCTATCATATCGACTTGTGTGTTCTTATCTATATGCTTTTCTTCCTACCTTCTTTCACAGGAGGCTCTAGTTCTCGTCCAAAGCGTGATCAGTGTGGCCGTTCTGCTGTTCGCAAGCGGAACTTTCGGTTTGCTGATGAGGGCACTTTTGAAGAAGAATTTGTATCTCAGCAAGCTGAACAGGAGGCTGCTTAGGAGGCAGCAAGGGAGAAGGAAGCTACGGCAGCCAAGAGGGCAGCTCGCAACCCCTCACGGGTTCCTCGTGTGAACTATGAGACTATGAACTCAGTGGAGTACAGTGCTTTGAGGCAGTTGGACTGGTTTTCTGAAGATAGAGATGAAGAGCTTGAGGATACTCATTTCTGGTGTGCTGCTCAGAAAGGTATATATGAAGATATCTATCGCCCTATGTCTCAGCGGGTGTGTTACATGCATGTGTTGGACCGTACTCATCTCAGGAAGAAGGCTGAATATTTTGGTGAGGCCTTGGGAATCATGAAGAGGCTTGGTCTGTTTCCTCTTATGGATATTCAGTGTCCCTACAATGAGAAGATCATTCAGCAGTTCTATGCCACTCTCGCCTTCAAGGGGAATGAGGCTCTCTCTTTCAGATGGATGTGTGGAGATACCATGCGTGAGTCAGACTTCTATGAGTTTTCCCAGCTGTTGAACTATGATTTTCAGGGGTACAGTGTGCCTGTTGGTCACCGTGTGCATCTGCATGGAGTTCAGCCGGACAAGAATCGCTTGGCTCCCCTTTACTCTTCAAAGGGCCAGATTGGCACTATTAAGGGCCTGCTTCCTCTGTACAACATTCTTCTTCGCATGTTCAGGGAGAACATCTCTCCCTCTGGAGGTAATCGGGATGCTATTCGTGCTGCCCTTGTTGAGCTCATGTATCTGTCTCATCGCTGCTTTGTGAGTACTGATCCTAATGAAGACTTCAAGCTGGATGTGATGAACTATATCTTCAATGAAATGCATGATGCCATGGTTTCCAAGCGTACTCCTCCCTATGCTCCATACATCATGCTCCTCATTATTCAGAAGGCCCAAGACATGGATTTCTCCAAGGGGAACTCAGAACACAAGCTCAAGAGAATGAATGTGATCAAGCCAGCAGAAGAGAAAGAAGCTGTCAAAAGCAAAGGAAAGAAGCCAGTTCCTTCAGGTGGTGATGTTGAGATGGGTGATTCTAGCTCTCGTTTGCGCAAGTCCTCCTCTGCTCGTCCTTCTAGCAACAAGAAGCTTTCTCTATGGCAACGCACTCTCTTGTGCATCAACGTTGCTATCCACAAGGAGAACTACTCTGCCTATGAAGAGAGAAGGGATATCATTCACAATCAGCAAGTTCTTTCTCGCGAGGTTCAGCTTCTTCAGGATCCCTCCCTTCAGCTTTCTCCTGTTCCTGCACCTAAGTACATTCCGTACGAGCGGTGGCAAGATGACAACGGCGTCGATTGGGCTGAAGTGGAGGCTCTCTCCAAGGTTGGAAGTGATGAGGAGTTCTCCGGGTGTGATGAGGACGATGAAGACGCTGCTGATGATGATGAGGACGAGTACGATGATGAGTGATCTTCGTTTGGGGATTAGCATCGCTCTTCTCCCTTTTTGGTGTCTCGATGCCAAAGGGGGAGAAGTAGTTCTATTAGGATTTGCTTTGGTTATTTGGTTATTTGCCTTATTTTGCTCCGTGAACTGTTTATGGCTTATTTGTGTGGAACTTTGGTTCTATTATTGTAATAGACTAGTCGTACTTAACTTTGTGCTCCTCGTTTAATATCGTCTTTCTAGTATGTGCAATTTGTTCTTATTGTCTTGTTTATACCTTGCACTTGTCTAGGGGGAGCACTTGTTCTTGCTCTCTATTGCAAATCCGTGTATTGTCATCAAACACAAAAAAGGGGGAGATTGAAAGGACATATTCATTGCCTTCAGTTTTTGGGTGTTTGATCACAATACAAGGAATTTAACCTTGTGCTGAGCTTTGCAGGAATTCTACAGGTATTGCACAAGACTGATGGTGAAGAAGAGTGGGAATGGGGAATGCTGTAGAAAGGCTTGAAATCACCCAAAGGAGAGAAAATTGCAGGGCCGGAAATTCTGTTTCAGGGCCGGAAATTCCGCCCCAGGGCCGGAATTTCCGCCCCTGAACAAAATTTCCGGGGGCCAGAAATTCCATAATTTCCGGCCCTTCGAAATTCGGCTAAGTCCTTTACGAAACGTTGTGGTGCAACGTGCAGTAAGGGGGCCGGAAATTCTGGTCTAGCAGAATTTCCGGGGGGGCGGAAATTTCATAATTTTCGGCCCCCCGAAAATTCTACTAAGTCTCTTCCTAAAGGCCGTGGTGCATCTTGCAGGTAAGGGGCCAGAAATTCTGTTAACCCAGAATTTCCGGGGGCCGGAAATTCCAGAATTTCCGGCCCCCGCGATTTTTCGCTAAGTCCCTTAACTCAAGTTGTGGTGCAACTTTCAGGAGAGGGCCGGAATTTCTGGCCGGAAATTCCATTTTGGAATTTCCGGGGGGCCGGAATTTCCGCCCCCAGGCCGGAATTTCCGCCCTTAGTGGACCCCGGAATTTCCGCCCCCTGGCCGGAATTTCCGGGGTAAGTTTTCTCCAACGGCCACATTTCGAGCCAGCCTATAAATAGTCGTCCCCTACCTCAGATCTGGTTACCTCGTCCACACTCTCTTTCCTCCATTGGTGCTGAGCTTCAACTCCGTAGATCTCCTTCCCTAGCCAACCAAATCCTCCAAGACTTGGTAGATTGGGAGAGGATCCATAGATCTACAACCCCACCGAAGTACTTAGTGTTTGCTTCACTCCTCCTCCGTGGACCTTGCCTTGGGCAAGAGAGGTCACCTCAAAGCTTCCTCCGTGTAAAAGCTTTGTGGTTGTTCTTGTTGGGAGCCTCCAATTGAGTTGTGGAGTTGTGCCCCAACCTCCGTGTAAGGGTTTCGGTCGGTACCCCCAATACCACCGCTTAGTGGAAACGAGCTAGCCTCCGTGGCTTGCTCACCGAAGAACAAGGTGAGCCTCCGTGGCGTTGGTGGACTCCGTGTCGCCACACCTCTCCAACGTAGACGTACTTCCCCTCAAAAGGAAGGAACTACGGGAATACATCCTTGTGTCTCCAGCTTCAGCTTTACGGTCTTTTCTTACCCTTACTTGCTTCATGTTTACTCCTTTCACTCTTGTTCACTTGCTTGTTTGTCACATAGGAAATTCACCTAGTTGCACATCTAGAGAATTTCGTTTTGTGTCAAGCCTTAAATTTGAAAAAGGTAAAATTTTGTGTAGCGCCTATTCACCCCCCCCCTCTAGTCGCCCGTGAGATCCTTTTCAACTTTGTTCGCAACTTGCGATGAGGTTGTCAATCTCACTGTTTGCTTAAAACAAAGGTTATGAGCGTATCGAGTGGAAAACAATATAGTATGCGAGTAAAGTAAACAGTACGAGTAAAGTAAACAGGTGATAGCAATATGATGGAAATAGGACCGGGATCCATAGTTCACTAGTGGTGTCTCTCCATAAGATAAAATAACACATGCTGGGTAAACAAATTATAGTTGGGCAATTGATAGAATAGAGATAAACGTGATATGTCAAGAAGATCACTATGAGATTTACTCTGGGCATTACAACAAAATACATAGACCGCCATCCAACTGCATCTATGACTAATAATCCACTTGTGGTGAATCAATCCGAGAACTCCACAAGTATTAAGTTGCGAACAACAGATAATTGCATTAAGCAAAGTGTGTAATGTAAACAAAGCATATGCCCTTGAGCATATGAATGTCGTTTTCTCCCTAGTAGCAACAGCACATCTACCACCTTAGAGGTTTCTGTCACTCCCCCAGGTGAAATAGAGGCATGAACCCACTATCGAGCATAAATACCCCCTCTTGGAGTCACTAGCAACTACTCGGCCAAGATAGCTACTAACAACGGAGAGCATGCAAGATCATAAACAACATAGAGATAACAAAAGATATAATTCAGTACAGCAACTTAATCATAAACACCAATATTCATCGGATCCTAATAAACCAAACATGTAGAATTACATAACGGTGATCTCAATCATGTAGGGCAGCTCATGAGATCTAAACATGAAGCACATGGTGGAGAAGACAGCCATCTAGCTACTGCTATGGACCCATAGTCCAAGGTAGACTACTCACTCATCGCTCCGGAGGCAAGCATGGCGATGAAGAAGACCTCCGGTGGCGATTCCCCTCTCCGGCAGGGTGCCGGGAAGAGCCTCTGGACCCTCCCGATCTTCGGGTCGACGGTGGCGGCGGATCACGATGTGTTCTGGAAATCTGATCGGGTACTTAGGTTTTTTCCGTCGGGGGTCTTTATAGGCGAAGGGGCGATGTCAGAGGAGGAGCCAGGCTCCCTCACGCGGGGCCCGGGCGGCCAGGGGTCTGGCCGCGCCGCCCCTGCGTGTGGGGCCCTGGTGGCCCCCCTCCTACTCCTCTTCGGAACTCTGGAAGCTTCCGGGTAAAATAAGACTTCAGGAACTTGTTTCGTCCAATTCCGAGAATATTTCCTGTGTATCACTTCTGAAACACAAAAACAGCAGAAAACAGGGAACTGGCACTGTGGCAACTCGTTAATAGGTTAGTTCCGGAAAATGCATAAAAGTGCCACTAAGTGTAACGAAACAATAGGCAAATGGTGTAAACACAAGCATGGAGCATCAAAAATTATAGATACGTTGGAGACGCATCAAGCATCCCCAAGCTTAACTCCTGCTCGTCCTCGAGTAGGTAAGTGATAACAAAAGAATAATTTTTGAGGTGACATGCACCTACACAATCTTGATCATATATGTAAGCATTTGTGAGCTAGGATCATAAGAACTTAAAACATGGGCATGAAGATATAATCATGATAATAAGAACTTAGCAACCATGTTGTAAACATGCAAATGAACACAAACAAACGATCATGAAAATGAAAAAATGAAAGTCAAACGTGTGTTCAAATCATAAGGAAAAATATACAAATGGTTTTCAGCTTGTCCTTCAAAGAGAGCAAAACATAAATGCATAGGACACCTTCAAGTTTAAGAGGGCGACTAGATACAAATAATTTAAGAACAAGTGAAACCAATCATCATGAATCAATCAATGAACTTTGGGATAATGCATATCACACTAAGAATGACAACTATGCTCTCTTAATGGTGCATAAAGAAAGAAGGTGGTGACTCAAATAAAAGTAAAAGAAAGGCCCTTCGCAGAGGGAAGCAGTGATTGCAAGTTTTATAACCTTCAAAAATTATGGTACTTACCGGCTTTGAGCTCTCATTGCCCCCATCATAAGCATCTTGAATGGTTAAAGTTAATGCGAGAACAATTATGATGCATATGCTTGACAAATCATAAGTTGAAGACCTCGTGCCCCGTGAATACGAGTACCCAAACCTCATGCTACTTTACTTAGAGTCCCAAGCAAGGCTCTTGTCATTGTAAATATATGCATATCATTGAGAACCGCCAATGGGGTACCTCCGTGCCCGATGACATGGAACAAGCCCACACCAAAATGACAGGACAAGCAGACAATGAACACCTCGACATCTCTTTTATTTGCCTTTTGTTTAGCTTTTTATTGTGAGATGCGTCGTCGAATGTTCACCATGGGTATGCTGCAAATTTCCACCATGAATAATGCATGGCTTAGATTGGCGGCCCGGCGTTTCCCTAACACATATACAAACTCCATGATCCCTACAAGATTCCCAATTCATTTCACACCGCGGGCATCCATAGACAAAAGATCACGATATCAACTCAAATAAGAAGTGCAATGTTGAAAGCTTGCCCCATGACAGCATGGATGGGCTAGAATCCAACTTACAACTTGCAAGCATAACAACTCAACATAAGAGACCACAATGTCAAATTTTTAAGAACAGGAAAAAGTAAAGTGTGCCTTCCGGTTCGTGAGAGCTTTACTGACCGAATTTCGCATAACACTGGTAAGAGTTTAATTTGAAGAAAAAATAAAAGCAAGTCAAATTTACTTGGAATAGCAAATTGCTAGTAGGTATATATGGTGGACACAATGGAATACTTTGGCTTTTAGGAGTTGGATGCACGAGTAGAGCTCATACTCAGTACAAGGCGAGGGCTAGCAAAAGACTGGGAGCGACCAACTAAGAGAGCAATAATGGCCATAATCATGCAAAGCGACAAAGCGACATTAAAAGAAGCATACGATGGCATCAAAAGTCAAAAACTAAATGATCATGAAGGCTATTGGCGACTTTGTAAGAGTCTAACATGTGTGAGCATGCGCCAAGTCAACCCAAATAAAGCATCAAGGAGAAAACCAAAATAATGCTTCCATACAATAAAAACAACGCATGATTTTTTCAAAGGCTCAATAAGCAATCTCAGTTATTTGAGACAAGTCATGCTACAACAAAACAACTAAGCATACTATCAAAAAGACATCAAGCATGACATGAAAAAGCCTAAGCCGCAGTCTACACAAGCTCCTTCTTGTACCACTATTTTGCATAAAGCTTTTTCTCTTTTCCAACACCATTTGAAATTTTTACAAACACCTCTTTTGATGAAAACCAATAAAGATCAGAGGCAAAAATACACCTTGATGAAAAGATATGACAAGGTCTGAACGCAAATCAAGGCGAAAACGAAAACCAAAAGCAGTAGCAGAAAAAGAAGAACACTCGATTTTTAATAAGAGTGAAAACTAGAGCGTTCTTTGCAAATGAAAACGAGGCAACTTCTCCAAAAGAAATTTGTTGGGGTCCAACCATTTATTGCAGCAAACAAACAAACTAAACCAACTAAGAAAACTAAAACAATTGACGCTCCAAGAAAAACACATAGTGCATGAAGCAATAAAAATATAGTGTTTTGAAAGGTGACCTGATTTTTGCAGATGAAGAAGGGGTGCCTTGGGGGCATCCCCAAGCTTTGACGCTTGTACTTCTTGGATATTTCTTGGGGTGATGCATGGGCATCCCCAAGCTTGAGCTTTTGTCCATTCTTCAACTCATCTCATCATTCTCCAATCCCTACACTTGAAAACTTCCTTCATACAAAACTAAACACAATTCTATTAGCAACATTAGTGTAAGCATAACATATAATCAATCCTCTATTTGCTTCAGGTTTCAACTCAAAACCACCACATATATAGCAAATACTACTGTAGCAACCTCCCCAAAAGTTCCATGATCAAAAGAACTCAAAAGAAAGCGATAAAGTGGCAAACACAAATATTGGCAGAAATCTGTCAAAACTGAACAGCTGACAAAGGTCGAATTTTTTAGGGATTTTCTGTTGCTCAAATCAAAAAGTGTTCTACTAACAAAAGTTTGGATATAATCTGGGGCATATGCACAAGAAATCTCAGGTCCAAAAGATAAACAGAGAATTTTCACGAATTTTTACGGTGCAGCACCGAAAAGAGTTTCAGGACAGCAACATCCCCAAATCTTTACCTCACTCAAATTAGAGGCTTCTCTTGGCACAAAAATGAAATAAACAAGATAAGGAGCGGTCATTACAGTAGTAATGACTTCCAAGACTCAAATAAAAGAAAAAGTACTGAAAAGAAAATATTGGGTTATCTCCCAAGAGTGCTTTTCTTTAACGCCTTTGAGCTAGGCGCAGAAAATTGTGAATCAAGTAATATCAAGTGATGAAGCATCAAGCTCATAATTTTCTCTAAGAATAGAGTCAAAAAGTAATTTCTTTCTTTTCCCAGGGAAGTGTTCTATACCTTTCTTTAGTGGGAATTGATATTTAATGGTGCCTTCCCTCATATCAATGATGGCACCTACAGTTCGAAGAAAGGGTCTTCCCAAAATAATAGGACATGAAGCATGGCATTCAACGTCCATAACAACAAAATCAACGGGGACAAGGTTATTGTTAACCACAATAAGAACATCATTAATTCTTCCCAAAGGTTTCTTCTTAGCAACACCAGCAATAGGAACATCAAAATAACACTTTTCAAGTGGTGGTAACTCAAGCATGTCATAAATCTTTCTAGGCATGATAGAAATACTAGCACCTAGATCACATAAAGCATGGCAATCATAACCATTAACATGCATATCAATGATCGGTTCCCAACCATCTTCTAACTTCTTGGGAACAGAGGCTTTTTGCTTCAACTTTTCATCCCTAATCTTTATGAGAGCATTGGTAATATGCTTAGTAAAAGCAATATTTAGAGAACTAGCATTGGGAGTCAAAGCAAGCTTTTGCAAGAACAAAATTACTTCGGATATATTGCAGCCATCAACATCAAAATCATTAAAAGAAATAGAGCTATCATCTCCCACACTCCAAAAAAATTCAGCACTCTTTTGAGAAAAAGTTTTGGCAGTTTTAGGCTTTTTAACACAAGGAGTGGGAGTTTTCTCTACACCAATCAAAGTAAGAGGATTGCTAGCATTAGGAGCAACATCATTAGAGGTAGTAATGGTACATACCTTCATCTCTCTAGCCATCTCATCTTCTCTTTCCCACCTGGCATGCAATTCTGCTAACAATCTAATATTTTCATCAATTCCAACTTGGATAGCATTAGCGGTAGCAAAAACATTGTTCTCTTTCACATCATTAGGCAACACTTTTAATTTCAGAAGTTCAACATCATGAGCAAGGCTATCAACTTTAGAAGCAAGAATATCAATTTTGCCTAACTTTTCCTCAACAGACTTGTTAAAAGCAGTTTGCTTACCGATGAAGTCCTTGAGCATTACCTCAAGCTCGGAGGGCGCGGCCCTAGTGTTGTTGTAGGAATTACCATAAGAGTTACCATAACCATTACCATTGGTAGAAGGATACGGCCTATAATTGTTACTAGCAAAATTGTTCCTATAAGCATTGTTGTTAAAATTATTGTTTCTAATGAAATTCACATCAACTTGCTCTTCTTGAGCAACCAGAGAGGCCAAATGAACATTATTAGGATCAACATGAGTCCTATCATTAGCAAGCATAGCCATAATGGTATCAATCTTATCACTTAAGGAAGAGGTTTCCTCAACAGAATTTACCTTCTTACCTTGTGGAGCTCTCTCGGTGTGCCATTCGGAATAATTTACCATCATGTTGTCAAGTAGCTTCGATGCGGCGCCCAAGGTAAGGGACATAAAAGTGCCTCCAGCAGCTGAATCAAGTAGGTTCCTTGAAGAAAAATTCAGTCATGCATAAAAAGTTTGGATAATCATCCAAGTAGTCAGTCCATGAGTGGGGCAATTCTTTATCATAGATTTCATTCTTTCCCAAGCTTGAGAAACATGTTCATTATCAAACTGAGTAAACTTCATAATATTGCTATGCAGAGATATAATCTTAGCAGGAGGATAGTATCTACCAATAAAAGCATCCTTACACTTAGCCCATGAATCAATACTATTCTTAGTCAAAGACAGCAACCAATCTTTAGCTTTTCCTCTCAAAGAAAAAGGAAACAACTTGAGCTTAATAATATCACTATCAACATCCTTATATTTCTGCATCTGACATAGCTCAACAAAATTGTTGAGATGAGCTGCAGCATCTTCAGTACTAGCACCAGAAAATTGCTCTTTCATAACAAGGTTCAATAAAGCAGGCTTAATCTCATAAAAGTTTGCAGCAGTAGGAAGTGGTGCAATAGGAGTGCAGATAAAATCACTATTGTTTGTGCTAGTAAAGTCACACAACTTGGTGTTTTCAGGATTGGCCATTTCAGCAAAACGAAAGTAAACAAGTAAAAATAGCTACCAAGGATTCTAAATTTTTTTTTCGGGTTTTTGATATAAAAAGATGCAGGTAAAATAAATAAAGTAAACCAAAACAATAACAAAGTAAAGGATGTGTGTGCGAAAAACTCCCCTCGCAGAAGTCTTCTCTTCCTCCCTGGCAACGGCGCCAGAAAATTAGCTGCTGCTTGTTGATGGCGCCAGGAAATTACTGATGGTGCCAAGTTGATGTGGAAGCAGACTGTCCTTGTGCGTGGTGGATAACCAGCCCATTGGGAACCCCAAGAGGAAGGTATGATGAGTATAGCAGCTAGTCTTCCCTCAGTTAAGAAACCAAGGTTTAATATCGTTCAGGAGAGGAGAGACAGCGACGACTGAAGGTGATGCAGACTGGCTTAATAACACTCCAACAAGGGCGCCGTTTAACGATACTTGTTGACTCATCTTCGGCCAATAGCAACGCGGAACCTGCACACAACACAACCAAGTACTTTGTTCCCAACTTGCGATGAGGTTGTCAATCTCACCGGTTTGCTTGAAACAAAGGTTATGAGCGTATCGAGTGGAAAACAATATAGTATGCGAGTAAAGTAAATAATACGAGTAAAGTAAACAGGTGATAGCAATATGATGGAAATAGGACCGGGATCCACAGTTCACTAGTGGTGTCTCTCCATAAGATAAAATAACACATGCTGGGTAAACAAATTACAGTTGGGCAATTGATAGAATAGAGATAAACGTGATATGTCAAGAAGATCACTATGAGATTTACTCTGGGCATTACAACAAAATACATAGACCGCCATCCAACTGCATCTATGACTAATAATCCACTTGTGGTGAATCAATCCGAGAACTCCACAAGTATTAAGTTGCGAACAACAGATAATTGCATTAAGCAAAGTGTGTAATGTAAACAAAGCATATGCCCTTGAGCATATGAATGTTGTTTTCTCCCTAGTAGCAATAGCACATCTACCACCTTAGAGGTTTCTGTCACTCCCCCAGGTGAAATAGAGGCATGAACCCACTATCGAGCATAAATACCCCCTCTTGGAGTCACTAGCAACTACTCGGCCAAGATAGCTACTAACAACGGAGAGCATGCAAGATCATAAACAACATAGAGATAACAAAAGATATAATTCAGTACAGCAACTTAATCATAAACACCAATATTCATCGGATCCCAACAAACCAAACATGTAGAATTACATAACGGTGATCTCAATCATGTAGGGCAGCTCATGAGATCTAAACATGAAGCACATGGTGGAGAAGACAACCATCTAGCTACTGCTATGGATCCATAGTCCAAGGTAGACTACTCACTCATCGCTCCGGAGGCAAGCATGGCGATGAAGAAGACCTCCGGTGGCGATTCCCCTCTCCGGCAGGGTGCCGGGAAGAGCTTCTGGACCCTCCCGATCTTCGGGTCGACGGTGGCGACGGATCGCAATGTGTTCTGGAAATCTGATCGGGTAATTAGGTTTTTTCCGTCGGGGGGTCTTTATAGGCGAAGGGGCGATGTCAGAGGAGGAGCCAGGCTCCCTCACACGGGGCCCGCGTGGCCAAGGGTTTGGCCGCGCCACCCCTGCGTGTGGGGCCCTGGTGGCCCCCTCCTACTCCTCTTCGGATCTCTGGAAGCTTCCGGGTAAAATAAGACTTCAGGAACTTGTTTCGTCCAATTCCGAGAATATTTCCTGTGTATCACTTCTGAAACACAAAATAGCAGAAAACAGGGAACTGGCACTGTGGCAACTCGTTAATAGGTTAGTTCTGAAAAATGCATAAAAGTGCCACTAAGTGTAACGAAACAATAGGCAAATGGTGTAAAAATAAGCATGTAGCATCAAAAATTATAGATACGTTGGAGACGTATCACTGGGCCGCGCCCCCCTGTGGTGTGGCTGGCCCCTGGCCCCCCTCCGTCTCATCTTCGGTTTTCGTGAAGCTTCGGTAAAAATAGGAGGTTTGGTTTTTGTTTCGTCCAATTCTGAGAATATTTTCTATGTAACTTTTCTGAAACACAAAAACAGCAAAAAACAGGGAACTGACACTGTGGCATCTTGTTAATAGGTTAGTTCCTGAAAATGCATAAAAATGCCACGAAGTGTAACAAAACTCAAAGCAAATGGTGTAAGAACAAGCATGGAGCATCAAAAATTATAGATACATTTGAGACATATCAAGTATCCCCAAGCTTAACTCCTGCTCGTCCTCGAGTAGGTAAGTGATAACAAAAGAATAATTTTTGAGGTAACATGCACCATCACAATCTTGATCATCTATGTAAGCATTGAGTGCTGGGATCAAAAGAACTTAAAACATGGGCATAAAAGACATAATCTTGACAATAAGAAACTTAGCAACCATGTTATAATATGAAAAGAAACACAAATAAAAGATCATGAATAATGAAACAATGAAAGTCAAACGTGTGTTCAAATCATATGGAAAACATAGCAAATAGTTTTCAGCTTGTCCTTCATGGAATAGCAAAACATAAATGCATATGACACCTTCAAGTTTAAAAGGGCGACTAGATACAAATAATTTAAGAACAAGTGAAACCAAAATAATGAATCAATCAATGATAACTTTGGAACAATGCACATTAAACTCAGAATAGCAACTATGCTCTCTTAGACGGTGCATAAAGGTAGAAGGTGGTGACTCAAAATAACAGTAAAAGAAAGGCCCTTCGCAGAGGGAAGCAGTGATTGCAAGTTTTATAAACCTTCAAAAATTATGGTACTTACTAGCTTTGAGCTCTCATTGCCCCCATCATAGGCATTTTGAATGGTTAAAGTAAATGCAATAACATTTATGAGTATATGCTTGACAAATCATAAGTTGAAAACCTTGTGTCCCGTGAAGTACGAATACCCAAACCTCATGATACTCGACTTAGGGTCCCAAGCAAGCTCTTGTCATTGTAAGTATATGCGTATCATCGAGAACCGCCAATGGGGTACCTTCGTGCCCGATGACATGGAACAAGCCCACATCAAAATGACAGAACAAACAGGCAATGAACACCTCGGTATCTCTTTTATTTACCATTGGTATAGCTTTTTATTTTGAGATACGTCGTCAAATGTCCACTATGGGCATGCTGTAAATTTCCACCATGAATTATGCATGGCTTAGATTAGCGGCTCAGACGTTTCTCTAACACATATACAAACTCCATGATCCCGCAAGATTCCCAACTTGTTTCACATCGCGAGTATCCATAAACAAAAGATCACGATATCAACTTAAATAAGAGAAGTGCAATGTTGAAAGCTTTCCCCATGATGGCATGGTGTGGCTAATTTCCAACTTACAACTTACAAGCATAACGTCAACATAAAAGAGCCACAATGTCAAATTTTTAAAAGCGAGAAAAATAAAGTGTGCCATCAGGTTCATGAGAGCTTTACTGACTAATTTTTGCATAACACTGATAAGAGTTTAATTCGAAGGATAGATAAAAGCAAGTCAAATATACTTGGAATAGCAAATTGCTAATAGGTATGTATGGTGGACACATTGGCATAACTTGTTTTTTGAGAGTTGGATGCACGAGTAGAGCTCATACTCAGTAAAAATAAGGGCTAGCAAAAGACTGGGAGCGACCAACTAAGAGAGCAAAAACGGTCATAATCATGCATAGCGACAAAACATCATCAAGAGAAGCATAAAATGGCATTAAAAGTCAAAAACTAAATGATCATAGAGGCGTATGGCGACTTGTTAAAGTCAAACATGTTGTAAGCATGCGTCAAGTCAACCCAAATAAAGCATCAAAGGAGAAAATTAAATTAATGCTTCCGTATAATAAAAACAATGTATGGTTTTTTTAAAGGCTCATTAAGCAATCTCAGTCATTTGAGACAAGTTATGCTACAACAAAAATCACTAAGCATATTGATACGTTGCAAACGTATCTATAATTTTTGATGCTCCATGCTTGTTTTACACCAATTACTTTATGTTTTGTCTACACTTTGTGGCATATTTATGATTTATTTGGACTAACCTACTAATAGTTGCAAAAGTGCACAATGTTCTTGTTTTATACTTTGATGTGTAGGAATTACCAAAAATACATGTGGAAACCTTGTTGCAGTCAAATTGGGACTTTCCAGAAATCTGTGTTAGAATATTTTTCGAAGATGGTCACGTTACGGGTTGAAGACGGCGTCAAACGAAAAAATCTCCAATTACAAAGTTGTAGGGAATTTCACGGCGAACATTCTGGACATAAAATTCACCTGATTCTGAGTCCGGACGGCTGAGATAAGCCCGCTCTATTGCGGCCTAAGATGGAGAGACGGGAATCCGAGAGACTATAAAGGGAGGAACCCTAGCCATGGTTTGTGAAAGTTGGTGGGCACCTGATAGAATCGGTTAGCCATGGTTTGTGAAAGGAAAAAAGGTGGGGAGGAGTGCCAAGCTTTACAAAAGAACAGCAAAGTGCCAATCCCTCTCTCAAAAACTTGCTTACTTTTTGTATGGAAGATAGTAAGAACCCCATTGCTAGTCGTTGACAAAGACAACCACCTCTCAAAACCCAGTTTTTATCTCTCTATTTTATAAATACTAGTAATCAAGCACGTGCACATGCACGTTATGTATAATTAAGTGAATAAGTCATTGTCTCTTCAAAAAAAAAACATAGACATGTCTTGATTTATTTTTCTTCTAAGATAAGTCTAAATTAATGGAAGACACTTATTACCAGCAACTTCTTATAAAATCATCCCTCTTCTGTCCACAATAACTTAGCATGCCAGGCTTCAATTTTTGTCTTTATAAGTTGCAGCATTTCCTTCATTCTCTTAAAAGGTCATCTACAAAAAATACTGACATGTCAGGGCTATTTGTAGAGACTAAATCCACACTTGAATAGTGAAATTATAGGACGTACTCCATGCCCAGCTTGACCGTGCCGCTGGAGTAATCGTGCATATGGCACATCCATAATCCCACCTGAGCCAAGATGATAATATGCAAGCCAAGATGGGTAACAACAGTGCAAGGAGCATACACAGTACTGAATAAATGTAGTAATCAGAAAATACGGTTATGTAAGAAACCCCCAATACTATCTTAAACAGCAATATATTAAAGTACCGATCAGTGACTCTTGCTGGAGACAGACATCGCGTCACAAATAACAAATTCAGTAAGACACTTCCTTTTCTGAGTTCCTGGTTGAATCAAATATACACAAGGACATGGTCCCTAAAAAAATTATTCTCTGATATCTTCTGCAACTGAACCGCAAATCAGCCAAAATACGCTCGCACGACATACAAAGCTAGACGGATGTGCATGCAAGCGTCCATCAGCTAGCGATTGCGTTAGAGGCAGCCGTGATTAGCTAGCTGTATTTTGTCATGCAATTATTTTTTTGTCGCTGAAGCGCCTGTGCAAGCGCCTTGGATTGAAGACGCAAACTTATGAAACTCAGTACTCCCAAAAAATTATAGAAATACACTAAAGAACAAAGCTAGAACAGAAGAACAGAGCACCAGTTTATTTCCAGTAGCAGTGGAGTTGGGGACAAAGCGACACCCCAGGCGGCCGAGATGACTTGCAGCGCCCAAGTCCGCGGAAGAGAACGGCGTCTTGTCGGAGCTCCTGAACTGCATCCTCGACAGGTGAAGCGGACGGCGACGATGGGGCGCTCCCACGACGGAATATAGCTGGGTTCCGTGTGCATGGTTTCTGCTTGCACGGCGGAGATCGGGACCCTCTCATGCGTGCTGGGACAGGTCCGGCGACCTCACGTGCGTGCTGGACGGCGGTGGCGTGCGCGGCGGCGGCCTCGCGTGCTTGGTGAGCGGCGGCGTGCACGGAGGCGACCTCGCGGGCGTGCCCCGCGTGCGTGCGGGACGGCGACCTCGCGGGCGTGCTGGACTGCGGCGTGCTGGGCGGCAGCGTGTAAGCTAGGCGGCAACCTTGCGGGCGTGCTGGACGGCAGCGTGCTGGGCGTCGGCGTGAGCGGCGAGGGCGGCGACCTCACGGGCATGGTGGGCAGCGACCTCACGGGCATGGTGATGGTGGACGGTGACCTCACGGGCATGGTGATGTTGGACGGTGACCTCACGGGCATGGTGGATGGCGACCTTGCGGTCGTGCTCGGCGGTGGCGTGCGCGGCGACCACGCCGGCGACGGGCTCAGACAACGTGGGCGTGTGGCGGCGTGACGGGTTTGGGAAGAAGCCGTGCCCGTTTCCGTGTTAGGCAGCTTGCGGAGATCGTGGGTTGACCGGTTGGTTAAGGGGTGATTAGCCCTAAACGCAAATCGTACATCATTAAATAAATCTGAGACGTTAGATTTAGAGGTCTGTACGGTCCAGATCCTCCGGATCTGTCACTCTCGCTTCTTTTATATTGGTATAGAAAAAGCTCTAGCACATATTTAATCACTGCTTTCCTCTGCGAAGGGCCTTTCTTTACTTTTATGTTGAGTCTCCACCTTCTACCTTTATGCACCATCTAAGAGAGCATAGTTGTCATTCTGAGTTTAATGTGTATAGTCCCAAAGTTTATTATAGATTGATTTCGTTGACAAAGACAACCACCTCTCAAAACCCAGTTTTTATCTCTCTATTTTATAAATGAAAAGCTCTAGCACATGTTTAATCACTGCTTTCCTCTGCGAAGGGCCTTTCTTTACTTTTATGTTGAGTCTCCACCTTCTACCTTTATGCACCATCTAAGAGAGCATAGTTGTCATTCTGAGTTTAATGTGTATAGTCCCAAAGTTTATCATAGATTGATTTATGATTATGGTTTCACTTGTTCTTAAATTATTTGTATCTAGTCACCCTTTTAAACTTGAAGGTGTCCTATGCATTTATATTTTGCTATTCCATGAAGGACAAGCTGAAAACTACTTGTTATGTTTTTTCATATGATTTGAATACACGTTTGACTTTCATTGTTTTATTATTCATGATCTTTTGTTTGTGTTTTTCTTTTCATGTTATAACATGGTTGCTAAGTTTTTATTGTCAAGATTATGTCTCTTATGCCCATGTTTTAAGTTCTTTGATCCCAGCACTCAATGCTTTACTTAGATGATCAAGATTGTGATGGTGCATGTTACCTCAAAAATTATTCTTTTGTTATCACTTACCTACTCGAGGACGAGCAGGAGTTAAGCTTGGGGATGTTGATATGTTGCAAACGTATCTATAATTTTTTATGCTCCATGCTTGTTTTACACCAATTACTATATATTTTGTCTACACTTTGTGACACTTTTATGATTTATTTGGACTAACCTACTAATAGTTGCAAAAGTGCACAATATTCTTGTTTTACACTTTGATGTGTAGGAATTACCAAAAATATAAGTGGAAACCTTGTTGCAGTTAAATTGGGACTTTCCAGAAATCTGTGCCAGAACTTTTTTCGAAGATGGTCACGTTATGGGTCGAAGACGGCGTCAAACGAAAAACTCTTCAATTACAAAGTTGTAGGGAATTTCACGACGAACGTTCTGGATATAAAATTCACTTGATTCCAAGTCCGGACGGCAGAGATAAGCCTGCTCCATTGCGGCCCAAGATGGGGAGATGGGAATCTGAGAGACTATAAAGGGAGGAACCCTAGCTCGTGGGAGATATCTCCACCCACAAATTTGCAGCCACCAGAGCCACGTTTTCGCCTCCCCCATGAATCTCATCTCCATGGGGGAGGGCTCCCATGAAGCCATGAAGAAAGGGGGCTAATGGGCGGTGCTCCCCCATGATGCCGGCGGCGGGGAAGGAGTCCCCCGCGCCGTCGCCCGTGCCGCCGCCGCCGCCCGCGCCCTCGCTGCTCCTCTCCACCATCTTCACCGCTATCTCTATCACATATGCAGTGGTTCATCCTCCCACACACCTCTGTACCGTCCTATGTAAACATGGTGTTTGATGCTATAATATTTATCCTATGATCTATGTCATGTTTCTATAGTTTATTTGTTCTTAGATTAATTTGTTGAATGTCTTTGGTTCATTAGAATTGTATGTTGATATGGTACTGTCCTTTGGTGTCCATTATATTTATACGCGCATTGATTAAACATCTTAGGGTTAGTAGTATGTGCAAAAGAAAGGGGGTAGTTCTGTCGGAGTGACAGAAACCTGAGGACACGAACCGGAACGTTGCACGTATGGGAGTAAGAGGACCATTAGCTTAAAGCTATGGTTGGGGAAACATTAATGCATTGTTAGTAGTTACGGATGTTTGCTAATAATCCAATCATAAGTACTTGTAATCCCAAGTAGCGGAGCACATGTAGATTTAGCCTCTCCCACATAGAAAACTGCATCAAAGACAATGAACCCGATTTATTCACTAATTGAACTTAGACAAAGCCACCACTATTACCACCACTTTTCCACACTCATGGTACTGTTAGTTTATGGTTACTTAGTATATTTTATTGCTGCAGCACTAACAATTACTTTCTTGTATTTTTTTATCTTGCAAAGCTATCTGTCATACCCGTATTGTTGCTCAAGTTTTATTTCCTAGATAATGCAAATGTTTAGTGTGTGTAGAGTTATATCAGTGGTTGATAGAACTTGAGAGAATATTTATTCTACCTTTAGCTCCTAGTTGGGTTCGACACTCTTACTTATCGGAAAGGCTACACACGATTCCCTATACTTGTGGGATATCAAGACCTTTTCTGGCGCCGTTGCCGGGGAGCAATAGCGTGTGGGTGAATATTCTTGTGTGCACTTGTTTGCTTTATCTCTAAATAGTTTTTACTTCTAATTTTAAGTTGTTCTCTATCTTATATGGATAGGGAATGCGAATTACAAAAAAAATTAGTTGTACTTGTTACCTAAAAACATTTTCAAAAAGGAAAGTGATTGGAAAGATGAGTAATGGTTAAGTGGGGGTCGACCTTGAACACTTGTGTTCATGCCTATGAAACCGAAATAACTCTTTCCATGGAAGATTTTCAGTTAAAAACTTGTACATATTGTGTATATCTATTATATTATTAAAACAACTAACAATCAACGGTGGAGATTGATCACCCTAAAATTAAGATGTCTCGATGGCTTAGATTTACCATCAACCACGGCACACACACGTTTGCAGTTTCCGTGTGAGACGTATTCAAGCTAGACTTCAAGGCACGCACGTTTGCAATATTCATGTGAGACGTATTCAAGCTGGACTTCAAGACAGTCAAGTTTACAATCTCCATGGAAGTCGTATAGAAGCTGGACTATGATTGATTAATTAATAGAGTCCGGCAAGCTGTGTATCACACAAGGATACGAAAGCCACGTGAATTGAGGTAGAGCCGGCGGTAGTAGAAGCAACGGCAGCTGGCCTTCATCCGCAGACCACAGGCGCTGGTGCAGAAGACGAGCAGCTCCGAGCCTGGTGGTCGTGCATGGCTGCCCAGCGGCGGGCAGGTGAAACCAATCTGGAGCCGATGGAGCTTTGCACATCTGTCAGGGAACCACTCGAACAAGTCCGGCGATTATGAAAAACCAGCTGATTGGAAAACAAGTCGGTGGCGATCAAAATCAACGCTAGGAGAGGACCAGCAGCAAACCGGGAAGAAATCGAGGCAAACGCAGCTTAGAGAAGTCGATACGGACTAAAAAGGAATCGCCCGGCGACAACTGAATCAATCTCAGTCTATCGAAGCGATTAGACGAACGACGGAGATGGATAACAACAAACGCGGTCAACACACCAACGAGATGGATAGCGGCGATATTCGAGAGGAGGCCGTCAGCATGAAACACTCAACCAGAAGCTGGAAGGCATCACAGAATAGCTGCATGGCCAGCAGCTGTAAATCATATTAGCATGCACACAGCGACGACAGCAATCCCTCTGAATTGTCGGCAAGGTTAGGTATAGACGAACAGGCCGGCAATGGCGATATCAATCAGGCGACATGTGACGGCGGCCAAAGTCAATGTGCAGGTTAGATCGATGGCGACTCTAGGCGTCAGAAGTACCACGACGGAAGCTTTATATTCTGATCCATGAGTGTCAACTCGAGTTTAGAGTCCAATTTGATCGGAAGTATTCAGTTGAACTGACCATTCAAACCATAAAGTGCATGCGTCCTGTCCTCTCCTTGAATTAACATGCACTGCATCTGCATCCATTGGTAAACAGAAGGTTATCTCCCACAAAGCCTGGAGGCTATGGACTGGATGCATGGTATGGAAATAGAGTAAAGTCAGCCAATCATGATACGCACATTAGCTCGCCGACGGCGTCGAGCAAGAAAATGCTCATAGGCCGACCGGTATGGTGCCATAGTCTACTAACACAAGACAAAAACTTTCATAAGGAGCCATTGCACATACGCTTTAGATGTATACGGAATCAGGATAAAAAAACTAGAGATTAATAAGAAAGTCTATGATTTCGTAAGAGACTGCATTGACATGGATGCCTATCCTGTTGCTATTCCAAGGTCTTATCCAACAACTAAATGCGACACATTTAGTGTTCTCTAAGCGCTACCCCGAACAAGTACTTTTTGGTACAAAACAATTTTTTATATAAACTTACTGATCTATGCTTACACCCAATCGTATAGTGAGAACTAGACATGGTACCGTTTAGCCAAAAGGCTAATTATTAGCTTTTTTTAGATGGCTAACTATTAGCTATACGAGAGAAGCACGCATGGCAACACATAGTACTACTATATCTAGCCGCGCAAATTGCGCAGGCCATCCAGCTAGTTGTATATATTGTACATATTCCTCTGTACCATAAAAGTAAAGTGATAATTGTAGTTCCTAGTCACTTGGAAGTTGATAGTTTTGCTTTGCTGTTCAAAAATAGATTTTCTGTGCTTCACCGTATAAAATGTTTAAAATCACCAGAATGTGATATTGACCTGAAATTTATTGAGTGCAAAGTAATGCTTATTATCTTTTTTTTCATCAGACTAACTTTTTCTGATTTGAGTTACATAGCTGTCTCAAAAAATTAGATTTTCACCGACTGTTCTGTTTAGACAGATTTATGTGCTTCACTATAAAAAATCGTGAAAAATCTCAGAATAGTGTTTTGATCTAAAAAAATTGTGCATAAACCTGAGATTATGATCTGTCTTTCTTTAGTTTGGAGTTTTTTGATTTGAGCTACTTAACTATCTCTTTGAGTGTCATCTTTACAGACTGTTCAGTTTTGACAGATTTCTTAGTTTATTCAATATTGTACTTGGTGTTATTAGTTTCATTAGTTTTTCGACGGACGATGGAAATCATGAATACCTTAGTATATATAGTGGATAATGTTGAGTTTATATTATGAAACTTGTCAATGCTTGAACATTAGTGGATTTTACTTAATGAGTACTAACCCTACTAATGAGTTTTGTGAAGTTTTATGTGGATGTAGCTTATAAGTTCTAATCAATATGGTGATATGAGATGAACAAGAAGACAGAAGATCTCAAGCTTGGAGATGTCTAGGTGCATCCCAAGAATATTTCCAAGAAGATACAATCATCTAAGCTTGGGGATGCCCGAGTCATCCCCCTATTCATCAACTAACATGAGATTGTCTCCTTCATACTCTATATTACGCATCCACATGATATGCATTGTGTTAACTTGTATATTAATTGCTTTTATATGTCTTGGTTTTATCTTCTTTAATTTTATTAAGCTTTTTATTTTGTTTCTATTGCTTCTTTACTTTCATTTATAAATTGAAAACAACAAAAATAGTTCCTTTTGTTTTGCTTCTTTGTTTAGTTCTCTACTTTGCGCCTAGCTCAAAGGCGTTAAAGAAAAGCACTCTTGGGAGATAACCCAATGTTTTACTTTCAGTTCTTTTTCTTTTATTTGAGTCTTGGAAGTTATTACTACTGTAATGACCTCTCCTTATCATTTTTATTTCATTTTTTGTGCCAAGAGAAGCCTCTAATTTGAGTGAGGTAAGATTTGGGGATGTTGCTGTCCTGAAATAGATTTCGGTGCTGCACCATAAAAATTCGTGAAAATTCTCTGTATATCTTTTGGACCTGCGATTTCTTATGCATATGCCCCAGGTTATATCCAAACTTTTATTAGTTTAACACTTTTTGATTTGAGCAACAGAAAACCCTCTAAAAATTTGACCTTTGTCAGCTGTTCTGTTTTGATATATTTCTGCCATTATTTGTGTTTGCCGCTCGATCGCTTTCTTGTTGAGTTCTTTTGATCACGAAACTTTTGGAGAAGTTGCTGCAGTAGTATATGCTTTATATGTGGTGGTTTTGAGTTGAAACCTGAAGCAAAAATGGTTGATTCAATGTTATGCTTACACTAATGTTGCTAATAGAATTGTGTTGAGTTTTGTAAGGAAGTTTTCAAGTGAAGGGATTGGAGAATGATGAGATGAGTTGAAAAATAGACAAAAGCTCAAGCTTGGGGATGCCCACACACCCCAAGAAATATCCAAGAGATACAAGCGTTAAAGCTTGGGGATGCCCCCGAGGCACCCCTTCTTCATCGACAAAAATCAGGTCACCTTTCAAAACACTATATTTTTATTGCTTCATGCACTATGCGTTTTTCTTGGAGCGTCTTTACTTTAGCCTTCAGTTTTCTTTTATTTTGTTTGCTGCAATAAATGGTTGGACCCAAACAAATTTCTTTTGGAGGAGATATACTCGCTTTTCATTTGCCAATAACACTTGATGTTTACGCACGCGTCTGTTCTTGTAGACAGTGTTGGGCCTCCAAGTGCAGAGGTTTGTAGAACAGCAGCAAGTTTCCCTTAAGTGGATCACCCAAGGTTTATCGAACTCAGGGAGGAAGAGGTCAAAGCTATCCCTCTCAAGCAACCCTGCAATTACGATACAGAAAGTCTCTTGCGTCCCCAACACACCCAATACACTTGTCAGATGTATAGGTGCACTAGTTCGGCGAAGAGATAGTGAAATACAAGTAGTTGTGATGATTATGAGTAGTAACTATAATATGAAATAAGTATCGCTGCGAGCAAATATGTAACAAAACAGTAAGTAAACGGTGTGCAATGCTTAGAAACAAGGCCTAGGGATCATACTTTTACTAGTGGACACACTCCCAACAAATATAACATAATTGAACCAATAGATACTATCATCAATATGCAACTCAAAACAATTCTCTAATGGAAAACATACACTAATCATGCGTAGGGCTACGAAGCACTCCTCAAAGTCCGTATGTACCCAAACTAGATTGTCCCACACTATCACCTTGAACGCACTAGATGGTCCCAACAAACACCAACATTTCATAGAGACATTAACCAAAAAGATACACATGATGCACACACTAGTCACCTTTACACCATGATACGAGGTATCTCCGGAGAGTATAATAATAAAGCATAGGAGTAGCATAATATCTGAATAATAACATCTACCAATTCAACTAGATACAAAGCTCACGATCATATAAAGATCACATCATGGGAGAGAGAGGTGAACCACATAGCTACCGGTAGAGCCCTCAGCTCCACGGATGAACTACTCCCTCCTCATCATAGGAGACAGCAAGGTTGATGAAGATGGCGGTGAGGTCGATGGAGGCGGCAGAGACGGCGATGGAGACCGATGGAGATGGCCCCGGGGGCACTTCCCCATCCCGGCAGGGTGCCAGAACAGAGACTTCTATCCCCCGTAATTTGTCGACGGCGGCAGCGGAGCTGCGGAACTCTTTCAGGAAATTTGCCGACTCCCCTAGGGTTTTCCATCCCGAGGCTTTATATAGGCGAAGGGGCATCGTCAGGGGGCTGCCAGGGGCTCCTCACACATAGGGGGCGCGGCCAGGGCCTGGGCCGCGTAACCCTGGTGTGAGGGCAGCTCCTGGCCCCCCCGGCTCTCGTTTGGTCCTCGTCCTTCATCCGGGAAAAGTAAGACTTCTGGAACTTGTTTCATTCAATTCCGAGAATATTTACTGTGTAGCTTTTCTGAAACACAAAAACAGCAGAAAACAGGAAACTGGCATGTGGCATCTTATCAATAGGTTAGTTCTGGAAATCGCATAAAAACACCATGAAGTATAATGAAACACAAGGCAAATGGTGCAAAAATAAGCATAGAGCATCAAAAAATATAGATACGTTTGAGACGTATCAGCATCCCCAAGCTTAACTCCTGCTCGTCCTCGAGTAGGTAAGTGATAACAAAAGAAATAATTTTTGAGGTGACATGCACCATCACAATCTTGATCATATAGGTAAAGCATTGAGTGCTGAGATCAAAAAACTTAAAACATGGGCATGAAAGACATAGTCTTGATAATAGAAACTTAGCAACCATGTTATAACATGAAAATAAACACAAACAAAAGATCATGAATAATGAAACAATGAAATTCAAACGTGTGTTCAAATCATATGGAAAAACATAGTAAATGGTTTTCAGCTTGTCCCTCATGGAATAGCAAAACATAAATGCATAGGACACCTTCAAGTTTAAGAGGCACAAGTGAAACCATCGTCATGAATCAATCAATGATAAACTTTGGGACAATGCACATTATACTCAGAATGACAACTATGCTCTCTTAGACGGTGCATATAGGTAGAAGGTAGAGACTCAACATAAAAGTAAAAGAAAGGCCCTTCGCAGAGGGAAGCAGTGATTAAACATGTGCTAGAGCTTTTCATTTGTAAAACAGAGAGATAAAAATTGGTTTTGAGAGGTGGTTGTCTTTGTCAACGACTGGCAATGGGGTTCTTACTATCTTCCATAAAAAAATGAAGCAAGTTTTTGAGAGAGAGATTGGCACTTTTGTGCTCTTTTATAAAGCTTGGCACTCCTCCCCACCTTTTTTTCCTTTCTCAAACCATGGCTAACCAATTTCATTGGGTGCCCACCAACATTCACATACCATGGAGGAGTGCCTTTTTTCTTTCTTTTTTTCTCTTTTTTTTCTTTTTGGAATAAGACAATATGGGAAATAGCAAATCCGACCACTACGTCCCCATGAGCTGAAAACAATGTCACAAAATGAGAAGTATTTTGAAGGTTTTTTGAAAGGTAGCACATGAAAATTTACTTGGAATGGCTTACAAATACCATGCATAGGAATTTATAGTGGACACAATGGCAAACTTGGTTTTTACGAGTTGGATGCACGAGTAGAGCTCATACTCAGTACAAAATGAGGGCTAGCAAAAGACTGGGAGCGATCAACTAAGAGAGCAATAACGGCCATAATCATGCAAAGCGACAAAGCAACATTAAAAGAAGCATAAGATGGCATCAAAAGTCAAAAACTAAATGATCATAGAGGCTATTGGCGACTTTGTAAGAGTCTAACATATGTGAGCATGCGCCAAGTCAACCCAAATAAAGCATCAAGGAGAAAACCAAAATAATGCTTCCAAATAATTAAAACAACGCATGATTTTTTCAAAGGCTCATTAAGCAATCTCAGTTATTTGAGACAAGTCATGCTACAGCAAAACCACTAAGCATACTATCAAAAAGATATCAAGCACGGCATGCAAAAGCCTAAGCCGCAGTCTACACAAACTCGTTCTTGTACGACTTTTTTGCATAAAGCTTTTTCTCTTTTTCAACACCATTCAAACTTTTTATAACTACCTCTTTTGATGAAAACTAATAAAGATCAGAGGCAAGAATACACCTTGATGAAAAGATATAACAAGATCTGAATGCATATCAAGGCGAAAAATGCAAGCTAAATGCAGTAGCAGAAAAAGAGAACATTCGTTGAAACGATAAGAGTGAAAAACGGAGTGTTCTTGGCAAATGAAAAATGGAGCATGTCTCTCTCCAAACACATGATGTGATCCAAACATTTATTGCAGCAAACAAAGCAAAAGAAAACTGAAAACAAAAACAACTGACGCTCCAAGAAAAACGCATAGTGCATGAAGCAATAAAAATATAGTGTCTTTAAAGGTGACCTGATTTTTGCCGATGAAGAAGGGGTGCCTCGGGGGCATCCCCAAGCTTTGGCGCTTGTACTTCTTGGATATTTCTTGGGGTGATGCATGGGAATCCCCAAGCTTGAGCTTTTGTCTATTCTTCATCTCATCTCATCATTCTCCAATCCCTACACTTGAAAACTTCCTTCATACAAAACTAAACACAAAACTATTAGCAACATTAGTGTAAGCATAGCATTAAATCAACCCTTTTTGCTTCAGGTTTCAACCTAAAACCACCACATATAAAGCATATACTACTGTAGCAACTTCCCCAAAAGTTCCGTGATCAAAAGAACTCAAAAAGAAAGCGATAAAGCGGCAAACACAAATATTGGCAGAAATCTGTCAAAACAGAACAGCTAACAAAGGTCGAATTTTTTAGGTGTTTTTTGTTGCTCAAATCAAAAAGTGTTCAACTAATGAAAGTTTAGATATAACCTGGGGCATATGCACAAGAAATCGCAGGTCCAAAAGATATACAGAGAATTTTCAAGAATTTTTACGGTGTAGCACCAAAAACTATTTCAGGACAGCAACATCCCCAAATCTTACCTCACTCAAATTAGAGGCTTCCCTTGGCACAACAACGAAATAAAAAGGATAAGGAGAGTTCATTAAAGTAGTAATGACTTCCAAGACTCAAATAAAAGAAAAAGTACTGAAAATAAAACATTGGGTTATCTCCCAAGAGTGCTTTTCTTTAACGTCTTTGAGCTAGGCGCACTAATTTGCAAAGATGCTCATGTGGGCGCCATATAAGAGCTTGAGGCAAAGGCGCCATATAGGAACTTAAAGCAATAGAGAGCATCAAAAAGCAAGTATGGAACACATTTAAATCTAAACCACTTCCTATGAAAAATAGTCTTGTAAAGAGACAAGTCATGAAAGCGCAAAGCAAAAAAGCATAGGAAGGCAAAACAAGTACAACTTCAAGAATTGCAACATAAAGAGGGGAAACTCAATATTGTTGAGATCCATCAAACCATGTTTCCCTCTCTCATAATAACTTTCAGTAGCATCATGAATAGAACTAACAATATAACTATCACATAATGCATCCCTATCATGAGCCACATGCATAAAAGGATTAATACTCCCCACATGAACAATAGTAGTAGGAGCAGATTCAACAGAATAATTATTCTCATCACCATAATCATCAAAAATAGGAGGCATATTGTAATCATAACTAATTTTCTCCTCAAAAGTAGGTGAACTGAAAATATTATACTCATCATCGTAACCATCATAAACTAGAGGTTTAGTATCATCACAAGCTAGAGAACAACTATTTCGCAAAGTATATTCATCAAACATATCATCATAAGAAGGAACATGGATAGTACTAATGGTACAACAATTATTAACCTTAGAATTGGTACCAAAAAGATTTTCAATATCAAAAGTAGAGTGCCTTTCCCAATCATGATCACTAACATAGGTAACAGGCATAGGAACATCATCCCAATCAGAATTATCATAATCTATAGCAGCATCATAACGCTTAGGGGAAGATACCGTGTCCTCTCGCCTTTTACTCCTCTTCTTCTTCATACTCTTCTTACTCTTCTTCTTACTCCTCGCCTTTTACTCCTCTTCTTCTTCTTCATACTCTTCTTACTCTCTCCTTTAGGAGGGAGAGACTTGAAGGGCATCTTCTCCACATATTCTTTAGGAGGGAAAGGCATCTTCTCCACATAATCTGGTTTGCTGACAGAAACAATAGAAGAAACTTTGGAGGATTCCTCATCTCTATTAATAAGATCGAAACATCTATTAGTCCTGTCATAGCTTGGCAAAACATCATGTTTTATAAGATCTTGTAAGTAAGTATTTGCGAGACAATCTTTAGCACAATAGAGACGACAACCACGAAGGGTGCTATTAATATCAACATCTCTCATATCAACCAAAGAAATCTTTCTAGATATCTCTTCACAATTTAAAAACAAAGTAACCTCATCATACTGATTGAAAGTAATCTTATCATCACAATACAAATCTGCGGTACTCGTTCGATTAATTGGGCATTGAAAATTAAAGTGACCCTTTTTACCGGAAAGTTCACAAAGAAAAGGATAAAGCTCACAAACCCTTTCACCAAGCACATCTAGATCCTCGAGCCACATACTGGTTTCTTCATTTGCGTGGGTGATGCAATAATCTTCCTTGTTGTAACTCTGTTCACAAGGTCTATGTATTCCACAAAAATTAACATGCTTATAAGAAATAGGACTTTCAGAGGTTCTAGCATGTTTATTGGAATCATCAACAACAATATCATTTTCTACGCAAGTGTCCTTAAAAGGTTCATGATACACGTCCCTATTTCCTTTAGGAACATTAATATGGGAAGCAAAGGTTTTAAAACAATCAATCATAATTTGAGGATCAAGACCACACTTAGCACTAAGCTCTTGAAAATCAGCAGTTTCAGCGAAAGACTTAATGCAATCAAACTCGTAATTCATACCTGATCCTTTACCTTTGTCGCTATCCCAACCTTCAATATTATTTTGAATTGTTTCAAGCAGACCCCACTTGGTGTCGACATCCTTGCTTGTGAAAGACCCATCAAAGCATGCATCTAGATAGTCCTTATAATATCCTGAAAGCCTTGCATAAAAATTATTAATAACAATATTACTGGGAAGATCATGAATAGGACATTTGTGCATTAGTAACTTCAATCTTCCCCACGCTTGGGCAATGCTTTCTCCCTCATGAGGCCAAAAGTTATATATCCGATTACGATCTTTATGAATTTCACTTGGAGGATAAAACTTGGAATAAAAGAGAGGCACAATTTCCTCCCATGCAATAGATGGACCATCTTTAAGCAGCCAATACCATTCCTCAGCTCTGCCTTTCAGTGATAAAAAGAATAGCTTCTTCTTAACTTGGTTCATTGAAATACCTGCACACTGGAACAACTCGCATAATTCATGTATAAAAAGCAAATGATCACAAGGATGGACAGTTCCATCTCCTAAATAGCAGTTATCCATAACATGTGCAACAATCTTCGTAGGCATTTCAAAAGGATGAGGAGCACACGCATCATTAGAAACATCACATATGGGAGATAAAATATTATCAGAACAAACTTTCTCCACTAAAGCTGGGGAACTAAAGATATCATGCTTAACAAAACTAGCTTCCCCAAGCTTAGACTTTTCCATAGCATTAGCAATAACGGGATTCAAAGCATTCATACTAATAACATTGCTATGCAAAATAAGATCCAAAGGTTTTTCAATTTTCTCTTCAAATCTAAACTCAGGAAAAAGACTAAAGAACTCTATATTTTCCATTAAGCCTAACTAGTGAAAATAAAAACAAGAAACAAAAAGATATAATTGCAGAATCTAAAGGAAATAACTCCGAGCACTCACACAGGAGGATGCGAGTACCTTTTACCCTACCTCCCTGGCAACGGCGCCAGAAAAGAGCTTGATGTCTACGCACGCGTTTGTTCTTGTAGATAGTGTTGGGCCTCCAAGTGCAGAGGTTTGTAGAACAGCAGCAAGTTTCCCTTAAGTGGATCACCCAAGGTTTATCGAACTCAGGGAGGAAGAGATCAAAGCTATCCCTCTCAAGCAACCCTGCAATTATGATACAGAAAGTCTCTTGTGTCCCCAACACACCCAATACACCTGTCAGATGTATAGGTGCACTAGTTCGGCGAAGAGATAGTGAAATACAAGTAGTTGTGATGATTATGAGTAGTAACTGTAATATGAAATAAGTATCGCTGCGAGCAAACATGTAACAAAACAGTAAGTAAACGGTGTGCAATGCTTGGAAACAAGGCCTAGGGATCATACTTTCACTAGTGGACACACTCCCAACAAATATAACATAACTGAACCAATAGATACTATCATCAATATGCAACTCAAAACAATTCTCCAATGGAAAACATACACTAATCATGTGTAGGGCTACGAAGCACTCCTCAAAGTCTGTATGTACCCAAACTAGATTGTTCCACACTATCACCTTGAACGCACTAGATGGTTCCAACAAACACCAACATTTCATAGAGACATTAACCAAAAAGATACACATGATGCACACACTAGTCACCTTTACACCATGATACGAGGTATCTCCGGAGAGTATAATAATAAAGCATAGGAGTAGCATAATATCTGAATAATAACATCTACCAATTCAACTAGATACAAAGCTCACGATCACATAAAGATCACATCATGGGAGAGAGGTGAACCACATAGCTACCGGTAGAGCCCTCAGCCCCGGGGATGAACTACTCCCTCCTCATCATAGGAGACAGCAAGGTTGATGGAGATGGCGGTGAGGTCGATGGAGGCGGCGGAGACGACGATGGAGACCGATAGAGATGGCTCCGGAGGCACTTCCTCGTCCCGGCAGGGTGCCGGAACAGAGACGAAATTTGTCGATGGCGGCGGTGGAGCTGCAGAACTCTTTCTGGAAATTTGCCGACTCACCTAGGGTTTTCCATCCCGAGGCTTTATATAGGCGAAGGGGCATCATCAGGGGGCTGCCAGGGGCTCCTCACACATAGGGGGCGCGACCAGGGCCTGGGTCGTGCCACCCTGGTGTGAGGGCAGCCCCTGGCCCCCTCCAGCTCTTGTTTGGTTCTCGTCCTTCGTCCGGGAAAAATAAGACTTCTGGAACTTGTTTCGTTCAATTCCGAGAATATTTCCTGTGTAGCTTTTCTGAAACACAAAAATAGCAGAAAACAGGGAACTGGCACTGTGGCATCTTGTCAATAGGTTAGTTCCGGAAATCGCAAAAATAAGCATGGAGCATCAAAAATTATAGATACGTTTGAGACGTATCAACACTCTAGTTTTCACTCTTATCATTCAACGAGTGTTCTCTTTTTCTAGAACCGCGTTTAGCTTTTATTTTTTGCCTTGATTTTTGTTCAGATCTTGTTATATCTTTGCATCAAGGTGTATTTGGACCTCTGGTCTATGTTGGTATTCATCAAAAGAGTTGTTTCAAAAAGGTTTAAATGGTGTTGGAAAAGAGAAAAAGTTTCATGCAAAAAGTGGTAAAAAAGGAGCTTGTTTAGACTGTGGCTTAGAATTTTGCATGCCATACTTGATGTCGTTTAGATAGTATGCTTAGTGATTTTTGATGTAGCGATACGTCTCCAACGTATCCATAATTTTTGATGCTCTATGCTTGTTTTTACACCATTTGCTTAGTGTTTCGTTACACTTTGTGGCACTTTTATGCATTTTCCGGAACTAACCTACTAACAAGTCGCCACAGTACCAGTTCCCTGTTTTTTGCTGTTTTTGTGTTTCAGAAAAGTTACACAGAAATATTCTCAGAATTTGACGAAACCAAAGCCAGTCGCCCAGAATTTCACCGAAGCTTCCAGAGAACCGAAGACGAGACGGAGTGGGGCCACGAGGGGCCCACACACCAGGGCGGCATGGCCCAGGCCCTGGCCGCGCCCCCTATGTGTGAGACCACCTCGGTCCACTTCTGACGATGCCCCTTCGCCTATAAAGACCCCCCGACGGGAAAAACCTAAAGACCCGATCAATTTTCCAGAACACATCGCGATCCGCCGCCGCCATCGACCCAAAGATCGGGAGGGTCCAGAAGCTCTTCCCGGCACCCTGTCGGAGAGGGGAATCGCCACCGAAGGTCTTCTTCATCGCCATGCTTGCCTCCGAAGCGATGAGTGAATAGTCTACCTTGGACTATGGGTCCATAGCAGTAGCTAGATGGTTGTCTTCTCCACCATGTGCTTCATGTTTAGATCTCAGGAGCTGCCCTACATGATTGAGATCACCGTTATGTAATTCTACATGTTTGGTTTGTTGGGATCCGATGAATATTGGTGTTATGCTTGAGTTGAAGTACTGAAATTTATCTTATATTATCTCTATGTTGTTTATGATCTTGCATGCTCTCCGTTGTTAGTAGCTATCTTGGCCGAGTAGTTGCTAGTGACTCCAAGAGGGGGTATTTATGCTCGATAGTGGGTTCATGCCTCTATTTAATCTGGGGGAGTGATAGAAACCTCTAAGGTTATAGATGTGTTGTTGCTACTAGGGGAAAACAACATTCATATGCTCGAGGGCATATGCTTTGTTTACATTACACACTTTGCTTAATGCAATTATCTGTTGTTCGCAACTTAATACTTGTGGAGTTCCCGGATTGATTCGCCACAAGTGGATTATTAGTCATAGATGTAGTTGGATGGCGGTCTATGTATCTTGTTGTAATGCCCAGAGTAAATCTCATAGTGATCCTCTCATCATATGCACGTTGTCTTTATTCTATCAATTGCCTAACTGTAATTTGTTTACCCAGCATGTATTATTTTATCTTATAGAGAGACACCACTAGTGAACTGTGGACCCCGGTCCTATTTCCTTCATATTACTATCATCTGTTTACTTTACTCGCACTATTTACTTTACTCGCATACTATTACTATTTTCCACTCGATACGCTCATTCCTTTGTTTCACGCAAACCGGTGAGATTGACAACCTCATCGTAAGTTGGGAGCAAAGTATTTGGTTATGTTGTGTGCAGGTTCCGCGTTGCAGCTAGCAAAGCTACGCTTGGATGAGGCGCCTTATAAATTGTCCGGAGCTGTCGCAAGCTAGCAAGCATCACCTTCAGTCATTTGTCTTGTTCCCCTTCGGATCGATAAACCTTGATTTCTGACTTAGGGAAAACCTTGCTGCTATATTCATCATACCTTCCTCTTGGGGTTCCCAACTGGACGGTGAAAAGATATCACCACCGCAAGCATCAAAGGATTTTTCTGGCGCCGTTGCCGGGGAGGAAAAAGAAGACTTCTGCAAGGGGAGTTTTCGCACGCACATCCTTTACTTTGTTTATTGTTTTGCTTTACTTTATTTATTTTACTTGCATCGTTTTATCAAAAAACCCAAAAAAATTAGTATCCTTGATAGTTGTTATTTCTTTACTATTAGTTCATTATGTTGTTCCCTAAGTACGTTCTGGAGGACCTCTCAGTAGGTAGTGGTTCAATTATTGGGAAAAGTAACATTGAGAAGTTCTTTAATCATATTAGTATGCATAAAGAAGTTGAGAAAAAGTCTTTGGTTGAGCTTGCTCCTAGTATTGAAGTTGCTTCTGCTTATTTGATTCACATGTTAGAAGCTAGGTTTGCTAGCCTTAATCCTTTTATGCAACACATGTTTCTTAAGCTTCATGAAATTGAGGATCCTGAAAAGAAAGCTTTTATCATGGAAACTTTGCGCTTAGAATTTAAAGATGTTGCCATTTAAGCTAGGAAAGTTCTTAAGCGCTTTAATAAGCTGGGTTCACCTATAAAGGTTATTAGTACAAACAATGAGGGAACCGAGATACCTATACCTAGCAAACTCTTGGGGTTGTATGAAGCTTTTGAAAATAATTTTGATTGGATCTGTCCCAAAAATCTTTTTAGTGATTTGAGTGAACCAAAGCGTGATCACAAAGGGTCTTCAAAAACTTATGTGGATGAAATACAATGCCTTATTGAGAAGACCTCTTCAATGGATCTTAATGCTTCATCACTTGATGTTACTTGATTCGCAATTTTCTGCGCCTAGCTCAAAGGCGTTAAAGAAAAGCACTCTTGGGAGATAACCCAATGTTTTTACATTCAGTTCTTTTTTCTTTTATTTGAGTCTTGGAAGTTATTACTACTGTAATGACCTCTCCTTATCTTTTTTATTTTGTTTTTGTGCCAAGAGAAGCCTCTAATTTGAGCGAGGTAAGATTTGGGGATGTTGCTGTCCTGAAACAGTTTTCGGTGCTGCACCGTAAAAATTTGTGAAAATGCTCTGTATATATTTTGGACCTGCGATTTCTTGTGAATATGCCCCAGGTTATATCCAAACTTTCATTAGTTGAACACTTTTTGATTTGAGCAACAGAAAACCCTCTAAAAATTCGACCTTTGTCAGTTGTTCTGTTTTGACAGATTTCTACCAATATTTGTGTTTGCCGCTTTATCGCTTTCTTTTTGAGTTCTTTTGATCACGGAACTTTTGGGGAAGTTGCTACAGTAGTATATGCTTTATATTTGGTGGTTTTGGGTTGAAACCTAAAGCAAAAAGAGGTTGATTCTATGTTATGCTTACACTAATGTTGCTAATAGATTTGTGTTTAGTTTTGTATGAAGGAAGTTTTCAAGTGTAGGGATCGGAGAGTGATGAGATGAGTTGAAGAATGGACAAAAGCTCAAGCTTGCGGATGCCCATGCATCACCCCAAGAAATATCCAAGAAGTACAAGCATCAAAGCTTGGGGATGCCCCCGAGGCACCCCTTCTTCATCGGCAAAAATCAGGTCACCTTTCAAGACACTATATTTTTATTGCTTCATGCATTATGCATTTTTCTTGGAGCGTCAGTTGTTTTTAGTTTTTAGTTTAGTTTAGTTTAGTTTTCTGCAATAAATGGTTGGACCCCAACAAATTTCTTTTGGAGAAGTTGCCTTGCTTTTCATTTGCCAAGAACACTCTGTTTTCACTCTATTCGTTTCAACGAGTGTTCTCCTTTTTCTAGAACTGCGTTTAGTTTTCATTTTTGCCTTGATTTGCATTCAGATCTTGTTATATCTCTTCATCAAGGTATATTTTTGCCTCTGGTCCTTATTGGTTTTTATCAAAAGAGGTGTTTATAAAAAGTTTGAATGGTGTTGGAAAAGAGAAAAAGCTTTATACAAAAAAGTGGTACAAGAAGGAGCTTGTGTAGACTGCGGCCTAGGCTTTTGCATGTTGTGCTTGATGTCTTTTTGATAGTATGCTTAGTGGTTTTGATGTAGCATGACTTGTCTCAAATGACTGAGATTGCTTAATGAGCCATTGAAAAAATCATGCGTTGTTTTAATTATTTGGAAGCATTATTTTGGTTTTCTCCTTGATGCTTTATTTGGGTTGACTTGGCACATGCTCACACATGTTAGACTCTTACAAAGTCACCAATAGCCTCTATGATCATTTAGTTTTTGACTTTTGATGCCATCTTATGCTTCTTTTAATATCGCTTTGTCGCTCTGCATGATTATGGCCGTTATTGCTCTCTTAGTTGGTCGCTCCCAGTCTTTTGCTAGCCCTCGCCTTGTACTGAGTATGAGCTCTACTCGTGCATCCAACTCCTAAAAACCAAGTTTTGCCAAAGTGTCCACCATACATATCTATTAGCAATTTGCTATTCCAAAGTACATTTGACTTGCTTTTATCTACTCTTCAAATTAAACTCTTACCAGTGTTATGTAAAAATTGGTCAGTAAAGCTCTCACGAACCGGATGGCACACTTTACTTTTTCTCGTTCTTAAAAATTTGACATTGTGGTCTCTTATGTTTAGTTGTTATGCTTACAAGTTGTAAGTTGGGAACTAGCCCATCCATGCCGTCATGGGGCAAGCTTTCAACATTGCACTTCTTATTTGAGTTGATATCGTGATCTTTTGTTTATGGATACTCGCGGTGTGAAATGAATTGGGAATCTTGCGGGATCATGGAGTATGTATATGTGTTAGAGAAATGCCTGGGCTGCCAATCTAAGCCATGCATAATTCATGGTGGAAATTTGCAGCATGCTCATAGTGGACATTCGACGATGCATCTCAAAATAAAAAGCTATACAAATGGTAAATAAAAGAGATGTCGAGGTGTTCATTGTCTGCTTGTCCTGTCATTTTGATGTGGGCTTGTTCCATGTCATCGGGCACGGAGGTACCCGTTGGCGGTTCTCGATGATACGTATATACTTATAATGAAAAGAGCCTTGCTTGGGACTCTAAGTAAAGTAGCATGAGGTTTGGGTACTCGTATTCACGGGACATGAGGTTTTCAACTTATGATTTGTCAAGCATATGCAGCATAAGTGTTCTTGCATTAACTTTAACCATTCAAGATGCTTATGATGGGGGAAATGAGAGCTCAAAGCCGGTAAGTACCATAATTTTTGAAGGTTATAAAACTTGCAATCACTGCTTCCCTCCGCGAAGGGCCTTTCTTTTACTTTTATGTTGAGTCACCACCTTCTATCTTTATGCACCATTAAGAGAGCATAGTTATCATTCTTAGTATAATGTGCATTGTCCCAAAGTTTTCATTGATTGATTCATGATGTTAGTTTCACTTGTTCTCAAATTATTTGTATCTAGTCGCCCTCTTAAACTTGAAGGTGTCCTATGCATTTATGTTTTGCTCTCCATGAAGGACAAGCTGAAAACCATTTGTATGTTTTTCCTTATGATTTGAACACATGTTTGACTTTCATTATTTCATTTTCATGATCTTTTGTTTGTGTTCATTTTCATGTTATAACATGGTTGCTAAGTTTCTTATATCAAGATTATGTCTTTCATGCCCATGTTTTAAGTTCTTTTGATCCCAGCGCACAACGCTTACATACATGATCAAGATTGTGTAGGTGCATGTCACCTCAAAAATTATTTCTTTTGTTATCACTTACCTACTCGAGGACGAGTAGGAGTTAAGCTTGGGGATGCTGATACGTCTCTAACGTATCCGTAATTTTTGATACTCCATGCTTGTTTTTACACCATTTGCTTAGTGTTTCATTACACTTCATGGCACTTTTATGCATTTTTCGGAACTAACCTACTAACATGTCGCCACAGTACCAGTTCCCTGTTTTCTGCTATTTTTGTGTTTCAGAAAAGTTACATAGGAAATATTCTCGGAATTGGACAAAACCAAAGCCAGTCGCCCAGAATTTCACCGAAGCTTCCAGAGAACCGAAAAGGAGACGAAGTGGGGCCACGAGGGGCCCACACACCAGGGCGGCGTGGCCCAGGCCCTAGCTGCGCCCCCTATGTGTGAGACCACCTCGGTCCACTTCTGACGATGCCCCTTCGCCTATAAAGACCCCCCGACGGGAAAAACCTAAAGACCCGATCAATTTTGCAGAACACATCGCGATCCGCCGCCGCCGTCGTCCCGAAGATCGGGAGGGTTCAGAAGCTCTTCCCGGCACCCTGCCGGAGAGGGGAATCACCACCGGAGGTCTTCTTCATCGCCATGCTTGCCTCCGGAGCAATGAGTAAGTAGTCTACCTTGGACTATGGGTCCATAGCAGTAGCTAGATGGTTGTCTTCTCCACCATGTGCTTCATGTTTAGATCTCAGGAGCTGCCCTACATGATTGAGATCACCGTTATATAATTCTACATATTTGGTTTGTTGGGATTCGATGAATATTGGTGTTATGCTTGAGTTGAAGTACTGAAATTTATCTTATGTTATCTCTATGTTGTTTATGATCTTGCATGCTCTCCGTTGTTAGTAGCTATCTTGGCCGAGTAGTTGCTAGTGACTCCAAGAGGGGGTATTTATGCTCGATAGTGGGTTCATGCCTCTATTTAATCTAGGGGAGTGACAGAAACCTCTAAGGTTATAGATGTGCTATTGCTACTAGGGGCAAAACAATATTCATATGCTCGAGGGCATATGCATTGTTTATATTACACACTTTGCTTAATGCAATTATCTGTTGTTCACAACTTAATACTTGTGGAGTTCTCAGATTGATTCGCCAAAAGTGGATTATTAATCATAGATGCAGTTGGATGGCGGTCTATGTATCTTGTTGTAATGCCCAGAGTAAATCTCATAGTGATCCTCTCATCATATGCACGTTGTTTTTATTCTATCAATTGCCTAACTGTAATTTGTTTGCCCAGCATGTATTATTTTATCTTATGGAGAGACACCACTAGTGAACTATGGACCCTGGTCCTATTTCCTTCATATTGCTATCATCTGTTTACTTTACTCGCACTGTTTACTTTACTCACATACTATTACTATTTTCCACTCGATACGCTCATTCCTTTGTTTCAAGCAAACCGGGGAGATTGATAACCTCATCGTAAGTTGGGAGCAAAGTATTTGGTTGTGTTGTGTGCAGGTTCCGCGTTGCAGCTAGCAAAGCAAAGCTTGGACAAGGCGCCTTATAAATTGTCCGGAGCTGTCGCAAGCTAGCAAGCATCACCTTCAGTCGTTTGGCTTGTTCCCCTTCGGATCGATAAACCTTGGTTTCTTACTGAAGGAAAACCTTGCTGCTATATTCATCATACCTTTCTCTTGGGGTTCCCAACTGGACGGTGAAAATATATCACCACCGCAAGCATCATGTAGCATGACTTGTCTCAAATGACTGAGATTGCTTAATGAGTATTTGAAAAAATCATGCGTTGTTTTTATTATGTGGAAGCATTTATTTGGTTTTCTCCTTTGATGCTTTATTTGGGTTGACATGGCGCATGCTTACAACATGTTTGGCTCTTATAAAGTCGCCATTAGCCTCTATGATCATTTAGTTTTTGACTTGTGATGCCATTTTATGTTTGTCTTAATGATGTTTTGTTGCTATGCATGATTATGGCCGTTATTGCTCTCTTAGTTGGTCGCTCCCAGTCTTTGCTAGCCCTCATTTTGTACTGAGTATGAGCTCTACTCATGCATCCAACTCCCAAAAACCAAGTTATTCCAATGTGTCCACTATAAATTCCTATTCATGGTATTTGCAAGCCATTCCAAGTAAATTTTCATGTGCTACCTTTCAAAAAACCTTCAAAACACTTCTCATTTTGTGACACTGTTTTCAGCTCATGGGGACGTAGTGGTTGTATTTGCTATCTTCCATATTGCTAAATTCCAAAAAGAAAAAAGAAAGAAAAAAAGGCACTCCTCCATGGTATGTGAATGTTGGTGGGCACCCGATGGAATCAGTTAGCCATGGTTTGTGAAAGAAAAAAAGGTGGGGAGGAGTGCCAAGCTTTATAAAAGAACACCAAAGTGCCAATCCCTCTCTCAAAAACTTGCTTACTTTTTGTATGGAAAATAGTAAGAACCCCATTGCTAGTCGTTGACAAAGACAACCACCTCTCAAAACCTAGTTTTTATCTCTCTGTTTTACAAATGAAAAGCTCTAGCACATGTTTAATCACTGCTTCTCTCTGCGAAGGGCCTTTCTTTACTTTTATGTTGAGTCTCCACCTTCTACCTTTATGCACCATCTAAGAGAGTATAGTTGTCATTCTGAGTTTAATGTGTATAGTCCCAAAGTTTATCATTGATTGGTTTATGATTATGGTTTCACTTGTTCTTAAATTATTTGTATCTAGTCACCCTTTTAAACTTGAAGGTGTCCTATGCATTTATGTTTTGCTATTCCATGAAGGACAAGCTGAAAACTACTTGTTATGTTTTTTCATATGATTTGAATACACGTTTGACTTTCATTGTGTCATTATTCATGATCTTTCGTTTGTGTTTCTTTTCATGTTATAACATGGTTGCTAAGTTTTTATTGTCAAGATTATGTCTCTTATGCCCATGTTTTAAGTTCTTTGATCCCAGCACTCAATGCTTTACTTAGATAATCAAGATTGTGATGATGCATGTCACCTCAAAAATTATTCTTTTGTTATCACTTACCTACTCGAGGACGAGCAGGAGTTAAGCTTGGGGATATTGATACGTTGCAAACGTATCTATAATTTTTGATGCTCCATGCTTGTTTTACACCAATTACTATATGTTTTGTCTACACTTTGTGGCACTTTTATGATTTATTTGGACTAACCTACTAATAGTTGTAAAAGTGCACAATGTTCTTGTTTTACACTTTGATGTGTAGGAATTACCAAAAATACAAGTGGAAACCTCGTTGCAGTCAAATTGGGACTTTCCAGAAATCTGTGCCAGAACTTTTTTCGAAGATGGTCACGTTACGGGTCGAAGACTGCATCAAACGAAAAACTCTTCAATAACAAAGTTGTAGGGAATTTCACGGCGAACGTTCTGGACATAAAATTCTCCTGATTCCAAGTCCGGACGGCCGAGATAAGCCCGCTCTATTGCGGCCTAAGATGGGGAGATGGGAATCCGAGAGACTATAAAGGGAGGAACCCTAGCTCGTGGAAGACACCTTCACCCACGAATTTGCAGCCACCAGAGCCACATTTTCGCCTCCCCCATGGATCCCATCTCCATGGGGGAGGGCTCCCATGAAGCCATGAAGGAAGGGGGCTAAGGGGCAGCGCTCCCCCATGATGCCGGCGGCGGGGTAGGAGTCCCCCGCGCCGTCGCCTTGCCGCCGCCGCCCACGCCCTCGCTGCTCCTCTCCACCATCTTCACCGCTATCTCCATCACATATGCAGTGGTTCATCCTCCCACACACCTCTGTACCGTCCTATGTAAACATGGTGTTGGATGCTATAATATTTATCCTATGATCTATATATGATCCATGTCATGTTTCCATAGTTTATTTGTTCTTAGATTAATTTGTTGAATGTCTTTGGTTTATTAGAGTTGTATGTTGATATGGTACTGTCCTTTGGTGTCCATTATATTTATGCGCGCATGGATTAAACATCTTAGGGTTAGTAGTATGTGCAAAAGGAAGGGGGTAGTTCTGCCGGAGTGACAGAAACCTGAGAACGCGAACCGGAACGTTGCACGTATGGGAGTAAGAGGACCATTAGCTTAAGGCTATGGTTGGGGAAACCTTAATGCATTGTTAGTAGTTACAGATGTTTGTTAACAATCCAATCATAAGTACTTGTAATCCCAAGTAGCGGAGCGCATATAGATTTAGCCTCTCCCACATAGAAAACTGCATCGAAGACAATGAACCCGATTTATTCACTAATTGAACTTAGACAAAGCCACCACTATTACCACCACTTTTCCATACTCATGGTACTGTTAGTTTATGGTTACTTAGTATATTTTATTGCTGCAGCACTAACAATTACTTTCTTATATTTTTTATCTTGCAAAGCTATCTCTCATACCCGTATTGTTGCTCAAGTTTTATTTCCTAGATAATGCAAATGTTTAGTGTGTGTAGAGTTGTATCAGTGGTTGATAGAACTTGAGAGAATATTTATTCTATCTTTAGCTCCTCATTGGGTTCGACACTCTTACTTATCAAAAAGGTTACACACGATCCACTATACTTGTAGGACACATACTATCAAAACGACATCAAGCATGGCATGCAAAAGTCTAAGCCGCAGTCTAAACAAGCTCCTTTTTGTACCACTTTTTTGCATGAAACTTTTTCTCTTTTCCAACACCATTCGAACCATTTTAAAAAAACTCTTTTGATGAATACCAACATAGACCAGAGGTCCAAATACACCTTGATGCAAAGATAAAACAAGGTCTGCACAAAAATCAAGGTCAAAAATGAAAGCTAAACATAGTAGCAGAAAAAGAGAACACTCGTTGAACGATAAGAGTAAAAATGGAGTGTTCTTGGCAAATGAAAAGCGAGTACATCTCCTCTAAAAGAAATTTGTTGGGGTCCAACCATTTATTGCAGCAAACAAAACAAAAGAAAACTAAAAACTAAAGTAAAGACGCTCCAAGAAAAATGCATAGTGCATGAAGCAATAAAAATATAGTGTTAACATAAACATAATAATGTTAGCATAAACATAATAATGGATCAACCCTTTTTGGTTCAGGTTTCAACTAAAAAACACCACATATAAAGCATATATTACTGTAGCAACTTCCCCCAAAAGTTCCATGATCAAAGGAACTCAAAAAGAAAGCGATCGAGAGGCAAACACAAATAATGGCAGAAATCTGTCAAAATAGAATAGCTGACAAAGGTCAATTTTTTCGAGGGCCTTTGTGACGACCTCAAATTTGCTACAAATTCGAAGTGCCCATTATGTATTCCACCGCAATCCCAGAACCATTGTTGCGATATACATAACGTAGTTGGTACTCAGTTCCATAGTCATTACAATACGATGGTTCAAATACAATGGTCATATAGACCAAGTCAGATTACAACACAATATAGCAGCGGAAATAACGTCTTCGGCCCATGCCTTCTCCCTACAGGCAATGGCGACTCACGGAGACGAGCTTAGTTCTGGTATTCTTCTTCATACCCTTCCTCCTGGTATTCCTCCCCATAGTCTGGCCAAGTTGATAGCCAGGGACACAGCCGTGAGTACATTGGATGCACTCGCAAACCATCTTATAAATGAAAAGATGAAGTAGATATGCAAGGTTGATATTGTGGACTAAGCACTAAGTTGATTTGCCAAAAGCTAGTTTTATTTCCCAAGAATGTTTGTTTATAGGAAAGAGATTTAGTTCTCTAAGTTCTATCTAAAGAGGACTTCAAGTGTGTCAACAACATTTCAAGTCAAGTCATTCACCAAGTCACCATTGTCACTTTTAGTCCTGACAAAAGTCAAGTACAGCTCGCCAACCGTCCATGACCGCGGACGCGGCTATTCGAATAGTTTCAAAACCTCTGTAGAGGGGTACACTTTACCCACAAGATTCGATACATCTGCCGGGAGAAATCCACGGTTCGACATACACAAAGTATGCGAGGTTCAGATAATCAAACAAACTCTTTCACTTGCTCATCCTAGTATAGGATCCTTCCCTAGAGCCCGGGATACGGAACCCCGCTCCGGCGCCTCTAGTTCTGCCCATCCCGGGTACCGGGTTAGTGGAATCCACCTGGTCCAGAAGTAACCGTTTCACGGTGTCCTTCCATGAAGCTTTGGTACAAGGCCTCCCATACTAATATAAACAAGCTACGGATTAAGCCCCTTCCCATATAGGGGTAATGTGGTCGTACGGTATAATTGGCTCCCATAGTACATCACCCGTTGTCATTTGAGAAATAGATTTCATAGTTCTTAGTCAAGATTAATTTCTTTTATAAGGCCATCATGTAAGAGTAATCTCCCATTTCAAGTTTCCAGTTCAAGTCACCACCTTTCAAATGGGGTTCCTCCAGAGATAGCATCAACTTTTATTAGCGACTAAGCAACTACATTGAGTGATAGTACTACTAAATAGGGTTGGATAAACTCAGCTTGATGCTCTTGATAATCAAGACATCAATACACTTCTATCATTCTACTCTAGCAATTCAATCATGCAATTTACTTAAAACAGGTAGAATGCAATATTAAAACTAGGCATTGGGAGGATGAATCAAAAGATGGCTTGCCTTGGTTGGCAAAGTGTCCGGGGTTTTCTTCTTCTTCTTGATAATAATAATCCCCTCCAATATCCTCCTCGGCAACACTAGCGTCTAATAACGAATAAACACAAAGCACACCATCACTTCACCAAGCTAACAACACACCAAGCACACATCTTTGTTTGCTACCCAAAGCATTTATGTTGCATTTTTATGGGTTGGATTGTAAGTCTTTCTTCTAAGTTTTTCTTCAAGTGTGCAAGCTAGATTCTTTACTAAGAGACATAGGTGGTTCACTTGTGCAGCATTGGTGTTGATTTAGGGTTACTAAGACAAGTTTAAGTGGGATGGATCCACTAAGTGAATTGGCATTGAGGGCAATTTAATTCTAAGTGTGCAAGTAGGGATCTATCATTTTATGCTACAAAAATAGGATTGGATTAGGGTCTAATTGTTCACACTAATAGGGTTTGGGGTAGATTAGTGTTGACTAACAGTAAGAGGGGTCACTAGTAAGTTCACATTTTAATTTTCATGATTTTTGATGGCTTAAATAATTTTCTAGAAATCTTTCATTATTAAACAAGCTATGGTCACACTATTCATATCTGAATTATTTCTTAACTTATTTTGAATTCTAACCAGTACTATTGTGTAGAGTATTTCATAAGCTTTCCAATGCATATTCATTTGCTAGATTTGGATTTGTAAAACTCTAGGAATTAAAGTTTGAAAATAGCATCTGAAAGTTATTTGAAATAAATAAAATGGGCGGGAAAAAGAATAAAAACGAACGGACCGAATTCGAAACGAGCTGGGCCCAACTCAGAACAAACCCGAACGGGCCGGCCCATACCGCTTCGCTGCGACGGAAAAGAAATAAAATGGGAGCTGACAGGTGGGGTCGCGATGTCAGCTCACTTAACGATTCCCGAATCGGTAAGCTATCGTTGGATTAGAATCGGACGGCTCGCGTTCATCGTCTTCCTCAGCACGGGCGGGAGCTCACCTGCGAGCAGTGACGAATGTTCGACGGCGAGGGCGAGGCGTAGGGGATGCAGAACTCGTCGGCGACGTGCGGGATCGGCGGCGGTTCGTCTCCTCCTCCGATTCCCAGCAGCAGCTTGCCTCCAGGTGGTCGAACGCGGCGGCGCTCCGCTTGTCCAGTACCACTCCGGCGAGGCTGGCGACGGCGAGCTAGGGCAAACGAGGCTAAGCGAGTATGTCTGGGAGATAGCTGGGGACTGGGTGAGTTGCTCCGTTTGATCGGAGGGGCTTTTTATAGGCCGGAGCGACGAGGGCAAGCGCGGCCAGAAGCTCGACGGTGCGGGGGCCCTGGCGGCGTGTGAAGCTTGCTCCGGTCACGGCGGTCACGGGGGCGTGCTGGGAGGGTTATGGCTCGGCCGCGGAGTGCTGTGGGTCTCCTCTGGCGCCTCCAAGATGGTCGGCATCGTGCAGGGAAGAGGGTTGCTGGGAGGGGGCCCTGGGTGCGTTTCTCCTCCTCCCTCCTCTTCTCACGGCTTGGGTCGGGGATGGGGAAGCTGGGCTCGACCGTGGCGTCGTCCAGCCGCATGGCTACAGCACAGGAGCGAGCTAGAACAGTGCAGCACCAGTGATCTTGATCTCATTTGATTTGCTTCTGCCAGTGTTCGACGAAATGCCCGCAAGAACTCAAAATTCGAATTTTCAAAATTTTCCCTTTGGGTGCTCATCATATTGGATAAGGTACCCAGTCATATTTTTGTTATGAAGAAAGGTTGAGTTTTGCAGAAATTTATATTTCAAATTTGGTATAGTACCTGTTTCAGATTCAAACTTTGGCTCAAGTTTGTGTGATGTTCCAGTTTGAAATTTGTGTAAATGCTTGTTGGTTGAGTTTGTCCATAACTTGGTTAAGCTCAACTAATAGGTCAAACATGAAGGTGAGCTGTAGATTGCTTAATCTAAGGGCTCAAAGTGGTGTAGTCACTAACAGTTTCTAGATCATATTAACTTTATCTCTTTCTTTCTTATTTTTACTTCTGGTCTCTTTGCTTCCTAAAAAGCTTCTCAATTGATTCTGTTGGTTCACTTAGAATTATCTAACCAATGCTCAATCAAAAATCACACACATAAAATCATAGAATACAAATAAAAGAAAATGCATGTATGCATACAATAATAGATAAAAAGTTTTATTTGGGTCCAAAATTTGGCACTTTATTTATTAAGAAGTGGATTACAATTTCTGAGTTGTTACAGCCTTCAGTTGCTCAAATCAAGAAGTGTAAAACTAATGAAAGTTTGGATATAACCTGGGGCATATGCACAAGAAATCGAAGGTCAAAAAGATATTCTGAGAATTTTCATGAATTTTTACGGTGCAGCACCGAAATCTGTTTTAGGACAGCAACTTCCCCAAATCTTACCTCCCTCAAATTAGAGGTTCTCCTTGGCACAACAACAAAATAAAAATGATAAGGAAAGGTTATTACAGTAGTAATAACTTCCAAGACTCAAATAAAATAAAAAGTACTGAAAAGAAAACATTGGGTTATCTCCCAAGAGTGCTTTTCTTTAACGCCTTTGAGCTAGGCTCGGTAATTTGAGAAGATGCTCACATAAGAAATATGAATTGAAGCAAAAGAGAGCATCAAGGAGCAAATATGAAACACATTTAAGTCTAACCCACTTCCTATGCATAGGAATCTTGTAAGAAAATAAATCAAAGAAGCACATAGTAACAAGCACGGGTAGATAAAATAAGAGCAACTTTGGAACTTTCAATATAAAGAGAGGTATTTTAGTAACATGAAAATTCCAACAACCATATTTTCCTCTCTCATAATAATTTTCAGTAGCATCATGAACAAACTCAACAATATAAATATCACACTCACCCTCCTTTAAGCATGGAGGGCGATCAAATAAGCTATTAGTTAAAGAGTTATTCTTATTGGGAGGTAGACATGGGTAGCTCCATTCTTCCTCCTCTTGATCATCACTCTCCTCCTCTTTTTCATCCAATGAGCTTCCAGTTTCAATAATTTCTTCTCCCGTAGGCTCCTTCAAGGCATTAGTCTCTTCCATCAGAGAGCATCTATTAAGATATTTAAGAACTTGTAATTATCAAAGCAAAATTTAAGTATATCATAAACCTCATATTTATAAGGTGCATCATCAGTATTTTTAACCAAATAAGCAAGTTCGAATGCACCCTTCCAAGCAATAAATTCTTCAATTTGTTCCACATCATAAAATTCATAATTTCCATTAATATAAGAAGATATGGTAACATCATCATTATACTCACATTAAAAAGGGAGGTGTTTATACCTCCTATAGCAACAAGATTTATCAAAGCAATAAGTAACATTATAAGTAGAGCACACATTTCTAGCAATGATATACAATTTATCAATTTGTTCCCATAAGTGTTTCCCTTTTTGTGATAAGCGGTGTTCCTCATAATATTTTTGTTGCTCTTCCGTGAACCCACCTTGCCAAAAAGATTTAGTTTGAAAGAAACCAACCATTGATAGAAAGCATGATAAAGCAAGACAATAACAGACCAACAAAAATAACAACTATAGTAGGAACTAATTTTTTGTGTGTTTTTGATAAAAAGATGCAAGCAAACTAAAATAAAGCAAAACAATAAACAAAGTAAAAGATTGTGCGTGCGAGACTCCCCTTGCAGAAGTCTTCTTTCTCCTCAGCAATGGCGCCAGAAAACTTGTTGATGGTGCGGTGTTGATGATGTAAGTGACCGACCAGTTGGGAACCTCAAGAGAAGGTGTGATGAGCACATCAGCAAGTTTTCCCTAAGTTATGAAACCAAGGTAATCAATTCAGTAGGAGAAAGCCAAACTTAAGAAGGTGATGCTTGCTAGCTTCGTGACACTCCGGACAATAGCGCCAGATAACTTGTTGGTGCGTAGTTGACGTAGGAGCTTCTTCACCTAGCAGCAACGTGAAACCTGCACACAACACAAACAAGTACTTTGCTCCCAACTTACGATGAGGTTATCAATCTCACCGGTTTGCTGTAAACAAAGAAATGAGCGTATCGAGTGGTAAAAGGATAATAGTAATGCAAGTAAAGTAAACAATGTGAGTAAAGTAAAATGGTAAAGCTATGTAAAGGAAATTGGACCGGGGTCCATAGTTCGCTAGTGGTGTCTCTCCATAAGATAAATAAAGCATGCTGGGTAAACAAATTACAGTTGGGCAATTGATAGAGTAAAGATAACGTACATACATCACGAGGATCACTATGAGGCTTACTCTGGGCATTATGACAAAATACATAGACCGTAATCCAACTGCATCTATGACTAAAAATCCACTCGCGGGGAATCATCCGAGGATCCCTTGAGTATTAAGTTGCAAACAACAGATAATTGCATTAAGCAAAATGCATAATGTAAACAAAGCAAATGTCTTTGGACACAAGAATATTGTTTTCTCCCTAGTGGCAACAGCACATCTACAACCTTAGAGGTATCTGTCACTCCCCCAGATTAAATAGAGGCATGAACCCAACTATCGAGCATAAATACTCCCTCTTGGAGTTACTAGCATCTACTCGGCCAAGATAGCTACTAGCAACGGAAAGCATTGATACTTCTCAAACGTATCTATAATTTTTGATGCTCCATGCTTATTTTTACACCATTTGCTTAGTGTTTCGTTACACTTTGTGACATTTTTATGCATTTCCCGGAACTAACCTATTAACGAGATGCCACAGTGTCAGTTCCCTGTTTTCTGCAGTTTTTGTGTTTCAGAAAAGTTACAAAGGAAATATTCTCAGAATTGGACGAAACAAAAGCCGAACATCCATAAATTTACCGAAGCTTCCAGAGAACCGAAGAGGAGACGGAACAGATCCAGGAGGCGGCTGATACGTCTCAAACGTATCCATAATTTTTGACGCTCCATGCTTATTTTTACACCATTTGCCTTGTGTTTCGTTACACTTCGTGGCATTTTTATGCGATTTCCGGAACTAACCTATTGACAAGATGCCACAGTGCCAGTTCCCTGTTTTCTGCTATTTTTGTGTTTCAGAAAAGCTACACAGGAATTATTCTCGGAATTGGACGAAACAATTCTAGAACTCCTATTTTTCCCGGACGAAGGACGAGGACCGAAAGTGAGCCAGAGGGGGGACCAGGGGTCAGCCTCACACCAGGGCAGCACAGCCCAGCCCCTGGCCGTGCCCCCTATATGTGAGGAGCCCTTGACAGCCCTCTGATGACCCCCCCTTCGCCTATATAAAGCCTCGGGACGGAAAATCTGAAGAGAGTGGGCGAAATTTCCAAAACAGTTCCGCAGCGCCGCTGCCGTCATCGACAAATTTCGGGGGACAGAAGTCTCTGTTCTGGCACCCTGCCGGGATGGGGAAGTGCCCCCGGAGCCATCTCCATCGGTCTCCATCGCCGTCTCTGCCGTCTCCATCGACCTCACCGCCATCTCCATCAACCTTGCTGTCTCCTATGATGAGGAGGGAGTAGTTCTCCCCCGGGCTGAGGGCTCTACCGGTAGCTATGTGGTTCACCTCTCTCTCCCATGATATGATCTTTATGTGATCGTGAGCTTTGTATCTAGTTGAATTGGTAGATGTTATTATTCAGATATTATGCTACTCCTATGCTTTATTATTGTACTCTCCGAAGATACCTCGTATCATGGTGTAAAGGTGACTAGTGTGTGCATCATGTGTATCTTTTTGGTTAATGTCTCTATGAATTATTGGTGTTTGTTGGAACCATCTAGTGCGTTCACGGTGATAGTGTGAGACAATCTAGTTTGGGTACATACGGACTTTGAGGAGTGCTTCGTAGCCCTACGCATGATTAGTGTATATTTTTTCCATTGGAGAATTATTTTGAGTTGCATATTGATGATAGTAGATGTTGGTTCGATTATGTTATATTTGTTGGGAGTGTGTCCACTAGTGAAAGTATGATCCCTAGGCCTTATTTCTAAGCATTGCACACCATTTACTTACTATTTTGTTACATGTTTGCTCGCAGCGATATTTATTTCAGATCACATTTACTACTTATAATCATCACTACCACGTGTATTTCACTATCTCTTCATCGAACTAGTGCACCTATACATCTGACAAGTGTATTGGGTGTGTTGGGGACACAAGAGACTTTCTGTATCGTAATTATAGGGTTGTTTGAGAGGGATAGCTTTGACCTCTTCCTCCGTGAGTTCGATAAACCTTTGGTGATCCACTTAAGGGAAACTTGCTGCTGCTCTATAAATCTCTGCACTTGGAGGCCCAACACTGTCTACAAGAACAGACGCGTGCGTAGACATCAAGCTCTTTTCTGGCGCCGTTGCCGGGGAGGTAAGGTAAAAGGTACTCGCATCCTCCTGTATGAGTGCTCGGAGTTATTTCCTTTAGATTCTGCAATTATATCTTTTTGTTTCTTATTTTTATTTTCACTAGTTAGGCTTAATGGAAAATAAAGAGTTCTTTAGTCTTTTTTCTAATTTTAGATTTGAAGAGAAAATTGAAAAACCTTTGGAGCTTATTTCGCATAGCAATGTTATTAGTACGAATGCTTTGAATCCCGTTATTGCTAATGCTATAGAAAAGTCTAAGCTTGGGGAAGCTGGTTTTGTTAAGCATGATATTTTTAGTTCCACAGCTTTAGTGGAGAAAGTTTGTTCTGATAATATTTTATCTCCCATATGTGATATTTCTAATGATGCTTGTGCTCCTCATCCTTTTAAAATACCTACGAAGATTGTTGAACGTGCCATGGATAACTGCTATTTAGGAGATGGAACTGTCCATCCTGGTGATCATTTGCTTTTTATACATGAATTATGCGAGTTGTTCCAGTGTGCAGGTATTTCAATGAACCAAGTTAAGAAGAAGCTATTCTCTTTTTCACTGAAAGGCAGAGCTGAGGAATGGTATAAAACATTGAAGGATGGTCGATCTATTGACTGGGAGGAAATCGAACCTCTCTTTTATTCTAAATTATATCCTTCTAGTCAGGTTTATAAAGATAGGAATTACATTTATAATTTTCATCCGCATGAGGGAGAAAGCATTGCCCAAGCTTGGGAAAGATTGAAGTTACTAATGCATAAATGTCCTATTCATGATCTTCCCCGTAATATTGTTATTAATAATTTTTATGCAAGGCTTTCAGGATATTACAAGGACTATCTAGATGTATGCTCTGATGGGTCTTTCACAAGCAAGGATGTCGACACCAAGTGGGATCTGCTTGAAACAATTCAAAACAATATTGAAGGTTGGGATAGCGACAAAGGTAAATGATCAGGTATGAATTACGAGTTTGATTGCATTAAGTCTTTCGCTGAAACTGCTAATTTTCAAGAGCTTAGTGCTAAGTATGGTCTTGATCCTCAAATTATGATTGATTGCTTTAAAACCTTTGCTTCCCATATTAATGTTCCTAAAGGAAATGGGGACGTGTATCATGAACCTTTTAATAACACTTGCATAGAAAGTGATATTGTTATTGATGATTGCAATAAACATGCTCAAACTTCTAAAAGTCCTATTTCTTGTAAGCATGTTAATTTTTGTGGAATACATAAACCTTGTGAACAGAGTCATAACATGGAAGATTATTGCATCACCCACGGGAATGAAGAAACCAATACGTGGCTCAGGGATCTAGATGTGCTTGGTAAAAGGGTTTGTGAGCTTTATCCTTTTCTTTGTGAACTTCGCGGTAAAAAGGGTCACTTTAATTTTCAATGCCCAATTAATCGAGTGAGTACCGTAGATTTGTATTATGATGATAAGATTACTTTCAATCAGTATGATGAGCTCACTTTGTTTTTGAATTGTGAAGAGATATCTAGAAAGATTTCTTTGGTTGATATGAGAGATGTTGATATTAATAGCATCCTTTGTGGTTGTCGTCTCTATTGTGCTAAAGATTGCCTCACAAATACTTACTTACAAGATCTTATAAAACATAATGTTTTGCCAAGCTATGACAGGACTAATAGATGTTTCGATCTTATTAATAGAGAGGAGGAATCCTCCAAAGTTTCTTCTGTTGTTTCTGTCAGCAAACCAGATTATGTGGAGAAGATGCCTTTCCCTCCTAAAGAATATATGGAGAAGATGCCCTTCAAGTCTCTCCCTTCTAAAGGAGAGAGTAAGAAGAGTATGAAGAAGAAGATGATGAGTAAAAGGCGAGAGGACACGGTATCTTCCCCTAAGCGTTATGATCCTGCTATAGATTATGATAATTCTGATTGGGATAGTGTTCCTATGCCTATTACCTATGTTAGTGATCATGATTGGGAAAAGCACTCTACTTTTGATATTGAAAATCTTTTTGGTACCAATTCTAAGGTTAATAATTGTTGTACCATTAGCACTATCCATGTTCCCTCTTACAATGATATGTTTGATGAATATGCTTTGCAAAATAACTGTTCTCTAGCTTGTGATGATACTAAACCTCTAGTTTATGATGGTTATGATGATGAGTATAATGTTTTCAGTTCACCTACTTTTGAGGAGGAAATTAGTTATGATTACAATATGCCTCCTATTTTTGATGATTATGGTGATGAGAATAATTATTCTGTTGAATCTGCTCCTACTACTATTGTTCATGTGGGGAGTATTAATCTTTTTATGCATGTGGCTCATGATAGGGATGCTTTATGTGATAGTTATATTGTTAGTTCTATTCATGATGCTACTGAAAGTTATTATGAGAGAGGGAAACATGGTTTGATGGATCTCAACAATATTGAGTTTCCCCTCTTTATGTTGCAACTCTTGAAGTTGTACTTGTTTTGCCTTCCTATGCTTTTTGCTTTGCGCTTTCATGACTTGTCCCTTTACAAGATTATTTTTTATAGGAAGTGGTTCGAATTTAAATGTCTTTCACATTTGATTTTTGATGCTCTCTATTGCTTTAAGTTCCTATATGGCGCCTTTGCCTCAAGCTCTTATATGGCGCCCACATGAGCATCTTTGCAAATTACCGCGCCTAGCTCAAAGGCGTTAAAGAAAAGCACTCTTGGGAGATAACCCATTGTTTTACTTTCAGTACTTTTTATTTTATTTGAGTCTTGGAAGTTATTACCACTGTAATAACCTCTCCTTATCCTTTTTATTTCGTTGTTGTGCCAAGAGAAGCCACTAATTTGGGTGAGGTAAGATTTGGGGATGTTGCTATCCTGAAACAGTTTTTGGTGCTGTACCGTAAAAATTCGTGAAAATTCTCTATATATCTTTTGGACCTGACATTTCTTGTGCATATGCCCCAGGTTATATCCAAACTTTCATTAGTTGAACACTTTTTGATTTGAGCAACATAAAACTCTCTAAAAAATCGACCTTTATCAGCTGTTCTGTTTTGACAGATTTCTGTCACTATTTGTGTTTGCCTCTCGATCGCTTTCTTTTTGAGTTCTTTTGATCATGGAACTTTTGGGGAAGTTGCTATAGTAGTATATTATATATTTGTGGTGGTTTTGTGTTGAAATATGAACTGAAAAGGGTTGATTCATTGTTATGCTTACACTAATGTTGCTAATAGATTTGTGTTTAGTTTTGTATGAAGGAAGTTTTCAAGTGTAGGGATCGGAGAATGTTGAGATGAGTTGAAGAATGGACAAAAGCTCAAGCTTGGGGATGCCCATGCCACCCCAAGAAATACCCAAGAAGTACAAGCGTCAAAGCTTGGGGATGCCCCCGAGGCACCCCTTTCTTCATCGGCAAAAATCAGGTCACCTTTCAAGACACTATATTTTTATTGCTTCATGCACTATGCATTTTTCTTGGAGCACCTTTGCTTTTGCTTTTAGTTTTCTTTTCTTTTGTTTGCTGCAATAAATGGTTAGATCACATCATATTTATTTTGGAGGAGATGAACTTGCTTTTCATTTGCCAAGAACACTCTAATTTTCACTCTTATCGTTCAATGAGTGTTCTCTTTTTCTGCTACTGCGTTTAGCTTGCATTTTTTGCCTTGATTTTTGTTCAGATCTTGTTATATCTTTTCATCAAGGTGTATTTTTGCCTCTGATATTTATTGGTTTTCATCAAAAGAGGTGTTTATAAAAAGTTTGAATGGTGTTGGAAAAGAGAAAAAGTTTAATGCAAAAAAGTGGTACAAAAAGTAGCTTGTGTAGACTGCGGCCTAGGCTTTTGCATGTCGTGCTTGATGTCTTTTTGATAGTATGCTTAGTGATTTTTGCTGTAGCATGACTTGTCTCAAATGACTGAGATTGCTTAATGAGCCTTTGAAAAAAAATGCGTTGTTTTTATTATATGGAAGCATTTATTTGGTTTTCTCCTTTGATGCTTTATTTGGGTTGACTTGGCGCATGCTCATACATGTTAGACTCATACAAAGTCGCCAATAGCCTCTATGATCATTTAGTTTTTGACTTTTAATGTCATCTTATGCTTCTTTTAATGTTGCTTTGTCGCTTTGCATGATTATGGCCGTTATTGCTCTCTTAGTTGGTCGCTCCCAGTCTTTTGCTAGCCCTCATTTTATACTAAGTATGAGCTCTACTCGTGCATCCAACTCCCAAAAACCAAGTTTGCCATTGTGTCCACTATAAATTCCTATACATGGTATTTCTAAGCCATTCCAAGTAAATTTTTATGTGCTACCTTTCAAAAAAACCTTCAAAATACATCTCATTTTGTGACACTGTTTTCAGCTCATGGGGACGTAGTGGTCGGATTTGCTATCTTCCATATTGTCTTATCCCAAAAAGAAAAAAAAAAGAAAAAAAGGAAGAAAAAAGGCACTCCTCCATGGTATGTGAATGTTGGTGGGCACCTGATGGAATCGGTTAGACATGGTTTGAGAAAGAAAAAAAGGTGGGGAGGAGTGCCAAGCTTTATAAAAGAGCACAAAAGTGCCAATCTCTCTCTCAAAAACTTGCTTCATTTTTGTATGGAAGATAGTAAGAACCCCATTGCCAGTCGTTGACAAAGACAACCACCTCTCAAAACCAATTTTATCTCTCTATTTTACAAATGAAAAGCTTTAGCACATGTTTAATCACTGCTTCCCTCTGCGAAGGGCCTTTCTTTTACTTTTATGTTGAGTCTCCACCTTTTATCTTTATGCACCATCTTAGAGAGCATAGTTGTCATTCTAAGTATAATGTGCATTGCCCCAAAGTTTTCATTGATTGATTCATGATCATGGTTTCACTTGTTCTTAAATTATTTGTATCTAGTCGCCCTCTTAAACTTGAAGGTGTCCTATGCATTTATGTTTTGCTACTCCATGAGGGACAAGCTGAAAACCATTTACTATGTTTTCCATATGATTTGAACACACACTTGAATTTCATTGTTTCATTATTCATGATCTTTTGTTTGTGTTCTTTTTCATGTTATAACATAATTGCTAAGTTTCTTATTGTCAAGATTATGTCTTTCATAACCATGTTTTAAGTTTTTTTGATCCCAGCACTCAATGCTTACTTAGATGATCAAGATTGTGTAGGTGCATGTCACCTCAAAAATTATTTCTTTTATTATCACTTACCTACTCGAGGATGAGCAGGAGTTAAGCTTGGGGATGCTGATACGTCTCAAATGTATCCATAATTTTTGATGCTCCATGCTTGTTTTTACACAATTTGCCTTGTGTTTCGTTACACTTCGTGGCGTTTTTATGCGATTTCCGGAACTAACCTATTGGCAAGATGCCACAGTGCCAGTTCCCTGTTTTGTGCTGTTTTTGTGTTTCAGAAAAGCTACACAGGAAATATTCTCGGAATTGGACGAAACAAATTCCAGAACTCCTATTTTTCCCGGATGAAGGATGAGGACCGAAAGTGAGCCGGAGGGGGGCCAGGGGCCAGCCTCACACCATGGCGGCGCGGCCCAGCCCCTGACCGCGCCCCCTATGTGTCAGGAGCCCCTGGCAGCCCTCTGATGACCCCCCTTCGCCTATATAAAGCCTCAGGACGGAAAATCCTAAGGGAGTGGGCAAAATTTCCAGAACAGTTCCGCAGCGCCGCCGCCGTCGTCGACAAATTTCGGGGGACAGAAGTCTCTGTTCTGGCACCCTGCCGGGACGGTGAAGTGCCCCCGGAGCCATCTCCACCGGTCTCCATCGCCGTCTCTGTCGTCTCCATTGACCTCACCGCCATCTCCATCAACCTTGTTGTCTCCTATGATGAGGAGGGAGTAGTTCTCCCCCGGGGCTGAGGGCTCTACCGGTAGCTATGTGGTTCACCTCTCTCTCCCATGATGTGATCTTTATGTGATCATGAGCTTTGTATCTAGTTGAATTGGTAGATGTTATTATTCAGATATTATGCTACTCCTATGCTTTATTATTGTACTCTCCGGAGATACCTCGTATCATGGTGTAAAGGTGACTAGTGTGTGCATCATGTGTATCTTTTTGGTTAATGTCTCTATGAATTGTTGGTGTTTGTTAGAACCATCTAGTGCATTCACGGTGATAGTGTGGGACAATCTAGTTTGGGTACATACAGACTTTGAGCAGTGCTTCGTAGCCCTATGCATGATTAGTGTATGTTTTCCATTGGAGAATTATTTTGAGTTGCATATTGATGATAGTATCTATTGGTTCAATTATGTTATATTTGTTAGGAGTGTGTCCACTAGTGAAAGTATGATTCCTAGGCCTTGTTTCCAAGCATTGCACACTGTTTACTTACTGTTTTGTTACATGTTTGCTCGCAGCGATATTTATTTCAGATCACATTTACTACTTATAATCATCACTACCGCTTGTATTTCACTATCTCTTCGCCGAACTAGTGCACCTATACATCTGACAAGTGTATTGGGTGTGTTGGGGACACAAGAGACTTTCTGTATCGTAATTGCAGGGTTGTTTGAGAGGGATAGCTTTGACCTCTTCCTCCCTGAGTTCGATAAACCTTGGGTGATCCACTTAAGGGAAACTTGCTGCTGCTCTACAAACCTCTGCACTTGGAGGCCCAACACTGTCTACAAGAATAGATGCGTGCGTAGACATCAGCGGCCTCACCACCAGGGGGCGCGGCCCAGGGCCTGGCCGCGCCGCCCTGTGGTGAGACCACCCTGGTCCACTTCTGACGCTGCCCCTTCGCCTATAAAGACCCCCCCAACGGGAAAAACCTAAACACCGGATCACTTTTCCAGAAACACATCGCGATTCGCCACCGTCATCGACCAGAGATCGGGAGGGTCTAGAAGCTCTTCCCGGCACCCTGCCGGAGAGGGGAATCACCACCGGAGATCTTCTTCATCGCCATGCTTGCCTCCGGCGCGATAAGTGAGTAGTCTACCTTGGACTATGGGTCCATAGCAGTAGCTAGTTGGTTGTCTTCTCCACCATGTGCTTCATGTTTAGATCTCATGAGCTGCCTTACATGATCGAGATCACCGTTATGTAATTTCACATGTTGTGTTTGTTGGGATCCGATGAATATTGGTATTATGATTGAGTTGATGTGCTGAATATTATCTTATGTTATCTCTATGTTGTTTATGATTTTGCATGCTCTCCGTTGTTAGTAGCTATCTTGGCCAAGTAGATACTAGTGACTCCAAGAGGGGGTATTTATGCTCGATAGTTGGGTTCATGCCTCTATTTAATCTGGGGGAGTGACAGAAACCTCTAAGGTTGTAGATGTGCTGTTGCCACTAGGGAGAAAACAACATTTTTATGTCCAAGGGCATATGCTTTGTTTACATTACACACTTTGCTTAATGCAGTTATCTGTTGTTCGCAACTTAATACTCAAGGGGTCCTCGGATGATTCTCCGCGAGTGGATTATTAGTCATAGATGCAGTAGGATGGCGGTCTATGTATCTTGTTATAATACCCAGAGTAAATCTCATAGTGATCCTCTTGACATATGCATGTTATCTTTATTCTATCAATTGCCCAACTGTAATTTGTTTACACAGCATGTTGTTATATATCTTATGGAGAGACACCACTAGTGAACTATGGACCCCGGTCCAATTTCCTTTATATTGCTATCACCTGTTTACTTTACTCGCACTGTTTACTTTCTTGCATATTACTATTGCTTTCCACTCGATACGCTCATTCCTTTGTTTACAGCAAACCGGTGAGATTGACAACCTCATCGTAAGTTGGAAGCAAAGTTATTGGTTGTGTGGTGTGCAGGTTCCACGTTGCTGCTAATTGAAGACGCGCTAACAAGTATCGTTAACAGCGCCCTTGTTAGAGTGTCACGATGCTAGCAAGCATCACCTTTTGGAGTTTGGCTTTTTCCTGGATTCGATAAACCTTGATTTCTTATTGAGGGAAAAACTTGCTGCTATGCTCATCAAACCTTCCTCTTGGGGTTCCCAACTGGACGGAGATTTACATCATCAACACCGCCAACAGCAAGCATACAAGATCATAAACAACATAGAGATAACATAAAAATATATATTCAGCACATCAACTTGACATAGTACCAATACTCATCGGATCCCAACAAACACAACATGTATGATTACATAAAGATGATCCTGATCATGTAGGGCAGCTCACAAGATCTAAACATGAAGCACATGGTGGAGAAGATAACCATCTAGCTACTGCTATGGACCCGTAGTCCAAGGTAGACTACTCACACATCACTCCGGAGGTGACCATGGTGGTGTAGAAAGCCTCCGGCAGGGTGTCGGGAAGAGCTCCTGGATCCTCCCGATCTCGCGATGGCGACGGTGGCGGCTTTCAGTATTATATGGGAAAAGTGATCCGTCCTTTAGGTTTTTCCCGTTGAGGGGACTTTATAGGCGAAGGGGCGTCGTCAGGAGGTGGACCAGGCGGCCTCACCATGGGTGGGCGCGGCCAGGGGCTGGGCCGCGCCCCCTGTGGTGTGGCTGGCCCTTGGCCCCCCTCTGTCTCATCTTTGGTCTTCGCGAAGCTTTGGTAAAAATAGGAGGTTCGGCTTTTGTTTCGTCCAATTCCGAGAATATTTCCTGTGTAACTTTTCCGAAACACAAAAACAGCAAAAAACAGGGAACTGGCACTATGACATCTTGTTAATAGGTTAGTTTCGAAAAATGCATAAAAACGCCATGAAGTGTAACAAAACTCAAAGCAAATGGTGTAAGAACAAGCATGGAACATCAATAATTATAGATACGTTTGAGACGTATCACCCCTCGAGTACCCATATTTATGCATAAAGAAGCACCGGAAGAAGGGACTAGAAAAGAGTAGCAAAACAATGAAAGGTAACTAAATTAAGTGTCGCGATGAAGTTATTAACTTAGAGCAAATATTTTTTAGATTTGGCTATCATTAAATTATGTGCCGCAAAAAATGTGTACCTACATGGCAACAAATGTGTCGCTCTCATATGTCTATGACACCAAATTTGCCTCGACTTTTAATATGTCAATGTGCAAGATCTAAACACCGCCAAACAGATTGTGCGATGGGTATGCTCTTTCCATGATGTGTTTAATCTAATGGTTAAACACCGTCTATACGCTTTCCATGGTCTTTTGAAACCGCCATACTCTCTCTCTCTCTCTCATCCAAAATACTTGCCGTGGTTTTAGTTGGTTCACTCATCATGGCGGGCTGCCCACCACAATGAAAAAATAGAAAAAAGTAGTTACTTGACTATCTCAATCGTAAATGAACGAAGTCACTTAAGTTCCTACTACAGCTGCTCATTCTTACTTGTTTTTGCTTCTTCAGAATTTAAAGAAGAAACCACAACAAGTACTTTGGATCAGAGAGAGTACAACACTTTCACTGTTGTAGTATTCCCTATACTATTACCTATATATTCATATTTGTATTTTCTCTTGCTTTTTAATCATACACATTATATCTCTTCTAGGAAGTCTAAATGTGATGCTTAGTTGGACTGTTGGGTACTCGAATACGCTTTCCAAATGAAAAAATGTAAAAAGTGGAATTCGCTTAATGGACAAACCAAAACACTCTCTCGCATTTTATTTTGAACCTACATAACACTTGAGATGACCTTAAGATATTCAACATAAGTAGATGAGAAGATGAATATATGAAGTAGTTTGATTTTATGATGGAATTTATATTGAGTATTTGAAACTTTAATAATTAACTCCCTCTTCCCCACCTACCATAGATCTTGATCATTTGTGCAGACTAATACTGGCTTTATATTCAACGTCTATAAAATGTCCATGATATCTTACTACCCTCATCCAATACAGGATGTAGGATGTTTTACTTTGTGTTTCACCCATCTTGTTGATTTTGAGCAGTGAGTCCACAAATAATCGATTGGTGATTCGGACAATTCAGGGTACTATGTATGCATGAGAGACACTGGGATTACTTATTTCATTTTGGTTCAAATAGCAAGCCCTTAGCAACCAATGAAGGATCTAGGACATTTTCATGCACCTACATAATCCTCCTCACGAGGCTTGTTTGTGCCACCTAGATAGACAACGAAGTAGATCCAAAGATATTTGAGGTGCAACTACTTAGAGAAATCCACTACGCCCTCCATTAGTATTGATGACGCCTCAAGGACCGCTACATGTAACCACATCACCATTCTCCCTTATACTTGTTCGAAACCATTGTAGTAGCAATAATAAAAAATTTATTTAGTCTGATGTCGTCATAAACTTGTATTCGTACTTTCTAGAGATGAAAAATTCGATATGTGTTTGATATGTGCATTCATACACAAACCACCACTGACAACTCCCAATTTGGATCATCTCCAAACAACTCATTTGTGCATGGAAAACACCACTGAAAAGGTAAAGGTTCATGGTCCTAACTAGGATCTGGTTACAACTTTACCGGGATCCATCGTTGCAATTCAACCAACAATCATGGAACAAGCATGACCATCATTAACCTCGATGCAGCTTTTGAAGGTTCAGGTGAGCGCGCACGCGTGTGATCAAAAACTCAATTCTACTAGCACCAAATTTTCATATCGTAAAATTTGAGTGCATCATGATGGTGATTTTACTGCTACTTCTTCATAATTAACACTAGGCCGAGAGGGGATTGGTTACCTAAAGTTCAAATGTACTTCCAGAAAAGAGTAGTCGTGCCCCTAAGGTTATCCAACATAAGTAGATGAAACAAGAGTTAATCTAATTTAAAATTGAGTTTATATGATAGATTTGGAACTTTAACAACCCCCACCCATGGTGTGACTGGGTATGCAGTCTGACATTGGTCTCTCTAGCCGTTGCTCGTTCCACGCTAGTTGTAGTAGCCACACATTATGTAGAAGGATGACTGTGTTGCATCCATATAGTTAAGTTTTTCTTCAATAATGAGTCCCATAAAACTTTATACGCATGCGAGGCATTGGGATTTTGTTTCACTTTCTGATCAAATAAAGAGGTAAGGCCTCAGTGATACAAAGAGGGATCTAGGACCATGTCCCTTGCTTTGTTCGGTCCAGCGAGGCGGCTGTAGGTGTGGTGGCTAGGAACCATATGGGTTCAACCCTGGCCACAAATTGCAGATTTGTCGGTAGTTGTCATGATGTGGAAGCCCTAGCTATCCTAGAAGGCCTTAAGCTCGTGGTTGATAACGACCTGAAGCCCCCAGTTCTAAAATCTGACTCCGCAGTTGCTGTCCTGAATCTAAACTGTGCAACTGAAAATAAATCCAACTCCAAGGCTACATATAAAAATATTGTTGCAACCAGTGCTCTAATTGCTGACTGCAAGGTGGTGAAGATAGGAGAAACATTAATAGGATAACACATGATCTTGCTTTGTTAGCTAAAAGGACTAGCCTAAGCAACATGTGGTCTGAGCCCATTTGTTCATGACTATGTAATGTTACCTGTGAGCAATAGATTTCCCCCCTCCCTAGAAGAGAATAAGAAATAAATTATAGAAACAAAGTGATACATCGTTTCAGATTTTCTTTGGGATGACCAAAAGTTGTACCCTGACTTTCTATAAAATAAAAACTGGATATTTTTTAGGGAATTCTATTTTCGTGCCCTCGGGTCCTTAGTTGTACTCAGTTTTCCCCAGCTCCTTAGTTTTTCCTCAGTTTTGTCCAAGCCCTTGTCTGAAACCGTCACCAGTGCTGGAACGGCCGGTTGCCCGACGGTTGAACACCTTTGACCGTTAACTGCTGACTAGTGGGGCCACGTAGAGCCTGCAAAGACACGTCAGAGCATCCATCTTTGTTTGACCGTAAGCATCGCTGTATCCCTGACCAAAACGCGGACGAGTGGGGCTTCGGTATATCGAATGACAAGTGGGGCCATGACGCTGATACAAGGGGCAATACACGGGTAGGATTAGATTTTTAAACGGAGCTCTACAGCGATGGCACGGAGGAGGTGGCCTGCGGGGTGCCGAGATGAGATCGACGTCCACAAAGAACTGCATGAGGCGAGACCAGACGCATTAGATAGATATGAACTAGACACGTTTAACCATGCAAAGAAAAGAAGAAATGGTCGAGGACATCGACGACGACATCAACACTTTGACTGACGGTGTCGGACACGAACGCGAGCTATGTAGAGAAAACTAGTGTCTCTCCTTTCTGGCGTGTATAGATAGGTGCTAGGGGAGTGTGGTGGCGAAGGGAAAGACCTCGCGGTGGTCTGTGGCGTCCAGCATAGCGGGGCGGCGTGGCCGTGCCCACAGCGGCGTGCATGTTCGGCATTGGCATCAGCATGTACGTTCGTCATTGGCCTCGGCGGTATCTCTGGTGTGTCAGTGATCGAATGAGGGGACGGGATTGAGGGTGCATCCCGACGGTGACCTAGCAGTGGCGGCGAGCATGCATACCCGTTCTGACCATGCCGATATCGGCATCAGCATCATTTGGAGGCTGTGGTACTCGAATCATAGTGGAAATCGATGCATATAAAGCTACATATATATTCTTGGTCATAATCCCCTTAGATGCATGGCTTCACGTCGTCGTCGCTTTCATCGTCAGTATCTTCGTCGTCCGTGTAGTAGTACTTCCTGCACGTTGTTCCGTCGAACACCTTCACTATGAGCACATAATCGCCTTCATATTTGAAGTGTAGGAAGCAGCCGAAATCCACACCGTGCGTGATGGCGAAATTCTCCCAGCCCTTGTCGAGGTACATCCGGCCTTGTCCGTCAAATAGGACCTCCACGGTCCAGAGACGAGGACCGCTGTCAGCTGCTCGCAGATACACCTTTGCGGGCTCCTGGCCGTCAAGATAGTCCGCAAACTTTTGTGGGAGTGCCTGCAAAGAGATCGAGCGCCGATCGTTTGAAATTAAAGGTTTTTTAGAACATGCACATAATTAATCACATGCATCATATATGTGGGAACGCGTACGTACCTTCTTGGCCAAAGGGTCTTCATAGATGGTGATGAAGAACTCCTCTATGATCAATGGCAGTGTTGACGGTGGTGGTGGCAATGATGATGATCCACCACCCCGGCCGCCCCTTCCCCTTCCCCTTCCGGTCGGCGTCCGAGACGTGGAAGCCATGGCAATGGATCAAGTGTATGTGAACGAAGAAGAGAGAGGCAGAAACGAAGAAGAGAGAGGCAGAACCTATTGACATAAGGGATGGCCGTTGTGGGGGTTTATGAGGGAGAGATGACCGTTGTGGGGTTTACACCATAAATTAAGGTAGAGATGACCGTTGTGGGGTTTACACAATAAATTAAGGAGGAGATGACCGTTGTGGGGGTGGTTTATATCTCAAGAAAAAAGTAATGCCTAAAAAAAATGGAAATTCGTGAAAGTTCATCATTTTACCGTGAAAAGTAAAGCCTACAAGAAATGGAAATTCGTGATAGTTTATCATTTCAGCGTGAAAAGTAATGCCTACAAGAAATGGAAATTCGTGATAGTTTATCATTTTACCGTGAAAAGTAAAGCGTAAAAGAAATGGAAATTCGTGATAGTTCATCATTTTACCGTGAAAAGTAAAGCCTACAAGAAATGGAAATTCGTGATAGTTTATCATTTCAACGTGAAAAGTAATGCCTACAAGAAATGGAAATTCGTGATAGTTTATCATTTTACGGTGAAAAGTAATGCCTAAAAGAAATGGAAATTCGTGATAGTTCATCATTTTACCGTGAAAAGTAAAGCCTACAAGAAATGGAAATTCATGATAGTTTATCATTTTACCGTGAAAAGTAATGCCTACAAGAAATTCGTGATTACCCAACTTGTTGAATCCGGTGGCAAACTCATCATTTAGCATACATAGAGGGGTAGTAGTTTGCCACCGGATCGACGGTAGGTGGGCATGATCCGTGTGACAACAGCTCGACCAATCAGGCCAAGTTTGGGCTTCTGTGAGAAGGGAGAGGGTAAAACTGAGTAGTATCAAGGATACAAGGGCAAGTAAATAGTAAACAGGCTAAGGAATTCAAATAAGAGATTTAGAAAAAGAAAAACACATGTTTTGTACAATGAAACCCAGGTTGGCCTACCTCAAAGTATTAGCAATTCAAATATACATGAGTGTAAAAATTATGGCCTCATTCAGATAAACTATGTTTTGGGTATAGATGTTTTGAGAAGGGGTTTGAGTGAAAAGCCATGAACCTTCATAGCTACTAGTGATTTCAGAAGTGGCCATTTATGTGAAAACTTGATTTATATATAATTGTTATGATTTCCTACGTGGCAGGTCGCGTCACAAGACTCCATGAGTAGGAGGCACTATGATTTTATTTTTTTGAATTTTTTTGCGCATGAAATGACTCAATTAGATGGCTTAATCCCATCTGTTGACTCTCTGTTGACCAGCCACTTGAGGGTAAAACTGAGTATATTGCACTAGGCAGTATTAGTACTCGAGGGGAAAACTGAGTACAAATATTTTTTCAGTGTAAGATTCGAGGGTAGAACTGAGTACACGTAACGGTGCTGACGTGCAGTCCCACGGACGCGTGTCGCGGTGAACAACGGTTAGCCGCGCGGTGCGCGTGTTGAGACCAAAACGTCAACTGCTGAGACGAACCGTCACTTTGCCAGTACAGAGCCCCTCTCCCTCCCTCTGCACACAGTCTCATCATAACTCACGCACGCAACCACGCCTCTCACGTCCCATCACCTTCTAAAAAAAAACCCCAACCGCCCTACGCGCGCTCCCCTGTCGGCGATGGAGAAGAAGAATGCGCCGGCGGCCGTCGCCCCCGAGCCCATCGCCTCCGAGCCCGTCGCATCCGAGCCCGTCGCCGCCGAGCCCGTCGCATCCGAGGGCGGCGCATCCAAGCACGGCGCCTCCGTGAACTGGGCCTCTCTTAAGGGTGACGGACCACTTCACAAGATCGGCGACTGCTTACTGGCGAACGAGGAGTACGTGGACACCTACGCTGCTTTGAGGCAAGTTTGTACAAATTGGCGCTCAGATCTACCTGAGCCCGACGTGCACCTGCACAAATGGATCGTGGTAGAACACGCCCTTCCACGCGCTGCTGAGTTCTCCTTCCTCAACCTCCGCACATCCCGCTACGTCACCATCGATCTAACGGAAGTTCATGCAAGGTTCAAATTCCTCCATATCTATAGAGTTAATCTATTTTTATTTTCAATCGTAAACATCTTAGTGCTGAATGTTATCTTCATCAACTCCCTTTTAGATACTACTTCGTCGGCTTTTACCGTGGCGTCATCGTGCTTGCCCAGAGGAACCAGCCGCACAAGATACGGCTTCTGAACCCACTCACAAAGACATTGAACACTACGTTTGAGGCGCAGATGCCATCTATGATTGTGGAGTCAGTCGCTGTAATGAAGTCCCCGACTATGGTCTTCATTTGCACAGGTTACCCCAATGAAATTGCTTGGGTCGATGAGAGCTCTCCTACTAAGGATATAGATGTAGAAGATTGGAGAGAAGGAAGATTTTCGATCGAGGACGATTCTCTGCGTTGCCTTACCCCATTCAATGGTGAATTGTATGCAATAGCTGTGAACAATTTTGAGTTCGGAACATTAGTGTGCACCAACAATGTCCAGTTGGAGAAGCGCGCGAGCACTATCAACATGGAGACACTATTTTCATTTTCACCAGAACTTGGAAGTGACAAGTTCTACCTTGTGGAGTCTGATGGTGATCTGCTGCTTGTGTTGTTCGGCGGCAGCGCTGGCAACAGGCATTTGGAGGAAGGTCAACCATTGGTGTACCGTGTGGACACTAAGAGCCGCTCTCTCCATGCCATCAACATTGGCAGTCATGCCTTCTTTGTCAGTTATAAACGGTGTATCTCCGTCGACACCAGAGTGCACCCGACAGTTCGACCTGGCTACATCTACCACGAGGGTGGTTATATCAGACAGTACTTTGATAATAGAAAGGCCTGGGATGAGTGGCCACGACATGTGGATAGATTAGATTCTGACGGTATAAAAATAGAACAAAGGCCATACCGTTTGGAGGATCTATTGGCTGCACACTGCAGACGGAAGGAGTTCAGTCAATATTTTTTTGTCTCATGGAATATAGCGACTCCGAAATATATGATAAAGAATGAAGAACCTTCATGTTGGGCATACATTGCGTCTTATATTATTTTCAGCTTAGTTTGTCGTGAACATTAATATCGTTATTGGCTTCTTTTGGCTGTTGTATGCATTTTATGTATTATACTATACTAGCTTCTAGATTTGTTACCATATTGGGCAAAAAACGAGGGCCAAAAGGCAGCAATCATTGAAGAAAGACAGAAATAGAAGCTTCTCTAGATTTGATACTATTTTGGTGAAAAGAGAGAGAACTGTTTACAGAGAGAGAGGGGAAAAAGGCGCTCTGAAAAGACGCTCTGAAAAGTCAATGCCAATTTGGCCCGAGAGAGACAGAACCGAGCTCTCACGTACAACCAAACGTGGTCTCGTCCTGTCCCACGCGGTCCCTTTCTACCAGCCCCACGCGACGCGGTCCCACACGATGCGGCCCCACACGTCAGCACGGAAACGGTCAACTTAACGGAATCCTCCCGTCCGAGCTCCTTGAGGGTTTCAGACAACGGCTTGGGGAAAACTGAGGAAAAACTAACGAGCTGGGGAAAACTGAGTACAACTAACGACCTGAGGGCACGAAAATAGAAATCCCTATTTTTTAATGCGTGAATTCATACACACAACATCATGGAACTTGTTCACTTTAGATAATATCCTTCGATTTTGGATGGAGAACATCACTAGAAAGGTACTCCCTTCATCCTAAAATATAAGACGCCTAAGGATTAGTCAAAAGTCAAATCTTATAAACTTTGACCAATTATTTTGAAAAAAAATCTGCATCTACAATATTGAATTCACACATTGTAAAAATATACTTTATAATGAATCTATTAATATTGATTTAGTATGGTAATTGTTCATATTTTTGTGTATAAATTTGGTCAAACTTAAAAAACATTGACTTTTGACTAGTTCTTAGACACCTTATATTTTGGGACAGAGAGAGTACAACAAATACACAAGTTGTAGATGAAAGAAAAGTGGAGTTTACTTTTAAATAAAGAACATAGTTTTCCACCACCTATTACACCAGCATCCCAAACCGGGTGGAAACTGATACTCCCTCCATCCCAAGGATTAAGACGTAAATATTCTGGCGCGTTGATTAAGAAGAATTAATGAGCGAGAAAAACTTCCATACATGCCCATGCATGCAAGCAAATAACTCCTTTTATTTATCTGCTTAATTGCATGGTCTCCTCGTTTCTCTCTTCCATCTCCCAGACTGTGTCTTCTCTCTCCTATACGCATGCACATCAATGAGGTCCTCCACAGCGTTGCCTAAAATCGATGCCCACACCACTTTTCTCACATCCGACACCAATGCCTTCTGCTGCCAAGCCGATGCCCCAAAAAAATTTGAGGGAACCGGAGCACCTAGGTGCTCCGATGCCCAAACTCAGTCGGTAGTAAAATAGTCTTCTTTTCCTATTCAGATTCAGCAGTTTTTCTTTGTGTTCGATAGCGACAAGAGCTATTCCCTCTCTCCAGGTTAGCTCAAGGGATATTTTATCAAGGTGGGGTCGCTTTTTTCTATGTCAAGCGGTGCCCTCCGCTGTGAGCCTGGTGCCACAATTTTTTTGTTTAGAATCGATGCTGATGTGTTAGCTTTTTTGGCATTTGGGCACCGGCAACATTGTGGAGGGCCTGAGTGAATTTTGAGGAGGAGCGTTAATGAGTGGAGGGGCAGTTTAGGTAGTTTAGCGTGTTCTCTCGCTCCTAGCGTTCACGTGCCTTGTTCTCTTACGAATTTTTGAGAATTTTTTTCGCCTTAATCCTTGAGATAGAGGGAGTAGTAGATAGTCCAAATTGTTTGACATTCGTATTTAAGAAATTAAAACTAAATGTGGAAGTATCTGAATCCGGGCGGCAATGAGACGGATATGGTCAATATCTGTTCATTTATAAATACAAATGTGTAATTGAATTTTAAAACAAATATGGATATGAAAATAGATATATTGATCACAGTGAGTACAACACTTGTTGTTTAGTATTCCCTATATATAAATATAAATATTTCATTTGCGCTCATCTCTATATTTTCTCTTGCATTTTAATACAAACGTTTTATCTCTTCTAAATTGGAATTTGGAAGTCTAAAATGTGATGCTTAGTTGGACTGTGGGGTACTAAAATACGCTTTCCAATTGAGAAAACGTAAACTATTGAACACGCTTAATAAACGGGAACACCACAAATCCACGATCCCCAAACCCCATTCCACCGAGCAAACCCTTCATCTCGCCGGCCGCCGGCCGCCGGCCATGGAGAAGGCAACGGCAGCACCCACGGCCAAGAGTCGCGAGTCCACGGGAAGCAGCCGATGGAAGTGGGGTCAGAGCCGCAGCTGCGGCGGCGACATCATCAGCGGCCTCCCCGACGCCATCCTCGGCACCATCATCTCCCTCCTCCCGACCAAGGAGGGCGCCCGCACGCAGGCCATCTCCCTCCGGTGGCGCCCCCTCTGGCGCTCCGCGCCCCTCAACCTCGAGGTCGACCACGCCCTCTGCGCCGACCCCAGCGAGCTCGCCCGCGCCTCCCTCGTCTCCAGAATCCTCTCCGACCACTCCGGCCCCGCGCGCCGCTTCTGCTGCCACTCCATCCGCCTCGCCGACGACGGCGACCTCGCCCTGGTCGACGGCTGGTTCCGGTCCCTCGCCAACCTCCAGGAGCTCGACGTCAGCTTCGTTCGCATGTCGCCACGGCCTGAGACGGATCGCGCGGTGGCGTCGTCTCTGCTCCGCCTGGCGCCCACCCTCGTCGTCGCCAAAATTGCGGGCTGCAATTTCTCCAAACCGATCGTGCCATCCTCGATTTTCCCCCGCCTAAAGGATCTCCAGCTACATTTCGTTTCCGTGTCGGAGGAGTTCTTACGCGGCGTGCTCTCTGGCTGCCGTGCCTTGGAGCGCCTGCTGCTGTGGAACAGCTTTGCTGTTGGCCGCATCTGTATCAGCTCACCGACCCTTCGCAGCATCGGCTTCCGCCTCTGTGCTGGTCGAGCACAACTTGTCGTCGAGGACACCCCTCGCCTTGAAAGGTTGCTATCACTTCTCGAGGGCAGCGGCGGCGGCGATACTCTTCGCGTAACCGGGGCGCCTAACCTGGAGATATTGGGCCCTCTGTCACCTAGCGTTGAAGTGTTCCAGGTAGAAGCAGCAGCAGCCTTGCTAAATCCTGCATTGCACATTCCTCTGCAGGTTTATATCTCTTTTAATGCCCACTCTTCTTCTCTAGGGGACGATCCCCTTCAGTCTGAAGAACCCCATATACACCGTGAAGGTTTTAGCGCTCACTTCTGGCCCCGAACTGAATGCTGTTCTTCACCTACTCAAGTGCTTCCCCTGCTTGGAGAAGCTCTACGTTATTGTGAGTATTCATCTTTGTTATGTCAACATGGATATCTTATCGAGGCATATAATCTAGATTAACACCGTCTTTTCGTTTTTAGTTGCAGAGAGACTTTAAGATGGATGTGGAGCATGTGTCTCACCATGACCCGTTAGATCAAGTCGAATGTCTTGGGACCCATCTCGCAGAAATGGTGTTGCTGAATTACCATGGCTGTGAGCAAGATGTTGGCTTTGCCAAGTTCTTTGTTCTGAACGGAGTGGTGCTAAAGAAAATCAAATTTGGAGTTCCGAAGAACTACAGCAACGAATGGGTGGCTGCTCAACAGAGTCTGCTGCAAGTGAACAATAGGGCTTCTCGAGGCGCTGAAGTTGAATTCAAATGTGGTTTGGATAATTTCATCAACTACTTGGCTATCCATGACTTGTCACTGGCAGATCCTTTCGAGTGCTTGTATTCTGAATGAGGTGATGCTCTTTCAGAAGAAGGGTGTCCATTATCTTTATTTGCCAATGCATTTAACTGCTTGTTTTGTAGATGGAGTTGATGCTTGAAGGTTGTAATTTCTTTTGCTCATTTTGTAGACTGCGTTAATGTCTGAAAATTGTTTTGTCTCCTTGTCCAAAACCCAAATTTGCCTTGGCTGCTGTATTTACATTGTAAGCTCTGAAATTTCTCTGTAATCTCCGACAGGGTATGCCATTCAAAATGTACTGCTAAAAGTTGCAATGTGATCTAGTCGATGTTAGGCTTTCTACTGCTACGTTAATCCTTTGTCTTTCGGTCTGTGAATGGTAGTTAGCAAAAATTGATTGTTCATTTTTACTATCACTAGGTTATTGGTCAGCCTCTTTACATGATCAAGGGTCTTGCTCTATTGGGTTGTGAAAGGTTGAGAGTTTTTGTATAAGAAATTAGTGGTAGACTTGCCTCTTCTGTTTCCATTTAAATGGAACAAAATCTCCAGTTCAGCACATAGTGTTCAAGCTCACTACAGATATTTTTTGAATTATTTTGCCATTTCTTGCTGGAAGGTGTTCCCTAGATAAGGGTGGAAATCTATAGAGATTTACTTCTTCCCTATTTTTTCTAATAGGAGAATTTACAAACTCACAGTGAAAGAAATTATGTTGTGAAGTTGGTTTCTAATTTGCCACCTACACAACGTGTATTGTTTTGCTCACTGCGTCCTGCATTTGTGGAATTTGCGCTTCGGTTGGAATTTTTTAATTCGTGGATTAGATTTATTTTTTCACTTGCCATGCCAGCAACATGCATAGTTCTTGATTCTGGGTCAGTGTTTTTGTAGCGAGACTATGGAGTTAACAGATTACTGGAGATTTTTCAGGTAGCTGATAGTAAACAGAAGTAAAAAAAGTGAATGTTGACAAGAGCACCCTGTACAATGTAATAGATTCTTTTGCAGATAGTTTTTTTTAAGAATTAACACTCGCAGATAGTTGATTGCTTTATGTGTTTAGTGCTGGCTTCTTTTTCTCTTAAGTGTTCTCTTATCAGCTAGTTCACTGATTTGCATGTATTCATCACTGGTGTACACCCTTTGCTCGTTCATCGGGCAATAGCAGGAGCTCTGCTTAATATAACAGGGGTTACTGTACACAGATGGTTGTTTATGCTGAAAAGCTTCAAATGCTTGGCTGACAGTTCCACTGGAATAGTACCTAATCGCTTTATTTTTGCAATGGTAGATAATGCAGCGAGGACTGCACATCATGTATGTTGAGATATTGCTTCAAGGTGTTCTGCTGAGACGAGTTTCATCGTATACCGACGAGCAGGCAATCTCTTCCTGGCGTTCTCAAGAAGTCAGTTAAAAATGCCTTTGTACCAGATGTGTCGTGCCTAACATATGGTGTGCGGAACTACATTGTAGAACCTGATGTACTTGTCCATCATGCCCTATAACCAGGTGCATCAGTTTTCACAATGCACAAAACCATGTGGTTCAGTTAATCAGTTAAGAAATGTTTACATGGTTTTCATTAAAAGTTAGATAGGATCCATGTCTAAACATATAAGAGCTCACTCCACCTGATCTTTCACATTTCCTTGGTATGCTTTAAGTTTGCATCTCTAGATGTTGGAATATAAGACATGAATCTTAGCAATTAGGATTTATATATGCAGATGATAATTTAGGAATCTTAACAACGAGGATTCCCATTTGAATAGAGTTATGTCTGGGGCCTTCTCTTTTTGGTTTTTTAATAAGGTTCTGTCTAGACATACAAGCTCAATGGCTCACTCCACCTGATCATGAAAGAACAGTTCTGTTCCTCATAATTAGATAAAGTTGAGTCACTTATTTCTGAACGAAGGTTGTACTTGATAGTCAGACTGTTAGTGCATGGAGGCATGGACGGATGCAGCATGTAATGCATGGGGGGCAGCTGCCCCCACTCAAATTTTTGTATATTTGTAATTTGCCTAATTGAATAGTGATTTGCCCCCACTTAGCAACAAGTTTTTCCTCACTTAGTATCACTTTGCCCCCCCTAAATTTTATTCCTGTGTCCGCCCATGATGGAGGGCTGGGTCTGGGAGGAGGCACTAGGAGGGGACTCAAAGCAAAGTAACTGAGGCAAAGTCACCATTCTCCACCCTTCATTTCATATATAATGTAATAGATTGACCCAGATTTGAACCCAAAATTTCGAAGTGTTCCTTTTTAAAAAAATCCAGTAAATTGTAAATGTTTTATTGTATATTCTGAGAAAGTTTCAGTCCATTTGAATAGGCCATTTGTGTTTAAATAGCTTTTCTATGTTTCAATCCATAAAAAAAATACTACAGAGTAATAAAGTAATCATCTAGATGGATTGAAACTTTCTCCAAGTATACAAAGTAAAACATTTACAATTTATTGTTTTTTTCTTCAAATTCTTCTGAGTAGTTTAAATTATTTAGCTACGAATCTGGATCAATCTAGTACGTTGGATCTGAAACAAAGGCCTAAAGATGAAGTCACTGAAGCTGAATCCAGTGGGAGGGCCCTAAGAACTAGAGAGAGGCTGCCTCCCATGTGCAGCCCTCCCAGGGAACAAGCAAGAGAGACGAGATCAGAGGCTTTAGTGTTTTTCCCATGACTGATGGATTGGCTAGGTTTCATCTCTCATCTCTAGCTTACCTAACTTGTTGGTGTTGTTATTGCCATAGGGAAAATGAATAAACTGATTTTGCCGAAGGGGCAAGCTTGTCATTTGGCATGCCATTATTGGGCTAAGAGATTTCAAGATAATTTAGATAATAAAAAGGCATGTAATAAATGTTGGCAAAGCAAAAGGGGAATATGATCAATTGCAAACCAAGGAGGAATATGATAAATTGTTTGCTAATATAGGGTATGTGATCAAACCATCCAAAATAGTCCTCGCCTTCGGTTCACAACCACCACCCAAGCCCTCGGTAATGCTAGCCTCCGACAATGGAGAAGGCCGCAGTTGCCAGGAAGAGCAGATCTAAAGGGATTACCCGCTGTAGAAAAAGGAAGTGGGCACGCAGTGGCAACAACGACGGCGATCGGTTGGCCGATGATGATTTCATTAGCCGCCTCCCTGATGTCATCCTCTACATCATCATCTCCCTCCTCCCCACCAAGTACGGTGCTCGCACACAGGCTGTTTCCAAGAGGTGGCGCCATCTTTGGCACTCCACGCCTCTCAACCTCGAGGCTGATAGTACCCTCTGCGGCAATGTTCGCAGGTGTGTCTCCATCGTTTCCAAGATCCTATCTGACCATCCTGGACCCGCCCGCCGCTTCTACTTCCCTTGCGTCCACTTCAATTACAATGGCGTCGACAACCAGCTTGATGAGATCGACAGATGGTTCCGGTCTAGAGCACTTGACAACCTCCAAGAGCTTGATATCAACTACGCGCACTGGTGGTGGGATCCACCCAATATGAGTTTCCCTTTGCCGCCGTCAGTGCTCCGGTTTGCACCCTCCCTCATTGTGGCCAATATTGGCGTGTGCAATTTCCCCACCCACAACACATCGTCGTTGATTTTCCCCCTCCTCAAGCAGCTCACCCTACGATATGTTTCAATCTTAGAGGATGTATTCAACAGGGTTCTCTCTGGGTGCCGTGTCTTAGAAAGCCTTTTGTTGTGGGACATCTTTGCTTCTGACCGTCTCCACATTAGCTCGCTAACTCTTAGGAGTATTGGCTTCCGTTCTCGTAGGACTTCTACACAAGAACTGATCATCGATGACGCCCCCTGCCTTGAAAGATTTATGTCACTTTATCCTTCAGACAGGAATTTTGAGACTATCCGGGTAATACATGCACCAAAGCTGAAGATATTGGGACTTTTGTCACCCTTTCTCTCCAATCTTGAGATTGCATCTCTATTCTTCCAGGTAGTGGCAACATCCCTCTTGAATCTTGCATTCTCCTACATGCACTTTTATTATCTTTATGATCATTTCTTTTCTGTAGGGAATGACCCCAGTCAGCTTGACAAAATCAATATGCACCGTGAAGGTTTTGGCTCTTAACTCATTCGGATCTCAGTTGAATGCACTTCTAAACGTCCTTGGGTGCTTCCCTTGTTTGGAAAGTCTCTATGTCAATGTGAGTATTTATCTTTTCTTATGCCAAAAATGTATTTTTTGGTAAGTACAAATCTATATTTGATTGAAAATGATCTAGTCTAGTTAGCAATGGCTTTAACATGCCCACCTCTTCTTTCCTAGTTGCGCCAACACTCAACAATGGATATGGAAAATGCCCTTCCATGTGACCCGCTAGGTCTGGAATGCCTCGAGACCCATCTAAAAAGAGTTGTGCTTGAGAATTACGAAGGCTGTGACCAAGATGTTGACTTTGCCAAAAAAATTATTTTTAATGCAAAAGTGCTAAAGGAGATCAAAATTGCATGCCCTAAGAGCAGCAATATTGGATGGGTGGCTGAGCAATGCATACTACTTCAAGTGGAAGATATAGCTTCTCGAGACGTTGAATTTGAGTTTATAAGAGAGTGTACCAATTTCGGTTACAACAAGCATATCCATGATTTCATGGATGATCCATTTGACTGCTCATGTTGTAGACGTGAGCTCCATTGATCCCTTTTCAGCTGAAGCCTGTCCTCGATTTTTCGATGGTCCATTTTAACTCATTTTGTAGACAGGGTTGATGCCCATATATTGCGTGGTCTTTGCTTCTTCTCTGGGACTAGAATAGATTGATGCTCAAAATTTGTATTGTCTTTTATACATTCCCCAAATTTTAAATGGCTACTTGATATTCAGTTTCAATTTATTTCCTGTGTTTGTGTCTTATTAAGTTACCTCTACTGAAATTGCAAACTGTATGATGCAAAAAGATTTATCAAAGCCATTACGAAGATCCTTGGCTGCTAACACTGGTGGAAAAAAAGGCCTTTAATCCCGGTCTGTAACTGCCATTAGTCCCGGTTTTCCAACCGGAACTAGCAAAGCGGGATTAAAGGCCCCAACTCTTTAGTCCCGGTTGCAAATAAACCGTGACTAATGGCCATCCACGTGGGCACGGCTGGGAGCGCCTGCTCCGGGGACCTTTAGTCCCGGTTCGTAATAAGAACCGGGACTAAAGAGTTTTGTTTTTTTTCATTTCTGTTTCAGATTATAGGTTTAGGTTTATGGTTAATTAGGGTTCACTTTAATTTCAAGCGAGTTTCCGTACCCATATTCTACGACTAGTACATACACATTACATGTTGGTGCATGCATATATAATATTATACGATGTCTTGCGACTGTATATACAACAATTTCAAACAAGTCTATGTACAACTATTTTTCAAACAAGTTTCAAACAAGCTAAGTTAATTACATGGAGATCACTAAATTATATTTAGCGTTCGTCGTCCTCCACATAGTGTTATCCTTTCTCACGGAGGACCTCCCTCAGCATGAATCCCGCCAGCTCCTCTTGAATTGCTTTTATGCGCTGGGTTAGTAGGAGCTTCTCCCGCATTACTAACAACTTTAAGAAGATCGATATGGATATATATAAGTTGGATGAAACTCAACACAATTGATTATAATAAAAAAAATTGTGAATATTATTTACGTACATCAAAGTCCGTGGAATGTGCTCTCCGCTCACTGGTGTACCACCGGATGAACTCGCAGACGTAGAATCCACAGAGATTGGTCCCCGGTGGTTGCTGCAAACCCTTTATCTTTTTAAAAGTTAGCTGTTCTTTGAATTTACCTACACACGACCTTCTGAAACGTGTCCAAACGCTACAGGGTAAAGAAAATGAACAAAAGAGTTATTAAATACTTGATATCAGGAAATTAATGAAAGGAACTGATATAGTCGGGTAATGATTGAAATTACTTCTGCAACATTGCTTTCATGTCGCTAAACAGGACATCGGGCTTATCCAATGAGTCCAAGATTTGAACACTTGATGTGTCAAATTGAATCTTTAGCAGAACCCAGTGGAAACTGCAGACACGCATGCATAACTCATAAATTACACTTAACATCGAGTAAGCAAAAAAGAATGTGTACAAGATAGAAACACTCACCTGAAGTTGTAAGGAAATAGAATTTCTCTTTTAAGACTTTGCCTGGAAAAAAAAATCTGAAGAGGTCATTCTCCACGTCTCTGGGGTGATCTTGTAACATCCTTTCATTAATGATATATGGGTCAATGAACCCAACATCATAGATTCCCTTTTGTTTGCATTCGAACATCTTAAATCTGCATAATAGCGTACAAAAATCATATAGTTAATTAAGATAATATATTACATGCAATGAACGAGCTTAGCTAGATACTTGAATATAAATCACTTACAGACAATAGCAACTGATGGTAGACTTGTCAAGATCGCGCTGATTGAATATGTGAAACAATTCGTCCAATGGAATATGTAACAGGTATCTTTTGAAGTAATGCTCCTCTCTAACGTCCAAGAGGAAAAATGTTTGAAGTCCTTTTTTTGTATGTGCGCCTTGTACCAGCCGAGCAGATTTCACATATTTGTTGATAGACCGCGTTCCTTCTCAGGCTTGATCAGAGGCGCCCCCATAACATATCTCTCTACTATCTCTCCCACTGGCGCTTCTTCAAGGCCTAACATAGCCATAAGAGAAATATTCAATGCGGCCGCTGACTCTTTGGCCTCCGTTATAGTTACACCCAGTAGTTTTGCAGCTTCTACTACTCTGGGGTCCAATAACTCACGGTCCATATTAAAATCGGCTCTGAAGACCGTATCGATATCGGGGGGGGGGGCCGACTATGAGCGGGGGGACCAATTGATTCTTCTGTTCTCCAAGCTGGGCAATTTGTTTTCTGCTTCTTTTTGCCTTGGCCAAGTCACTTTGCCTTTCAATTTCACGTTTATAGTCTGATGGCAGATTTTGCTTATATTGGGGCTCTGCAGTAAGCATACCGATAGTCCACTTTTTCTGTTTCTCCATGTATGTTGGCTTGGACTCAGGCTGTTTCGGTGCAAAAAAGGCCTTCACTTCGGCGTCTGATATCACTTTGTTTTCCTCGTAAGTCCATTCACCTGCTCTCTGGGGAAGAGGCTTTAGTGATGGCCCTGGTATCTTTGTGGACTTATGTACTACCTTATCAGTAGTACTAACCGTAGCGGCCCTGCTCCGCTTTTTCCTCGTCTGAGTAGTATTGGGGGGCGGCTTCGCCTGACGCGCTGGAGGTGCATTGGAGGACGACGTGGGCTGACACGCGGGAGGTGCACTAGAGGACGACGTGGGCTGGCGCGTGGGAGGTGCACTAGGGGGCGGCGTCGGCTGACGCGGCGCCCAAGGTGGACTCGGGGGTGGCGTCCGCTGACGCGGCGCCCGAGGTGGACTCGGGGGTGGCGTCGGCTGATGCGGCGCTCGAGGTGGACTCGGGGGCGGTGTAGGTGGACAACGTTCACCGGGGGATGGTGGACTTGGATTCCTCGGAGTCGGTGGCCTTGGCGCTGAGCCTGGAAACTTAATATATTTCTTTTGCCATAAAACGATTTGGCGCTTGACATCTGCAAGTCTCCAATCCCCTTCAGGTGTAGCAAAATCAAGATCTAGGTCCTCGAACCTTGATATTATGTCAAGCATCGAGACACGAGCATAGCCAGCCGGTATCGGGTTCCTATGGTGGAGTGTTTCAGGTAGACAAGGTAAAGCGTCGCCGCTCGCCACCTTGAAGGTCATGTTCTTGATTGGCTGATGTAGCTCATAATTTGTCATCTCCCTAACATCATCCACGGGGTAGCGAGACCCCGGTGCATCATCGATAATCCGTGCATCATGCTCATCAGCTGGGACCTCCGTGAAAGCCACGCAGCTTCTCCGCTGACTACTAAGATCCAATGCTGGATCTTCCTGTAGCCGAGATCCGCCTCCCTGGCTAAGTTTATGTATCATACTCTTCATATCGGCTAATTCACGTTCTACCTTGCCAATCCGATCTGCTTCCCGATCCTTCTTTCTCTCACGGCTTTTGTAACCGTATGGATCTTCTTGCTGAGAAAACCCTTCCTTCCATGGAACACCGGCGCCTTTGCCTCTTGTTCGTCCTGTGTGTTCTGCATTCCCGAGGGCGTGTGTCAGCTCGTCGTTCTCTCGGTCAACACGGATCAATCCCGCTTGAGCATCCTCCATTGCCTTAATAAGTTTTGCTGTGGGAGTAAAGGTGTGTTTCCGATGAACACACTCCCCTGTTGCCGGGTCTAACGATCCTCCATGTCCGTACCACCAGTGCTTGGCCCTTTCGGGCCATCCCTCTGTACCTAGAGTGATTCCTTTATTCCTCAGTTCATTCTCCATAGCTTCCCACCTAGGCACTGCACACTTGTAGCCGCCTGGCCCCAAAATATGGTGATGTGCCTTCTTGTCAAGATTTTTTTTTACCGACATTTCCTTGGCTCTCTCAGAAGCCTTGAATGCCACAAATTCAGGCCACTGTTGTCTCAACTTCTCGTATGCTCCTTTGAATACTGGAGTTTTCTCTTTCACGATATACTTCGCGTATAACATTTTCTTGAAGCTCCGGAATGCTTCACCCATCTTCTTCAGAGCGTACTCTTTGACTTTCCTCCTCCTTTCACGTCCACCTGGAATTTCATGACCATCATCATCCATCTTGGAGTACTCCGGAGGTAGAATGAAATTTGCCATGAGCTTCCTCCAAAGGTCTTTCTTGGATCTTTTGTTCACAAAAGTAGCTCCAAGACGTGCCTTCTTTGGCTCCTGCCATTCTTGAACCGTGATCGGGATCATGTCCCTAACAATCACTCTGCATTGATTTATAAATTTTGTTGCGTGCTGTTTTGGCTCCAACGGTTTGCCATCTGGAGATACTAGATCGATGCTTAGCTTCTGATTCGCACTCAACTTTTGGCTCGGACCTCGTTTAGAATATGATTTGCTCGATCCGGAGGGCTGAAAAAAGAAAGAGTCATTAATACATATATGCATATTCCCTTCGTATCACCAAAAGCTAAATCTATATACCTCATCATCGGCGTTTGTTTGCAATTGTCGTTCGGCATCGGTGTTTGTTTGCCCTTCGTCGTCAAACGTTTCTATCTCCATTCCGTCACCGGAAGGGCTAAGAAACGACGAAACATCTTCTTCAAGTTCAGCTTCTCCGGCACCTTCTCGGCCGGCTACTCCGGGGTCTTCTCGGTCGGCAGCTTCTTGATGCACATATATGGTATTCTCACGTATCATGCCATATAAGAATTCTTCAGGGTGGCTTGGGTCATTTTGGCCGTCCATGTTCTTCTAAAGACAGGTAAAACAAGTTAGTGACACATATTTGATCAATAACCAAAAAAGGGGGTGTTGGCCGAGCGCCGATGCGGTGGGGGAAAGACCCCCACCGTGTCGGCGCCCGGCCAACGCCCCCTTTTAGTACAACTATTTGATCAATAACCAAAAAAAAAGGGGCGTTGGCCGAGCGCCGACGCGGTGGGGGGAAGACTCCCTCACCGCGTTGGCGCCCGGCCAACGCCCCCTTACCAAAAAAAGGGGGCGTTAGCCGGGCGCCGACACGGTGAGGGGGAAGACCACCACCGCGTCGGCGCCCGGCCAACGCCCCCTTTTAGAGCGCCGACGCGGTGAGGGGAAGACCCCCACCGCATCGGTGCCTGACCAACGCCCCCTTTTAGTACACATATTTGATCAATAACCAAAAAAAGGGGGGCTTTGGCCGAGCGCCGACGCGGTGGGGGGAAGACCCCCTCACCGCGTCGGCATCCGGCCAACGCCCCCCCTTTTTAGTAACAATTCTATCAACTAATTTTTCTAACTTTTTTCTAACTATTTCTTCTAACTATTTCTTCTAACTAATTCTTCTAAATTTTTTCTAACTATTTCTTCTAACTATTTCTAACTAAAATTCTAACAATTAAAATCCTAACTAAAATGCGGTGTGGGAGGCGTCAAACCTGCAGGGGAGCGCGCGCGCGAGCGGCCGGCGGCGTCATTCGGTGCGGGAGGCATCAGCGACGGTGCGGGATGCGGGCGACGATGGTGCCAGGATGCGGGCGGCGGTGTCGGTGCGGGAGCGGCCGGCGGCGTCGGTGCGGGATGCGGGCGGCGATGGCGATGCAGCGGCGATGCGCGGCGTGGGCGACAGTGCCGGGATGCGGCCGGCGGCGTCGGTGTGAGAGCGGCCGGAGGCGTCGGTGCGGGATGCGGGCGGCGGCGGCGATGCGGCGGCGATGCGCGGCGTGGGCGATGGCGGTTCGCTTTCGCTGGAGCTTTCTCTGTGTGCTACGCCTTCGTCTTCGTCTGGATCGAGAATGGAGAAGGGCAGGGGAGGCGCGCGTTTATATAGCCTGGGACCTTTAGTCCCGGTTAGTAATACGATCCGGGACTAAAGACCCTTTAGTCCCGGTTCGTATTACCAACCGGGACTAAAGGGGGACCTTTAGTCCCGGTTGGTAAGGAGGCCCGGGACTAAAGGCCCATTTTGGGCGGTTTCCAAAGTTTGCGCGCGCAGGGGCCTTTAGTCCCGGGCCATTTTACCGACCGGGACTAAAGGTTGTTTTGAATAAATTTAACAAATTGGAATTCATAACTTGACTGAATATTCGAATTAAATTTCTGAGAAATCTACAACTGCAAATCGAGTGATTCAAAATCCTATAGATCACAAATTTAAATATCTATCAAATGCCACTGTTCCCATATTTGTATGATAATCCAATAATTTTACATAATTAAAATACTCCAAATATGCTTATAGAAACTTTGAAAATTCATATCTAAAGATTTACAAATCTAAATTTAGTGAAACCAATTGTATTAAAACTATATTGATTATTATTCTTTTTACATATTTTAGAATCTGATAAAACTTTGAATATGAAAAGTGTTTGAAATTGAGTAACTAATTCAAAACAATTTTCTATTTTCAAAACCAGAAGATTATAATAACTTTGAGATTTCCCAACCCTTTCCCCAACACTGTTAGAGGAGATGGAGTCTTTCACGGGTTTGCAGGGAAATTTTTCTGTGGCGGAGCTTCCGAAGATGCCGCAGGGCGTGAGCACCAACGACATCTTCGAGAAGCTCCACCACGGTAGATTTCTCAACCCTTTCCCCAGCACTGTTAGAGGAGATGGAGTCTTTCACGGGCTTGCAGGGAAATTTTTCCGAGGCGGAGCTTCCGAAGATGCCGTAGGGCGTGAGCACCAACGACATCTTCGAGAAGCTCCGCCACGGTAGATTTCCCAACCCTTTCTCCAACACTGTTAGAGGAGATGGAGTCTTTCATGGGCTTGCTGGGAAATTTTTCCGAGGCGGAGCTTCCGAAGATGCCGTAGGGCGTGAGCACCAACGACATCTTCGAGAAGCTCCGCCACGGTAGATTTCCCAACCCTTTCCCCAACACTGTTAGAGGAGATGGAGTCTTTCATAGGCTTGTAGGTAAATTTTTCCGAGGCGGAGCTTCCGAAGATACCGTAGGGCGTGAGCACCAACGACATCTTCGAGAAGCTCCACCACGGTAGATTTCCCAACCCTTTCCTCCATCCATGGGGATGAAACTCTCCCTGCCTTCTAGGTTGGCTTGTTGAGATGCTTGCCATGGCGTATCGATGCTCCTTTTATAGGCACGGCGCCGCTTCTACTTTGTCTTGTTCCTCCGACAGGGGCGTCGTGCACTACATGCTTTATCTCATCGAGCAGTGCATCCACCCACGCGTCCTTATCCTGCCGATAGCTTTAGTCTCGGTTGCACCCAACAGCCGGGACTAAAGGTTACCCACACGTCCTTATCCCACCGACAGTTTTGTTAGATGACACAAAAACCACCTTTAGTCCCGGTTGTACCCACCAGCCGGGACTAAAGTTTTGTTAACTTATTCTAACTTATAAAAATATTATTAACTTATTAGAACAATACATTACATAAAATTTTTAATACATGATTACACATCATTTCTTCGCTAGTGTCCCTTGGTTACGATTGTGGCGTAACCATGGAGAATCTTCATCATTTAACTTGAGGCTTGTGTCAGTGTTCACTCTGAAGGGCAGAATTTCACCAAACTGATTATAATGTTATGACATATCTGTCTTGTCCTCCACTCCCACGATGGTTCTTTTCCCTGAAAGAACTATGTGGCGCTTTGGTTCATCACATGATGTATTTGCTTTGGTTCTTTTTCTTGGTTTGCTAGTCATGTCCTTCACATAGAAAACCTAAGCCACATCTTTGGCTAGGACGAATGGTTCATCAAGGTACCCTAGATTGTTGAGATCCACCGTTGTCATTCCGTACTGCTCGTCCAACTTTACCCCGCCTCCTGTCATCTTCACCCATTTGCACCGAAACAAAGGAACCTTAAAGTTAGGTCCATAATCAAGCTCCCATATCTCCTCTATGTAACCATAATATGTGTCCATTCGTCCTTTGCCGGTTACTGCATCAAAGTGGACACCACTGTTTTGGTTGGTGCTCTTTTTATCTTGGGCGACCGTGTAAAATGTATTCGCATTTATCTCGTACCCTTGAAAAGTCAATATAGTCGAAGATGGTAATTTGGCCAGCAAGTACAGCTGCTCTTCAAAAACATTGTCATTCATGAGACGTCTTTGCAACCAAACGCCAAAAGTCGCCATGTGGAGCTATAAAACAAAGGACTCAGACTGCCCTGGGTTTGCTTGGCGTACAATATTCTTGTATTCCTCACTATACGGAGCCACCAAGAGGGAATTTTGTAGAACTGTGTAGTGTGCTTGAGTCAAAGAATGACCATCCCTACATATCATTGGTTTCTTTCTGATCGTGCCTTTTCCACTCAGTCTCCCCTCATGACGCGATTGAGGAAGACCAATCGGCTTAAGGTCGGGAACAAAGTCAACACAAAACTCAATGACCTCCTCTGTTCCATATCCCTTGACGATGCTTCCTTCTGGCCTAGCACGGTTACGAACATATTTCTTTAAGACTCCCATGAATCTCTCAAAGGGGAACATATTGTGTAGAAATATAGGGCCGAGAATGGAAATCTCTTCGACTAGGTGAACCAGGAGGTGCGTCATAATATTGAAGAACGATGGTGGGAACACCAGCTCGAAGCTGACAAGACATTGGACCACATCATTTTGTAACCATGGTAGATATTCTGGATTGATTACCTTCTGAGATATTACATTGAGGAATGCACATAGCTTCACAATTGCTAGTCGAACATTTTCCGGTAGAAGCCCCCTCAATGCAACTGGAAGCAATTGCGTCATAATCACGTGGCAGTCATGAGACTTTAGGTTTTGGAACTTTTTCTCTGCCATATTTATTATTCCCTTTATATTCGATGAGAATCTAGCCGGGACCTTGATACTGTTCAGGCATTCAAAAAAGGTGATCTTCTCTTCTTTAGTAAGAGTGTAGCTGGCGCGACCTTGAAACAGTTCTGGATGTCGGTCTTCTGGGTCTTTCACACGTTGCAGGTCCTATCGAGCTTACTTTGTATCTTTTGTCTTCCCATACACACCCAAGAAGCCTAGCAGGTTGACGCAAAGATTCTTCGTCACATGCATCACGTCGATTGAAGAGCGGACTTCTAGGAATTTCCAATACTCAAGCTCCCAAAATATAGATTTTTTCTTCCACATGGGTGCGTGTCTGTCTGCGTCATGCGGAACAGATTGTCCACCAGGACCCTTTCCAAAGATTACTTCTATATCTTTGACCATATCGAATACATCATCACCAGTATGTTCCTTAGGCTTGTCCCGGTGATCTGCCTTACCGTTGAAATGCTTGCCTTTTTTTCTTACGGCATGAGTTTTGCTAAGAAATCGACGGTGCGATAGGTACACATTCTTCTTACAATTAGCTAAATATATATACTTTTAGTCTCTTGTAAATAGTGCGTGCATGCCTTGTATCCCTTGTTTGTCTGTCCTGAAGTGTTACTAAGAGCAGGCCAATCATTGATGGTAACGAACAACAATGCTCGTAAGTCAAATTCCTCTTGTTTGTGCTCATCCCACACACGTACACCTGGTTTGGCCCACAGCTGTAAAAGTTTATCAACTAATGGCCTTAGGTACACATCAATATCGTTGCCGGGTTGCTTCGGACCTTGGATGAGCACTGGCATCATAATGAACTTTCGCTTCATGCACAACCAAGGAGGAAGGTTATAGATGCATAGAGTCACGGGCCAGGTGCTATGACTGGAGCTCTGCTCCCCAAAAGGATTAAAGCCATCTGTACTTAGACCAAACCGTATGTTCCTTGCGTCACCTGCAAAATCTTTAAACTTATTGTCGATCTTTCTCCATTGAGACCCATCAGCGGGGTGTCTCAACATCCCGTGTGACAAACGGTCCTCTTTATGCCATCGCAATAACTTGGCATACTCTTTGCACCGAAACAAACGTTTCAACCATGGTACTATAGGAGCATACCACATCACCTTGGCAGGAACCCTCTTCCTGGGGGGCTCGCCCTCAACATCACCAGAGTCATCTCCTCTGATCTTATACCGCAATGCAGTGCATATCGGGCATTCAGTCAAATTCTCGTAGTCACCACGATAGAGGATGCCGTCATTAGGACATGCATGTATCTTCCGAACCTCTAAACCTAGAGGGCAGGCAATCTTCTTGGCTTCGTACGTACTGGTGGGCAATTCGTTATCCTTTGGAAGCATATTCCTCATCATTTTCAGCAATTTTTCAAATCCGGAGTCAGATAGACCTTCCTCTGCCTTCTATTTCAGCAATTCAAGTGTGCTACCCAGCTTTTTCAGACCATTTTGGCAGTTTGGATATAAGGACTTTTTGTGATCCTCTAACATGCGATCCAACTTCTTCCTCTCCTTATTAGTTTCGCATTCTTTTCGTGCATCAGCAATGGTCCGACCGAGATCATCAGGGGGCTCATCATGTGTGTCTCCTTCAGCTTCCCCTTCAGCTCCCCCTTCAGCTTCTCCCATGAAAGTATCACCGTATTCAGGGAACCCAGGATAGTTGTCATCATCCTCTTCTTCATTGTCTTCCATTGTAACACCTCTTTCTCCGTGCTTGGTCCAACAATTGTAGCTGGGCATGAAACCGTGCTGAAGCAGGTGCACGTGAAGGGTTCTTGAGGAAGAGTAATTCTTCTGATTCTTACACACACTACATGGACAGACAACAAAACCATTCCGCTTGTTCGCATCAGCCACACGGAGGAAATCCTGCAAGCCCTTAATGAACTCGCTTGAGACTCGGCTACCGTATATCTATTGCCGGTTCATCTGCATTATTATGTAAGTATATAATAAACACAATTAATACAAGGAATGAACTCATATTACATATAAATCATATATACCCCCACATTACTCTCTAACATTACTCCACAAATCCCTCTATTTTCTTGAGCATAAAAAGAGCTATGTGCATGGAAATCAAATAAGAAAATGCCTCATACTTACAAGTTATTATTGCAAACAAATCCTACTCAAAAGTTATTATTGTAAATCACATAAGCTCACAATTACTCCCACATTACTTTCTAACATTAATTACTCCACAAATCCCTCTATTTTTTTGAGCATAAAAAGAGCTATATATGTGCATGCCAAATTTCTACTCCATACTCATTTTGGTCAACATACAAGTACACCACCTCTACACATGTGCAAACTAAGGAATTAATTTAAACTCAAATGCTATATAAATCAAATAAACTCTCATAATTACTCCCAAATTAAAGCCACAAATCTCACCACATCTAGAGTATTATATGAGCTAAATTAGCAATTAAAGATGAGAGAGTGAAGTTGCCAACCTTTTGAACCAATTGGATAGATGAAATAACTCAAAATATTAGATAATTTTGATAAAAAAATTGGGCATGACCTCCCCACTCAAGCCAAGCTTCCGACCACCATTAGTGTACTGGCAGGCTTGGGGGAAGAGAAGCTCCATTTTGTAGGCGACGGCCTTTAGTCCCGGGTCGTGTTAAAGGCCGGGATTAAAGGTCGCCCTTTAGTCCCGGTCGTTAACATGGGCCGGGACTAAATGCCGCCACTAGTGGGGTTCCCGCCCGCCACACCTTTAGTCTCGGTCCGTGTTAACGACCGGGACTAAAGGTCCATTACGAACCGGGACTAGGTACTGGCCGCACCCAGCGGCACGAATCAGGACTAATGCCCCCTTTAGTCCCGGCCCAAATAGTTTGGGGACTAAAGATGATGGATAGAAGCCTCTTTTTCCACTAGTGTAACAGCTCGGTTATGGTTAGAATAGGTGATTCAGTTATCTGGGTGATTGATGAATTGTCGAGCCGCATGCTCATATCACTTCTTCAGCAATTAATTTCCCAGATTATTTTCGTTGTGCGATCTCTATAGTTCCCTGGAAAGCAATGCTTTAACCTTGAAAAGCTTAAGTTGATATATGAGGTTCCCTTGTTGTACTTTTGCAAATCACGAGCAATACATTGGTCGGTCCATGCACCAAATGCGGTAAATTTTATTTTTATTGTTTTTTCTGTCACAAATTGTGTTAGCTCTGGATATTTTAACTTTAGTGTCAGAGAAGACTTCAGATGTTCCATAAAAAAAGCAGTTAACGCGATCTGAAAAAAGTAGTTAACGATGGTGCTTATGTCATTGATTGTCCTATTTAGGCGACTAAAGATGGCATACCGGTGTGTGCATGGGTTCTATCAAATTATTCGACGATACTATTTTAAAAAATCACAATGAGGATCCACTACATTAGGGGTGGCAGTGGCCGATGCATCAACTACATTATTTATTGCATCTACTTGATGCAGATCCATTTTATTACTATTACCGATTTTATATGTTGATGTGATGCCAGTTAGATTTTCTCGCATCGGTAATTAAGCACAGAAGTACCATTGTAGCTCATATGTTAACAGGGAGGCTTATACTTCGCTTGAGAAGAATAGTGTGCATGTCGTGTAATGAGGCTCCTAAATCAAGCCAGCGTAATTTCTGCAACGCATGGTGGTTGCGTGGGCGTGGCAATAGTAACCTGATGTGTGCCAGGTGTAAAAGGTGATGGTTCTATACTTCTGGACAGTTTTTTGTAGAGCAATCACATAATTTATTAATTGAAAATCAAGTTACATGAACACAGAAACGTGAAAACTAAAAGACAGACTAAGAAAAAAATAGTTATCCTAGAAACATTGCAGATAGCACCTAAAGGATAGAAAGATTAAGAACTATCCCTAGGGTTTTCTGCACTCGCCGAAGCTAGCGGTCGCCGCCAAACTTAAATGCCGCCTAGACGAACGTTTAAAGAGTCGCCGAGACTCCACCATTGCCAGATCCGAAGAAGCACCATCGTCAACAAGGCTTTGTGAGTCGATGAACAGGACCGCTAGCTGCAAAGCAGCGAGGCACATGTCGCTGTGGCACGTCGACCGCGGAATGTCCCCATGCTGTCTTGGACCAAGAACCGCCTCATCCAATCGACGAAGTCGGTGAGAGATGACAGATCCACCACCTCCATACCACCATCCTTGCTCCAGAGCATCTACCTCGCCCCGGCCCCAGCGCTATCGTGGATAACGACAAACGTCATCGACATGTCAAGAAACAGATCTCGCCAGATCTAAAGAACAGCGAGAAGACCAAGCTGTCGATCTAAGAGATCGACAAGCACACGTTGCCATCAACTCCGAGACGCCGCCGTGAAGGTCGCCACCGATGTGGGAGTGGAGTTGAGGCAGATTTATTTACCCGGACGCCGCTCCCACCACCCCAACGACGCACCACAGCAGACAAGCCCTAACCCTACCTACAAAATGGAGGAACAAGGTCCCCCCTCCCTTCCGCCACTGGAGCGACAAGGGGAGGAAGATGGGACCAACTTCTTTGCCGATGAAGATGGGAGGGAGAAGAAGCCGCCACTGCCTGTCTCCTAAGGAGAGAGAGGAAGAGGAAGGTTCGCGTTACTCTTTTGTTACGGGTGATTTGCAGATCCTACTTCTAGACTTATGCGCACCAGTGCTCTCATTGTTTGAAAAATTTAAAAATTATTAGTTCCAAAAAAATATAAAATAAATTTTGGACATAGTATATGTAACCTACAAGCATGGAAATTTTCAATATGAAATTCTTTGTATTGGCTAGATAAGATTTAAAGATTTGAAAAAATATACACTCAGATCTACATTGATACGTCTCCAACGTATCTATAATTTTTTATGCTTCATGCTTGTTTTTACACCATTTTACTAATGTTTCGTTACACTTCGTGGCACTTTTATGCATTTTTCGGAACTAACCTATTAACAAGTAGTCACAGTGCCAGTTCCCTGTTTTCTGCTATTTTTGTATTTCAGAAAAGCTACACAGGAAATATTCTCGGAATTAGACGAAATAAGTTCCTGAAGTCTTTTTTTTCCGGAAGCTTCCAGAGATCCGAAGAGGAGTCGGAGGGGGGCCACGAGGGCCCCACACACCAGGGCGGCGCGGCCCAGCCCCTGGCCGCGCCCCCTATGTGTGAGGTCGCCTCGGTCCACCTCTGACGATGCCCCTTCGCCTATAAAGACCCCTCGACGAAAAAAACCTAAGGACCCGATCAATTTTCTAGAACACATCGCGATCCGCCACCGCCGTCGTCCCGAAGATCGGGAGGGTCCAGAAGCTCTTCCTGGCACCCTGTCGGAGAGGAGAATCGCCACCGGAGGTCTTCTTCATCGCCATGCTTGTCTCCGGAGCGATGAGTGAGTAGTTTACCTTGGACTATGTGTCCATAGTAGTAGCTAGATGGTTGTTTCCTCCACCATGTGCTTCATGTTTAGATCTCATGAGCTGCCCTACATGATTGAGATCACCGTTATGTAATTCTACATGTTTGGTTTGTTGGGATCCGATGAATATTGGTGTTATGATTGAGTTGCTATACTGAAATATATCTTATGTTATCTCTATGTTGTTTATGATCTTGCATGCTCTCCGTTGTTAGTAGCTATCTTGGCCGAGTAGTTGCTAGTAACTCCAAGAGGGGGTATTTATGCTCGATAGTGGGTTCATGCCTCTATTTAATCTGGGGGAGTGACATAAACCTCTAAGGTTGTAGATGTGCTGTTGCTACTAGGGAGAAAACAACATTCATATGCTTAAGGGCATATGCTTTATTTACATTACACACTTTACTTAATGTAATTATCTGTTGTTCGCAACTTAATACTCATGGGGTGTTCGGATGATATCCCCGCGAGTGGATTATTAGTCATAGATGCAGTTGGATGGCGGTCTATGTATTTTGTTGTAATGCCCAGAGTAAATCGCATAGTGATCTTCTTGACATATCACGTTTATCTTTATTGTATCAATTGCCCAACTGTAATTTGTTTACTCAGCATGTGTTATTTATCTTATAGAGAGACACCACTAGTGAACTGTGGACCCCGGTCCTATTTCCATCATATTACTATCACCTGTTTACTTTACTCGCACTGTTTACTTTACTTGCATACTACTATCACTTTCCACTCGATACGCTCATACCCTTTGTTTCAAGCAAACCGATGAGATTGACAACCTCATCGCAAGTTGGGAACAAAGTACTTGGTTGTGTGTGTGCAGGTTCCACGTTGCTGCTCGTAAAGCAAAGCTTGGACGAGGTGCCCTATAAATTGTCCGGAGCTGTCGCGAAGCTTGCAAGCATCACCTTCAGTCGTATTGTCTGCTCTTCTCCTGATCGACATACCTTAGTTTCTTAACTGAGGGAAAACTTGCTGCTATATTCATCAAAACCTTCTCTTGGGGTTTTCCAACTGGCCGGTCATTTACTACACATCTTTCATACTATCATCACCGCGCCACCAACAAGTTTTCTGGCGCCGTTGCCGGGGAAGAAGTGGAAGACCTCTGCAAGGGGAGTTTTTCGCACACACATCCTTTACTTTATTTTAAGTTTTGCTTTACTTTATTTATTTTTACTTGCATTGTTTTATATCAAAAACCCAAAAAAATTAGAATCCTTGGTAGTTGTTTTTACTTGTCTTGCTTTATCATGCTTTCTATCAATGGTTGGTTTCTTTCAAACTAAATCTTTTTGGCAAGGTGGGTTCACGGAAGAGCAACAAAAATATTATGAGGAACACCGCTTGTCACAAAAAGGAAAACACTTATGGGAACAAATTAATAGATTGTATATCATTGCTAGAAATGTGTGCTCTACTTATAATGTTACTTATTGCTTTGATAGATCTTGTTGCTGTAGGAGGTATAAACACCTCCCTTTTCAATGTGAGTATAATGATGATGTTACCATATCTTCTTATATTAATGGAAATTATGACTTTTATGATGTGGAACAAATTGAAGAATTTATTGCTTAGAAGGGTGCATTCGAACTTGCTTATTTGCTTGAAAATACTGATGATGCACTTTATAAATATGAGGTTTATGATATACTTACATTTTGCTTTGATAATTACAAGGAAGAAAATGGCTATATTCTTAAATATCTTAATAGATGCTCTCCAACGGAAGAGACTAATGCCTTGAAGGAGCCTATGGAAGAAGAAATTGCTGAAACTGGAAGCTCATTGGATGAAAAAGAGGAGGAGAGTGATGATCAAGAGGAGGAAGAATGGAGCTACCCATGTCTACCTCCCAATAAGAGTAACTCTTTAACTAATACCTTATTTGATAGCCCTCTATGCTTAACAAAGGCGGATGAGTGTGATATTTATATTGTTGAGTTTGTTCATGATGCTACTGAAAATTATTATGAGAGAGGAAAATATGGATTTTGGAATTCTCATGTTACTAAAACATCTCTCTTTATATTGAAAGTTCCGAAGTTGCTCTTGTTTTGTCTACCCATACTTGTTACTATGTGCTTCTTTGATTTATTTTCTTACAAGATTCCTATACATAGGAAGTGGGTTAGACTTAAATATGTTTTATATTTGCTCCTTGATGCTCTCTTTTGCTTCAATTCATATTTCTTATGTGAGCATCTCCTCAAATTACTGAGCCTAGCTCAAAGGCGTTAAAGAAAAGCACTCTTGGGAGATAACCCAATGTTTTATTTTTAGTACTTTTTCTTTTATTTGAGTCTTGGAAGTCATTACTACTGTAATGACCTCTCCTTATCATTTTTATTTCATTGTTGTGCCAAGAGAAGCCTCTGATTTGAGTGAGGTAAAAATTTGGGGATGTTGTTGTCCTGAAACTGTTTTTGGTGCTGCACTGTAAAAATTCGTGAAAATTCTTTGTATATCTTTTGGACCTGAGATTTTATTGTGCATATGCCCCAGGTTATATCCAAACTTTCATTAGTTGAACACTTTTTGATTTGAGCAACAGAAAACACCTTAAAAATTCGGCCTTTTTCAGCTGTTCTGTTTCAACAGATTTCTGCCAATATTTGTTTTTGCCGCTTTATCGCTTTCTTTTGAGTTCTTTTGATCACGGAACTTTTGGGGAAGTTGCTACAGTAGTATATACTTAATATGTGGTGGTTTTGGGTTGAAACCTGGAGCAAAAAGAGGTTGATTATATGATATGCTTACACTAATGTTGCTAATAGATTTGTGTTTAGTATTGTATGAAGGAAGTTTTCAAGTGTAGGGATTGGAGAATGATGAGATGAGTTGAAGAATGGACAAAAGCTCAAGCTTGGGGATGTCCATGCATCACCCCAAGAAATATCCAAGAAGTACAAGCGTCAAAGCTTGGGGATGCCCCCGAGACACCCCTTCTTCATCGGCAAAAATCAGGTCACCTTTCAAAACACTATTTTTTTATTGCTTCATGCACTATGTATTTTTCTTGGAGCGTAAGTTATTTTAGTTTTCTTTATTAGTTTAGTTTTGTTTGCTGCAATAAATGGTTGGACCCCATCAAATTTCTTTTAGAGAAGTTGCCTTGCTTTTCATTTGCCAAGAACACCCTAGTTTTCATTCTTATAAAAAACCGAGTGTTCCTCTTTTTCTGCTACTGCTTTTGGTTTTTATTTTCACCTTGATTTGCGTTCAGACCTTGTCATATCTCTTCATCAAGGTGTATTTTTGCCTCTGATCTTTATTGGTTTTCATCAAAAGAGGTGTCTCAAAAATTTCAAATGGTGTTGGAAAAGAGAAAAAGCTTTATGCAAAAAAGTGGTACAAGAAGGAGCTTGTGTAGACTACGGCTTAGGCTTTTTCATGTCATGCTTGATGTATTTTTGATAGTATGCTTAGTGGTTTTTCTGTAGCATGACTTGTCTCAAATAACTGAGATTGCTTAATGAGCCTTTAAAAAAATCATGCGTTGTTTTTATTGTATGGAAGTATTATTTTGGTTTTCTCCTTGATGCTTTATTTGGGTTGACTTGGCGCATGCTCACACATGTTAGACTCTTACAAAGTCACCAATAGCCTCTATGATCATTTAGTGTTTGACTTTTGATGCCATCTTATGCTTCTTTTAATGTCGCTTTGTCGCTTTGCATGATTATGGCCATTATTGCTCTCTTAGTTGGTCGCTCCCAGTCTTTTGCTAGCCCTCGCCTTGTACTGAGTATGAGCTCTACTCGTGCATCCAACTCCTAAAAACCAAGTTTTCCAAAGTATCCACCATACATACCTACTAGCAATTTGCTATTCCAAGTAAATTTGACTTGCTTTTATTTTCTCTTCAAATTAAACTCTTACCAGTGTTATGCGAAAATTGGTCAGTAAAGCTCTCACGAACCAGAAGGCACACTTTACTTTTTCCTGTTCTTAAAAATTTGACATTGTAGTCTCTTATGTTGAGTTATTATGCTTGCAAGTTGTAAGTTAGATATTAGCCCAACCATGCTGTCATGGGGCAAGCTTTCAACATTGCACTTCTTATTTGAGTTGATATCGTGATCTTTTGTTTATGGATGCCCGTGGTGTGAAATGAATTGGGAATCTTGCGGGGATCATGGAGTTTGTATATGTGTTAGGAAAACGCCTGGGCCGCCAATCTAAGCCATGCATAATTCATGGTGGAAATTTGCAGCATACCCATGGTGGACATTCGACGACGCATCTCAAAATAAAAAGCTAAACAAATGGCAAATAAAAGAGATGTCGAGGTGTTCATTGTCTGCTTGTCTTGTTATTTTGATGTGGGTTTGTTCCATGTCATCGGGCACGGAGGTATCCCGTTGGCGGTTCTCGATGATATATATATACTTACAATGACAAGAGCCTTGCTTGGGACTCTAAGTTGAGTAGCATGAGGTTTGGGTGCTCGTATTCATGGGACACGAGGTTTTCAACTTATGATTTATCAAGCATATGCATCATAATTGTTCTCGCATTAACTTTAACCATTCAAGATGCTTATGATGGGGGCAATGAGAGCTCAAAGCCGGTAAGTACCATAATTTTTGAAGGTTATAAAACTTGCAATCACTGCTTCCCTCTGCGAATGGACTTTCTTTTACTTTCATGTTAAGTCACCACCTTCTATCTTTATGCACTATTAAGAGAGCATAGTTGCCATTCTTAGTATAATGTGCATTGTCCCAAAGTTTTTATTGATTGATTCATATTGTTGGTTTCACTTGTTCTCAAATTATTTGTATCTAGTCGCCCTCTTAAACTTGAAGGTATCCTATGCATTTATGTTTTGCTCTCCATGAAGGACAAGCTGAAAATCATTTGTATGTTTTTCCTTATGATTTGAACACACGTTTGACTTTCATTGTTTCATTTTCATGATCTTTTGTTTGTGTTCATTTTTCATGTTTATAACATGGTTGCTAAGTTTTTATTGTCAAGATTATATCTTTCATGCCCATGTTTTAAGTTCTTATGATCCCAGCTCACAAATGCTTACATATATGATCAAGATTGTGTAGGTGCATGTCATCTCAAAAATTATTCTTTTGTTATCACTTACCTACTCGAGGACGAGCAGGAGTTAAGCTTGGGGATGCTTGATACGTCTCCAACGTATCTATAATTTTTGATGCTCCATGCTTGTTTTTACATCATTTGCCTAATGTTTTGTTACACTTCGTGGCACTTTTATGCATTTTCCGGAACAAACCTATTAACAAGTCGCCACAGTGCCAGTTCCCCTTTTTTGCTATTTTTGTGTTTCAGAAAAGCTACACATGAAATATTCTCGGAATTGGACGAAACAAGTTCCTGAAGTCTTATTTTTCCTGGAAGCTTCCAGAGATCCGAAGAGGAGTCGAAGGGGGGCCACGAGGGCCCCACACACCAGGGCGGCGCGGCCTAGCCCCTGGCCGCGCCCCCTTGATACATCTCAAACGTATCTATAATTTTTGATGCTCCATGCTTGTTTTTACACCATTTGCATATTGTTTCGTTACACTTAGTGGCACTTTTATGCATTTTCCGGAACTAACCTATTAACGAAGTGCCACAGTGCCAGTTTCCTGTTTTCTGCTGTTTTTGTGTTTCAGAAGTGATACACAGGAAATATTCTCGGAATTGGACGAAACAAGTTCCTGAAGTCATATTTCACCGGGGAGCTCCCAAACATCCGAAGGAGAGAAGGAGAGGGGCCACGTGGGCCCCACACACAGGGGTGGCGCGGCCAGGCCCCTGGCCGCGCCGGCCCCATGTGAGGGGGCGTGGGACCCCCTCTGACAGTCCCCTTTCGCCTATAAGTACCCCCTGACGAGAAAAACCTAAGTCCCCGATCAGATTTCTAGAAAGAGTTCCGTAGCTCCGCCGCCGCCACCGACGAATTTCGGGGGACAGAAGTCTCTGTTCCGGCACCCTGCCGGGACGGGGAAGTGCCCTCGGAGCCATCTCCATCGATCTCCATCGCCGTCTCCGCCGTCTCCATCGACCTCACCGCCATCTCCATCAACCTTGCTGTCTCCTATGATGAGGAGGGAGTAGTTCATCCCCGGGGCTGAGGGCTCTACCGGTAGCTATGTGGTTCACCTCTCTCTCCCATGATGTGATCTTTATGTGATCGTGAGCTTTGTATCATGTTGAACAAGTACATGTTATTATTCAGATATTTAGTGTACTCTAGTGGTGATTATTAAAGTAATCTATTCCTCCTGCCATGGTGTAACGGTGACAGTGCGTGGATCATGGTGGTACTTGGTTTAGGCTATGATTGTGATCTCTTGTGGATTATGAGAATAATTATTGCTATGATAGTTTGAGTGATCTATTCCTCCTTTCATGGTGTAAAGTTGACAGTGTGTGCACCGTGTTAGTACTTGGTTTAAGTTGCAATGATTTCTATCTTGAGTTGTGATCTGATTTGTTTATCTCTATGAGTGGTGTTTGTCAAGTACTTGATGAACTTTAAGGGGTGCTTCCGTAGCCACTACGCGATGATTAGTGATGTTCAATAGGAGAGTAATTCAGAGTACCTTAGCAAAGAGAAGTTACTTGTTCATTCATGTTATATTGTTGGGAGTGTGTCCACTAGTGAAAGTATGATCCCTAGGCCTTGTTTCCAAGCTTTGCATACCGTTTACTTGCTATTTTATTACTTGTTTGCTCGCAGCGATATTTACTTTAAATCACATTTGCTACTTATAATCATACATACCACTTGTATTTCACTATCTCTTCGCCGAACTAGTGCACCTATACGTCTGACAAGCGTATTGGGTGTGTTGGGGACACAAGAGACTTTCTGTATCGTAATTGCAGGGTTGCTTGAGAGGGATAGCTTTGACCTCTAACCTCCCTGAGTTCGATAAACCTTGGGTGATCCATTTAAGGGAAACTTGCTGCTGTTCTACAAACCTCTGCACTTGGAGGCCCAACAAGTGTCTACAAGAATAGAAGTGCGTAGACATCAAGCTCTTTTCTGGCGCCGTTGCCGGGGAGGTAAGGTAAAAGGTACTCGCATCCTCCTGTGTGAGTGCTCGGAGTTATTTCCTTTAGATTCTGCAATTACATCTTTTTGTTTCTTGTTTTTATTTTCACTAGTTAGGCTTAATGGAAAATAAAGAGTTCTTTAGTCTTTTTCCTGATTTTAGATTTGAAGAGAAAATTGAAAATCCTTTGGAGCTTATTTCGCATAGCAATGTTATTAGTACGAATGCTTTGAATACTGTTAATGCTAATGCTATAGAAAAGTCTAAGCTTGGGGAAGCTGGTTTTGTTAAGCATGATATTTTTAGTTCCCCAGCTTTAGTGGAGAAAGTTTGCTATGATGATATTTTATCTCCCATATGTGATGTTCCTTCTTATGATGATATGTTTGAAGAATATGCTTTGCGAAATAGTTGCTCTCTAGCTTGTGATGATACTAAACCTCTAGTTTATGATGGCTATGATGATGATTATAATATTTTCAGTTCACCTACTATTGAGGATAAAATTAGTTATGATTATAATATGCCTCCTATTTATGATGATTATGGTGATGAGAATAATTATTCTGTTGAATTTGCTCCTACTACTATTGTTCCTGTGGTGAGTATTAATTCTTTTATGCATGTGGCTCATGATAGGAATGTTTTATGTGATAGTTATATTGTTAGTTCGATTCATGATGCTACTCAAAGTTATTATGAGAGAGGGAAACATGGTTTGATGGATCTCAACAATATTAAGTTTCCCCTCTTTATGTTGCAAATCTTGAAGTGGCACTTGTTTTATTTATCCATGCTTGCTACTATGTGCCTCATTGATTTATTTTCTTACAAGATTCCTATGCATAGGAAGTGGTTCAGATATAAATGTCTTTCACATTTGCTTTTTGATGCTCTCTATTGCTTTAAGTTCCTATATTGCGCCTTTGCCTCAAGCTCTTATATGGCGCCCACATGAGCATCTTTGCAAATTACTGCGCCTAGCTCAAAGGCGTTAAAGAAAAGCACTCTTGGGAGATAACCCATTGTTTTATTTTCAGTACTTTTTCTTTTATTTGAGTCTTGGAAGTCATTACTACTGTAATGACCGCTCCTTATCTTGTTTATTTCATTTTTGTGCCAAGAGAAGCCTCTAATTTGAGTGAGGTAAAGATTTGGGGATGTTGCTGTCCTGAAACTGTTTTCAGTGCTGCACCGTAAACATTCGTGAAAATTCTCTGTTTATCTTTTGGACCTGCGATTTCTTGTGCATATGCCCCAGGTTATATCCAAACTTTTCTTAGTTGAACACTTTTTGATTTGAGCAACGGAAAATCTCTCAAAAATTCGACCTTTGTCAGCTGTTCAGTTTTGACAGATTTCTGCCAATATTTGTGTTTGCCACTTTATCGCTTTCTTTTGAGTTCTTTTGATTATGGAACTTTTAGGGAAGTTGCTACAGTAGTATATACTTTATATGTGGTGGTTTTGGGTTGAAACCTGAAGCTAAAAGAAGTTGAATATATTTTATGCTTACACTAATGTTGCTAATAGAATTGTGTTTAGTTTTGTATGAAGGAAGTTTTCAAGTGTAGGGATTGGAGAATGATGAGATGAGATGAAGAATGGACAAAAGCTCAAGCTTGGGGATGCCCATGCATCACCCCAAGAAATATCCAAGAAGTACAAGCGTCAAAGCTTGGGGATGCCCCCGAGGCACCCCTTCTTCATCGGCAAAAATCAGGTCACCTTTCAAGACACTATATTTTTATTGCTTCATGCACTATGTGTTTTTCTTGGAGCGTCAGTTGTTTTTGTTTTCAGTATTAGTTTAGTTTAGTTTGCTGCAATAAATGGTTAGATCACATCATGTTTCTTTTGGAGGAGATGAACTCGCTTTTCATTTGCCAAGAACACTCTAGTTTTCACTCTTATCGTTCAACGAGTGTTCTCTTTTTCTGCTACTGCGTTTAGCTTGCATTTTTCGCCTTGATTTATGCGTTCAGATCTTGCCATATCTTTTCATCAAGGTGCATTTTTGCCTCTGAACTTTATTGGTTTTCATCAAAAGAGGTGTTTATAAAAATTTCAAATGGTGTTGGAAAAGAGAAAAAGCTTTGTGCAAAATAGTGGTACAAGAAGGAGCTTGTGTAGACTGCGGCTTAGGCTTTTTCATGTCATGCTTGATGTCTTTTTGATAGTATGCTTAGTGGTTTTGCTGTAGCATGATTTGTCTCAAATAACTGAGATTGCTTAATGAGCCTTTGAAAAAATCATGCGTTGTTTTTATTATATGGAAGCATTATTTTGGTTTTCTCCTTGATGCTTTATTTGGGTTGACTTGGCGCATGCTCACACATGTTAGACTCTTCCAAAGTCGCCATTAGCCTTCATGATCATTTAGTTTTTGACTTTTGATGCCATCGTATGCTTCTTTTAATGTCGCTTTGTCGCTTTGCATGATTATGGCCATTATTGCTCTCTTAGTCGGTCGCTCCCAGTCTTTTGCTAGCCCTCGCCTTGTACTGAGTATGAGCTCTACTCGTGCATCCAACTCCTAAAAGCCAAAGTTTTCCATTGTGTCCACCATACATACCTACTAGCAATTTGCTATTCCAAGTAAATTTGACTTGCTTTTATATTCTCTTCAAATTAAACTCTTACCAGTGTTATGCGAAATTCGGTCAGTAAAGCTCTCACGAACCGGAAGGCACACTTTACTTTTTCCTGTTCTAAAAATTTGACATTGTGGTCTTTTATGCTGAGTTGTTATGCTTGCAAGTTGTAAGTTGGATTCTAGCCCAACCATGCCGTCATGGGGCAAGCTTTCAACATTGCACTTCCTATTTGAGTTGATATTGTGATCTTTTGTTTATGGATGCCCGCTGTGTGAAATGAATTGGGAATCTTGTGAGGATCATGGAGTTTTTATATGTGTTAGGGAAACGCCGGGCCGCCAATCTAAGCCATGCATAATTCATGGTGGAAATTTGCAGCATACCCATGGTGAACATTCGACGACGCATCTCACAATAAAAAGCTAAACAATATAGCAAATAAAAGAGATGTCGAGGTGTTCATTGTCTGCTTGTCCTGTCATTTTGGTGTGGGCTTGTTCCATGTCATCGGGCACGGAGGTACCCCATTGGAGGTTCCCAATGATACGCATATACTTACAATGACAAGAGCCTTGCTTGGGACTCTAAGTAAACTAGCATAGTTTGGGTACTCGTATTCACGGGACACGAGGTTTTCAACTTATGATTTGTCAAGCATATGCATCATAACTGTTCTCGCATTAACTTTAACCATTCAAGATGCTTATGATGGGGGCAATGAGAGCTCAAATCCGGTAAGTACCATAATTTTTGAAGGTTATAAAACTTGCAATCACTGCTTCCCTCTGCGAAGGGCCTTTCTTTTACTTTTATGTTGAGTCACCACCTTCTTTCTTTATGCACCATTAAGAGAGCATAGTTGTCATTCTTAGTGTGATATGCATTGTCCCAAGGTTCATTGATTGACTCATATTGTTGGTTTCAGTTGTTCTTAAATTATTTGTATCTAGTCGCCCTCTTAAACTTTGAGGTGTCCTATGCATTTATGTTTTGCTCTCTTTGAAGGACAAGCTGAAAACCACTTGCATGTTTTCCTTATGATTTGAACACACGTTTGACTTTCATTGTTTCATTATCATGATCTTTTGTTTGTGTTCATTTGCATGTTTACAACATGGTTGCTAAGTTCTTATTGTCATGATTATATCTTCATGCCCATGTTTTAAGTTCTATTGATCCCAGCTCATCAATGCTTACATATATGATCAAGATTGTGTAGGTGCATGTCACCTCAAAAATTATTCTTTTGTTATCACTTACCTACTCGAGGACGAGCAGGAGTTAAGCTTGGGGATGCTTGATACGTCTCAAACGTATCTATAATTTTTGATGCTCCATGCTTGTTTTTACACCATTTGCATATTGTTTCGTTACACTTAGTGGCACTTTTATGCATTTTCCGGAACTAACCTATTAACGAAGTGCCACAGTGCCAGTTTCCTGTTTTCTGCTGTTTTTGTGTTTCAGAAGTGATACACAGGAAATATTCTCGGAATTGGACGAAACAAGTTCCTGAAGTCATATTTCACCGGGGAGCTCCCAAACATCCGAAGGAGAGAAGGAGAGGGGCCACGTGGGCCCCACACACAGGGGTGGCGCGGCCAGGCCCCTGGCCGCGCCGGCCCCGTGTGAGGGGGCGTGGGACCCCCTCTGACAGTCCCCTTTCGCCTATAAGTACCCCCTGACGAGAAAAACCTAAGTCCCCGATCAGATTTCCAGAAAGAGTTCCGTAGCTCCGCCGCCGCCACCGACGAATTTCGGGGGACAGAAGTCTCTATTCCGGCACCCTGCCGGGATGGGGAAGTGCCCCCGGAGCCATCTCTATCGATCTCCATCGCCGTCTCCGCCGTCTCCATCGACCTCACCGCCATCTCCATCAACCTTGCTGTCTCCTATGATGAGGAGGGAGTAGTTCATCCCCGGGGCTGAGGGCTCTACCGGTAGCTATGTGGTTCACCTCTCTCTCCCATGATGTGATCTTTATGTGATCGTGAGCTTTGTATCATGTTGAACAAGTACATGTTATTATTCAGATATTTAGTGTACTCTAGTGGTGATTATTAAAGTAATCTATTCCTCCTGCCATGGTGTAACGGTGACAGTGCGTGGCTCATGGTGGTACTTGGTTTAGGCTATGATTGTGATCTCTTGTGGATTATGAGAATAATTATTGCTATGATAGTTTGAGTGATCTATTCCTCCTTTCATGGTGTAAAGTTGACAGTGTGTGCACCGTGTTAGTACTTGGTTTAAGTTGCAATGATTTCTATCTTGAGTTGTGATCTGATTTGTTTATCTCTATGAGTGGTGTTTGTCAAGTACTTGATGAACTTTAAGGGGTGCTTCCGTAGCCACTACGCGATGATTAGTGATGTTCAATAGGAGAGTAATTCAGAGTACCTTAGCAAAGAGAAGTTACTTGTTCATTCATGTTATATTGTTGGGAGTGTGTCCACTAGTGAAAGTATGATCCCTAGGCCTTGTTTCCAAGCTTTGCATACCGTTTACTTGCTATTTTATTACTTGTTTGCTCGCAGCGATATTTACTTTAAATCACATTTGCTACTTATAATCATACATACCACTTGTATTTCACTATCTCTTCGCCGAACTAGTGCACCTATACGTCTGACAAGCGTATTGGGTGTGTTGGGGACACAAGAGACTTTCTGTATCGTAATTGCAGGGTTGCTTGAGAGGGATAGCTTTGACCTCTAACCTCCCTGAGTTCGATAAACCTTGGGTGATCCACTTAAGGGAAACTTGCTGCTGTTCTACAAACCTCTGCACTTGGAGGCCCAACAAGTGTCTACAAGAATAGAAGTGCATAGACATCACCCCTATGTGTGAGGTCACCTCGGTCCACCTCTGACGATGCCCCTTCGCCTATAAAGACCCCTCGACGGAAAAAACCTAAGGACCCGATCAATTTTTCAGAACACATCACGATCCGCCGCCGCCGTCGACCCGAAGATCGGGAGGGTCCAGAAGCTCTTCCCGGCACCCTGCCGGAGAGGGGAATCGCCACCGGAGGTCTTCTTCATCGCCATGCTTGCCTCCGGAGCGATGAGTGAGTAGTCTACCTTGGAATATGGGTCCATAGCAGTAGCTAGATGGTTGTCTCCTCCACCATGTGCTTCATATTTAGATCTCATGAGCTGCCCTACATGATTGAGATCACCGTTATGTAATTCTACATGTTTGGTTTGTTGGGATCCAATGAATATTGGTGTTATGATTGAGTTACTATACTGAAATATATCTTATGTTATCTCTATGTTGTTTATGATCTTGCATACTCTCCATTGTTAGTAGCTATCTTGGCCGAGTAGTTGCTAGTAACTCCAAGAGGGGGTATTTATGCTCGATAGTGGGTTCATGCCTCTATTTAATCTGGGGGAGTGACAGAAACCTCTAATGTTGTAGATGTGCTATTGCTACTTGGGAGAAAACAATATTCATATGCTCGAGGGCATATGCTTTGTTTACATTACACACTTTGCTTAATGCAATTATCTGTTGTTTACAACTTAATACTCACGGGGTGTTCGGATGATATCCCTGCGAGTGGATTATTAGTCATAGATGCAGTTAGATGGCGGTCTATGTATTTTGTTGTAATGCCCAGAGTAAATCGCATAGTGATCTTCTTGACATATCACGTTTATCTTTATTCTATCAATTGCCCAACTGTAATTTGTTTACCCAGCATGTGTTATTTATCTTATGGAGAGACACCACTTGTGAACTGTGAACCCCGGTCCTATTTCCATCATATTGCTATCACCTGTTTACTTTACTCGCACTGTTTACTTTACTCGCACTATTTATTTTACTCGCATACTACTATCACTTTCCACTCGATACGCTCATACCCTTTGTTTTAAGCAAACCGGTGAGATTGACAACCTCATCGCAAGTTGGGAACAAAGTAGTTGGTTATTTGTGTGCAGGTTCCACGTTGCTGCTCGCAAAGCAAAGCTTAGGCGAGGCGCCCTATAAATTGTCCGGAGCTATCGCGAAGCTTGGAAGCATCACCTTCAGTCGTATTGTCTGCTCTTCTCCTGATCGACATACCTTGGTTTCTTAACTGAGGGAAAACTTGCTGCTATATTCATCAAAACCTTCTCTTGGGGTTTTCCAACTGGCCGGTCATTTACTACACATCTTTCATACTATCATCACCGCGCCACCAGCCATCCCCGGCCCCCCGGGACGCGCTCGGGGAGTCCGGAGGAAACAAATGTGCGAGAAACACCGAGAAAAGTTCCCGCGTGCCTGGTGGCCCTGACTTGTCGGCGAGAAAGGTTGGTTGTCGTCTTCATCGCATCGTCTTCCGTACGCTGTAAAAGCCTGCCGCCACGCGTCGGCGACGCTGAACAGGGGTCGAGCCGTTGGGCCCTGGCCAGAGCAGCCAGCAGGCACCGCCACCGCAGGAAGACAGCGGTGACTCCATCGACGACGGCGGCGGCGACTACACGGCGTTCTACCGCCGTTTGGGCATGTAGAACGCCGTGTTTTTTAGTTTAGTTTATGTTTGCCTTTGGTCGAATTCAAATATATTACGAATTCAGCCTATATATATTAAATATCTTTCGCCTATATATATTAAATTTCGCCTAAGTTTGAATGTTTTTCATCTATTTATGTTTGAATTCGACTTTTTTCCTAGACTCGCCGCTGGAAAAATGGGCCTTCCCAAGCTAAATTTTACATCCATTCGGCGCTAAATAGCGCCGAATTTCGGTCTGGGAAGCCCAAACGGCTGGAGATGCTCTTAGTCTAAGAGATGCTCTTAGTCTAAGAGCATGTGTGAAGCGTCTGCTCAGCTGTCGACCCCCCTCTCTATAATACTGAATAACGAGTATAGATTTATCTCTTGTAATTCGCTAGAAGTCCTCTTCTCCGTGTTCCAAAACGCGAAGCGAGAGCACAACCTTTGAGAGGATGGTAGCAGATGCAAGCCAAAACAACGGAACAATTTCAATAAAAAGATGCTTTATTTCACTGCATATGTCCAAGTACTAATTCAGCTACTCCAGTAAAGTCAACGAAGCTCACTCTCTCACATTTTGTTTTGAACCGACACAACATTGGAGATGGCCTTACGATATCCAACATATATAGGTAGATGAGACGATGAATGAAGTAGTTTGATTTTATGATGGAATTTATACTAAGGACTTGAAACTTTAATAAATAACTCCCTTTTCTCCACCTACCATGGATCTTGATCATTTCCGCGGACTAACACTGGCTTTATATTCAGCACATACAAAATGGCCTTGATATCTTACTCACTACAGGAATGGGGCAAGGTGCCGATGGCCTGCACCTACGCCGACGGCCAAAGGTCGGTGCCGTCGGCGTACGGGTGCTCCAGGCCACCCTGCGAAGAAGGCCGTCGGCGTATATAAACCCTCGGCGTAGCCCTAGATACGCCGACGGCAGCCCTCGGCATATACCGGCCCTCGGCGTATAGGGTGGACACGTGGCCGTGCACGTTGAGGGCCTGCCGACGCTGTCACGGCGTCAGACATACGCCGACGGCCACCCTCGGCGTATATCGGCCATCGGCGTATGTAGGTGCTACGCCGAGGGCTGCCCTCGGCATATAGCCTCTGAAAATTTAAAATGCCCCCTGCTGCATTTTTTTTATTACTATCAATAATTTAAACATGATTATATTTTTATCAATTGACAAATTCAAACCCTTCGAATAGCAGTCTCCACACGTCCGGATGAAATGACGTAGCGAATCTTGTCTCTCACACGTAGAGGTCAACAAATTGTGTAAGTGTTATCGCATGCATGTGTGTGAATTTATGTCTCACATATTTTGGAGAAGTTGTTCAAAGATGCTATGCTTTTCCTACGCCGGAGTGCGGTAGTTTTGAAACCCTGCCCCGCGCGCCCGGCATCGTCTACCCCCCACTAGATATTATCCGGATGGGAGGGGGGTACCCCGGTGGACATTTCTCCCTATTATATTTGTGTTTGGTTAGGTCCCCCATGCAAAAACAATGTGCTAGGGCCACATGCATCTTCCCTAGGGACCCCGAGGCACCAGAAACCCCCTTCCACCGAAACCCTAGCTCGTGTGTCCCGCGTCGTCTACCCCCTAGACGTGCATCGTAAGGGGGTAGCAAAGTGCAGCCTTCTCTTGGCTTGTATTTGGTTAGGTCATAGCAACATGACAAAACAAGGTTGGACCCAAGATTCATCGGCGAGGCCTCTTACGGAGAAAGCTATAGGGGTAGATCTCCGAACCCCCTCTGTCCAGGGTTTCGCCGGATAAAGACCACCGGAGCATCGTCTAACGTAGGAAACATGCATGCATGTGTCCCTAACATATGTGTATAGGTGTGACCCAAGGATGGTACATGCAATATAGGTAGGTCCCGGGCATGGCCTTCTTCAGAGACATGGGCTGTTAACACTTGGTGAAATCCAGGATCTGTACGTGAAAACTCCCGCTACGGGTCTATCGGAGCCTATTTCATGGTAAAGTGGGCCCAACCTTTGCTTTCCATGTATATATGTTCTAGACAAACCAAAATAAAGTAGAAGATCCATCGGCGAGGCCTCTTACAGAGAAAGCTATAGGGGTAGATCTCCGAACCCCCTCTGTCTAGGGTTTCGTCGGATAAAGACCACCGGAGCATCGTCTAACGTAGGAAACATGCATGCATGTGTCCCTAACATATGTGTATAGGTGTGACCCAAGGATGGTACATGCAATATAGGTAGGTCCCGGGCATGGCCTTCTTCAGAGACATGGGCTGTTAACACTTGGTGAAATCCAGGATCTGTACGTGGAAACTCCCGCTACGGGTCTACCGGAACCTATTTCATGGTAAAGTGGGCCCAACCTTTGCTTTCCATGTATATATGTTCTAGACAAACCAAAGTAAAGTAGAAGATCCATCGGCGAGGCCTCTTACAGAGAAAGCTATAGAGGTAGATCTCCGAACCCCCTCTGTCTAGGGTTTCGTCGGATAAAGACCACCGGAGCATCGTCTAACGTAGGAAACATGCATGCATGTGTCCCTAACATATGTGTATAGGTGTGACCCAAGGTTGGTACATGCAATATAGGTAGTTCCCGGGCATGGCCTTCTTCAGAGACATGGGCTGTTAACACTTGGTGAAATCCAGGATCTGTACGTGGAAACTCCCGCTACGGGTCTACCGGAGCCTATTTCATGGTAAAGTGGGCCCAACCTTTGCTTTCCATGTATATATGTTCTAGACAAACCAAAATAAAGCAGAAGATCCATCGGCGAGGCCTCTTACGGAGAAAGCTATAGGGGTAGATCTCTGAACCCCCTCTGTCTAGGGTTTCATCGGATAAAGACCACCGGAGCATCGTCTAACGTAGGAAACATGCATGCATGTGTCCCTAACATATGTGTATAGGTGTGACCCAAGGATGGTACATGCAATATAGGTAGGTCCCGGGCATGGCCTTCTTCAGAGACATGGGCTGTTAACACTTGGTGAAATCCAGGATCTGTACGTGAAAACTCCCGCTACGGGTCTATCAGAGCCTATTTCATGGTAAAGTGGGCCCAACCTTTGCTTTCCATGTATATATGTTCTAGACAAACCAAAATAAAGTAGAAGATCCATCGGCGAGGCCTCTTACGGAGAAAGCTATAGGGGTAGATCTCCGAACCCCCTCTGTCTAGGGTTTCGTCGGATAAAGACCACCGGAGCATCGTCTAACGTAGGAAACATGCATGCATGTGTCCCTAACATATGTGTATAGGTGTGACCCAAGGTTGGTACATGCAATATAGGTAGTTCCCGGGCATGGCCTTCTTCAGAGACATGAGCTGTTAACACTTGGTGAAATCCAGGATCTGTACGTGAAAACTCCCGCTACGGGTCTACCGGAGCCTATTTCATGGTAAAGTGGGCCCAACCTTTGCTTTCCATGTATATATGTTCTAGACAAACCAAAATAAAGCAGAAGATCCATCGGCGAGGCCTCTTACGGAGAAAGCTCTAGGGGTAGATCTCCGAACCCCCTCTGTCTAGGGTTTCATCGGATAAAACCACCGGAGCATCGTCTAACGTAGGAAACATGCATGCATGTGTCCCTAACATATGTGTATAGGTGTGACCCAAGGATGGTACATGCAATATAGGTAGGTCCCGGGCATGGCCTTCTTCAGAGACATGGGCTGTTAACACTTGGTGAAATCCAGGATCTGTACGTGGAAACTCCCGCTACGGGTCTACCGGAGCCTATTTCATGGTAAAGTGGGCCCAACCTTTGCTTTCCATGTATATATGTTCTAGACAAACCAAAATAAAGTAGAAGATCCATCGGCGAGGCCTCTTACGGAGAAAGCTATAGGGGTAGATCTCCGAACCCCCTCTGTCTAGGGTTTCGTCGGATAAAGACCACCGGAGCATCGTCTAACGTAGGAAACATGCATGCATGTGTCCCTAACATATGTGTATAGGTGTAACCCAAGGTTGGTACATGCAATATAGGTAGTTCCCGGGCATGGCCTTCTTCAGAGACATGGGCTGTTAACACTTGGTGAAATCCAGGATCTGTACGTGGAAACTCCCGCTACGGGTCTACCGGAGCCCATTTCATGGTAAAGTGGGCCCAACCTTTGCTTTCCATGTATATATGTTCTAGACAAACCAAAATAAAGCAGAAGATCCATCGGCGAGGCCTCTTACGGAGAAAGCTATAGGGGTAGATCTCCGAACCCCCTCTGTCTAGGGTTTCATCGGATAAAGACCACCGGAGCATCGTCTAACGTAGGAAACATGCATGCATGTGTCCCTAACATATGTGTATAGGTGTGACCCAAGGATGGTACATGCAATATAGGTAGGTCCCGGACATGGCCTTCTTCAGAGACATGGGCTGTTAACACTTGGTGAAATCCAGGATCTGTACGTGAAAACTCCCGCTACGGGTCTATCGGAGCCTATTTCATGGTAAAGTGGGCCCAACCTTTGCTTTCCATGTATATATGTTCTAGACAAACCAAAATAATGCAGAAGATCCATCGGCGAGGCCTCTTATGGAGAAAGCTATAGGGGTAGATCTCCGAACCCCCTCTGTCTAGGGTTTCGTCGGATAAAGACCACCGGAGCATCGTCTAACGTAGGAAACATGCATGCATGTGTCCCTAACATATGTGTATAGGTGTGACCCAAGGTTGGTACATGCAATATAGGTAGGTCCCGGGCATGGCCTTCTTCAGAGACATGGGCTGTTAACACTTGGTGAAATCCAGGATCTGTACGTGGAAACTCCCGCTACGGGTCTACCGGAGCCTATTTCATGGTATCGTGGTAGTACTACTCCTGTACAGTACGGTTGAGAGATTGCACTCCATTCCGTCTTGTGGATTGGATTGGATTGGAGGTGCTGCTGTAGTATGGTCATGTCACTATAGTAGCAGTATACACCAGGCTAATACAAGTGGTATACCGCCCTAGGCAATCATTAAGAATCTTCATTTAACACTGCAAGAGATTTTGATTTAGGTCTACTGCCAGTGTCAGTGTGAGAGCCACGGGTTGTGCTGCAGTAGACTACGCGCATGCACTGCCAGTGTCTCTCTCTTTGAGTCCCGATGCTGAAGTAAACAATTTGTATAGGCCGCCTCGTACTACCAGCCTGTGACCTACTCCGATGCAGTAGCAGTATTACAGAATTCAAACTGGGATGAAAATACTCGTTCAAAATGCCATTAAATCAAGAAGTGCAGACCTTATCTCGTTCAAAATGCCAATTAATCAAGAGAAACTCGACGATCATGTTACTTCGTCGTCGTCAGCTGTTCCTAGTTTGCGTATGGAAAGGCAGATGACTGAGTGAGCTGCTGCATCGTCTGCATGCATGCATAATGCTAACGTCGACTAGAGTGGCTTGCTTGGTTAGTTGGTTTTATCCCAACATGTCACCACATATTCAAATTATTGACTGATTGATATATATTGATCGACAGGGCAGGCCGCCTGCGTGGGTTTCGCCGGTTCCCGACGAGCTTTGGCCACTGTTGGCTCGTCTCGACTGCGTGAGCGTAGCGCAGAGCTCTGGGAGGGGCAGCTCACCTGCCGAGGCACGGATGCAGTATCACCTCTGAGCCATTAATATAGTAAAACCCCTCATTAATATAGTTTTTTCTAGCAAAAAAAAAATCGCAAAAAAAAATCACAAAAAAAAAAGAAAAAAAAGGGTATACGCCGACGGCCTGGGTATGCCGACGGCCTGGCCGTCGACGTAGGGGTGCCCGAACCCTATCTCTACGGGTGGCCCCGACCCCCGCGCCACCAACCCCCCGCGCCTCCCAGCCGCCGCCCCGACCCCCCCGCGCCTCCCGCCGCCGCCCCGACCCGCCGCCGCCTCCGAGCTAGCGCGCGCCCGCCGCCGCCCCGACCCCCCGCGCCTCCCGCCGCCGCCCCGACCCCCCGCGCCTCCCAGCTAGCGCGCGCGCGCCGCCGTCCCGACCCGCCGCCGCCCCGACCCGCCGCCGCCTGCACGCGCTCGCCTCGGCCGCCGCCTCCCCGCGCTCGCTCCGGCCGCCGCCGCCTCCCTGCGCTTGCTCCGGCCGCCGCCCCGACCCGCCGCCGCCGCCTGCCGAGCTCGCCGGCCCTCGGCCGCCCTTGGCCACCCCCCGAGCTCGGCCGGCCCCCCCCCCCCCGAGCTCGGCCGCCCTCGGCCGGCCCTGCCCTCGGCCGTCCTCGGCCGCCCCCGCCACGCCCCGGCCCCGATCCGCCTCGGCCGCCTCTGCCACGCCTCGGCCGCCCCCGCCTCGGCCGCCCCCGCCACGCCCCGCCGCGACCCGCCTTCGGCCATCCCGACCCGACGCCGCCCCTCGCAGCACACCGCCGCCATGGTGAGCTACTGCCCCTCTGCATGTAGTTAGGTAATATAGCTTGTATATGCGCATGGTGTGATGCCGTCGGTGACCGTGCGATGTAGCAAGCCGACGAGATTCCGATGGTGGCGTGAAGCTACATGTATGGAATTTGTATCGATTATAATGGATAACAATCCTTTTGTATGCAGGGCCGTTGAGGGACGCCGAGGACTATCGAGGTCCGTTGAGGGCCACTGGAGGCAGTGTCGTTTCGGAGCCCCTGCCATCGTCTCAGAGCCCTCGCCGTCCGACTACTTCCTCTACGTGCCGAGGGTGAGCTAGAACCTCGTCTCCCCCTCGCATTTTTTATGTTAGTAGATTTCATTTCCACGTCCAGTCGCGTAACCTAGGTGTCACTTCCCGTCCGCGAGCGTTACGCGGATAAATATGCATTAGAGGTCCGCATATTATGAAGCGTAACGCTTGCGGCATTTACGGGACAGTCGCCGGATCCGTAGATTCAGTACGTTTTCCGTGTTCTACCTCGGTCCGAGTCAGGATTTCGGTAGCGCCTCCTCGTTGTTCTCCGGATGCACATCCTCTCGGCATTTTGCCGAGACGTGTATCGGGAGAGCAGCGGGGAGGTGCTGCCGAAATTCTATCTTGGACTGGGGTAGAACATGGAGAACGTACTCAATCTACGGATCCGGGGGCTGCTAGGAGCCCACCTAGTAGAGCTGTAGGTTGATGCATGCGTTTTGTCCGGTAGCTAGTTAGAAAAATAAAAATATGATGCTTTTAATTTTATGCTATTATTTGATATGAAATGCTATGTTTCTGGTTTGGCTCCCAATAAAGCAGAGGATGGCTGATAATGGATGGATGTACAGTGGTCGTGTTAGTGCGACTAATAAAACAGATGAGTGGGTATGTAAGACTCAGATGTTAGTGAAAGAGTTAGCGCGTGCTACAAAGGGGCGGGTTCGGGCACTTTGCCCTTGCAGTCGTTGCTTGAAGCATCACCGTCAAGGAAAAGATGACATGTATAAACACCTTCTGCGATATGGGTATATGTCTCACTACGTCACACATATCGACTTTCATGAACATGAGCGTGAAAGAGGGGACGTCATGCGGCAGCGGCTCAATGGCAATGAGTACGATGGGGTCAGAGACCTTCTAGATGATCTCATCCATGGCGACATGCCGGATTCGCCACCTTCATGGGAGGAAGCGCCAGAACCGGAGGAACCGCCAGAACCGGAGGAACCAGAGCCAACTGCGAAGGCCTTCTATGATATGTTGGCCACGGCTAAGAAGCCTCTGTACGACGGTGCGTCGATTTCTCAGCTCGATGCCATCTCTCAGTGTCTAGCCGACAAGACCCAGTACTCCACCACCCGTAACGGCTTCGAAGCTAGTCTGAGAACAACTGGTAACATGTTGCCGAAAGGGCATTGTCTGCCTCAAAGCCTGCACGAGACAAGGAGACTCATGAAAGAGCTCAACATGGGTTATCAAAAGATAGAGTGCTGTCCAAAAGGTTGCCTTCTATTTTGGAAACAGTTTGCGGAGGACAATTATTGTACTATTTGTAAGGCCTCCAGGTATGAAGAGGTAAAGGGAAAGGATGGTCAGGTGAGACAGTCAAAGATCCCAAAGTCGATTCTTCGGTATCTCCCATTCATAAAAAGAATCCAGCGGCTTTACATGAGCGAGGAGACCGCCAAACAGATGACGTGGCACAAGAAGGGGACGAGAATCGATAAGGGGAAGATGGGACATCCATCTGATGGTAAGGCATGGAAGAACTTCGATGAAAAATACCCCGATAAGGCAGCTGATGCTCGGAATGTCAGAATTGCGATAGCAACAGATGGCTTCAATCCATATGGAATGTCGACTGCTAATTACAGCTGCTGGCCCGTGTTTGTTATTCCGCTCAATCTCCCTCCCGGAGTCCTAATGACGAGGAAGACCATGTTTTTGTCGCTGATCATTCCAGGGCCCGATTACTCGGGTAAGAATTTGAGTGTCTACATGCAGCCGATTGTGGATGATTTGAACCACTCTTGGCACCACGAGACGTTGACATACGACCGAGCATCAAAGACAAACTTCTACATGAAAGTTTGGTTGCAGTATACCATGCATGACATGCCCGGATACGCCTTAACATGCGGATGGTGTACAGCTGGTAAGTGGCCATGCCCAGTGTGCAGGCACCGACTTGAGTTCCTTTGGCTAAACTCAGGTGGCAAGTATGTTGCGTTTGACACGAATCAACAGTTCCTCAAAAGGAGGCATCCGTTCAGAGAAGACATAAAGAACTTTAAGAAGGGCAATGTTGTGCATGAAGTAAAAGAGGTGCCAAAGTTCGATGGTGCAGCTGTTGATGCCGAGCTACGTGCTCTCGTGCGTACGGAGCCGGGAAATGTCCATCAATTTGAGGGAGGAATGTCAGAATTGCGATAGCAGCAGATGGCTTCAATCCATATGGAATGTCGACTGCTAATTATAGCTGCTGGCCCGTGTTTGTTATTCCGCTCAATCTCCCTCCCGGAGTCCTAATGACGAGGAAGACCATGTTTTTGTCGCTGATCATTCCAGGGCCCGATTACCCGGGTAAGAATTTGAGTGTCTACATGCAGCCGATTGTGGATGATTTGAACCACTCTTGGCACCACGGGACGTTGACATACGACCGAGCATCAAAGACAAACTTCTACATGAAAGTTTGGTTGCAGTATACCATGCATGACATGCCCGGATACGCCTTAACATGCGGATGGTGTACAGCTGGTAAGTGGCCATGCCCAGTGTGCAGGCACCGACTTGAGTTCCTTTGGCTAAACTCAGGTGGCAAGTATGTTGCGTTTGACACGAATCGACAGTTCCTCAAAAGGAGGCATCCGTTCAGAGAAGACATAAAGAACTTTAAGAAGGGCAATGTTGTGCATGAAGTAAAAGAGGTGCCAAAGTTCGATGGTGCAGCTATTGATGCCGAGCTACGTGCTCTCGTGCGTACGGAGCCGGGAAATGTCCATCAATTTGAGGGATATGGTGTTACGCACAACTGGACTCACGTGGCAGCCTTCACAAAGCTCGAGTATTACAAGGACCTCGAACTTCCCCATAACATCGATGTGATGCACACCGAAAAGAATGTCGGGGAGTCCCTCTTTCACACAGTCCTGAACATTCCTGGGAAGTCAAATGATAATGTCAAGGCTAGAGTCGATGTTGGGAAGCTCTGTGATAGGAAGAGATTATACATGCAGCCTCCTACTGGCCGTCGAAAGAATTGGTTCAAGCCGCATGCCAACTTCTGCCTTGATTCCACCCAAAAGAAGGAGGCATTCAAGTGGCTCAAATACGTCGTGATGTTCCCTGATGGTTATTGTTCGAATATAAGTAAGGGAGTTAATCTTTCGACTGGAAAAGTCACCGGGCTCAAGAGTCATGACTATCATATATGGATTGAGAGGCTGATGCCGGTGATGGTTCGAGGGTATCTCCCCGAAAAAGTCTGGCGAGTGCTTGCAGAGTTGAGCCATTTCTTCCGCACGCTCTGTGCTAAGCAGATATGTCCTCTGGTTATTGAGAAGCTGCAGGTTCAAGTGCCAGAGTTGCTATGCAATTTGGAGATGATCTTTCCGCCAGGGTTTTTTACTCCAATGGCACATCTCATTGTTCACCTCGCGAACGAGGCACTATTGGGTGGCCCGGTGCAGTTTCGTTGGCAGTTTTGTATTGAGAGAGAGTTTAAGTATATTCGGAGGATAACTGGAAACAAAGCCAAGATTGAAGCATGCATAGGCGAGGCAACATGCCTTCAGGAGATGGCAGACGCCACGACAACGTATTATCCTGATAAAGTTCCCACTCTGCATAACCCGGTCTCTCGTTACAATGTCGATGTACCCAAGAATGACCCCAAGCTCGAACTATTCCAATATCCCGGTGGCAAGGCCGGTAGAGGACAAAAATATAAATTGGAGAAGGAAGAGAAGGATTGCATTATGCTCTATGTGCTTATGAACATGAAGGAAGTGCTCGAGTTCATTAGGTAAAATGGTGTACAAATTACTTTGCATCTACTAACCTGGTCTCGGTCTAATGCTTATTTTCTCCTTTTAGCGAATTCACGGACGAACAGTGGTCGGGAACGACGGATCCCTCTCCCGCGGAGTTGGACACTCTACTGAAAGAGGGTGCTCCCGGAAATAAAATAAACTTTACGTCATGGTTCATGAAAAAAGTAATTTCTAACCTGTCTCTCTTACATTGCAAAACGTGACTTGTCTGTGACGACCTCAAATTTGATAACAAATTCGAAGTGCCCGTTATGTATTCCACCGCAATCCCAGAATCATTGTTGCGATATACATAACGTAGTTGGTAACCAGTTCCATAGACATTACAATACGATGATTCAAATACAATGGTCATATAGACCAAGTCATATTACAACACAATATAGCAGCGGAAATAACGTTTTCGGCCCATGCCTTCTCCCTACAGGCAATTGGCGACTCACGGAGACGAGCTTAGTTCTGGTACTCTTCTTCATACCCTTCCTCCTGGTATTCCTCCCCATAGTCTGGCCAAGTTGATAGCCAGGGACACAGCCGTGAGTACATTGGATGCACTCGCAAACCATCTTATAAATGAAAAGATGAAGTAGATATGCAAGGTTGGGTATAGTGGACTAAGCACTAAGTTGGTTTGCAAAAGCTAGTTTTATTTCCCAAGAATGCTCATTTGTAGAAAAGAGGTTTAGTTCTCTAAGTTCATTCTAAAGAGAAACTTCAATGTGTCAAGATCAAGGTCAAGTCATGTCAACTCAAATTCATGTCGTTCACCAAGTTCACCATTGTTATTTTTAGTCTTGACAAAAGCCAGGTAGAGTTTGCCAACCGTCCATGACCGAGGACTCGGCTATTCGAATAGTTTGAAAACCTCTGCAGAGGGGTACACTTTACCCACAAGATTCGATACATCTGCCGGGAGAAATCCACGGTTCGCTATACACAAAGGTATGCGGCTTTCAGATAATCAAACAAAGTCTTTCACTTGCTCATCCTAGTATAGGATCCTTCCCTAGAGCCCGGGATACGGACTTCCCGCTCCGGCGCCTCTAGTTCTGCCCATCCCGGGTACCGGGTTAGTGAATCCACTTGGTCAAGAAGTATCCGCCCATGGAGTCCTCCCATGAAGATTTAATACAAGACCTCCCATACTAAGATAAACAAGCTACGGATTAAGCCCCTTCCCATATAGGGGTAACGTGGTTGTACGGTATAATTGGCACCCATGTACATCACTCGTTGTCAATTGAGAAATACATTGCATAGTTCTTAGTCAAGATTATTTTCTTTCATAAGGCCATCATGTAGGAGCAATCTCCCATTTCAAGTTTCAATGTCAAGTCACCACTTTTCAAATGGGGTTCCTCCAGAGATAGCCTCAACTTGTATTAGCGACTAAGCAACTACATTGAGTGATAGTACTACTACGAGGGTTGGATAAACTCAGCTTGATGCTCTTGATAACCAAGACATCAATATGCTTCTATCATTCTACTCTAGCAATTCAATCATGCAATTTTACTTCTATCATTCTACTCTAGTAATTCAATCATGCAATTTACTCAAAACAAGTAGAAAGCAATATTAAAACTAGGTAGTGGGGGTATGCATCAAAAGATGGCTTGCCTTGGTTGGCAAAGTGTCCGGGGTTCTCTTCTTCTTCTTGATAATAATAATCCCCTCCAATATCCTCCTCGGCAACACTAGCGTCTAATAACGAACAAACACAAAACACACCATCACTTCACCAGACCAACAACACACCAAGCACACATCTTTGTTTGCTAACCCAGCATTTGTGTTGCATTGTTATGGGGTTGGATTGTAAGTTTTTCTTCTAAGTTTTTCTTCAAATGTGCAAGCTAGTTTCTCTACTAGGTAGCATAGGTGGTTCACTTGTGCAGCATTGGTGTTGATTTAGAGTTACTAAGGCAAGTTTAAGTGGGAATGATCCACTAAGTGAAATGGGTAAAGAGGGCAATTAACTCTAAGTGTGCATTAGGGCTCTATCATTTTATGCTAGCAAATAGGTTTAGGTTAGGGTTTAAATGATCACACTAATAGGGTTTGAGGTGGATTAGTGTTGACTAACAGTAAGAGGGGTCATTAGTAAGTTCACATTTTAATTTTCATGATTTTTGATGGCTTAAATAATTTTCTAGAAATCTTTCATTAATTAACAAGCTAGGGTCACACTATTCATAACCATTTTTATTCTTAACTGATTTGGAAATCTAACCAGTACTATTGGATAGAGTATTTTCTAAGCTTTCCAACGAATATTTATTTGCTAAATTTGGACTTATAAAACTCTAGGAATTAAAGTTTGAAAAATATCATTTGAAACACATTTGAGATAAAAGAAAAGGGCGGGAATTAATTAAAAACGATTCGGACCGAAACGTGAAACGAGCCGGGCCCTATTCCGAATCACGCCGAACGGGCCGGCCCATACCGTTTCGCGCGGGGGAAAGGAAATAAAAACGGGACTGACAGGTGGGGTCGCGATGTCAGATCTAATTACGAAACCCGAATCGGTAAGTTACCGTCGGATCTAGATCGAACGGCTCAGGGTCTTTCTTCTTCCTCAGCACGGGCGGGAGCTCACCTGCGAGCAGCGACGGCGTTCGACGGCGACGGCGGGGCGTAGAGGAAACGAAACTCGACGGCGACGCTCGGGATCGGCTGCGGTGCTCCTCCTCCTCCGATTCCCTGCAGAAGCTGGCCTCCAGGTGGTCGGACGCGGCGGCGCTCCGCCCGTCCAGTACTGCGCCGGCGAGGTCGGCTACGGCGAACTAGGGCACGAGGGAGTAAGCGGTGATGTCTGGGAGGTAGAGGGGAGTGAGGTGCGTTGCTTCGTTTGATCGCCGGGGGTTTATATAGGCCAGAGCGACGGGGACAAGCTCGGCCAGAAACTCGACGATGCGGGGGTCCTGGCGGCGTTGCAAGCTCGCTCCGGCCACGGCGTTCACGCTCGCGTGCTGGGAGGTGGCTGGGTCGGTCGCGGGGTACTGTGGGTCGCCTCTGGCGCCTTCCAGGCGGTCGGCATCGCGCGGGACAGTGAGTTACTGGGAGGGGGGTCCTGGGCGTTTTCTCCTCTTCTCCTCCTTCTTCCATGGCTTGGGTCGGGGCAGAGGGGGCTGGGATCGGTCGAGGGGTGGCCAGAGGGTATGGCTACAGCACTTGGCCGAGCCAGAACAGTGCTGCACCAGTGAAATGGATCTCACTCGATTTTCTTCTGCCACCGTTCGACGAAATGCCCACAAGAACTCAAAATTCAAATTTTTCAAATTTGCCACTTTGGGTGCTCATCATATTGGATAAGGTACCCTGGCATATTTTTGTTCTGGAGAAAGAATGAGTTTTGCAAAAGTTTATATTTCAAATTTGAAATGGTTTCTGTTTCAGATTCAAACTTTGGCTCAAGTTTGAGTGGTGTTCTGGTTTGAAATTTTGGTAGATCTTTGTTGGTTGAGTTAGTCCATAACTTGGTTAAGCTCAACTAAAAAGTTAAACCTGCAGGTGAGCTGTAGATTTCTTAATCTAAGGGCTCAAAGTGGTGTAGTCATTAACAGTTTCTAGATCATATTAACTTTATCTCTTTCTTACCTATTTTTCTTTTTGGTTCTTTTGGTTCCTAATAACTTTCTTAGTTGTTTCTGTTGGTTCACTTAGAATTAAGTAACCAATGCTCAAACAAAAATAACACACATAAAATCATAGAGTACACATAATAGAAAATACATGTATGCATAGAATAATGAATAAAAAGTTTTATTTGGGTCCAAAATTTGACACTTTATTTAATAAGAAGTGGATTACAATTTCTGAGTTGTTACAATCTTCCCCCCTTAAAAAGAATCTCGTCCCCGAGATTCACTAATTAAGAACTGAAAAGATTGGGAAATTCTTTCTGAAGGTAATCTTCTCGTTCCCAAGTGGCTTCCTCTTCGGTGTGATTACTCCACTGAACTTTCAGAAATTTGATGCTTCGGGTTCGAGTGGTTCGATAAGCTTCCTCGAGGATACGGATAGGCATTTCACGATAGGTCAAGTCCTCGTTGATGTCCACAGACCGGTGATCAATATTCTTGAAGACTTCGGGCTTCTCCGGAACTTCAAGACATTTCCGAAGTAACGACACGTGAAAGACATCGTGTACTTCAGACAATTCAGGGGGCATTTCCAACTGATAAGACACTTCTCCTCTGCGGTCTAGTATCTTAAAGGGTCCAATATATCTTGGGGCAAGCTTTCCTTTTACTTGGAATCTTCGCATTCCCTTGAGAGGTGATACTCTAAGATAGACAAAATCTCCAATCTGGAAGGTCAGTTCTCGACGTCTCTTGTCGGCATAACTCTTTTGTCTTGATTGGGCTGCCTTGAGGTATTCACGAATTATGCGAACTTTCTCCTCGGCCTCTTGCAGCATATCTGGTCCAAAAATCTTACTGTCTCCGGTTTCTGACCAATTCAGAGGGGTTCGACACTTTCTTCCGTACAAAGCTTCAAATGGGGCCATTTGCAAACTGGCTTGATAACTGTTGTTGTAGGAAAACTCCGCGAAAGGCAGACAATCTTCCCACTTAGCTCCATAAGCTAAGACACAGGCTCTCAACATATCTTCAAGTATTTGATTTACTCTTTCAGTCTGTCCATCAGTCTGAGGGTGGTAAGCGGTGCTAAAGGCTAACTTGGTTCCCAGAGCTTGATGTAAGCTTTTCCAAAATCTCGAGGTGAATTGGGTTCCTCGATCAGAAACTATGGTTTTAGGGATTCCATGCAAACTGACAATTCTGGACAGATACAGATCTGCTAGCTGATCTGAGCGATGAGTGGTCTTGACAGGAATAAAGTGGGCCACTTTGGTTAGTCTATCCACAATGACCCAAATAGAGTCATTTCCACGGCTAGACTTTGGAAATCCAGTGATGAAATCCATTCCAACAGATTCCCACTTCCATTCCGGAACTTGCAAAGGTTGCAGCAAACCAGCAGGACGTTGATGTTCAGCCTTGACTCTTTGGCAGATATCACACTTGGATATAAACGATGCAATCTCGCGCTTCATTCCATGCCACCAAAATTGTTCCTTCAAATCTTGGTACATCTTAGTTCCACCGGGGTGGATGGAGTAAGGTGTCTCATGGGCTTCCTTCATAATTACTTCCTTCAATTCTGAGTCAGCAGGCACACAAATACGGCCTTTGTACCAAAGAACTCCTTGATCATCTTCTTCAAATCCTGGCACCTTGCCGGAACCAATTCTGCGCTTGATTCCTTCAATACTCTCATTTCCCTTCTGGGCTTCTTTGATTTGGCTCATCAAGGTGGGTTGAAACTCAAGGTTGGCGAGAAATCCTTGACTGACTAGTTCCAATCCAAATCTTTCAAACTCTTGGTGCAACATAGGTTGCTCTTCCTTGATCCTCATATTCAACGAACACGGCTTCCTACTCAACGCATCGGCCACTACATTGGCCTTACCAGGGTGATAGTGAATTTCCAGATCATAATCCTTGATCAACTCTATCCATCTCCTTTGCCTCATGTTCAACTCCTTCTGGGTGAAAATATACTTCAAACTCTTGTGGTCGGAGTAGATCTCACAACGGTTGCCCATCAGATAGTGCCTCCAAGTCTTCAAAGCTAGAACCACGGCTGCTAACTCTAGATCATGGGTTGGATACTTTTCTTCATGAGGTTTAAGCTGCCTAGAGAGGTAAGCTATGACCTTTCCTTCTTGCATCAATACGCAACCAAGTCCAAGTTTGGAAGCGTCGCAATAGACATCAAAATTCTTGGTGATATCGGGCATGGTTAGGACAGGGGCGGTCACCAATCGCTTCTTGAGCTCTTGAAAACTCTCTTCACACTTAGGGGTCCATTCAAACTTCTTGTCCTTCTTCAATAATTGGGTCATCGGACGGGCAATACTGGAAAATCCTTCTACGAACTTGCGGTAATATCCCGCTAATCCGAGGAAACCTCTAACTTCCGTTTGAGTGGTAGGGGCTTCCCATTCCAGGACTGATTTGATCTTCTTGGGATCTACCGATATTCCTCCTGCTGATAGCACATGGCCTAAGAATCCAACTTCCTTCAACCAGAACTCACATTTACTGAACTTAGCATATAGCTGATGCTCTCTTAGGGTTTCTAAAATTAATCTCAAATGGGTTGCATGCTCTTCTTCGGATTTGGAGTAGATAAGAATGTCGTCAATGAAGACCACAACAAACTTATCCAAGAACTCCATAAAAACCTTATTCATGAGATTCATGAAATAAGCAGGGGCATTGGTCAATCCAAATGACATTACGGTGTACTCATACAATCCGTATCGGGTAGTGAAGGCTGTTTTGGGGATATCCGTTGCACGGATCTTCAGTTGGTGGTATCCGGTTCTAAGATCTATCTTCGAGAATACTCTTGCTCCAGTCAATTGGTCAAACAGATCTTCAATCTTCGGGAGAGGATACTTGTTCTTGATGGTCACATCGTTAAGCTTGCGATAATCAGTGCACAGTCGGCTAGAACCGTCACTTTTATCCACAAACAGAACGGGTGATCTCCAAGCAGAGGAACTTGGTTGAATTAATCCTTTGCTCAAGAGGTCATCCAATTGCTTCTTCAACTCAACTAATTCAGCTGGGTTCATACGATAGGGCCGTTGGGCTATTGATCCAGTTCCGGGAATAAGCTCAATGATAAACTCAATATCCCGATCCGGTGGCATTCCGGGTAACTCATCGGGAAAGACATCCGGGTATTCACAGACGATGGGGACTTGCTCCAAAGTCGGTCCTGAGATACTCTTATGACATCTGGGGATTGGAATGGGTTTAACGGACACATGCTTGACTATGATTCCATTGCTACTCTTCATGGTGATGGTCTTTTTGGCACAATCTATAATTCCTTGGTGTTGAGACATCCAATCCATACCTAGGACTACTTCCAATCCTTTGGTTCCTAACACAATCAAACTGGCTAAGAATGAGATCCCATGGATTTCTATGGGTACTGCCAAACAGGTACAACTGGCTTTGGTTACTGACCCGGGAATTTGCACAGACATGACATCTTTCAAGGGGGTGGGTTGAAGTCCACTTTTATCAACGAATAATTGGGTAACAAATGAGTGCGAAGCTCCAGAATCAAACAGAACTCTTGCAAGAACTGAGTTAACAGGGAACATACCAAGCACCACGTCGGTTGCTTCCTGAGCTTCTTCAACATTCATGTGATTCAGGCGGCCTCGAGAGTGAGGCTGATTCCTTGGTGGATAGTTCTTGCCATTCCCCACACGGCGCTGTTGCTGAGCAGGAGCAGTAGTCTTGGGTGCATCATTCAGCTTCTTGGGGCACTCATTGGAGTAATGCCCTTTTTGTCCACACTCATAACATGTAACACCAGACTTGTCACCAGGCTTGGGTAACACAGGGGCGCCATTTGGCCTTGGAGTATTGGTGTTGAAGTTGTTGCCACTAGGTCTTGGGGGTGCACGGTTGAAATTGTTGCCGGGGGGGCGGTTAGGATAGTTGGGACGCGGAGCAGGTGCAGACGGCCTCATTGGTCTAGGGGTGAAACTCATTGGCGCATTTCCCCTTGGCTTCTGCGAGTTGCTCGAGTTGCCTTGATACATCATACGGCGCTTGCGGTTCTCGGTAGCTTGCTTGAGTTTGCCTTCCATCTGAATGGCAGAGTCCACCAATGACTCCAGGTCGGCAAAGGGAATACTAACCAGGACACATTGCATCTCATCATGAAGTCCATCCAGAAACCTTTCTTGCTTCTTCTCAGTGGTGTTGGTGTCATCTGGGGCATATCTAGACAAGGTAAGGAACTTGTCACGGTAATCCACCACAGACATGGAACCTTGCTTCAGACTTCTGAACTCATCTCTCATCCTTTTTACCAATCCCATGGGAACATGGGCTTTGCTAAACTTGCTCTTGAACTCCTCCCAAGGCATCACATACCCTGGGGCTTGCATGGCACGGGTGCTGTCCCACCAAGCTCTCGCTGCTCCAGCAAGATAGTGGGTGGTGTACAATACCTTCTCATTTTCACCAACTTCGGCGACTGCCAAGTTGTTCTCCATAGTACGAAGCCAATCATCGGCATCTAAGGGCTCTTCAGACTTAGTGAATATAGGAGGGTTGGTGTTCTGGAAACTCCTTAACTTGGATCGGTGCTCTCCATTGCCATGGTTTTCTCCTTCACCATTGCCATTTCCATTGTTGTGGTTCGTTGCCATCTGGGTTAACTGCTGAAGAGTGGCCAAGTTGGCTTGGCGCTCAGCTCGGGCTGCTTCCCGGTCTTCCATGATCAACCTTAGCAATTCGGCCATTTCCGGGTTCGGGGGTGGGGGTGCTCGCGGCATCTGAAGATAAGGTGTGTAAGGCAAGAGGGAAAAGCTAATTTGCTACGATTTAGAGGTACATGGATGATGCAATTTTGTTTTACTAAGGCCTTAGAGGCCAAATTCAAATTTCATTCATCACTCATCAAACACATCATACATACGAGTTCACACATTACAAATGGTTTACATCAAACCATTGCGACTCGTCTACTAGAGAGGGGGATACAACTCACACCTGCACGAAGTGAACATAAAGTGGAACTCATAGCTAGATAATACGTGGATCTCGGACCTACACAGCGGGCTCCTCGGGGTCTTCCTCCTCGTCAGTCACAATGAATCCATTGTGTCCACCATCCTCCGGACCATCGAGGTCCTCCATGAAGTCATCCTCATCACTAATGAGGGCATTATCCTCCTTGCGGAGATCAATGCCTTCCTCCTCACCAAGGTGATCCTCCAGACTCTCAATGTACGCGGTCAACTCCGCCACATTGGCCTTCAACTCCTCAAGGTCCTGTTCCTTCTCATCGCGCTGGCGACGAAGGCTCTTGCGCTCCTTCGCAAGAATCCTGATAGTGCTCCTTGCTTCCACCAGTGCAACGTGCTCGAGGTTGGCCCTAGTACGGGCACGGTCGGCCTCCTGCTGAGTGGAGTACAGCAAGAAGTCCATGTGGTCAATGTAGGTACTCGGCTCATTTTGCTCGGGCATGTTTGCGGGACGCCCATCCACATCACGCCGAGCAAAGTCCTTGAAGCGTCCTCCCTGAACCTCCTCAACGTGCAGTCCGCATAAGCGGGCGTGCATCTCCTGCATCGCTCGGACCAAACCATCGGCCCAAGTGTTCTCCACAAGCTCAAACTTGACCCTTGGAGAACCCAACATCCCCTTCTTGCCACGGCAACTAGCTCGGATGAGCCACCGTAGCTCTCCATCCGGGTGCTCATTGAGCACGGCTCCCTTGAACTCCGGGTACAAACGGTTCAGGAACAAGGTCAAAGTGGTGAGGTCGCGCTCGAAACAAAGGCTGCCACCTTGGCCCAACTGGTACTGCTCAGTGAATACCAGGGCCATCTACAAAATTTTAAATTAGTTCAAGTGAGTGATCAACTCAAGTGTGCAAAATTTTAAGTAAGCTAAAACTGAAGTATGTATAAAACTTTGTAACTAGAGAGGAAAGACTAAGCAATTTTTGCAACCGTTCTTGTATCTTTCTTTTATCAAGGTTTTGTTTTAACGCCCATTCTAACTAAGGTCTCCTATGGTCAACCTAGGCTCTGATACCAACTTGTGACGACCTCAAATTTGATAACAAATTCGAAGTGCCCGTTATGTATTCCACCGCAATCCCAGAATCATTGTTGCGATATACATAACGTAGTTGGTAACCAGTTCCATAGACATTACAATACGATGATTCAAATACAATGGTCATATAGACCAAGTCATATTACAACACAATATAGCAGCGGAAATAACGTTTTCGGCCCATGCCTTCTCCCTACAGGCAATTGGCGACTCACGGAGACGAGCTTAGTTCTGGTACTCTTCTTCATACCCTTCCTCCTGGTATTCCTCCCCATAGTCTGGCCAAGTTGATAGCCAGGGACACAGCCGTGAGTACATTGGATGCACTCGCAAACCATCTTATAAATGAAAAGATGAAGTAGATATGCAAGGTTGGGTATAGTGGACTAAGCACTAAGTTGGTTTGCAAAAGCTAGTTTTATTTCCCAAGAATGCTCATTTGTAGAAAAGAGGTTTAGTTCTCTAAGTTCATTCTAAAGAGAAACTTCAATGTGTCAAGATCAAGGTCAAGTCATGTCAACTCAAATTCATGTCGTTCACCAAGTTCACCATTGTTATTTTTAGTCTTGACAAAAGCCAGGTAGAGTTTGCCAACCGTCCATGACCGAGGACTCGGCTATTCGAATAGTTTGAAAACCTCTGCAGAGGGGTACACTTTACCCACAAGATTCGATACATCTGCCGGGAGAAATCCACGGTTCGCTATACACAAAGGTATGCGGCTTTCAGATAATCAAACAAAGTCTTTCACTTGCTCATCCTAGTATAGGATCCTTCCCTAGAGCCCGGGATACGGACTTCCCGCTCCGGCGCCTCTAGTTCTGCCCATCCCGGGTACCGGGTTAGTGAATCCACTTGGTCAAGAAGTATCCGCCCATGGAGTCCTCCCATGAAGATTTAATACAAGACCTCCCATACTAAGATAAACAAGCTACGGATTAAGCCCCTTCCCATATAGGGGTAACGTGGTTGTACGGTATAATTGGCACCCATGTACATCACTCGTTGTCAATTGAGAAATACATTGCATAGTTCTTAGTCAAGATTATTTTCTTTCATAAGGCCATCATGTAGGAGCAATCTCCCATTTCAAGTTTCAATGTCAAGTCACCACTTTTCAAATGGGGTTCCTCCAGAGATAGCCTCAACTTGTATTAGCGACTAAGCAACTACATTGAGTGATAGTACTACTACGAGGGTTGGATAAACTCAGCTTGATGCTCTTGATAACCAAGACATCAATATGCTTCTATCATTCTACTCTAGCAATTCAATCATGCAATTTTACTTCTATCATTCTACTCTAGTAATTCAATCATGCAATTTACTCAAAACAAGTAGAAAGCAATATTAAAACTAGGTAGTGGGGGTATGCATCAAAAGATGGCTTGCCTTGGTTGGCAAAGTGTCCGGGGTTCTCTTCTTCTTCTTGATAATAATAATCCCCTCCAATATCCTCCTCGGCAACACTAGCGTCTAATAACGAACAAACACAAAACACACCATCACTTCACCAGACCAACAACACACCAAGCACACATCTTTGTTTGCTAACCCAGCATTTGTGTTGCATTGTTATGGGGTTGGATTGTAAGTTTTTCTTCTAAGTTTTTCTTCAAATGTGCAAGCTAGTTTCTCTACTAGGTAGCATAGGTGGTTCACTTGTGCAGCATTGGTGTTGATTTAGAGTTACTAAGGCAAGTTTAAGTGGGAATGATCCACTAAGTGAAATGGGTAAAGAGGGCAATTAACTCTAAGTGTGCATTAGGGCTCTATCATTTTATGCTAGCAAATAGGTTTAGGTTAGGGTTTAAATGATCACACTAATAGGGTTTGAGGTGGATTAGTGTTGACTAACAGTAAGAGGGGTCATTAGTAAGTTCACATTTTAATTTTCATGATTTTTGATGGCTTAAATAATTTTCTAGAAATCTTTCATTAATTAACAAGCTAGGGTCACACTATTCATAACCATTTTTATTCTTAACTGATTTGGAAATCTAACCAGTACTATTGGATAGAGTATTTTCTAAGCTTTCCAACGAATATTTATTTGCTAAATTTGGACTTATAAAACTCTAGGAATTAAAGTTTGAAAAATATCATTTGAAACACATTTGAGATAAAAGAAAAGGGCGGGAATTAATTAAAAACGATTCGGACCGAAACGTGAAACGAGCCGGGCCCTATTCCGAATCACGCCGAACGGGCCGGCCCATACCGTTTCGCGCGGGGGAAAGGAAATAAAAACGGGACTGACAGGTGGGGTCGCGATGTCAGATCTAATTACGAAACCCGAATCGGTAAGTTACCGTCGGATCTAGATCGAACGGCTCAGGGTCTTTCTTCTTCCTCAGCACGGGCGGGAGCTCACCTGCGAGCAGCGACGGCGTTCGACGGCGACGGCGGGGCGTAGAGGAAACGAAACTCGACGGCGACGCTCGGGATCGGCTGCGGTGCTCCTCCTCCTCCGATTCCCTGCAGAAGCTGGCCTCCAGGTGGTCGGACGCGGCGGCGCTCCGCCCGTCCAGTACTGCGCCGGCGAGGTCGGCTACGGCGAACTAGGGCACGAGGGAGTAAGCGGTGATGTCTGGGAGGTAGAGGGGAGTGAGGTGCGTTGCTTCGTTTGATCGCCGGGGGTTTATATAGGCCAGAGCGACGGGGACAAGCTCGGCCAGAAACTCGACGATGCGGGGGTCCTGGCGGCGTTGCAAGCTCGCTCCGGCCACGGCGTTCACGCTCGCGTGCTGGGAGGTGGCTGGGTCGGTCGCGGGGTACTGTGGGTCGCCTCTGGCGCCTTCCAGGCGGTCGGCATCGCGCGGGACAGTGAGTTACTGGGAGGGGGGTCCTGGGCGTTTTCTCCTCTTCTCCTCCTTCTTCCATGGCTTGGGTCGGGGCAGAGGGGGCTGGGATCGGTCGAGGGGTGGCCAGAGGGTATGGCTACAGCACTTGGCCGAGCCAGAACAGTGCTGCACCAGTGAAATGGATCTCACTCGATTTTCTTCTGCCACCGTTCGACGAAATGCCCACAAGAACTCAAAATTCAAATTTTTCAAATTTGCCACTTTGGGTGCTCATCATATTGGATAAGGTACCCTGGCATATTTTTGTTCTGGAGAAAGAATGAGTTTTGCAAAAGTTTATATTTCAAATTTGAAATGGTTTCTGTTTCAGATTCAAACTTTGGCTCAAGTTTGAGTGGTGTTCTGGTTTGAAATTTTGGTAGATCTTTGTTGGTTGAGTTAGTCCATAACTTGGTTAAGCTCAACTAAAAAGTTAAACCTGCAGGTGAGCTGTAGATTTCTTAATCTAAGGGCTCAAAGTGGTGTAGTCATTAACAGTTTCTAGATCATATTAACTTTATCTCTTTCTTACCTATTTTTCTTTTTGGTTCTTTTGGTTCCTAATAACTTTCTTAGTTGTTTCTGTTGGTTCACTTAGAATTAAGTAACCAATGCTCAAACAAAAATAACACACATAAAATCATAGAGTACACATAATAGAAAATACATGTATGCATAGAATAATGAATAAAAAGTTTTATTTGGGTCCAAAATTTGACACTTTATTTAATAAGAAGTGGATTACAATTTCTGAGTTGTTACATTGTCCCTCTTATTCCACGTAATTAATGCACACAATAAATTCAAACTGTACTTATAGGGAGCTGATGGCAGTGTTGAGATGACCGATGAGTTGAGATGTGTTTCCCAAGGTTGTAACCGTGACGTTATGAAGTATGAAAAGTATGATGTGAATGGATTTCGCTTCCATACAGAGGCACACCAGAAGGGCCGAGCGAATCCAAAAACTGTAAATACTGGGGTCTTCACCGGAGGAGCCGATGGCCTTGATTACTATGGAAGGCTAGAGAATGTATACGAGCTGACATTCAATCGTACGAACATACAACTCAATCTCGTTGTGTTCAAGTGTCATTGGTTCGACCCAAGGGGTGGACAGAGAAGTACCAAGTCTATTGGGTTAGTTGAAGTTAGGCCTTCAACCACCTATAGCGGAGCCGATGTCTTTGTTGTGGCTCACCAAGCTAAGCAAGTTTATTATTTGCCATACCTATGCCAGAAAGCGGAGCTCAAGGGTTGGGAAGTCGTGTTCCAGGTATCGCCACATGGTAACCTACCAATTCCCTCCGAGGACGATTACAACAATATTGACCCTGTAACATATGAGGGAATTTTCTATCAAGAGCAAGAGGACTTTGGTCACTTTGAGTTAGAACCGGTAGTGCTTGAGGACCTCGGAGACGATGCAGAAACTCGTGGTGAGGCAGTGGTGGATCTAAAGGACATAAATATGCTCGAGAAGTTACATGCGGAGAATGACCCCATCGATGAGCCTCCACCCGTCGACGAGCTTCAAACTTACTACTCAAAAGATAGTGATAGTGATAGTGAGAAAGAGAATGAAATTGAAATTGAGAATGAGAGTGATGATGACTGGTGAGGGTCTTTTATATCTTTATGCTTAGGATTTATTTGTCAACATACTTCTTAATTGTCAACATACTTCTTAATTGTCAACATACTTCTTAATTGTCAACATACTTCTTAATTGTCAACATACTTTTTAATTGTCAACATACTTCTTAATTGTCAACATACTTCTTAATTGTCAACATACTTTCTTATTTGCATTATGCCTTTATACTTAGTATTTATTTGCATTATGCCTTTATACTTAGTATTTATTTGTCAACATGCTTAATTGTTTTCTCTTTCTCAATGCAGGTGATTGAACAATATGAGCAGCGGCAAGGCAAACTCGGCGACCTTGCTTAAGGAGATGCACCAGCGCAAGAAGAATGTTAGACGGAGTGGGAGAGAGCCGACTCCCAATCCGCGTTACCCCGATCTTGCCGCTGCGGGAGGAGGACGAGGACGAGGGGGACGACGAGGACGAGGTGGCGGGGGAGGAGTGGACTTTGACCCACCACCCTCCGCTTCTGGCGATGTTGCTCCTGAGTTGTTCCTGGAGGGGCCATCTAGAGGGGACGACTTGGACTCTAGACACGAGTCGGACTCTAGACACGAGTCGGAGTCTAGACACGAGGTGGAGGACGAGGACGAGGACGAGGGGGACGCGAGGCCGAAGAAGTTGAGGACTCATGGGGAATCGTGCGTCCCCGATGAGAGGAAGGAGCCTAAGACCCAGGAGGCGAAGACCCTCATCATTCCTGATGGCGTTAGGTAAGTGTACTAATTTGGCAATTTTGAACATGTCATTTCATTTTGGTCATAAACAATTTGGCATGTGTACTAATGTTTGATTTATGTGCAGCAATTGGACATTTGCACCGGGGAGCAAGGGCCGCTTACCTAACAGCATGGTTGGAGCTCTGACTAGGAAGTTCTGGCTGGGGAAATACACTCCCCTCGACATGGTCCCCGGTGGCGAGCCGAAGCTAGCCACTACTTGGACAGACTACCAGGCTGCTCCGGGCGTAGGCTTCAGGACAGCTGCTGAGGCTGTGATCACCAAGTTTTGGGTAAGACATATTTCTCGAGTTTCATTCATAGTGATGAACCAATGTGCTAACTCATGACTCTCACAATTGTTTTATGCATGATTGAAGTGCTTTTATCGCGTGGATGAGGAGGATGCGCAGAGGGCAGACCGGACTTTGCTTGGAGCTTGTGAGAAGTTGACACCGCATGTGTGGTACAACCATAAGGTAACGGCCGCTAGTCAGTTCTGGGCTGAAAGGGGAAAGAGGGTCAAGAAGGAGGACATTGTTGGTCGGAATCCTAATCCTGACTTCGAGATGTCGCTGGATGACTTCATGTCGGTGAGTGAAATGTTAATGAGATCCTATATTGCTGTTAACTTGCCATTGCATTATCTTGAGTTGAGTACTGCATTTTCAGGTTGTCCCTGAATGGGCTGAGGCGCATCGAGAGGCATGGGCGGAGCTGGTTAGTACGAGGTGGCTCAGGGCAGACGAGGAGTTTGCAGCCGTGTCGATGCGGAACTCGGATAACCGAGGCGACGGTGGAACACACTGTGCGGGAAACCGCAGCTTTGATCGCTACAGGGGGAAGATGGTATGTACATACATGGAATCATGCATAACATTTATTTTCCCGTCATGTTCCTACTTTATACGCATAACATTTATTTTCTCGTCATGCAGGTGGCCGAGGCACCGCCAGGGGAGGAGATTTACGATGTCACGGTATATGACATGATGCGGAGGAAGAAGCCCGCTGCCTCGGCGCCTCCGGACGCCCCCCCCCAGTACTACGGCAAAGCCGGGGAGCAGATAGAGGACTACTGCTAGATGGTGCAGTCTCGTCACCCGGAGGTGGATGACCCTAGACGCGCGGAGACCGACGAGGAGTCGTTGGTCCTGTTGGGGCACGGGTTGCAGCTTGGCCGTCTCAAGGTGCTTAATTCAAAGGTCAAGCATTCCCACACCACGAGCTTCACGCGCCTCAAGGCGGTCCTCACCCCTGACAGCGCCCCTATCCCGCCTCGTGACCAGCCTCGTCGACCCAGATATGATGTAAGTTTTCCTCATTTCCATCCTCTTTGCGACTTTCGGTCCTGCATGGATAAGTGCTGATGATATTCATTGTTTGTGAAATGGTAGGCTGCTTTCGAGGCGGCCTTCGATGCGGCTCATGAGCAATATCAGGAGGCCTTTCGGCTGCACCAGGAGGCGACTATGGCCTACATGGCGTATCTACATGTAAGTCTGAACCTTTCTTTTTGAAAAAGATGACAAGTCCCACTTCCCCTAGTTTGAAAAAGATGACAAGTCCCACATCTAAACTATCTTGCAGGCGTCGATGATGGCTATGCGATCTGCAGCGAGTTTCGATGTAGGGGAGCAGCCTCCCATACCGGGGCCGGCGCCATTGATGCCATCGAGGGAGAGTTTCTCTAGGACCTACTACGCATCGACGGCGGTAAGTTCTTTTGCCAAACCAATGGTTGCCGCTTTCTTTTGCCTCGCAAGTTGCTAACATCTAGGGAACATGTAGGGAACGGCATCTTCCGCTGCCTCGCGGGGTGGGCGTCAGATCACACCGGTCCATCCCGATGGTCCTTCTCCTGGCCGTTCTCGTGGTACTACTCCTACTGGTACTTCTCCTGGCGGTTCTTCTGCAGCTTCTACTGGGCGTAATTTCGCAGAACATCGGCAACCTACTTTCACTAGGGGAGATCTCGGGTTCACCCCGACCCCGTCTCCAGAGTAGTAGGAATTTCCGCCTTGAGATACTATGTGTGTCGCTACTTGCATGTCGATACTTGCGTGTTGCTACTTGTGTGTTGGTACTCTCCAGATACTATGTCGATACTTCCGTGTTGGTACTTGTGTGTTTCACTTGCGTGTCGCGACTTGATCATCTATGAATTTATATATATATTTGTGTATGGCACCTGCAATGAATTTATGTGTATGGCATGTATGAATTTATATGTATTTCTGTGTATTTGCACTGTCCAAAACCGCAGAACTGAAAAAAAAAAAAAACTGTGCACCTATACGCCGAGGGCAATGCCGTCGGCGTAGAGGGTGCCGTATGCCCAATTGGTAAGGCCTATGCCGAGGGCAAGGCCGTCGGCGTATAGCCCCCCCTACGCCGAGGGTCAGGCCGTCGGCGTATAGCCTATCTGGAGGGAGACCGAGGTGGTGCCACGTGCACCTATACGCCGAGGGGGAGGCCGTCGGCGTCTGCCCTAGCTCGGACTGCCGAGCAACAGCCACGTGTCATCTACGCCGAGGGTTTTGCCGTCGGCGTAGCAACGACGCCGTTTGCCCCTGCCGTCCGTCCACAGAGCTACGCCGACGGTCTGTACGCCGAGGGCCAACGGCCTACCGTCGGTATTTCCGCCATACGCCGAGGGTCGTCTATACGCCGACGGTCACAGGGCCTCCGCCGAGGGAGGTCTACGCCGAGGCGATACGCCGACGGCTGCCCTCGGCGTATAAGACGCCGACGGCATAAGGCTAGACGCCGAGGGCTGGAGGCCGTCGGCATACTGCCGGATTCCTGTAGTGACTATGCTCATCCAAGACAGGATGTAGTAGCCATGCATTGTGTAGAAAGGTTACTTTGTGTTTCACCATCTTGTTGATTTTGAGCAGTGAGTCCACAAAAAATCGACGGGTGATTTATATGGTTCAGGGTACTACCTATGCATGGGAGACACTGGGATTGATTGTTTCACTTTTGTTCAAATAGCAAGGCCTAAGCAGCCAATTAGGGATCTAGGATCTTTTCATGCGCCTGCATCGTCCTCCTGGTTAGCTTTGTTCGTACCACCCGGACATACATTGACGAAGATATCCGAGGTGCAACTATTCAGAGAAATCCCAACGCCGTCCAATAGAATTAATGACGCCCCAGGGACCGCTACTTGTAACCACATCGCAACTCTCCCTTGTACTCATTCACAGCCACTGTAGCAGCAAGACTAAAATTCTGATTTGGTCTAGATCACAGAGAAGGGATTTGGTGCACATGGGTACTAGTTCTCCCTTTACTTTTTGAATTTTAAAATTTTCAAAATCTCACGTTTCTATGTCTTAAAAATATATTAAATATATAGGTAGATATTTATAGGAGGAGTGTATGCAAAAAAGTTTTATTAAAAAATACGTTGTATTTTGGGAAATATGAAAAATACAAATTTCTGATAGTAAATAGTACTACCTCCATCCCAAGGCTTAAGGCTTATTTTTTTGAAAAATCAAACTAAGTAAAGTTTGATCAAACTTATAGAAAAATCTATCAATAAATATGATAGTTTGTAGATACCACATGAAAATATATTTCACTATCTATCTAATGATATTAATTTTTTATTTTGTATGTTAATGATTTTTGATAAAATCTTAGTCAAACTTAACATAATTTGACTTTTTTTTAAAAAAAATAGGCCTTAAGCCTTGGAATGGAGGTAGTAGTAAAATAATATATCTTTTTGTCAGCAATTTATCTTTTCTGTATTTCCTAAAATATAAAGTATTTTAACGGGACTTTTTTGCGTACGTTTCTCCTATATATATCTTTCTATATATTTAAAGCCATAACTTTTTTGAGACATAGAACTGTAAGGTTTTGAAATTTTCAAAAATCTGAAAGTGGAGGGATCACTGGTGTCCACGTGCCAATAACACTTTCCGTCTAGATCACCATAAACTTATATTCATACTTTCTAGAGATGAAGAACTGGATATTTGTCTGATATGTGCATTCATGCATAAACCACCACTCACACTTGTTTACTCTCGACAACGCCCAAATTTGGATCATCTCCATACAAGTTAATTTTGCATGGAAAACACCACTGAGAAGGTAAAGGATCATGGTCCTAACCAGAATCTCTACTAATAATATTGTAATAGGACTGGTCCGTGTTCGTAAAATACGCTTTCAACCAACTTAAAATACGCCTTTAGATAAAATTGATTAAAATTACCCACCAGTGCCACTCGTAAGTCAAAAGAACGGTTCGAGAAAAAAAACGCATGTATTCTTGTCTGTCAGGTTGAACCGAACGCGACAATGAAAGAGAGACCCCCACCGCCCAACCCTAGCACGCCATGTCTCAAAAAAAAAACCCTAGCACGCCATGGATGGTACTGTCGTGAGGCCTCCGTGACAAGAGGATTTGCCCAAACATGAAAGCAATGGCTGCACCGTGGATTATGGTCCTTACCTCCGGCGTTGGTAGAACATGCCGCTGACGGCCTCAAATCCTGCGCCGTTGAGGGCTGTTTTGCCTCCCCACGAATTTCATCCATCAACCTACATGCATACGACATTGCTTTCCGTTGCCGTTGCCGCTGATGGGGACTTCCAGGTCGCATACGGGGAATTCCAGGTCGGCTTGCCGCCAGATTGAGTTTTCTTTAGGCTGCGCACACTGGGCGGCCGTACGAACTAGCGCCGGCGGTAGGACGAACCAGTGAGCGGAAGAGGCGGGTGAACGGATGATGCGGATTCTTCTCTCTCTCCCTTCGCCGATTCTGCTCTCTCTCCCCGATCTATTCTTCTATAGAACTGCAGTCGTTCACCAGTGGCAGGTGCAGCCGCACCTGCTGTGCGGCGACTGGCGGACACTAAGGTGTGGCCGGCAGCGGCACCCACTGGCACGAGCACATGCCAACTCACTGGTGACTCTCTGAGAAGGAGAAGATAAGAGGTGGCACGTTCCGCACCAAGGTGCTCCCGACCCAGAAACCTGGCACGAGTGAACGAGTAATAGGATAGCTAAGCTCCCTGACAGGTCCTTCGTGCTCCTATGCTGTCCTACGTAGCCATAATGTCACCCTTTGTGAGAGAGGATTTTCCGGCGCCGACCGAGCAGGCGATCATGAGGAGGAGCCGACCCATGGCATCGTCTTCCTTCAACCTTTGTTTCCTTTGCCCAAGAGCATTGACGTGAAGCTCTTTTATGCTATCTGGTATGTTTGCTACGAAGTCGCTGCTATTTAACGACCTGCTTGCGAGTGTTGCAAGTACCGCTCATATATATATGCACATATTCCAGTATATTTTGGAGAACTTATATATATCGTGTTTTGATGCTTCTGTTTCCATGTTAGTCATTATTTTGTTTTTTTCAGTCATTATTATATCCACGGATACAGTGATCAAACTCTTGTGGCGGATTTGATGTCAGAAATTGATACTACAATATCTGATCATATTGTTGGTGCTAGCAAGTCCGCACAAAAAAATTCAGTGTCTGTAGCGTTCTTATCACAGCCCGCAGTCAGCTCGAAGATGTGGCCACTGCCGAGAGTCAAGGAGCTATGCTTGTAGAGATAGGAGCGGTTGCAGTACTGTGATCTGGTGTTTTCCTAGCCTCGACCACAACGGAAAGCAAAAAATGAGCTAGGATGCAGCCGCCGACCATCATGTTGCATTCTCATGTGAGGCAACACGAGCAATGATGGAAACGAGGATTACTGCAATCCTTCACTATGTAATTAGGTTGATTAGATCAAAGTTAGCTAGATGCAACCTTTACTCTTTTTGATTGGAATACTAGGAATAGTAATCTACTTCATTTGTTTATTTGGTGCTGAATCATGCATTCATGCTACCATGGATTCGACAAGATCGACGGCCAGTTTGAGCAGATAAAAAACCAAACAGAATCTGACCATTAGTTAAGCCTCAAAAACAAATTGTCAGGACCAATCCAAGCTGCAAAACCACTTATCGCTATTCAGATCAGAACGTCTTGCAAAGTACAAACAGGTAAGAAGCTTACGTCTCCGTATTGATTAAGAGCTTGGTGCCACAGCTATGTACGCGGAGTTCAAATTCCGTGCGCCATTGGAACCTTAATCTCTCATTCATGAGTCTGTAGTGTATGTGAGTTTGCAATAAATGTGCATGAGATTTTTTTTGTGTAAGAAAGTTTATCTAAAATAAAAATAATTAAATCTTAATGTGCCCATGATGTCAGAATGACATAATGTACAAAAATTACTATAGGTAAACAAAATATTGCTTGATTTAGACTCTTTAATGGAACTTTTCTATCACAAAAGGAAATAAAATGTTCTATTAAAAATCGCTTGATGCAATTAGAGAAGTAGGGAGTAGATTGACAGATTTGTTCTAGCTTGATATTCTGTAAAACTATATCTTGTTTGGAAATTCATATTGGAATTTCTAATACGCCTTTGGTCTATAAAGTAATAACATGTTTCACTTTGAGGAGGCACAAGTGTTAAAAAGATTACGAGGTGATATGTAAAAAAAGATTTAGCCAAATTTCAATGTTTCGGCGCACAATTTTGAAATTTCGAATCTATAGAATGTGTGCCTAGATAATTTTAATAATTTTTTCTTATATATTTATTTATGTTACCTCATATCAACCCCAATATCCTAGGTTATGTGAAAGATTAGCGAGTGACATGTTGAAGTAGGAGGATTGTGGAATACATGGCGATATTGTTGGAGTGCGACGACTATTAGGCATAATTGCAGCGACAAAAAACTTAAGGACCCGTGGCAACGCACGGATATTCATCTAGTATGGTTAAAACTTTAACGGGATCCATCGTTGCAACTCAACCAAGAATCATGGAACAAGTACGACCATCGTCAGCCTCGATGCAGGTTTTCGATGGGTTCAAGTGCACGCGCGTGTGTGAACAAAAACTCAATTCTCTTAAAATACTAGCACCAAATTTTCATATCATAAAAATCAAGCGCATACACATGATGGTGATTTTACTACTACTTTACTTCATAGTTAACACTGGATCGAGATGGGATTTGTTACCTAAAGTTCAGATGTACTTCCAGAAAAGAGTATTCGTGCCCCTAAGGTTATTCAGCATAAGTAGATGAAACAAGAGTTAATCGAATTTACAGTTGAGTTTATATGATTGATTTGGAACTTCAACAATCCCCACCTGCCACTCCTTTTACCATGGATGGTGATCGGTTATGCAGTCTGACATTGGCTTCATATCCTGCATATATAACATGACCAACATATATATATGTCTCTCTGGCCTCTGCTCGTTCCACACTAGTTGACGTAGCTACACATTATGTAGAAGGATGACTGTGTTGCATCCACATTGTTAACTTTTGCTTGAACAATGAGTCCATAAATCTTTAGATGATGATCCATATGGTTCAGAAAAACTATATGTGCATGCGAGACATTGGGATCTTGTTTCACTTCTGCTAAAATAAGAGGTAAGGCCTCACCGTACCAAAGAGGGATCTAGGACCATGTCTCTTGCTCTGTTATGTCCAGCAAGGCGGCTGTAGGTGTAGGTGCGGTGGCTAGGAACCATATGGGTTCAATCCTGGCTACAAATAGCAGATTTGTCTTGACGTGGAAGAAGCGGAAGGCATGGCTATACTTGAAGGTCTGAAGCTGGCGGTTGATCACGACCTGAAGCCCTTAGTTCTGAATTTTGATTGCGCAGTTGCAGTGTCTAAATGTAAACTGTGCAACTGAAAATAATACAGTTCCCGGCTACATACAGAAACATTGCTGCAACTAGTGCTCTGATTCCTAAGTGTAAGGTGCTGAAGATAGAGAGGAACGTGTGCTCTCAGTCCATCCCGGCCGCTATACACAAGGCGTTCACTGTTCATGACTATGTAATGTTACCTTTGAACAATATATGATTTCCACGTCCTCGGAAGAGAATAAGAAATGAACTGTACATACAAAGTGATACATAGTCTCCAATTTTGTCTGGGATGGCCAAAACCTGTACCCCGACTTTCTAAAGAAGAAAAATTAGATACTTTTTAATGCGTGTATTCATACAGAAAACATCATGAGACTTGTTTACTCTGGATAATACCCTTCGATTTTGGATGAAGAACACCACCAAAAAGGTAAGGGAAGAAAAGTGGAGTTTACTCTTGAATAAAGCACATGGTTTTTGGCCACCTATTGCGCCAACACATGGTTTTTGGCCACCTATTGCGCCAACATCCCAAACCGGGTGGAAACTTTTTTGAGAAAACGCAAAAGATACTTGCATTTCTTTGCATTGGAAAGATAGAAGTTCGGTTAAAATCCTCCTAAGAGGGAAAAATCAACAAAAAAAACATTTGTAGTCAAATTATTCGACATTCATATTTAAGAAATTGAATGAATATGGAAGTATCTGAATCTGGACGACAATGTAATGGATATGGTAAATATCTGATTCAATTTATAAATGCAAATACAAACAATTGAATTTTAAAACAAATGTGGATATGAAAATAGATATATTCGTATCCGAATAAAATTATGTTAGTCAATTTATGTTTTTTCGTGACTGAACTTATTGTTCTATAGTTGACTCTTTGTAAGAGACGGGTCTATTATTTTGATAGATTTGTAAACGTTTTGAATTGAGGAAACATTCGATCCACATCCATATCGAGATTCGATCCACATTCGTATTTTAACAACATTTGTATTCATATCCATGTTTGGATGTGGAAGACACTATCCAATCAACATCCGATACGTTTCCACCACTCCATCGCAACAAGAGACGACTATGAGAAGGAGCGGCGCCAGTCATCCAGGAAATCCAAATCAGGTGGAACCGGCAGCGGCAGGTCAACAAAGCGGGCACTTAGTGACAACTGAAACAAGGTCAGGGTCATGGAGTCGCTTGAAAAAATGGTGGAAGACAGAAGAAAGTATTAAGTGATCACAGTAGAAAAACCACAAGTTGTGGTATTCACTTTGGGGTCAAATACACAGAAATTTTCATGATATGACACACTTTAGTTCGCCACTGGTCATATACCTCTCTTTAGGGCATGTACAATGGGGCGCTTAGAACGGACGCTTGGGATCTTTTCCCTTGCCGTTTTGATCTATTCCTGGTGAATCCCGGAATTCTGCCTCGCGTCAGCGTAAATTGTTGAGTCGAAGCTTAGACCTTAATTATTTTTCCCGAGCGATCTGTTTCGAGGAGCGGCATGCGCTAGGAGAAACAAACCTGGCACGAAGGGGTGATGAGGTGGTCGAATCTAACGAAATCGAGAATATGGGCGTTGAGCAAGTTCCTTCCGCCGCCTCCACCCCCAAGTCCTCCTTCGTCGGCCCGTCCCCGACCCACTCCTCCGCCGTGGGAACACCCACGAAAAATCTAAAATCTTCCTGCCTGCCACCCTGGTTGAAGATAGCCCGAACGACCGCCATCAACCGAGTGCAACCAGTATCCATAAATCCCCGTTGATCCTCGGGGAGGAGATAGGACCACATATGGATCCAATATGTGGCTCTGTGCATAACCTGCAAAAATTGATCACGACCGGCATTGTTAAAAATGACATCATTGCGACAATTCCACATTGCCCAAATCAACCCGCATACTCCTACACGAATCCGTTGTTTCAATTTTTTTTATCAATACCATTGAGCCATCGCCCAAACAAATTCTTAATATTAGCTGGTGGAGGAACATTAAAAGTGAAAACACCACTTGCCAAACCAATTTCGCGAAATATAAGGGTATGATGCACCTTATATAACAAAAAAAGTTAGGGACTCAATACACTCGTGGGTTAGCTACATAAAAGTGGTTAGTTACAGAATACACTTTAGGGTCAGATATGAAAAATTGGTCATATGTACTTCACACTTTAGTATGCGACTGGCCATATGCCTCTCTTCAATTTGCCAACCCCATCATACTTATTTTTTGTTTATACATAGCTCAACTGTCGAATCCATATCTCCATCATACTTCTTTTTAAATTATATTAGCATCAAATTATCATATCAAGAAAAAGAGAGGGTGTACATCGCGTCGAGAGGGACTAGTTATTTATTATGAAAAGTAAAAATTTACTGCCATAAAAGAGTACTTGTACCCTTTAGGTCATCCAATATAGGTTGATGAAACAATGAGTTAATTTTAATTTTCTATTAGAGATATGAAAGATTAGGAACTTCAGCAACCCCAACAACCCTTCCATTTGAACTGAATCTAGATCATAGCATATGTAGTCTGACATTAATTGGCTTCATATCCAACATATATAAGATGAGCATCAAATTTTCCTTTGCTCATTCAAGATCAGCTGTGTCAGCCTCACAATATGTATAATGGTGACTTTGTGTTGCATCCGTCTTGTTCATTTTTGCTTGAGCAGTAAGTCCATGAAACATCAAGTGGTGATACGTATGGTTCAAAAAACTATCTGTGCGTGAGAGACAACGGGATCTTGTTTCACTTATGTTGATAAGAGGAAAGGCCTACGGGGATAACTGAGAGATCTAGGACTTTTTCCGTGTGTGCCCATCATCCTTCTTACAAGGCTTATTCATGTCATCTATCTCGAGATGGGAGAAGAAGATGGTCAATTTGCAAGCATGGAACTTGTTTACTCCGGAGAGCATCCAGTAAAGATGCGTTGCTCAAACTCAAATAAAACCTCACGTGAAAGGGTTTGTGCAGACAATACCCAATGACTGTGTTGTCGTACCTGTGTCATCTTTACCTGATATTGTTTTGCGAAACGTGGCACACTAGAGCTAGGCGGCCGATCAAGCAAATCTAATGACGATAAGTCTTGTTTTATTTATTAGCAACATTATGAATATCCTGATGCAACAAGAATAGATCTAAACACGGTGAGGACTAACCACTAGGGATAGATCACCATGACTTTTGCTCCTAGTTGAGTTGCATGCATAGTTGCAATAGTCAAATAAGAAACATGGTTCCCCACCACACAATATACCGACAACCCAAACACTCCATCTCACCACAACAATGACTATGAGAAGGTGTGGTTTCGGCCGAACAAACGGCGGCAAGCTAGGAATTAAAGCTGGCATAGAGTGGCAACTGCAACAGCACCAGGTCACGAAGTCCATGTAAGGACGACACATGAAAATATAAGGGTATGTTGCACCTTACACAAGAAAAATGTCCTCAATACACTCGTGGATTAGCTACATAAAAGTGGTTAGTCATGGAACACACTTTAGGGTCAGAATGTCAGATACACGAAAATATGATCATGTGCTCATCGCACTTTAGTATGTGTCTGGCCATATGCCTCTTTTTACTTTGCGAACTGATCATATGTTTTTTTATTATGCATAGCTCAGTTGTCGAATCCCTGTGTCCAATGTACCACACCAAATTATTGTTCACTATTCTGCATGAAGTATAGTACCTGCGGTAGTAGCTTTATTCTACGCTGGGAAAACATAGTATAATGAATTAAACATAACAAGATACTATGTTTTATGGCGATCACGTGTGCTGGCAACTTTTTGCTTGTAGGGAATTTCTAGGGCATGTGTGTATATGCGTGTAGTTCATTGGTTGAGCTATGTAAATGCGCATGCATGCACAATGTGAACGATCTCAAATATATATTTCGTTAGATTTTAAAATTTTATGATAATATATGGCACTTTTTCTACGAAGACTGATCTTTTTAGAAAAATACACATTGAACCCCTATTATGTGTGAATACCTAGTAGCTACCGATGCGGTTCTATTGAACATTTGTCTTCCTCCCTCCTGCACCCAGATACTTGATTATTTGGAGATTTGCAAGGTCTTCAATACTTAACCTTGACCATAAGTTTCTATCACAAAATTATTTTCAAACCTAATAATTAAATGTCGTTCACAAAAGGATGTCATCTTCTTGCTCTAATTAAAATATACGAACAAACACACTAAGGTCTAGAAGAACGACAATGACCAACAACGTAAAGATACACTTACGAAACAACCGAAAACAGTACAAGAACGTAAGCAAAATACTAGTCCCTCTTATAATGTTGGGCGTGCTGCTGCGCTTGTTGCTCGAGGTCCAGGGCATTAATGGAGATGGTGCTGCCGTTGATGGTTTTGTTGGGCTTGGTGCGGACGGTGGGCAGCTCGACCTTCTTGTCCTTGTTGGGGTTGGGGGAGGACTTGTAGTAGCATGTGTAGATGATGAGCTGGGCGAGGTTGACCAGCACACCAAGGCCATTGGGGAGCCCGATGTAAAGGTCAGATTTGACGAGAGCGTAGGCCGTCCAGCACGCTCCATTGAGGAAGCCCATGATCTGCAGGAACAAGGGCAGCATGTACTCCACGCTCTTTGTCTCGACCACTCTCCTCATGACGTCGAGCGGGGCGAGATACATCATTGAGCTGGCGACGATGCAGAGGTTGCCGACGATCATGGAGCGCACCTCGCGCGTGCGCGCGCCCAGGAGCACGCCGAGCACCAAGACGGCCTCGACGCCTAGAACGGCGAGCATCCTTCGGCGCCCCCTGTTGGGCGCGAGGACGAGGAAGACGCCGACGTAGACGGCCTCGATGAGGATCCCGATCGCGTTGATGGTTGCGACGAGCGTGATATCGGGGCGGACGAGGGCGTACAAGACCCATAGCGTGCAGTTGAACAGCGTGGCGAGGTATGGATCTGGCCTGAAGTCCTGCACGCTGATCTTCCGTTTGATGATCTGATAGAAGGTCGGCGCCGGCGAGAGGAAGAGCCCGGCCGAGATGACGTTGCCGACGATGCCGGCGACGTTGCAGACCATGTCTAGGGAGATCATCTTGCAGCTGGCGCCGCGCGCGCGCGTAGGATTAGACGGCGCCTGGAAGGATTCCGACTTGTAATTGCTTTAGATTGCTTGGGGTAGGGGGTATTTTACAGGTAGAACTTAGAAGAAGGACGGTCGGACGATTCTCCGGGGTGTCCGTTTCCCTGTGCAATCCAATCACGTCTACACACCGATGCGATCTCGACGATATACGATGCTCCTAGCTTAACAGATAAGCTTCACGCCGATGCTTTTGGCTAAGCACAAAACCCAAGGTACATCTGTATAACTATTGCAGCCAACCTAGCTAGGATTAGAAAACTGTTAGAGATATACTAGGTAGTTATAAATATTAGGGGATTTGGTTAGTAATTGTAATTAATTGTAGTTAATCTCCGGCCATTCTAATTAATTGTAGTTAATCTCCGGCCATATCTCTAGGAGAACCTTCTTCTCCTTCAAGTCTGTATGTCTATATATACTCGTCCGAGAGGCTCAATACAATCATCCCACCGCACTACGCCAATTCTTTTCCCTCTGTATCGTTTTACATGGTATCAGGGCAGCACAATCGTTGACCGAGCCGCCGCCCACGCTTCTGCACCGCGCCGCCCCTGGGGAGGTCGATCTCCATGATCTCCGCCGGGGGCCGCGCCACCCATACTAGGGTTCGTTCGTCGATCAGTTGATCGGCCGCCCTACAGTCTTTTTCTCCACCGGTCGCTTGACCGTCGTTTTCTTTTTTGGTTTACCGATCTTAGATTGAATTGAGTTTCCCACCGCCGCCGTCATCCCGCGCCTCTACTCCGACAACGGCATCGACTCTGCGTCGGTGGTCTCCATCGCCGATCCGTCTTCGTCGTCATCATCCGGGACTCCACCGACAACGTCGCCAAGGATTTCGATCTGCGCGTTGCCGTCCATGCATGGCGTGTACTACACAATCGTCGATCTGATCAACCGATCTGGCACACGTCTACGTGAAGCACGTCCCCGAGCACGCACCTACTACCGTTCAAGCATCGGGCTGCCACTACGTCACCCCTTCGGGCCACAGCACCGCCGCCGTTGGTCCAAACCATCGGCTTCCAACGCGCCTTCCTAGGCGTGTACGTCGCTGGTGGTTACGCTGTTGCACCAACCCGCGTCCTGTAGCTCTCCTACACGCGGTCAACTTCGCTGTCCCCATGCACCGACCTCCTAAGCTGCAGCCGCGCCGCCTCCCTCGGCGTGCGTCACCAACGTCCGCACATGGTCTTCGTCACGCCGCCGGATTCTTCCTCTCCTACTTCAAGCATCGCCGTCGCGCTTTCTCAGGCAACCTGCATGGCCACTTTTGGCCAGTGCAGGTCTCACCGACTACCCCTCCGACAGTCTAGGCGTCCAGCATGACCTCTCTTGGTCGTCGCTGGTTTCGCCGCCTTCTACGTCTTCATCCACCATGCCTTCGTTGTCAATGTCATCGTCTTCATCCCCGAGTACATCGTCTACTCTGACAACCGCGGACTGCATCGACACTTCTCTCTCTTTGCCACTCCGCGCCTCGCTATCAACACGGAGGTCTCCTCTGCTAGTCCCTCTGACATTGGCGCAAGGTTAATACCCTCGGACGCCCGGTATTGGCAACACTGGGCCGTGCCTTCATCCCCGACGCGTTCCCGAGTCTGGCAAGTTCGGCGCAGCGCCTTGTCTTCATCGCCTTCGACAACGTCTTCTTCAGCATCGACTACTTCTCTACGTCTGCCTCGACCGCGTCGCCGACTTCATCTTTGCATACTCGGTTTTGGCAAAACCGGAGTATGCCTTCATCCCCGATGTGCGCTTGGTTCTGGCAAAACTAGGGCTGCACCTCATCCTCGATGGCTCAGACTGCATCGTCTTCGGCATCGACATCCCTCTTCGACGACTGCCTTGATGCGTCTCCATCATTCTCCCCACGCATTATGCACCCGCGGCTTCATGTGCGGCTACCTCGACACCGGCACACCCCACCACAACATCGACCATGGCATCCCCTCGCACGGCAACCTCGACCAAGGTTGCAACACCCACCGCTCTTGGCTACCTCTATCTCAGCCCAAGGGTTATCACCTCGCATGAGCACTCATCGGCTTCCTCTATAGTCCAAGCTTCAACTCTGTCCATGACACTCTCGCTCCGACTGCGGAGGGGGGGGGGGGGGGGGGGGGGGGTGGGTGTGAGCCCGTTGGTTTCTACGCCTTCGGTTTCTCTCTAGTCTGACCGTCCATGGCGCTATAGTTGTTCACGTCACTACCGCTACGACTGCGGGAGAGTGTTAGAGATATACTAGGCAGATACAGATATTAGGGGATTTGGTTAGTAGTTGTAATTAATTGTAGTTAATTTCCTGCCATATCTCTAGGAGAGCCTTCTTGGCCTCCAAGTCTATATGCCTATATATACTCGCCCGAGAGGCTCAATACAATCATCCCACCGCATTACACCAATTCTTTTCCCTCTGTATCGTTTTACAAAAACCAATCCTTATACCACTCGGACAAGCACACAAAACATGGATTTTTTTTATGGAACGCAAAACACGAACTCAAGTGGGGGGAGGGGTCGTATCTGAAGGACTTGCTACTACCGACTCGAACCACTACTCGTGAAGTAAACAGACTCGGAATGATTTTGGGGTGTCTGTTTCCTTTCTTATAGATGATGTTGTAGCTAGTATAAGCAGCGCGTGCTCAGAATGATATATAGCACGTGCGCTCGCGTGAATATTCGTGACTAAACTCATAACTTTAGTCGACTTGATGAACGACGGCGTGGCTAGCCTAACAAACAAATCTATCTTTTTAACTTAATTGTTTTTGTTACTAGAGATTGCTGTATATTAAAAACTAGCCTACCAGTTCCGATTACTATGGTAGATATACAAATATGGTGGAGTTATATATAAAATTTGGAACTTCAACAACCTAAATTTTCGCTCATTTAACATCATGTTTGTGGACTGCCATTGGCTGCATATGCAGCGCATATAAAAGGGCATGATATCTTCCTCTGCTCATCCAAGACAGGATGTACTATGCATCAAGTAGAATGGTAAATTTATGTTCTATCCATCTTGTTGGATTTTTGCTTGAGCTGTGACTCCACAAAACTTCGAATGGTGAACATATGGTTCAGAAAACTACGTGTGCATGCGAGACATTGGGATTTCTCGTTTCACTTCTGTTAAGCAAGCCCTAAGCAACCTATGAGGGATCTAGGACAATTTCATGCTTACACGGAAAATATTTGGCACGAAGGTTTGGCGAATGAAAAAGTTCACGGACCACAGCTTGTCAGGACTTTGCCGTGTACACGATCTCTGCCGTGTGTCTAGCTGGCCCTTTACCGTGTCTTTTTCTTCGTCGTGTGTCTGCCCTTCTGCCGTGTCTTTATGTCTGCCGTTTCTTTATCTCTGCCGTGTGCCGTTTTGGTTTGCGGTCCACGTGGCTTGGAACACGACAAAGGCGCTCTTTGCCGTGTTCCGAGCCACGGAGGCACACTATAGAACTTTTGTCCACGGTAGCGGTCGTGTTTCCGTTAGTGCATATACTCCCTCCTTCCCAATTTATGATGCATATTAGGTTTAGTCAAAATCAAACTTTTTGCGTGTAGGGAATTTGTAAGGGATATGTCTATGAATTTGGTTTATCTTCCTCCATGCATCCTGCTCCCAAATACTTGACTCCTTGGACATTTGCAAGGTCTTCAATGCTTAACCTTGACTATAAGTTTCTATCACAAAATAATTTTCTAACCTAATTGATTTTTTATTATGAAATGTGTTTTGGGACAAATCTACACAGATGATTTCCCCAAACATACTATTTTTAAAAATATAGTAGTGTCAATAGTTCTAAATGTCGTCGACAAAAGGATGTGATCTTCTTGCTCCAATTAAAATTTGCAGACAAACACAACAAGAACAAGCAGAACGACAATTACCAACAAAACTTATGAAACAACTGAAAGCTAACACCACCTAAAAATGTAAATAGAACCTAAACAAATACTAGTCCGTCTTATAATGTTGGGTGTATTGCTGCACTTGTTGCTCCAGGTCCAAGTCAATGGAGATGTCACCACCCTTGATGGTCGCGTTGGGCTTGGTGCGGATGGTTGGCAGCTCGGCCTTCTTCTCCTTCTTGGGTGAGGACTTGTAGTAGCATGAGTAGAGGATGAGCTGGGCGAGGCCAATGAGCACACCAAGTACATTGGGGAGCGCGATGTAGAGGTCGGATTTGATGATAGCGTAGGTGGTCCAGCACGCTCCATTGATCAAGCCCATGGTCTGCAGGAAGGGCAGCATGTACTCGACGCTCTTCGTTTTGACCACTCTTCTCATGACATAGAGCGGGGAGGCGTACATGAGTGAGCTGGCGACGACGCAGAGGTTGCCGACGATCGTGGAGCGCACCTCGTGCGTGCTCGCGCCGAGGAGCACGCCGAGCACCAAGGCCGCCATGAAGACGGCCTCGCCGCCGAGCACGGCGAGCGTCCTGAGCCGGCGCTCCCTGCTGGGCGCGTGGACAAGGAAGACGCCGACGTAGACGGCCTCGATGAGGATCCCGATGCCGTTGACGGTCGCGAGGAGCGTGGTGTCGGGGCTGACGGACGGTAGGGCGTAGAAGAGCCAGAGCGAGCAATTGAGCAGCGCGGCGAGGTACGGGTGTGGCATGAAGTCCTGCATGCTGCTCTTCCGTTTGATGATCTGATAGAAGGTCGGCGCCGGCGAGAGGAAGAGCGCCACCGAGAATACGTTGCCGACGATGCCGGCGACGTTGCAGACCACGTCTAGGGAGATCATCTTGCAGCTGGCCGGGCGATTAGCTAGAAGGATCACCTTTGTTACGCACTAGTGCTATTGGTGGTGGATTACTTGGGTTTGGATATGCGACGGGGTGGGGGATTTTATTGACAGAAGAAGGAGGAGGTAGGACGATTTTGCTGTGTCCGTTTCCTTGTCCGATCCAATCACGTCTACACGCCGATGCGATCTCGACGAAGTGCTCTCTCGTAGAGACGCGCACGTACACGATGCTGCTGACTAGCGAAGCTCCTTGCTTGATGATGGATAAGCCTCACGCCGATCTATAAATATTGCAGCTAACCTAGCTAGGTTTATAGAAGACAAATTCTTATACAACTCGGACAAGCACAGAAAACACGGACTTTTTTTCGATCGAAGGCAAAACATGAGCTCAAGTCGGGGTCGATCGTATCCGAAATCAGCCAGAGCAAATTTCTTTTTTCGCACTTACAATTTGGCCGGCTGGGAGTTGCGGCAGCAGTATCTTTCGGTCAGAGTTCAGGATGGAGCTTTGCTCATGGCGTCGCCGGAGCATGCATGTACTTGGCCTAGGCCTTCAGCCACCGTGGCCTCAAGCCCTACCATTCCTTGCCGCCCTGGAGTTCGCCGGAGTCACATCCCTGCCCTGAGCCGCCGGTGTTGATGCCTGCGGCCCTAGCCCGTCTAATCTGCGCCATGCCATGCATCTTGTTAGGGAATGAGCAACTATTATTTACAGAGGGCAAATGCCAATATATGTACAGGTGTGGGCAATATGCAAGGAGTCCTTTATACTACGGGGAAATAGGAAACCTAGACTATACATGTCTAATACCCCACGCCCCCCCCCCCCTCCCCTCAGACTCATGGTGGATAAACAACATTGAGTTTGGAGAGAAAGAACTATGTTGCGCTCGAGTCTGGGCCTTCGTGAAGAAATCCGCTAACTGCAACTCGGAAGACACTGAAGAGCGAGAATCTGATTCTACACAGCAGTGCGCACAAAGAAGGCATCGACACCTATGTGTTTGGTGAGCTCATGCTTTATCGAGTCTCGTGCAATGCTGATAGCACATATACTGTCTAACAATAGGGAAGTCGATAGTAATAGAAACACCAAAATATTCCAATAACCATCGTAACCAAGTCACCTCGACCATCAAACTGGTCATAGCTCGCAACTCAGCCTCTGCACTTGAGCGGGAAACGGTGGTCTATTTCTGACAAGGGTATAGCTAATAGAGCTCGTTATCATTGTACCCCTGAGGCCCGTTAAGATAGGACGAGCCATAGACATAGTCGAAATACGAGTTGATATCGTATACGGACATTGTAATTTGTATTGAACCCGACCGGATCCTTGAGACCTGGCCATCTATATATAGGGACCAGGAGAGGCCGGCCAGGAACAGATTGAGATTGAGTCAAGTTCAGCACCACGCTTATTTTTGATACACGCCTTGTTTGACTAATCTTTATCTTCGAGTTCATCCGACGCCCTACTCCCCTGATCCTAATTCCTTCATCTAGGATATTTGTCGACTTAACCCTCGTTAACTGGCGCCGACCGTGGGGACTCTGAGCATTGGAGTCATGAATTCGACGGCTTTTTCGCTTCTAGCCAACAACAACTCAAAAGTCGACGGAAACCAGATATCCTTCGGGACCGTAGATTTTCAACTTCATGCACCAACCCTTATTCCAGTCTTCGCAAGCCTGGATCAGGAGATGGATCTGACGATCGGAAGCCTAAACTTTCGCGTCGGATCTTTGGGTTCGCTTCGCCTTTCAGATTTGACGAAATCGGATCCGTCGGCAAGCAAAACCGCGATAATTGGAATGTCAGAATCATCGGTAGGCTCCTCCAGTGAGGTAAACTCGCCGGTCAGCTTCGCAACAACGGAAAATACAGGAGAAGAAATCAAGGAACTCGACGAAACCATGGATAACCTCGACTTAGGAAATCAATCAGAAGACTTCATGATCTGCTGCGACGACATCTCAGACAAGTCCACGGATACATGAAAAACAGGATTTGAGCTTCATGAGGATAATCAAACTACTCTCTCAAGTTGCAGTAGCAAATTCGACAATCAACATCAAGTACTGGTAATCATAGGAGATAACTCAGAAGAATTCGACGACAACAACAACCCAGTACTAAACCCAGCAAACATAGCAAGAGGGGAAAATCATCTGGCGGAAGGAGATACCACAGACTCTCTGGCAAACAGAACAAAAATTCGATTATCAGCAGAGGAGTGGAACACAATCAAAGCAGCCATCGAGGACGGCTCCGCTATACTGACAGATGCAAGCCAAAATGTACTCTTAGGGTATCATTATGCCCTATGAAAGCAATCAAGACAACTGGAAAAAGAAAGAAGTGAAATACAGAAAAGGAGGGACTCAGCAATTGCAGCAAGCGCAGCCTTTCGCACAGAGCGCAGCAACGTGTCATAGCAAAAGGCACCACATGCACGGATCAAGAGTTGAAAACCTCGAGCACTCAGAAAGACGAAACCTCTCTCGAAACCTCGACTCATCTTTCCTATCGGTCGATGAGCAAGGCAATATCATACCAAAAACACCTGAAGCAGCGCTTGTGGCAGCACAAACATATCTATACACCACGCGGCCAAGCCCAGGGGATCCAAGAGAGCATATGCATCGAGCAGTATTACAAGGATTGAGAATGGTAGGTAACAAGTTAACAGCCAAAGATACAACAGTCCTCGGCACAGGAGTAGTAGCCGACGATCTAGGACAGCATCGCCAAAATACCACAAAAGCCCAAGGCATGGAGGAACCCGAAGGTCCAGGACTCCCACCAGGGCATATGACTACGAAGACAATGAAAAATAGATGGGCGCATCGTGCTTTACTCGTAGAGTACGCACCACACCAGTACCCAAAGGTTTCAAACTACCCCATGATCAGCAAAAATACAATGGATCCCAGGAGTCATCATCATGGCTCTCAGATTATTTGCAGGCAGTCAGAATACTTGGAGGATCAAAGGAAACAGCAATGCAAAGTCTACAACTCCACCTCACCGGCGCAGCTCGGTCATGGTTGAGTAAGCTAGAAAGAGAGACAATCGGAAGCTGGGAAGAGCTCACAAAGCAATTTACAAGCAACTTCAAGTCAACGTACAAACGGCCAGCATCAATAGAAGAAGTCAAAGCCTGTATACAGCAACGCAATGAGACACTAAGGTCATACATTCAAAGGTGGAGCATCATCAAGAATTCCGCAGTCAAAGTTTCAGACGAGTGAGCAATCGACGCCTTTACACTTGGGTTACAACGAGGACACCTAGTTGAAGAAATGGGCAGAATTAAACCAAGGACAGTTTCGAAGCTATTGGACATAGCAAATAGATTCGCAGATGGCAAAGACGCGTGTAATAACAAGAGGACGCGATCACCAGAAGACGATAGGGGAAATAGATACAACAGTCAAAGGAGAAGATCTCGCAACTATGACAACTACGACTCCCACAGTCAAGTAGCCGCAGGATACAAAGACAATAATTATCAAGGAGATGACCGCAGGAACTCAGGATACCGCAGTTACGGTAGGGAAGACTCCAGCAACAACAAAAGATTCAGGTCCAAGGGGCCTAGGGAATACAATCCATCACCAGACAATATGCTAAACGGACCGGTCCATACACACTTCGCATTCGTTGATGGGAAAAGAGTGTCCAGACACGCAATGAAAGACTGCAAAACGTTCCTGAAACTTCAGGAGATAGCAAGAAATAAGCAAGCCAAAGCAAGGAGGCAGGGTTATGAGGGCAACACAAACAACACACCGTCATCAAGCCAGAAAGCAAACAACAGAGCAGCACAAGGCCAAAACCAAACAAATCAAAGAAACGACAATGAAGGAGGGTATATCCCATCTAAAGGGCACATCGCAGCAATGATACAAATTGTCCCAAAGTCGAATAAAGAGGAGAAAAGCATATCTCGCCAAGTCAACTTAGCAGTAACATCGCCTCCAGTGACTACAGAATATTTGTACTGGTCCGAGCAACCCATAGAATTCAACCGAGAAGATCACCCCATAACAGTACCTCGGCCAGGAAACACGCCTCTAGTACTTAAAGCTCAGATTGGAGGATACGACATAGAAAGGGTATTCATGGATGCAGGAAGTGGAATAAACTTGATCTACGCAAAAACACTTCGAGCAATGCACATATCACTGGAGTTCCTGAAACCAACAGACTGCTATTTCCATGGAATCGTACCAGGAAGCGCCAACTACCCATTGGGTCGAATAGCACTCAACGTTTGCTTCGGCAATCGCCAGAACTATAGAAGAGAGAAGCTCGACTTTGAAGTCATGGATTGGCCTTCTCAGTATCATGCGATCCTCGGGCGACCCGCGTTTCCGCGATTTATGGTAGTACCTCACTACACCAACCTGGTACTCAAGATGTCAGGACCAAGGGGAATCATCACAGTAAAGGGGAGCTTCGAACTTTCAGATCTATGCGACAAGGAGTTACACAAGATGGCGCAAAACTTCAGCATGACAGCCATCTACGGACAGCACAAGGATAAAACAGGAAGTGTGACTACCTGCACTACAAAACAACTCAAAGAACATCTAGCGGGGCCAGAGGCAAAGAAACTGCAAGTTTAGTCATCAGATCCAAAGGAAGCTACAACAGAGGAGGAGAAGACCTGTACAATATAGACAACAAGTATACAATAGGCTATTAGGAAAATAGAATAGGAAAAAGTAAGGCTACTAAGCCACGAGTTATAATAGGGCAATGCCCTCTAGACCCAGAACACAAGTCACCGGCCCGATCTCTTGGGATATCCCATGTATCTTTGCATTCAGCATAATAAAAAGACAAGTTCCTCCTTTTTGAGTTTACGTGTCTTTGTGCGAATTCAAAAAGACAAATCACAAGTGCTACACTACAGAATTGCGGTAAACACACAAATATAAATAACGCCTTGAGCACAAGTTTCTGACAACATCATCAGAACAATTAAACTCTTGCGTTCACAAAAAACATACATTACATCCATATATTACAACTCCGCCTGATCTGAATTATCAACGCGGAGCGAGTTCAAGTAGTGGAATTCACGAAAAAAGCTAGCATCAGCCTCTAGTAACCTACCAATAATCCTTCTCGCTGGTTGAAGAGTGGCGTCCATATGGACTCGCAGAGCCGCAGATCCTTGGGAAGGAGGCAAATTCAGAGACATGGTACTATAATTGAGTCTCGGATGCCACTTACGTATCTAGTCAAGAGAAAAATTGGCGCCATTCACCAAATTGAGCTCTATCAGGCGATGAACACGACGGCTCGTCCTGAAAACGTCGAGTAGCTACCCGAAATTCTCTGGCGGAGGATTCCGGGGAAGCATAACAGAAAACATGGTTGTCAAAGATTTCTGACAACGATCGACCGACTCTTCGATATGTTGAGCATGATCCTGCAGAAGAACAATAGTGCTACGACATCGCGGATCAACCCAAAAGGTGTTGGTGTCAGATGATGCCCTCTCAAGAGCCTCAATTCGCTCAGAAATCTGACGTTCCTCATCGATGGGGTTTAAGCAAGAACCTAGAAAGAAAGCAGTTATAACACGAAAAATTGCAGAAACACAGGAAAAAAGTGCAAGGGGGATTCAAGGAACTCACATTGCAGCTGCTCGCAAGCTGATTCGATAACTCAATAAGGAAAGAATCACACTCTTCAAGATGAACGATCTTGGCCATCAGATCAGACATTTGACTCTCAAGCAAAGACACTTGTTTCATCAAGCTGAAAGATTTCCTAGCTTGCTCTATAGCATTCTTCGCCTGGCGCTTTAACAACGATAATCGATTTTCGAGATCAAAAATCCTCGACAAGTACTCAGCACAGCAGCAAGGAGAGTGGGAAGCAGACGGAACTTCAGAACTGGATATATTCGCAGGAGGCGAACTACGATCAAAGTTTGGCGATCCACCATCATATCCATGCTGGAAGACAAAAGAACAAGGGAAAACAACTCAAACACAAGGGATGCTGGGAATAAGTGTTTCATAGAGCGAAAGATTTACAAAGTATAGTGTTTCGCGATCAGGCATCGGCAAAAGACACAGAAGTCTACTACATCAACTTGAAGAATAAAAACTATGGAAGAAGGCTAAAAATCTACGCCACCTCAGCAGTAGGCTCCGTGGCGGTAGAAGGCGCAGAAGCATCAGCAGTAGGGGTGCTAGAAGGAGGCGTCGAAGACTCAGGCGCAGAAGTTGAAGAAGCTGTCAAAGAAGAAATAAGAGACACAATTTTGGGCAAATACTGCTTCGCCTTCTTGAAGAATTCTTCCATCTCCGAAAGGGGGCGAGCATGGGAAGAACCAACCTTTTCCCAGTCCACTTCTTCGCCATGTGATTGGGCCAAGGCAATCGCCCCTTCAACACCTCGTTTCACCGACATGCGCTTCATTGCAAGGACAGGATCTTCGGTGGTGTCGAAGGCTGCGAGTAGCTTCCAAAGATTGTCGCCTGGCATCTCTTTTCTTTTCTTCAGCCAGAACTCGACAAACATACGGATCAATACGTGGCGAGTCAGCTAGAGGACATTCTGAACAAGTTTCCAGTTGGATTCCAGCACATCCACTGCAGCCAGTAGGGGATCTTCAGAATTTGGCTGACGAAGCCTCCAAGATTCTCCAATCTTCTCTGTTGTACCATAGAGACACAAACAAAATAAGCAAACACATGTCAGCAAGTGAAATCCTAGGTAAGTATCCAAAAGGAGTGATGCGACACTTACTTCCAACAAAGACGGAGATCTTGTCAAGCCGCTCAGCTACGGACTGCTCCCGCTTGGCTTGCTTCTGATCAGCATCAACCAGTGCTTTTTCAACTTTTTTAGCTCTGGTTTCTGCTGACTTGGTAGCCTTCACAGCAGAAACCTTGGCAGCATTGGCACTCTCCCAAGCCTCTACAGAAGCCTTTACCTCGGCCTCCAAAGCCGATATACAAGCACGAGCCATGACCAAGGCAGTTGCGATCAAGGGAAAAGACATCAGTAACATGTAGAAAATGGGAACAAGTAAATAAAAGTAAAAAAGCATGAGTCAAAAGTACAAAAGAAATACCTTGAGATGCATTGGCAGTCTCCTGAATCTTGACGCATTCAGCACCAAGAGAAAGAAATCTCTGCATCAAAGGCTGTAGAGTACGAGTTGTATGAGAGTCTAAGAGATCAAGAACAAACAGAGTCAACTACATAAGGCAATACTCACATTGCCAGAAGAAGCAGATGGCTGATGAACCTCAAGAGATGCAGTCACCGCTGCTCCCCTTTTCTGGCGTTTTGAAGGAGGTGCAGTAGGTTTCTTCTTGGAAGGGGCTGGCGACGGCTTAATCACCGCAGTCTCCTCCTGAGAGTGTCCCTCGGGAGTAGCCAAAAAGCTGAAAGGAGGACCTGCAACGGCATCCTTCTTCGGCTTATCGTCGTCATTGAGAGGAAATCATTCGACATCAAGAAGAAGAAGAAGAATAAGAAGAGTTGAGAATAGAAAAACTTGGAAAACAAAAGGAAGTAAACTCACGAGTCCAGTAACTCGAACATGTCAGGCTCAAAGTCCCTAGCAGCAGCAGGCTCCCTGATGCATCTTTTTGAACGGAGGTACTCGAAGAAGCCAATTCTCCTATGCGCTTCCTCTTTTTCTCCAGCCCTTTATCTTCAGAGTCGGCAGGGGGAGGCGACGTAGTAGAGCTGCTTTCTTCTAGAGATCCTTCGGCTTCATCCCCGTCCTGGTTTTCATCAGCCTTGAGGGCTTCAGAACTAACAGGAGCAGGATCAGCCTTGATTGGCCCTTCTTCAGGTAGATGAGGGCGAGAAACCAGAAACTGGTGGTCCTACAGAAAGCATCCGGAAAAGCAACTTCAGTAAGCAACGCACAATGCAGGAAGACAATAGAAGTCAAAAATTTTGAGTTACACATACCGCGGGCAAGGGGTGATCGGAGTCACACAAAAAAGCAGCCGTGCAAGCTGGGATCCCCATCTGCGCGGTCAGAGTAGTCAACGATCTCACCCGTTTGTTGAGATTCTTTTTCTCTTGGTCTTGGTCAGACACTCGAGAAGGATTGGTCAAACCTGAGTAAGACCACAACTTAGTAGCTCAAGCCTGAAGGGGTTGGATGCGTCTCTGAAGGAAGAACGCCATAAGCTGCATCCCTATCAGTCCGCCCCCCCGCAGCGCTCTTGAGTCTCTGAATATGAGTCAACAACGACTTGATGACTTCAACTTCGGCTTCTGAAGGAGGAGCATCCCACGTTGTCAGCTTGGTCAGATTTTGGTTGGCATCAAAAGGAGGAAGACCATACCGATCAGAGGCAGTGGCTTTCTGGTCCTTGATATAGAACCATTTTTGCCTCCAGCCTTGCTCCGAAGCAGCCATGTTGACCTCCAAGTAGTGCTATTCAGACCGCACAGATACAACAGCCCCACCCAGCTCAGGTTTTTAATCTAAAGAAACGCTTGGGTCGAGGCAGACAAGAAATTTCCAAATAACCTAATATGGGTCGATTCCAAGAAAAGACTCACAAAGAGTGATGAAACAAGCGGTGTGGAGAATAGAATTCGGCGTGAGCTGATGTAGCTGCACGCCGTAGACAAAGAGAAGCCCCCAAAGAAACTCGTGGGCAGGGAGAGAAAGGCCACGGAGAAGGAAAGAAAGGAACATAACCCGATATCCTTTCGGTAGCGAGGGAACGCGCTCATCACCGGGGAAGATGATCGGCGCCGCTTCTGGGAGAAAGCCATCTTTTTTTGCCTTCTTCAGATCGGCCTCCTCAAACGACGAAGGAACCCACTTGAGAGACATCTTGTTGCCACCTTTCTTCACCATTGTCGCTCTGTGCGCAACCTTCTTGATGGGCATGCGAGGGAGAAACACTCGGGGGCTTCGAAGAGAAAGCAAGCGTGAGGAGTAAGAAGCAGGGGCGGCGGCAGAGGAATAGCAAATTGGTAAACAGTAAAAACACAAGTCCCTCTGTATATAAAGCTTCTGCAAGAAGGAATGTGGGCCACGACATGGCACGCGAAGCGGAAGCGGCAAGCCCATGTGCGGAAAATTTCGAAAATTACTGCGCTGCCCATGTGCAACGGTCAGCATCCAGTCAAATCATCGCAGAAAATGACTCCATCAATGACGTCATGAATATCAAACAAAGTCGACAAAATTATAAGTCCAAGAAAGGATCGGAGACTATCATTATTTCCAAGGAACCCACCTATAGCCTCGGGGGCTACTCTTATCAGAAGCATAGATCGCCTACTCGATGAAACAAAAAGAAACAGAAATTTTTTGCAGGATATAATGATGCAAGAATAGCAAGGAGTAAATATTTTTGAGTCTATAACAGGCTGCAAGCACCCCATTATAGCCTTGGGGGCTACTACCATCGGGAGCACTAGTCGCGCACCCGACAAAATCATACAATAACGACGAAGCTGGGATGACAGTACACTTGAGCCTATACTCGAAAAACTTTCGACTATAGCCTCGGGGGCTACTACCATCGGAGCACTGTCATGCACCCGATGACAATAGAAAACATCGACTACAGCTCAGCATAGTCATCAACTTCATTGTCGACAAGGTTAACTCAAAGTGGTTTCACTACCATCGGGAGAAATTTGCAAACAACTCGATGATTTTTGACATTGAAACAGTCAAACAAGGCTGAAGTAATTAAAATTGTGATTCTCGAGTTGCGTCATCGTGACAAAACATGAATGTCATGATTATAACAGATCATAAAGGTAAGACCCCAGGATCCATCCTGTGTGGCCTAGTATACACACCTGAATGCGCTCTGCTAGTAATTTTCCGTATCTACGATGCAAAGAAAAATCCCGGTGGACGCACTGGGTATCCTGAGAATTACTGGAATCCTTTATTTGTAAGTCCTAAATGCGGCAAAAGATTGGGTTAGACTAGGTACCAGACTCAAGTCCAGGGGCTTAAGCCTGAAGTAGGTAGCAAGTTTCTGCTCTGGCAGTTAACTGGTTTTCTGATCCATTAGATAAGCCAGGCTTGTTAACCAAAATCCCCTTGAGAAATAAAATAAATTATTGAAATGAATATAGGGAAAAGAAGAAGTCGAAGATTGATCAAGTCGAAGATATGAAGATTTGAGATTCAACCCGAATCTACAATTCTGGTAGAATCTCGGGGGCTATTGACAAGGGTATAGCTAATAGAGCCTGTTATCTTTGTACCCCTGAGGCCCGTTAAGATAGGCCCATCCATAGACATAGTTGAAATACGAGTTGATATCGTATACGGACATTGTAATTTGTATTGAACCCGACTGGATCCTTGAGACTTGGCCACCTATATATAGGGGCTAGGAGAGGCCGGCCAGGGACAGATTGAGATTGAGCCAAGTTTAGCACCACGCTTATTTTCGATACACGCCTTGTTTGACTGATCTTTACCTTCGAGTTCATCCGACGCCCTATTCCCCCGATCCTAAGTCCTTCATCTAGGACATTTGTCGAGTTAACCCTCGTCAGTTTCTTTGTCTTCCATACAATGAGAGAACCACCAAGAAACACATAGTAGGCAGAAAGTGAGCGGTGATCCGAATGATCACTAGCCCATGTAGTATCAGTCATCAGAGTAGGTCTAGAGCTGGAAGGAGCTGGAACAAGGAAAGAATAGATGACGAGTAATCATGATGGGAAGATAGCGAAGAACATGAAGAAGATGACTATACTGAACCGAGGTGGGAGCAGAAACAAAATGACTCATAATATGAACAGGATAGGATATATCTAGTTGAGTGACAACAAGATAGACAAGGCTCCCAACAAGATGGCGATAGCGCGTCGGATCAGAAAGATGATCACCGTCAGAAGCACGGAGCTGGACATTGAGCTCCATAGGAGTCTCAACTGTGCGGCCATCACCAAGAGCAGCACGAGCAAGGAGATCCTGGATATACTTTTCCTAGGAGAGATAAAATCCATCAGAAGTGGAGGAAACCTCAATCCCAAGAAAGTAGCAAAGAGGATCAAGATCAGTCATAAGAAACTGCTCACGAAGACGGGCATTAACAAAGGCAATATACTCAGAATCATCGCCGGTGATGATCATATCATCAACATAGAGGAGGAGCAGGGTCCGCCCTCAAGGAGAAGTGTGAACAAACATCACAGGATCATGAGCGCTGGGGGTGAAACTAGCAGCAGTCACCACAGGGGCAAAGCGCTCAAACCAGGCATGAGGGGCCTGTTTCAGGCCATAAAGAGAGCGAGGAAGACGGCAAACCATGCCATCAGGGATAGAGTACCCTGGAGGAGGTTGTATGTAAACCTCCTCACGCAACTCACCATTGAGAAATGTGTTCTAAACATCAAGCTGAGACACAGCCCAGTGGCGAATAGAGTGCGCACGGTGGTCATATGAGCCACAGGAGCAAAGGTCTCATCATAATCATGGCCCTGCTCCTACTGGAAGCCACGAGCCACAAGACGCGCTTTGTAGCGCTCAAGAGATCAATCAGAGTGGGTCTTAATCTTGTAGACCCACTTGCATGTGATGGAACGAACACAGGGAGGAGGAGAGACAAGATCCCAGGTACCGGTGCGCTCAAGCGCAGCAATCTCCTCGGCCATTGCAAGCTGCCATTCGGGATGATACTTAGCATCCCGATAAGAACTGGGCTCAAGGATAAGAGAGAGACCATAGTAACTAGGAGAAAAGCGAACAGGTTGACAATATCATGAAGATGAGGAGTCACCTTATCAGAGGAAGAAGGCATATCAGAAGAAGAAGAAGAAACATCTGAGGAAGCATCCAGAACATGAGAGCGGTGAGAGTAGTGGAAAGGAAAAGGAGACAATATAGAGGTGGGTGGAGGGTCAGAAGAGAAAGGAGAAGTACTAAGGGGTGAGGATGGTGACGGTGGAGAAGGAGGAGCATCGGCAAGAATGGGACGCAGAGGAGGATCAATAGGCACAGAGGGTGGTGTGTCGGGAAACAATAGGAAGGATATGTCCTCCATGAAGAAGGCAGAGGAGGAGGAGCGCAAGTAGAAGGGACGCGACTCGTCAAAAGTGACATCACGAGAAATGTGCATCTGATGGCAAACGGGGTCCCAACACCGATAGCCCTTATGCTCATCACTATAGCCAAGAAACACACACTCAGCAAACTGAGCAATCAATTTGGTGAGCTCGCGAGGAGCCAAAAGAACATAGCAAACGCAGCCAAACGAGTGAAGGGCCGAATAATCAGGGGAGTGAGCAAACAAACGCTTTAGAGGAATACCACCCTATAAGGAAGCCGAGGGCTGAAGATTAATAAGATAGGTGGAAGTAGAAACAGCCTCAACCCAAAAGTGAGGCAGAAGAGAGGCAGCAATCATCAATGCACGAGCTGTCTCAAGCAGATGGCAGTGCTAGCGCTCAGCCACGTCATTCTGAGTGTGAGCGCCAGGACAGGAGAACTTAGCGAGTGTCTCCTGCTCAGCAAGAAAACCACGCAACATATGGGAGACATACTCCCTAGCAGAATCAGTGCGAAACACACTGATAGGCGTGGAGAACTGGGTGTGAACCACGACAGCAAATCTCTTATATATAGAGAGAACCTCGCTACGAGAAGTCATGAATTAAAGCCAGGTATATCAAGAGAAATCATCGATAAATAGAACATAGTAGCGATGCCCCCCTTTGAACCGAAGAGGGTTGGACCCCATACATCAGAATGTATAAAATCAAAAGGAAGCTCTGACATGGAGATACTAGTAGGATAGAGTAACTAAGATTGTTGGCCAAGTCTACAACCCTGACACTAAAGTGAAACATCTCCTGCGGCAGGACCTAGAAGACCGCGATGAACTAAAGACGATAGGTGAGAGCCACAAAGATGACCAAGTCGATGATGCCATTGCTAAAATAAAGCGGAAGCAGAAGTAGCAAGAGCATGGGAACGAGTGGTGGTGCTGGTGTTGGTAGATGGAAGACGAAGCCAATCAAGATCCCAAAGCCCTGGGGAGTCACGGTGCTGAGGGCCAGCTCCAACCAGAAGCTGGGTGTGACGATCCTGGATAGAAACAGAATCAACATCAAAGATAACACGACAATCAGAGTCAGCAGTTTGAGCGACAAAAAGCAGATTCATAAAGAGGCGAGGAACAAGAGAAACATCAGGAACAAAAAAGAAAGGAGTAGAGAGAGTGCCATGGCTGGTGACAGGAAGGGAAGTGCCGTCGGCAGTAAGAACAGAAAGAGGGAAATTAAGAGAGCAAAGAGATGATAACACAAAAGAGTCAGAAGTCATATGATAAGAAGCTCCAGAATCCAAGACCCACGACGAAGCACCTCACTGTGGAGATGGTGATCACTTAGTGCGGGAGACAGCAGTCACAGAACCAGCAGTGCCTGTCGAGGAAGAAGAGCCAGAGACAGCCAATATGCGCCTAACCGTTGCAATATCCTGCATAGAGAGGGATGAACTCGAAGAAGGAGGACAAGTCCCAGATGAAGAAGCACGTCCCATGTCCAGCATCTTCTTGTAGCAATCAGTCTTGGGATGCCCTGGCTTCTGACAATAGCCACACTGAATGCGAGGAGGGTGAGAGTGACCTCCACCACGAGAGGGGCGACCTCCACCATCTGAGGATGAGCGACCCATACCATCAGAAGGAGTAGCCAATAGTGGTGGTGCACTGGACCAAGAGGGCCCTGGAGCAGCAGCCAACATAGTAGGAGCTCGAGCAGCAAGCACTGAGGGAACACCAAGCAGGCCAGCACCACGGAGGTGGGTCTCCTCAGCACGGAGCTCAGAAAGCACCACCAAGAGAGGAACATGACCACGAGCAATCAACTGAGCACAGCGGGGCTCAAACTCTAGATGAAGCCGAGCTAGAAACTCATATACTCGCTGAACCTCTAGATCAGACCGCACAATCCTGCAACACGGGAAAGTACCACAGACAACAGAGCAAAGGGAGTCAAGCTAATGCCAAAATAGCTAAACTCTGTGTGTAGAACTCCTTAACACTAGAATCACCCTGCTAGAGAGCACGCTCCTGACAGACCACAGACAAAGAGAGAGTCACTAGAGGCTGATACTGCTAGCGAAGGTGATCCCACATCTCATAAATAGTAGCAAGGGCCATGAACTCAGAAGCAAACTCTAGCAGAACACTAGCAGTGAGAACAGCCACAGCACGAGCATCCTCATCACACCACTGAGTATAAGCAGTCTGAGCATGATGATAAGTAGAGATAGCCTCAGAAAAATCCGCTACCTATTGATCATAAGCATCGACCATAGCATCATCAGCAGTCTTGGCTGCAATCCTGTCAGCCTCGGAAACATCAGCAGCAATAATTGGTGGTGTCGGCAGAACTAGGGCCACCGGAGCAATGGGGCACGACGGACAAGAGACCTCGCCACAAAGAACACCCCAAAGACGGAGACCGCACATGTGTACGCACATGTGGGCAGTAAAATCCGCATAGTTGCTGCCATCAAAAGTCATCGGGCAGCGAGGAACCGCAACATAGCCCAACGAAGAGGATGCCATAGTGATACCAGCACGAATCTCTCTCTTCTCCTCTCTTTTTTTTCTCTAGATCTGAATATGAGAGCCAACGCTCTCAGGCAGACACGTAGGAGCAACCGTCTGGTGAAGAGCGACAGGCTCGATCCCCAAATGCGGCCGATTTCGCCCTGACCGGGGCGAGCCCAGCCAAATCAAGGTGTTGGGCGCGTAGATCGATGGCAGGCCGACCTCTTCCAAGCATTTGGCAGCGGCGATAGGCCCATGCAGCAGCGGCGGTCGTCGGGCTGAGGCCTAGTCCGATGTGGGCGATGGGATCCTGCACGGGGTGACAGGATCCGCTGTGCGGGTAGCGGGAATTGGACCAGGGTAGCGGGATCCGGTGGCTGGCGGCAAGGATTGGTGGCCAGCGGCGAGAATCGGCGACCGCTGACGAGAATCGGCAAGCGATCTCGGCCAGAGGAGATCCCGAGCACGGGAAGAAGCAATCTCAAGGGAACATCCGGCGGGCCGCCGGGATGATCTTCGGCGGAACAGATCTAGCACGGAGTTGCAACGTGCATGGGCTAACCTAAAGCTTTGATACCATGTTAGGGAATGAGCAACTCTCATTCACAGGGGGCCAAAGTCCAATACATGTACAGGTGTGGGCAATATGCAAGGAGCCCCTTATACTATAGGGAAATAGGAAAACTAGACTATACATGTCTAACACATCCTACCGCATCTCCATGGCTCCACAGATGGCAAGCCATCGAGCGACAACTGGCTTTATAGTCTCCCCTTTGTTAGCCTAAGAGTTTTTATGAGATTCCTATATGTGTGTAAAAAGAAACATCACTACCTTCGCTGCACCTGAGCATACACATAACTAGGATTGGGGAGCGAAGCTCTATGAATTTTCTCTCCTCGTGTTGGGGATAGATCATCGTTGTTGTTCTCCTTGCCGTCCTCTATCTTTCTCTGAGAGCGAGCCCATTGCCACAGTTGTGGCTCCGGTGCTGCAGACCATGCCCGAGGTTCAGGAGCTTTGTATGACACCAGATTTAGCTCTGTCTAGGGAGAATGTGAAGATGGAGATGCCAGTGATATTGATCTCGCCTAAGCGTTCGGATGTGGGTTCCACACCCATGTCACCCCAACGGCCATATAATCCCAAGACTTTCTTTGTGTAAGAATTTGTGACTTGCTCAGCAGATTGGAGGCTGTTATTTTTAGATTAGCAAGGGTGATTTCTTGCTTCCTAACAAGGACGCCGATCAAGGGAAAAAGCAAGAAGGTTAGAGATTGTCCTCAGACCGGCATGCAGAAGGAGAAGCCACCCAGTTGCAAAGTCAACAAGAGTGACACCATTGAAAAGGTGTCCGCGACTGCTTGATGGATGGATGATCTTCAGTTTCTTAACTCATCCTATTGGTTTGGGTTATTATGTGTCTTTGGTGGTATCCATTTGGTGTTCATATCAAGGGCTTTGTTGCCTTGTTCAAGTGTAAGGGGCTGCAATTGTTTTTTGTTGGGAGAGTTCGTTGGCAGCCTATGGGGGTGTGGTGTTTTCTTGCTTTGTGAGTTTGTATCGGTTTTTGCCTATTTTTTATTAATTAACTGGGTAATTATCTCCTTCTTAATTAATAGATTGGGGAAAACCTTTTTGCCCCTGTTTCAAAAAAAATCAATAAGATCTTTCACACATGGGACATATATCATCTAAAGCAGCAAGTTAGCATCAACATGACATGCTAGAATAGAAGCTTCACACGTCATTATTTTGTACCACTAATCTTGGACCATGAATGATTAGGATATCAAAAGGCCATGTCATCTGAAGAAAAAAGAACATGACCTAAAGCTATATGATACCTTCCAGCTTCCAACATGTCCAATCTTTCTGTAAATCTCTAGTACACGTATCAATTCCAGAAGTGGGAATGTATTTCTAAAGCTTTTATGTACTCTTGGTAGAGATTTTTTTATTGTCGAGAATAGACCTTGGAAAGGTTTATCAATCACATAAAAGGGATGCCAGAAGGCATACACAACACCAAAGATGAAAGTTCACGCTCTCAACATGGGGTGGCAGCTCCCCACTCACCCACTCCTACTCTCCTAACTGCCATAGTTGAGCCACCGGCATCGGGAATCCGAACTCCAAGCCACGGAAGAGCTTTGCTATGCGCCACCTACCATGCTCCTGCTTGATCCTCTCCTTGATCGCAAGCTGAGAGAGGGTACCACTCCGTTGAAGACCATGTCGTTCCGGTCCTCCAGATGCACCAAAAGACTAGGGTGATTTTTGTCCACATGTCCCTCCGGTGGGTAGAGGGGGCGACCCGTGAAGTTCGCAACTCAATCAAATCTGAGTCCACATATGGTATCCAGGTAGGCCTTCCCCAATGTTGCAGCGCCCAAGTCCAAACCTGATGGGCAACCACATAGTCGAGAAGCAAATGTCTCAAGTTCTCAAACTCCTAGTCGCACAAAGGGCAGACGGGCGAGTGTGGTAAACCCCGGCGCTGGAGTCTGTCCGCCGTCCAACAATGTTTCTTTGAGATAAGCCACGCGAAGAACTTGCACCCATAGAGGCCCGTGATCTCCATATTTGCTCATTTGCCGATGTCGAGATCATCCCGGCAAAGAAAGCGTCATAGGAAGATTTGAACGAGCAACACTTGTCCTCACTCAACCTCCACACCAGAACATCTTTCTAGACGGATCGAGAAGGATGTTGGCCAGTCTTTGCCATAGGAGGTAGAACTCCACCAAGGCCTCCTGCCCCAAGTTGGGTTCACAATCTCTAATCCATTGCCTCGAAAGGCCTTCCTTCACTAAGCAAGTGTTGAAAAACCTCACCGGTATCAGTCGTAGGAGGTTAGGCGTAAAATCCTCCACCCTCGCTCCAACAAGCCACTTGTCCTTCCAGAAATGGACTGGCTCCCATTCCCGAGAGTGTAAGTATTAACAGATTCAAATATTTTCACGCAAAGTTCTGAAAGCTTGAAGTCAAATTCCGCCAAAGTCTTGGTCGGATCTACCCTCTGTAGCCACACCCATCTGCACCGTAGGGCTAGGTTAAGGATCCTGAGGTTTCGAATCCTCAACCCCGCGACTTGCTTTGGTAAAGCGACCTTCTCCCACGCGACCAGGCAATGGCCGTCGCTGGCCTGCTAATGTCCCGTCCAGGCATCTTGGTAGAGATTTATAACTAGGACTTGAGTTGGAGGCGCGGTGGATCTCGACCTTCGTCGGTGGGAGGGCTTCGTCCCCTGTTTTGAGGGCTTCGTTCTTTGTTTTTAAGGTCAAGGTTTGTAGGGGCGGCGCTCATATGGTGGTGGCGGCGTCTTGTGCAATAAGGTCTCCTCTGCTTCAACCCCATCTTGGCGGCAACCTCGAGAGGCTTATGGGAGCGGTGTGGTCTTCGAGGATTTCTTCTAGCTGTGGGGATCTTTGGATCGTCAAGGAGCTTCATCGCCAGTTCTTCCTTTTTCTTCGTCTCCGGGACAGATGTGGTCTTCTTCACCCGTTCGGTGACTTCCCGTCCGCAACCAACAACGTTAGGCCGACTCAGGGAGGAGCGGCAGCGGCGGCGTGCCGTCGACATGGTCTGGAGGTTAAAGATGCAGGGCTTCTCAAGGATCTCGTTGTAATTTTCATTTTTATTAGGGTGCTTTGTACAGTTCGTTGTTTCTTTTAATGCCAAAGTCCTATCCGCAAAAAAGAAGATATTCTCTCCTTGTGCACATCACACGATTAAATATTGATCGCTCCATAGGTCCTAGTATAAGTTTTTTTGATTTGAATCTGGTTATTAGTATCACGTTTTGTAAGGATGAAAGCGGCCCTCGTGAGACTGTAAAAGCCTCACCATTTTACTAAATGTGCATCTTACAGTTGCTATACCTGCCCCTTCATGCAACCTCTTCAATGCGTCCTCCCGTTGGTTTGTGGGTAATGGCAACTCCACAAAATTTTGGAAGGACTGCTGGCTCCATGAGATTACGCGGACCAATATGGTGAGGGACATCTTCAGTCCGTTGTGCGGTTCAGGAGCAAAGGGCGAATTCTTCTGCTACTTTGATCTCTTAACAAGTGCCTCATGGGTCATGGCTGATAATCTTGCAAGAGGGGCTGGGATCGTAACCCAATTTGTCAGCCGGACACGATTCACCTGGAGACTGCACTTATCATGCTTTCAGACTGACTCCTATTCAACCACAGCAAGAATGGTATATTTTTTCTCCGAGAATGTTTGAATGGTATAGTCGGAGCTCACTCTGTAATTGGTGATGTTTGAATGGTATAGTCGAAACTCACTCTGTAATTGGTGGAGTCTTTGCTGGACCATCGTCCGTACCTGAAAAGAGGGTACTACAAAACTTCCCTGATCTTCACTTGGTTGTCCCTGTGTCTAGAAAGGAATGATCACATCTTCAGTAAGCAAGGAAGGAGTCCAACCTACTGCTCTGCTTTCTCGAGTCAAGGCAGAACCACCCTAATCTTCAGTAAGAAAGGAGTCCAACCTGCTGCTCTGGAGCTTCTATAATCCCGGGTCATGTTAAGCAAGTTTGCAAATCTGGTAGCGTAATGTTTTATGCAGGTTTGGAAATCTGGTAGCATGTGTTCGTCACTGTTGACTTTGGTTGTACATCTTGGGGTGTCTATTATTGGAAATTTTCAAATGCTTTTCTGATAAATTCTACTGGAGGAAGAATCCCTTACCATTTTTGTTTTCAGTGGCTTAGAATAAAGGCATGATTCACTTTGTCTGTGGACACATTTTCTACAGGGGCTTCCGTTGATAAGAGAGTTTGAGTTTCACTTTTCCAAACATCTTTGGAGTGAGGAACTACAGTTTGGAGCCATACATAGTGGTCCTTAAAGCCTTATTCCCAGATGCGTCAGTTATCAGACTGCAAAGAACGACATGTGATTCAGTCAAAATATGTTCAGACAACTTTTCAGTTTAAAGTCAGATATGGATTCTATATGATCTCATTGGCTCGCTACATCTGAGATATCCCTTCTTTTTTCTGCAAGGCTTTGAGTTTGCTTCTGTAGATGATGGAATTAGTCTTCTCTGGGATGTCTTCTTTGTGCTGTGCAAAAAACGGAAAAACAGAAAGGGTTAGGTGTGCATTTTACAGTTATATACTTGCCCCTCTGGGTTTGTTTATTTTTTCGTATGAAGGGCAATAGCCCCCAGCTTTCATTCAGAAAGCTGCAGCAGGTTGAAGCATTACAGAATTTTCTACAATCCTTTTGAGAGGTAAAACCACCCACTCAAAGAAACGCACCAAACAGGCCATGCCAGCTCAACTCTTATCGAAATTTAACAGGAGCCTGAGGAGAAATAAACACCAAACACTAAGGGAAATGATTCCAAGGATAACTAGAGCAAACTACAGCAGTGACTTCATACCAGTTGCACGAATACTTGGGAGTCCCGGGAAGTGTGCGTCAGTTTGACCCACTAGATCCAATTGAATGCCATGAGAATGAGACCCATCTGAAGAAGATGGTGATGAAGAAGTACCAAGGGCATATGCAAGATGTCTGCTTTTCGAATGCAAAAGTGCTAAAGGAAATCGAATTCAGAGTTGCGGAGAACTACGACGATAAATGGGTGGCTGATCAAGGCAGGCTTCCCCTGGTGGAAAATAACGATTCTCGAGACGTTCGACTGGAATTCAGAAGTAATTCTCGTCCTACTGATTTCGATCCCAACCAGCTTATCCTTGTTTTGTCGACCATGAGGCTTATGTTGTCATCTGCTCGTTTGTTAGACAGGAGAGATGCAACCATATTGGTTGGCTCTCTAATCATCTAATTTGATTAGGCTGCTCTTTTTGTAATTTGAAGTTTATTTCTTAATCCCTCCCCAGACCCCACCTTGTGTGGGAGCCTTCTATGCACTGGGTCTGAAGTTTATTTCTTAATCTTGACAGAGTATGTCCGACAAAATGGTTTAGCCAAAAGATCTAACCGGAGGTGGTAATCCAATACACTTTCGTGCCTTTCTTCAACAAGGGGAGGATGTGTTTTTCCTAAAAGAAGAATATGAATGCAACCTATGTTGTTTCAGCCAGGAATCACTTAAACAATTAAATTGGAGTACCTTTTAATACAACGGATATGGAAAGTTAAACAAAAATGACACAAATTCTCAACATTCAGAATATTTTCCTCCCTGATAATACAACTGCATATGTTACATTTGAAGACACTGGAATCAGTGTACACCTTCTCACTACACATGCAAAATAAGAATCATCTCCTTAAATCTGAATATTAAGTGTTGATTCCTCGACATTGAATTGGCTAACCACTAGTACAGAGTACATCGTATTAGCCTTCATTTCCTAAAAAAATAATGGTACACAAATGAGCCCAGATTATACAACATGTGGGCTCAGCAACAGCTATCCTAGAACCAAACTGGGAGTGTTTAATCATGTCCAGTTCGAAGCAAGTCCTCATCCTCACTGGGACAACATCCCAGTTCTTCAGCAAGTAATTATTTCTTTGCCTTCTTCGCTCTTTTTGTTGATTGGGTTTTCTTTGCTCCCTTCTTAGCAACCTTTGCCTTCTTTTGTCCCCTCGCCTAATATCACAAAACATAGTTCAAGGTTGGCCAAAAGAAGCTCTGTGATATTGCAATGTGTGTAAAAACTATCAGGAACATTCCATACTTCCATATATTTACTAACATACTCTAGCAGAGCTGCTCACCAGCTAGCAAGGCTTGATATACAGCTCGAGTTAACACTTCCATAAACCATTGTGGTCTAACTACACGATATAGAACATGGAAGTGGCAAGCAAAGGCCGTTGACGACACTGAAAACAATGAAGGGCATGCAACAGGATTCGTGCAAGTACTAAAAACTGGAAGTCCTTAAGCGCCAATTAGAAGATGCATTGACCTGGTTGTGCAAGTATGATCCAGAGAACAAAGCTATGCTATGCGCAAAAATGGGTTATAAGAAGCTGTCACATGATTATATGATGAGGTAAAGATGGGGATCAGGTACTCATGTTTTGCATTAACATATGTAAAGATCAGTTCATCACCAGTAACATGACAATATCTGAATACTATGGATCAGTCAAAAGAAAATGAAAATTGCAGGTCAACAAAAAGAGAGGCAAGAAACCACACCGCTGGCTTCACGGCTGCTTTTCTTTTGGTTTTCGCCTTAGGTTGATCTTCATTCTCATTGTTTTGATCATTTTGAGAAGCATGAAGTTCATGAAGCCTGTCACCCTCTCCGTCTGAATCAAATGTGAATCCATCAAGGGTACCTGTATAGACGATACCAACTATTAGAAAACACCAAACTGTTGCAGACAATGTCACAGACTACTTCAAGCAAATTGACTGCTCTTTTACACTAACCACCACAATCAAATGCAAAATGAGCTCCCAAAACATGCTTGGATGACAACTTCTCCCAAATAGAGATTAAAACAAGGAATTCGATACCAACAAACCCTGGATTACAATTGACCATAGATAGCCCAGGAAGACAAAATACTAACCTTCCATCATAGTCTCTGCTTCAAATAAATTGGAATGGGGTTCCAACTGAATGAAGTCATTCATTATAGCCTCTATCTGCACAAGAAGAGGAAGATTAAAGTAAACAATTTGAATCTTTTAAAGCAGAATGCAACTAATACATAGTCAAATTTACTAGTGGAAATTGGACATTAGGTGCTAGAAATTCTGACACAACGGAGAAGTTAAATATGCATATAGAACTCAAGTTATGGTTGACACCTTTGCTTCTGTTTGTCCCACGCTGACCTGAAAATAAATAGGCAATGCACAGAGGACTTAGAAACATACTGAAAAGTACAATTGCACAATTGCACTCAAGTTTGTATGTAACTTACAACACAAAATGTCCTGGATGGCACTATAGTTGATTTGTATACCGTTCCTGTATGAGAACAGCAAGAAAATAAAATGTTGAATTGTTTGTGTTACTATAAAAGGAGAAATGATGTGTCAAATAATTTATTTGCCAGTACAGATAAAACTAATTATAGTAGGAAAACAAATGAATTGCATACGCATCCACACAATAATGCAAGTAACCTGGCGATACCTTTCAGGTCCAGTAACAAATCCTGATTTCCAGTCGGACCATTTGAAATTACTACCCTACCGACAGCTCCAATATCTCCGCTCAAGTCAATCGAATCACCAACACATTCAACCAATGCCTAGAATAAAAGATGATTATAAAGTTGGAAGCATACTGATAATAAAGTCCAGATACGTGCTACTATACAGAGAACTTAATAATACCTTGCAGGAAATTGGTTATTTCCAGAAGGCAAGATGTCGATATTTTCCAATTTAACACATTTTTGCCTATGTACAGAAAGCATGCATGACTAATTTGCATAACCTGTAGTTATGCAAACTCCTACTGGGCCCTATTAGGGAACAAATCTCATAAATCATGATTGTTCTTCTATTGATTATATAACATACATTCCTTTCCAATACCTTGATGCAATTAGACAGCTTTCTCATGGAGAGAACAACAGGGATGTTCATAGTATTTCAGGTTTCTGGTTGCCGTCATTGAACTTTTTATGATGAATGATCTTTGAAATTAAGCGGCACTAGTGCGACAATTAGAATTTATCATACCTTTGAACGTTGAACTTTATCAGACATGATCAATGGCAACCTCTGGGACACCTGAAATTCAGAAAATATACTCCATAAAAAATCAAGGTCTATATCTAATTAAAGAAATAACAAATCACAGCACAAAAATATAACAAAACTTGGTGATCCAGGAATCAGCAGGAAGCTTGACCGGTGCAATTTATTCATATTTCGCCCCCGTGACTTACAAGTTTAGTTCTTTGAACCAAAAGAGATAGGAAGGGGATCTTACAGAATTCCCTGCTAGCTTGTCCTGCACTTTTTCCTCATTAACTCCATCTTCCAGTTGTTCCAAGGTATCTATGTTTGTTTACCATGAGCCCATAATTATATCTCACTAAAGTATGGAACTAGATAATTCAAAAGGCATATTCTAAGCGTGCCTTTTCATTAGTCTTACCATTTCTTTGATCCGGACAATCTTTTGTTCCAGCAACCTTTGTTTTATTCTTTGGAGCCTATATGAGAAATTTTGGTAGAGAAATTTACAATGAAATATGGGAAATATATTTGCAACAAGTAGATATTCCCTCAAAAATAGTACATGCATTGAAGTTAAAGCTAACTGATCGTTAACATCAAACAAGAAAAGTCTACAGATATGGTCCATGAAAGTCGTTGCTAGCAGAAACAACATCTTTACATAAAAGGTGTCTATCAACTTCATTGGTGAGCAAATTTATAGGCAAGCTATAAAAAATTCAAACCAATTAAGTAGGAACCAAAAGTAGATCTGTACCGAGCGTTTAGGAGGTTTATCTTGCTTTTCTTCCATGGATGGTCCTTCCTCATGTTTACTCGAAACACCTATAAGTGTCCATGTGACATAAAATCGTGGTCAAATTGTTAAGGTGAAGCTTGAAGTTTATCATATAAAATACAGAAATAGACTACTAGTAGCCATGGGCTGTTTGCCCTTAACTTGTGCAGCAGTATCTGTACTACCTGCACCATCTGAATCACTCTTCTTTTCTTCCCTTTCTTCCTGTCTAGATGGAGAAGTTCTTCTAGGGCTATTTTCACGAGAAGAATCAGAACCCGAAGAAAGCATCACCGTTGCAGTACTTGGTGCCTGTACCCCAAAAAACAACATTCACATCTGTGTATTAGTAACTAGCAACCGTGTAGCAAAACAAGAGCTATCGGTTATACAGAACACTGATCTTCGCAAGAATGCGTCACAATTAAGAAAAGCCGAAGTAGATCGAGAACAACATGTGGGGTCTTTCACCAAAGCTCACCGGCACCAAAACAAAGAATAAACTTATTGGTGACAGCCCAGGATAAGAACAGCCAGATATTCTTGTTCAAAACAACACGAAGCATCTGAGAGTGACAATATATGCTACAAATGGTGGGCATTCACAACACTGTGCAATCTGTTCCTAGGACTTGCTGTAGGACCCAATTTGTTACTGAAATTGTGCACCCCCAGCAACAGACACATGAATCGCAATCGCGGGATTAAGCAGCAACGCACAGTCATTCCGCATATGCACATAGCCCGTGAATGAATGGTAAGTCTATTCTGCAAGACATAGCTCGTTTGTGGGAGAAGACGGGGAAGAAAACCGTATCGCCCCCCGGCATTTACACGATTCAGGCAAGAGGTTGGCTGTGTAGCGGAGATGAGATGGGTACCTGGAAAGCAACGAGCCAGTCGGGGTCGCCTTCTTCGTCCCCCATGGCTCCCGCCGCCGCGGCCGGCCCGCTGAGATTTGTAGGGTTTCGGCCCCGCCGAGATTTAGGGAGGTTTTGCCGCCGGGGAGGAAGAGGCGGCCCTGCCTGTGCGGGGTCACTGAGCTGCCGAGACCGTCTCTGTCAGAAGTGGGAGGCAACTACTTGACGCTCGGACTCGCGCTCCGGCAAATCCACGTCGCCGCCGGCTGCCGCTCCGCCGTGACTAGAAGAACTGGAGAAGAAAGGGTGTCGGGTGTTGGTTTGGTCTCGGGTAGTCACGTCTCACGTGAGTCGCACATGAGTCCAATAATCCATGTTTACCTGTGAGTTCTCGCCTGTGGGCATCTGTTTAGACCGAACCGTGCGAGGTTCCTAGGGTTTTTCCGGTTTTCTAAAATTCATAAACAATTTACAATTAATCTTAGAAGAAAAAACAGGTCCGAAGCTTCGTTCCACACGAGAAAAGGAGGAAGAAGATGCAGCTCGAGATGTGATGAGTCATCAAAGAGATGTTGTTGGCTTCCGTCTTTCGGGATGTCGTCGCTTCCCATGGTGAGAAACTCGGGGCGTCAAAGGTAGCACATGAGGCGACCCCCTAGGGACAGAGAGTGAGGCAGTGAAGTTTGACTGTGTGGGATTTCGATCGAGGACTAGGGGAGAAAATATTGGATAAAAACTAGCGTTCGATGAACTGTTGTTGTCTAGGTCATGCTCACTCACCTCCAGCAGATAACTTTCTCATATTTTACATAAAGCACCCTCACATCTTCTCTCTCATATCTAGACAAGTCCCAAATCTATCCCGGCCTAAACCCAAGAAACGGCTGCTCCAACTCCATGAGCTTGGGATACGGTGGTGGTAGTGGCTGTGCTCGGCTCTAAAGCGCCACTAAAGCTCTCTCATTTCCCTCCTCAACAAAAATAGGTTGGGTCAAGGGGCACCGAGTGGGGCCGTAGAGCATGCGATGAGGGAGGCCATGGATTTTGGATGGAAGGCCTTGTCAGGACCAGGCCTTGGTTGTCTCCGGCCTCGACGAGAAAGAGGTGGTGGAGGTCGGGAAGGTGGAGGGAAGTGGGGCGGAGATGGCCTAGGAGAAGAGGAACTCCGTCGCACCAACGACATACACAACATATCAGATTTCAATTTTGACTTCATCCATATTCTTTGCTCGTCCTTTCTATGTTCTTTGCCTTTTCCCATTGATTTCGATTGTTTTTTCTTGATTTTCTTTATCTGACTTGTGGATTACTCTACCAAAACTAAAAAATTGGTCATATTGTCACAAATCACCTATGAATTATTGTTGTCCCATTCTACATATATGTATCTGTTGAAATATCAACTTCCTTGTAAGAATCATGATGACGAATTTATTGTACGATCTTGATCTCAAATTTCTTGTTAGATGTTTCTGAATCTGTCAAAAATATTGTTGAATCAGGTATGAAACTAGTGTTTTCCTATTGAATCATCCATTAAACAAATGCATCCAAAAGAAAATGAATGTGTTTGTTCAATGTTGAACGGATCATGCCTCACATGAAATGCCCCAAATCTAGGACAACGGTGGCATCTCCATTACATTGTTCATGCAATTGTTCTTGGGGCATGTTGAGAGAGGACTATGGAGTTTTTTTTTTGCAAATATGTAGCTAGCAAGTGGATGTCATTTTTAAGTATGTCAGGGTTTGGTCATGTTTCCTCTCGGCACTACATTTCACATCTTATGGTTTATATCTGGGTTTCCAAGTTTAAACTAAGGATAAGTTTGCATTTGGTACTTTCTCAGATTGCAGGAGAGATCCTAGGGAGACGCTTGAGATCAAAGAGAGAATATACAAAAGTTGGGGGTGGCGCAAATGGGAGAGAAGAGATCGTACATGTTGTGGAAGAGACGAGATTGTGGCCTCATGGGAGGCTAGGTTTGCGGTAAGGTTCAGTGCTTAATGGGCTTTAGGGGAGTGCGGTGTTGGACTGACATGCTTTGTTTATTCGGTCCAATTGGTTAGTTTGGTCATTAGAGGCCTAAAAATCAAATTCTTTGAAGTAACTACATTTTCTTAACTCACAACCAAATTAGCAACTGATTTTTTTAGTTTTGGTCAGTTTGGCTTCAATGTCGATTAATTTAGTTTGGTGTTTGGTCCTCGGTTTATATTCCTGTCCATAGTATGACCTGGAAGAGCAGTCATGAAGTGGTAAAATGGAGCATTTGTGGTGACGGTGATACTACATTACCAAATGAAATTGTTTTTCCCATATATTTGCGAATTGCTATTAAGGAAATGGGACATGAGGGGAGATCTTTCACATAGTTCATGCATCAACTATTACTGTAGGTCTTGTGAAAAGTACCAGGTCACATTATGTTTGAGGAGTAATTTTAACTCCCTCAATTCCATAGACAAGGCATATAAATTTAGCCAAACACAAATGTTGTCTAATATAATTTGGCCATGTTTGTGGATAAAAGGTTGAACTTGTACAATACTAACTATTGTCAACATATTCACCACAAAACCTATTTTCACATTGTACTTACTAAATATTGTACTTACTAAATATTGTGAGTATTGATACTTTGTCCCATATATTGGTCAAACTTAGCAAGTTTTGACTTTCAACTAGATTGTAGGCCTTGGTTTTTTGGAACAGTGATAGTATGGATAAGGAATGCCACTATAGATCCTATTTACCTTTGCAGCGTTTCGTCTCAGCAAAATACATTACATTCATGTTTTGTTCGGTGTAATTACGGTTTCAAGTTTATATTTGTATAGGGAGGCAGAAAAGTTTCATGATCTATACATTCATATTTTTTAACCATGATCTTATCATAAAAATATCTTCCTGGCTAAATAATAGACTGAGTCGGTAGAAATAATAACAATAGAAATCCATAGCAATAGCTCCTTGAAACAAGCATTTGTTCCATTTTATACATAAAGCTACCATATTTAAACAAATTTTTAGACGAAGTCATGGAAAAAGGGTATGCTGGAACAACAACACAAACATGCCTAAATCAAATAAAAAAGGGGAGCGCCCCAGGGGAGGGTGGTGCTAAGTGACTGGACGAAGCGGGAAGACACACACCGCCTCCCAAAAGGTCCCATAGCATGCCGTCCATAGCAATAGCTCCCAAGCAATTAGATTTGAATCCTCTCCATGACTCGGTTATAGGTTTCACATCTAGTATCATTTGTGTTGGGTGTGGCTACAAAGGCACCTTGATATACTTTGTTATGCCAGTCAACATAGGCTAGAAGTAAGTATAGTACTCTTAATAAGGTACCAATTTAGAATGTCATAATAAATTTGTCTTGCTATGAAGTCCAGCTTGCATTGCAAATTAAAGCGCTCAACACATGAAAGTTCAAATCTAGTTGGGATGGATATTTTTATCTGTTCTAGACTAGCTAGCCATGTATATAAGACCTAGTATAATCTATGCCTTTTAACTTGTATATATGAACTATTGAAGATGTGTATGAATTAGCCCCAAAGACGTTACTAGAGTTCTAGCCGAAGTGATCACATTAATGTAACATCGATGTGGATGTTTCCTGCTAAGAATGTGATGTTGGAATTAACAGTGCTTCACTTAGCAGTGGTGATGTTTATGATGTTCTTCATGTCGTGCCTATAAAAGTGTGCAATGCAATTCAATAGGAAAAATCCTATGTATTTCTAAGGTGCACATAGGACAAATTCATAAGGATGTAAATCCTTCAAAATTTCTATGACATTCCTTTAAATCAAATGAGCCCTCATTATTAGGGAACATTCCTAAGGTGCACATAGGAAATTCATAAGGTGAAAATTCTAGAGAATTTCAACGACATTCCATTAAATCAAACGAGCCTACTTATTAGGGAACACATTTTCCTTAGTTGCTCTCTCCTCTATAGCATGCGCCCCTGATCCTTCAAATCTAGAATGCAGGCCCGTAAATGCAGCTGGTAGCACTAATACCGGCGATCATGAAGGAGGTAGCAGCCCGGGGTGCCATGGCCACGACGAGCTCTCCGTTCTTGCCGTACTTGAGGCGGAACATGGTCGCGAGGAGGATGCAGTTGTCGTCCTCCTCCTTGTAGTCGTAGTCGTCGGTGCTAGAGCAGCGGGGCCTGAGGGAGGCTGCCTTAGGTGATGCGGACTCTAGGAGGCAGAACCTACCAAGCCCGATGTGGGCGAGCACCGGGGCGCGGCCCGAGGCCCTCAGAGGCTCTTCTACAAGGGTCAGCTTTTCCCCGCCTAGCTTCCATGCTGGTGGTGCGGAGCTGTCGGCGAGGGGTGGGACGTCGCACGAACAAAGGTAGTGGTCGTCGCGCGGGAGGCAGTCGTTGGTGCCACTTTTTACCCCGACCCACACCTCTAGGTCACCGTCGTAGTGGCCCTGGCCGTCGAACAGCAGGCGCCAGTTGCCCCGGTGTGTCCACTCGCCGCTGACTGACCGACGCGTCCGTGGGCTGTCCTTTTTTTATGGTGCCTGACCCCCTGGCAGTGGCGCCAAGACCACTCCCCCTCCGGCCACTCCTTGCGAAATTTCATTCGCGTCCACCCGAACACCCTCCTCTGTCGTTGATGGAAGACGTCATGGCCACCGCCACGGGCACCGATCCCGCGGCCAAGAAGAAGAAGATATCAAAATTGGACTGTGGACTATACATCCAAGGAGGACGTTTGCCTTTGTCGGTCTTGTCTTGCAATTAGCCCAGACGCCATCTCTGGCGCCGAGCAAAAGGGCAAGTCCTATTGGAAGAGGGTGACTGTCGACTACCACGAGCGCCGGCAACTCAAGCCCTTTAAGATCCATAGAGACCGCGGCCAAGTGTCCATTCAAAAGAGATGGTCCCTCATCCAACTAGAGACCAACAAGTTTTGCGGTGCCATTGGGGCCGTCATGAATCGACCCCAAAGCGGTGTTGGCGTGGCTGAGATGGTACATCCTTGTCTTTATGTGATATGTCAATGTGCTCCATTGTTTGTTGTATGAGTGTCCACCATTTCATGCTCTATGTAGGTTCCTCTTACCTTGGACTACGTCAAGACCGCATATAAAGGCAAGTCCTACAACTTGGTCCATTGTTGGCGAGTGCTCAACGACTTTGAGAAAAATGGAATCTCACCTACAAGGCCTACAAGAAAACTTTGAAGAATGGAAAGGCACCGGCCACCGTCGACATAGAAGATGAGGATGGTGACAAGGTCACTCTCCCCCGTAGGCCAAGGGTCCACAAGGCCACGAAAGTCGACATGAAAAAAGATGTCGCCGCTCTTGCATTGAGCGAGACCTTCAAGGGGTGGATGGCCAACAAGAAGGAGGCCATTGCCGTGAGAGAAGAGAAGAAACGTCGGGGAAAGAGGCCACTTGCAATCAATTCTTTGACCTCACAAAGAAGGCAATTGAGGTTGAAGAGAGCATGACAAAGAAAAAGGTAATTAAGGTTAAAAATAGCATGGCAAAGGCAAAGGTAATTGAGGCCGAGGCCAAGCTGATGGCCGAGGAGGACACCACCAACATGACGCACGGGCAAAAGGCTTGGGTGTGGAGAAGCGACGTGCCATCATCCTACAACATGACGCGTGATTGAGCATGATTTGTGTGCTCTTGCATGGACTTGTGTCCTTTAGCATGGAACTTGTGTGCTTTGCATGAAATTTGTGTCCTTTTGCCTAAATTTGATACTTGCAGCGCACTATGCAAATTGTTATGACATTCTCTAATTTTAGAATTATTTCTATGCAACTGTGTGCTATTCTTTCCATAGTTTGGAGACATTTCTATAAAATGTTGAAAAGAAAAAATGGACCGAGTGGCCAAAATGCATCGGGCTGCTAGGAGAGCGCCCGACCCAAATAGATAAGGGGGAGAATACAGGCGTAAACCTGTCTGCGGACCGACTCAAACGGACCAAAATGGACTCGATTTGGTCCCAAAATAGGTTGGGCCGTTGGAGATGCCCTAAACATGCAGTTCGATCGTTGAAAAGCACATCGGTTCCCTCGCTCGATCTCATCAGAATTGACATGGTATCAGAGCACCTTTCTCTGTGACGTCCGCGATCGATCTACAAGGTATAGCGTACGGGAGTGGAGATCACCCTAACCGTCACTTCCACACCGACTATCAACTGAGGATCGGGGGCGAAGCTCCCCTTAGGGCAAGGTAGGGCAGCTGCCCTACCTTGATTTTTGGCAAAAAAATTACATATATGTATGCTTCTATCAGTTCTTTGTACAGGTACATCATTTTCTGCAATATACGATGCATTTTGCTGAAAAACTGAAGGGAATTAGAGAGAATGGGCCACACAGGGAGATATTCCAGTCGAGTTGGGCCTGTTGGGCCGCACGTGGACGAGTGGAATCACGTCGCGCTCCTCGCCTATAGAACAGGAACCGGCAGGCAGGCACAGGAGGCAACGTCCTAGGCTCCAAGTACCGCCCTTGACTGCTTCCGGCACTGCCGCTCTGGCCCTCCGATCAGATCCCCCGGCCGCCCGCTGGCCTGTGCGCCCACCTAGGTAGAGCTTCCCTGCCTCTTCCGCGTCCCCACGCCCCCGCATCCCCGCAGGTTTTAGTCTTGAAGGGAATATGCCCGAGGGGCAATAATAAAGTGGTTATTATCATATTCCATGTTTATGATAAATATTTATTTCTCATGCTAGAATTGTATTAATCGGAAACATTAATACTTGTGTGATTAATAAACTAAAAAGGTTCCTAGTAAAGCCTCTCTTTCATACTAGCTCATTGATTAACTGATGATCAAGGTTTCCTGATCATGAACATTGGATGTTGTTAATAACGGGGTCATATCATTAGAAGAATGATGTGATGAACACTCACACCCATAGTAAGAATAGCAATACGATCAAGTCATCAAGTTCATTGCTATATCAAACTCATACAAAATAGTTCTAATCCTCAAACCATGAGATCATGTTAATCACTGATACCGGAAGAGTGCTTTGATGATATCAAACGTCACACTGTTATAGGGTGATTATAAAGGTTGATTTGGGTATTCTGAAAGTATTAGTTGAGGCTCGTGGATCAAGAGTGGAATTTGTCCGACCCGATGACGGGAAGATATTCTCTGGGCCCTTCTCGGTGATATTGCATTGGAATCGCTTGCAAGCATGTGACTAGGTCACGGGAATGCATTATCACGGAACGAGTAAAGAGACTTGTCGGGAACGAGATCAAACTAGGTATGGTTGATACCAAATGATTGGATCTCGAACAAGTAATAATATCGCGAGACAAAAGGAATTAACTATGTTCGTTAAAGGTTCACACGATCACTAGATTCATCGTTGAGTAAGTGGGAGTCGTCATGGATTTCCAGATCCCGCTGATGATTATTGATCGGAGAGGAGTCTCGATCATGTCCATGTTATTCACGAACCGTAGGGTGACACACTTAAGGTTTGCTGACGCATTTTGAGTGGATTTGGAACTCCGGCTGAATTATTGGGCAGCACAGGGGTTGTTTCAGAAAAGCACCGAAACTGTTTCGGTATATCAAAATGACTTGAGGGGGTAAATGTTAATGTTTGTTAATTGATTGAATTAACAAATATTAAAGAAATAAAAATGTTTTATTAATTCAATAAGTATGGATTTTAATTAACATGAATGTCATGCAAAATTAAAATGGGGGTTACTCATTTGATGAGGGGGGTTACCTTTCCATGAAGGAGGGGGTTACCACCACCATGAAGAGGAGAAAAGGGGAGGGGCTGGCCGCACCCCTCATGGGTGGCTGCCCCCTCTCTCCTATATATATGTTGGACATACTCCTCTTCTCCCTACACTTAGTTGCTTCCATCCCCTACCTTGTTTCTCCACACCATGGCTATTGCTTAAGCGAAGCGCTGCCAAAATTGTTAGCCACCAACACTTGGAGAAGTGGAGGAGGAGGAGTTCCGGCGGATCCCTACTTCCGCTGCCCCGCTGGACCGAGGGCATGGAGGTCATCACCGAATTGTACGTGTGACCGAGTACGGAGGCGTCGCCGGTTGTGGCGCCGTGTACACGATCTCGTGATCGTCAAGTGAACCACTACGTCGACTACGTCAAGTGAATGACTACGTCGACTACGTGCGTCTTCCTCGACTCTCCATCGGCAACGTTTGTGCGGGAACGTAATCCCTGCTACCGGTCTTCGAGGGTTAGTCTCCGTTGCTACCATCTCGTAGATGTTCTTGACTAGTTTATGTGTTCATGCGTAGGAAATTTTTTGTTTTCTATGCTACGAACCCATCAGTGGTATCAGAGCCATCTCTATGCGTAGTTGGTATGCACGGTTAGAACACATGTGGATGTGGCCGTTGATGATCATGTTATTGCTATTTTTGTATTTTGGATCATAGTGGCATAGTGGGATTGAAGCTGCCCGAGACTAACATTACGTGACCGCGTTCACGAGACTTATCCCACACTTGACATGCTTCGGCATATGTGGCTTTGCGGGTGCACATTTCTCCCACTATAGTTATGATCTATTTTACAAAGAGTTGTTAATAATATTTTTATCACCATTGTGGTTACATGTTCGTAGGTAAGAACGGTTCTTCCTAGAAAGCCCTAAACCACGTAAAATATGCAAGACAAATTAGAAGCGTCTAACTTGTTTTTGCAGAGCATATGATGTGATATGGTTAAATTGTTTATGTTATAAATTGTATACAATGATCCTTTTTGTAAGTTATAAACAACCGGCAGGAGCCATATGGTTGTCTTTTTCATTTTATGGCCTGCGTGCCGAATATATATATCCAAGCGATATATTGTAATGGAGGAAGACAATCAAGGTGGCGCGCCATGGACCTTGGTGCTGCGCCGATGGAATGATGGAGATCATGCCATGACGCACAAGATGGAGATCGAATGCGTGAAGGACCATATCATATCACATTATATATGCATGTGATGTTTATCCTTTTATGCATCTTATTTTGCTTAGATTTGATCGCGCGGTAGCATTATAAGATGATCCCTCTCACATAAATATCAAGATAAAAATGTGTTCTTCCATAGCATGCACCATCAAGAAAGTTCGTCGTTTCGAGACACCACGTGATGATCGGGTGTGACAGACTCTACGTTCACATACGACGGGTGTAAGACAGTTTTACACACGCAAGTGCTATGGTTCTACTTGGCGAGCCTAGCATGTACAGACATGGCCTCGGAACACAAACCGAAAGGTTAAGCATGAGTCATATGGTTGATATGATGAACATGGTGATGTTCGCCTTTGAAACTATGACGTTGCACGTGATGATCGGTTGTGGTATAGTGAATTTGGTTCGTGTAATCACTTAAGAAAACTTAGAGGGATGTTGTTTTTAAGTGGGAGTTCACTTAGTAATTTTGAATTATAGAACTCAATTTATCATGAACTAAATCAAAGTGAATTTGCATAGTTTGTTGTAGGCATTGGCATCCGTTTACTACCTTGCGTTTAGCTATAATTGAGATAATATAACTATAGAATTCTGGATGTTAACTTTACGAACTGGTATCGTATTGTTTGAATGTCAATCTAAAGTTTGAAGTCATATTGCAAACTTTTAGCAAACCTTGTTTACTCGATAAAATTTAATAAGTAGTATTAAATCAAGAGTAACAATTCCAGTGTTAGTATATAAGTATCACACTTGCCTCCATGATCCTTGATATTCAAAAGTTGTTTTTAGTATCAAGGTTATCTAGGAGTTGAAAGAATTGTTTCATAAACTATCATGTGTGGAAGATATTGTGATATCTGAAACAATGTTTGGTTGCAAAGTGATAGAGTATAATTTAGTAAGACACATGTTCTTGAAGGAAATATGCCCTAGAGGCAATAATAATGTTGTTATTATCATATTTCTTGTTCATGATAATGTTTATATTCCATGCTATAATTGTATTAAGCGGAAACATTAATACTTGTGTGGTTTATAAACAACACCGTGTCCCTAGTATGCCTCTACTAGACTAGCTCATTGATTAATGATGGTTAAGGTTTCCTAACCATAGACATGAGTTGTCGATTAATAATGAGGTCATATCATTAGAAGAATGATATGATGGATAGACCCAAATTAAGCACAGCAATTAGATCATGTCATTGTGTTCACAATTGCGTAGCTTTTCCTATGTCAGTATCCTATTCCTCAGATCATAAGATAATGCCGCTCCCTGGTACCGGAAGAGAGCTTTGAGGTCATCAAACGTCATCCTATGAGAGGGTGATCATAAAGGTGTCTCTCAGGTAATCGGAAAGTACTTGTTGGGTTGCATGTATCGAGATGGGATTTGTCCCTCCCATGTCGGAGAGATATACTCCGGGCCCACTCGGTAATCAATATTATACACCGTTTGCAAACACGTGATTAATGAGTTTAATCACAGGGTGATATTGGATTGCGGAACGAGTAAAGAGTACTTGTTGTGAACGAGATTGAACTAGGTATGGAGATACCGACGATCGAATCTCGGGCAAGTAAAATATCGTGAGACAAAGGAATTTGTATACGGGATTAATTAAATCCTGACATCGTGGTTCACCGATAATGATCTTTGTTGAATATGTGGGAGTCAATATGGATTTCCAGATCCCGCTATTGATTATTGATGGTGATCATGTCCGCACATTCTCGAACCCGTAGGATCACACACTTAACGCTCATCGACGCTAGGGTAGTTTCGGGATTTATGGAAATTGTTTCGGAGAGTTACGGAATTGTTCCGGGAAGATGATTAATGATTTATTAATTGATTGAATTAATAAATATTAATATATATATTTATTTACTAGAAATAAATAGGGCTAAAAAGTAGTCTTTGATTAGTTTTACTAACGGACTAGTTTAGTAGTCCATCTAGACAAACTACTAAATAAAGAAAGACAAAAGAAAAGAAAAAGGAAATCGTTTCCTGTAAGCATGTTGATCGAGCTAGCAAAGCAATGTGCAAATGCTCCTCGTTGCATGCATGTACCATGCAACATCGAGTTGGGCTTGGCCCATGTGCACATGCACATGTTGCCGTGGATGGCACGGCCAAGTCAGGCCCTACGGCGGCCGAGCGACCTGGCCGATCGTCCAAGTAAGACTTGGCTTCTACGTTGTATACACCTATAAATAGGAGAAGATCGCACGGGTCGGCTGACCTAATTTGGTGAAATTTGTTCAGCCGCCGCCGCAGCTTCTCTTTTCTGTAGCGTGTAGCTCTAGTTTGACTAGTTTCTTTTATCTTTCTTCTTCCATCTCGCGCGCGTAGGCGAAGCCCTGCCCGCGGATACTCTCCACCATAAGCACCACACCGTCGTGCTGCTGATCCCATCTACCACTCCACCGCACCTTGCTGGACCGAGGAGGAGGAGTCGTTGTTGCACTGTACGTGTGCAACGCTCGGAGGCGCCGCCCGTTGTGGCGCTTGGATCGGATCGGATCGCGAGGAGGAGACGCTAGTACGACTACGCCGACCACGTTCATCTGAATGTTTCCGCTGTGCGATCTACAAGGGTTTGTAGATCTGTTTCCCCCCTCGTTGTTTTGCATCTCGTAGATCAGATCTTGGCTTGTTCTTGTTCGTCATCGTAGGAAAATTTTTGTTTTCTATGCTGCGAAACCCTTCAGTGGTATCAGAGCGAGATTTATACGTAGATGTTTTACACGAGTAAAACGCAACAAGTTTGTTGCGGGCGTTGATGTTTTCTATTGCAAACCTCTATTTTTGTACTTCTTATGGCGCGGTATAGTGAGATCGAAGCGGTCCAGGCCAACTTTACGCGACCTCGTTCGCGAGACCGGCTCCGCACTTGACGTGTGGCTTGTTCCACACATGCGGCTGGTGGATGCCAGTTTCTCTCACTATAGTTGTCATGGGATTTACAATGGATGTTGGCAACCATAATATCACCGTTGTGGCTTTGCGTAGGTAAGAATCGTTCTTAAGCGTAGCTCCCATAAGCCACGTAAATCATGCAATCAACAAATTAGAGGCGTCTAACTTGTTTTTGCAGGGAGTGTTTGTGATATGGTATTGCCACAAGATGTGATATGTATGATATACATGATATATGCGATGATCATATTTTGTAATGTTTCACGACTTGCATGTCGATGAGTTCACAACCGGCAGGAGCCATATGGTTGTCTTTATAATTTTGTATGACCTACGTGTCAACTTCTTATACGCCATGTAATAGCTTTACTTTATCGCTAAGTAGTTAGCAATAGTCGTAGTTGCTATTCGTGGTGGAGACAATCATGGTGGAGTGATGGAGATCATGCCGGCACGCACAAGATGGAGATCAATGCGCGAAGATTGGCTATACCATGTCACATATTGTATATGCATGTGATGTTTATCCTTTATGCATCTTATTTTGCTTTGATCGCGACGGTAGCATTATAAGATGATCCCTCACACTTAATTTCAAGATAAAATGTGTTCTCCCCTCGTATGCGCCGTTGCGAAAGATCGTCGTTTTGAAGCATCACGTGATGATCGGGTGCTATAAACTCTACGTTCACATACAACGGGTGCAAGCCAGTTTTGCACATGCCGAAATACTTGGGTTAAACTTGACGAGCCTAGCATGTACAGACATGGCCTCGGAACACACGGAACGAAAGGTCAAGCATGAGTCATATGGATGATATGATCAACATGTTGATGTTCACCATTAAAGCTACATCATTCACGTGATGATCGGTCTCGGTGTAGTGAATTTGGATCATGCTTCACTAAACAACTTTGAGGGATGTTGAATTTAGTGGGAGTTCATTAGTAATTTGATTAACTTGAACTAATTATCATGAACTAAATCTTAGTGTATTTGCATAAGTCGTTGTAGTCTTTGGCACCGTTTCCCACCGACACTTAGCTTAATTGAGTTAAAAGAACTATAGAATTCTGGATAATCACTTTACGGACTAGTACCGTTTAGTTAGAATGTCAAGAGTAAGGATTAAGTCTTATTGCAAACTTTAGCAAACCTCACTTGCTCTATACGATTTAATAAGTTGTATTAATCTAAGAGCAATGATTCAAGTTTAGCATCTAAGATCATGTTTGCCTCCATGAGAAATTGATCTTCAAAATTGTTTGAGAATCGAAGTGATCATCGAGCTGAAAGAATTGTTTCAGAAATAAACAGGAGGTAAAAGATATTTGATATCTAAAACTTTGATTGTTTGCAAAGTGATGAAGTATAATTTAGTAAAAGAACATATGCTCATATTGTATGAATATATGCGAAGATTGAAGGCGCTGGGCGTCCAGATCACCCAACAGTTTGGGAACTAATATTATATTTGCATTCATCCTTATGAGCTATCGTAGTTTCGTCATGAAAGTTGTCATGATAAGGTGAATGAATAGGTATCGGCTAAATTGTTTTTGCTATACCAAAAGAATGCTAAAGAATAGAATCTAGGAGAATGCCAATTATATGATAATGGCGATCCACCTCAAAAGTGCAAAATCCAAGGCCATTAGTATTTGACTAACATCCTTTGGACTATGTGTCAAATGATTGACGCCACTATTGATGTCGATAGATTCTTCTAAAAGGAGAGGAAATGCTAAATAGGATCTGCAAAAATATTTGGTAGAAAAGGAAAAGACTGGAATTGTCCAGCTCAGGTATATAATTGATGTACATGTTATAGATGAATTCTTTTGCTCATTAACAATGTAATTCTTGGGTATTTGATACTGATTTGTTGGTATGAAATGTCATACAAAGCAACATAATACAAGAACTACAATGGCCTAAATAACCAGCAAAAGAATGTGGTAACAATGCGCATCGAGAAACAAATAAATGTGTTATTGTGTTTTTCGTCGGCATAAAACCTAGCCTTCTAGATTTGTTAAGAACTTAATAATTGTTATTTTGTTCTGGTATTATGAGAGCAATGGTTGTTCAAATTATTACCGTCTTCCATAATCGATGGATAGATTATTATTATCTTGTTGGTGAAATAGACATTTATAACACTGATGCTGAAGGTCGCAAGACAAAAAGAATTTCACTTATATATGACACCGCCGTTTAAGTCATATTGGAAACAAAACATGAAAGAAATTCTATATTGATAGATTTTTGAGTCATTTGATTTCGAATTGATTGACGCTTGTGAGACTTTTTCTAAAGATGATTAAACTCAGTTCATGGGCCATGGACAGAACAAGCGACTAACTAAATGGAGATCGTACATGTTGATGTATGTAGTCCATGGTGTGAAGTCAATCATGGTGTATTTTCTATTTCATCAATGACTCGAATAGATGTATGGTATATCTACTTGATGAGATAGAAGTATGAAACAATTGAAATTGTTCAATTTATGAAGTAGAAATTATTGTAACAAGAAAAATTCAAGTTTTTATGATTGGATCATAAAGAAGAATATTTGAGTTACAAGTTTAGCAAGCATCTAAGAGTTAGAGGAATTGTTCCACAAACTTGCATCATGATAAACACCATAGTAGTATGGAGTTTTTGATGGATGTAATCAAACCTTGTTTGATATGGTTAGATCAATGATGAAATAAAACTACCAATATAATTTGTGGATTATGCTTTAGAGACTACCGCTTTTCACTGAATAGAGCACCATATAATCCGCTGAAATGACACCGTACAAGTTATAGTTGTCTTTTCTTAAATTTTGGTATGCATGGCATATGTAAAATGTTTACAACCAAAATCGGATTAGTAAGTCTTTGTAGGTTATCCCAAAGAATGTCGATGGGTATTCCTCCTACTATGAACCCGATCACATAGTGATTCACTAAAAGAAGTGAATTTCTTATGAAGAACTTTTTTGCGAAAGGTTTAAGTGGGAGGAAAATAGAACTTGATGAGGTTATTGAACCTGAGCAAGATGATCAGAGTAGCGTAGCACCAGAAAATGTTCTGGAAGCGGCAACTGCATTCATGGCTCGCGCGTTTACAATGTGTTGTAGTCACGGCATCGAAGTTCCTATTTAACCAAGTTGGTCGTCATCAAATAGCAAGATTTGAGGACGGGATATTATTAGATAATAGTAACCAACAATATACAAAGAAGTAGTGATGGGCCCTGACTTCGTCATATGAATTATTCTAGCAACAATTACATATTGAGATATGATAGTTGAATAAACGAAACAACGTTCCTCTATCGGAATACACACCAAGGACGTGTACCAGACACGACCCAATGGGTTTTGTTGATTCAAAGGTTGCTAGATGTGTATGCAAACTTCAATGGTAGAAGTAAGCATAGCGAAGTTGGAATCTTCAATGATGAAAATGTTAAAGGGTTTAATTTCATCAAGATATTGAAGATGCTTGTATTTACAAGAAAGTAAGTGGGAGCGCTAAGACATATTTCTAATGCTTTATGTAGACGACATATTGGTCATTGGAAATTATGTGTTTTTCTTGATATTGTGAAGTTTTCATTAAAATTAGATTTCTAATGAAAGACTTAGGCAAAACCAGAATATTAAGCATCAATGTCTATGCAGATAGATTGAGGCACTAATATAGTTTTGTCAAAGTACATAGATGAAATATTGAATTTGTTCAATATGAAAATAATAAGAACGGTTCTTGTTGCATGGAAGAGGTTGAAGCAAGAATCAAATGTTTTGACACTTGATGATTGAAACCGCAAGACTGATTTTATCAATCTTGTATACCATGATATGTATATCTAGATATGTCCGATGCTCTAAAAGGTTACGAGCATTCATATGATGATCGTTGGATAATAGTAAAGATATTCTTATGTACTTTCGAAGAACTAAGAATATGTTATGTATGCAGAAGTGACAAATGGCTCATTGCAATGTGTTACATTGGCTTTGTCACAAATACATGTAAAATTTTATCTCAATTTTAGACTAGTTGTTTTGAGTTATATGGTGGCACAATAAGATGGAAGAAAGTTCCATGATGACTTGGATGAGTTCCAATGTGAAGACATTGTGACGGATACTGCAACGAAGGCTAAATATATATGCTCTAGAAGCAGCAAGAGAACTAGGCGTAGTTCTGAGTGTGCTAGTACCATATAGTTCTATTGTATGACAATAGTGACAACATAGCCTCGGCCAAGAAACTGGGGTCTCACCAGAATACCAAGTTTATACGATGCCATCTCATACAAGATGAGCAATGCGTGCTGACGCAAAAGAATATGCAAATACAAACGGACCTGAAAGTGTCAGACCTGTAGATAAGGTTTACCACGTGCAACGCGCATGAACAACACCAGAATGCCATAGGTGTTAAAGGCGCAAGTATGACTAGATTATTGACTCTAGTGCAAGTGGGAGACTGAAGGAAATATGCCCTAGAGGCAATAATAATGTTGTTATTATCATATTTCTTGTTCATGATAATGTTTATATTCCATGCTATAATTGTATTAAGCGGAAACATTAATACTTGTGTGGTTTATAAACAACACCGTGTCCCTAGTATGCCTCTACTAGACTAGCTCATTGATTAATGATGGTTAAGGTTTCCTAACCATAGACATGAGTTGTCGATTAATAATGAGGTCATATCATTAGAAGAATGATATGATGGATAGACCCAAATTAAGCACAGCAATTAGATCGTGTCATTGTGTTCACAATTGCGTAGCTTTTCCTATGTCAGTATCCTATTCCTCAGATCATAAGATAATGCCGCTCCCTGGTACCGGAAGAGAGCTTTGAGGTCATCAAACGTCATCCTATGAGAGGGTGATCATAAAGGTGTCTCTCAGGTAATCGGAAAGTACTTGTTGGGTTGCATGTATCGAGATGGGATTTGTCCCTCCCATGTCGGAGAGATATACTCCGGGCCCACTCGGTAATCAATATTATACACCGTTTGCAAACACGTGATTAATGAGTTTAATCACAGGGTGATATTGGATTGCGGAACGAGTAAAGAGTACTTGCTGTGAACGAGATTGAACTAGGTATGGAGATACCGACGATCGAATCTCAGGCAAGTAAAATATCGTGAGACAAAGGAATTTGTATACGGGATTAATTAAATCCTGACATCGTGGTTCACCGATAATGATCTTCGTTGAATATGTGGGAGTCAATATGGATTTCCAGATCCCGCTATTGATTATTGATGGTGATCATGTCCGCACATTCTCGAACCCGTAGGGTCACACACTTAACGCTCATCGACGCTAGGGTAGTTTCGGGATTTATGGAAATTGTTTCGGAGAGTTACGGAATTGTTCCGGGAAGATGATTAATGATTTATTAATTGATTGAATTAATAAATATTAATATATATATATTTATTTACTAGAAATAAATAGGGCTAAAAAGTAGTCTTTGATTAGTTTTACTAACGGACTAGTTTAGTAGTCCATCTAGACAAACTACTAAATAAAGAAAGACAAAAGAAAAGAAAAAGGAAATCGTTTCCTGTAAGCATGTTGATCGAGCTAGCAAAGCAATGTGCAAATGCTCCTCGTTGCATGCATGTACCATGCAACATCGAGTTGGGCTTGGCCCATGTGCACATGCACATGTTGCCGTGGATGGCACGGCCAAGTCAGGCCCTACGGCGGCCGAGCGACCTGGCCGATCGTCCAAGTAAGACTTGGCTTCTACGTTGTATACACCTATAAATAGGAGAAGATCGCACGGGTCGGCTGACCTAATTTGGTGAAATTTGTTCAGCCGCCGCCGCAGCTTCTCTTTTCTGTAGCGTGTAGCTCTAGTTTGACTAGTTTCTTTTATCTTTCTTCTTCCATCTCGCGCGCGTAGGCGAAGCCCTGCCCGCGGATACTCTCCACCATAAGCACCACACCGTCGTGCTGCTGATCCCATCTACCACTCCACCGCACCTTGCTGGACCGAGGAGGAGGAGTCGTTGTTGCGCTGTACGTGTGCAACGCTCGGAGGCGCCGCCCGTTGTGGCGCTTGGATCGGATCGGATCGCGAGGAGGAGACGCTAGTACGACTACGCCGACCACGTTCATCTGAACGTTTCCGCTGTGCGATCTACAAGGGTTTGTAGATCTGTTTCCCCCCTCGTTGTTTTGCATCTCGTAGATCAGATCTTGGCTTGTTCTTGTTCGTCATCGTAGGAAAATTTTTGTTTTCTATGCTGCGAAACCCTTCAGTTCTCATATTGTATGAGAATTTGTAAAGATTGGAGACGCTAGGCGTCCAGATCTCCTAAAAAGGTTTTGGGAACTAACATTATACTCACAATTTGTCCTCATGAGCTATAGTAGCTTGATCATAAAAGTTGTCATGATAGGATGAATACAAGATGTCAGTAACATGTTTACTACATTAAAAGATTACTAAAGAATGGAATTTGGAAGAGCGCCAAATATTTGATTATGGTGATCTACTTCAAAGTGTGAGTCCAAGGGTATTAGTGTTTGACTAATCATGCCTTGAACTATGTGCCATATGTATGGCGCCACTATTGATGTTGATAGATTCTTCTAGAAGGAAAAAAATTGCTAAAAGAGAATCCAAAATTTATTCTGGCGGAAAAGAAAAGACTAGAAATGTCCAGCTCAGGTATATAGAAGATATACATGTTATGGGTGTATTCGTTGCTTGTTAAAACAATGTGGTTCTTGGGTATTTGATACTAAATTGGTTGGTATGAACTGTCATACAAACAACGCAATACAAGAACTACAATGGCCTAATTAACTAGCAAATGAATATGGGATGATTCTCATCGAAAACAAATAAAGTGTTATTGTGTTTCGTTGGAATTAAACCTAGCCTTCAAGATTTGTTTTAATAATTGTTATTTTGTTATGGTATTATGAGAACAATGGTTGTTCAAATTATTACCGCATTCATAAAAGATGAATGAACGCTTATCTTGTTAGAAAAATCACATCCATAATACTGATGCTAAAAGTGTCTCAAGACAAATGATTAGAAGATCACTTATGAGTGACACCACCGTTTAAATCATATTGGAAAGTAAACATGAAGAAACTCCATGTTGATGGAATTTTGGAGTCCTTTTGATTTTGAATCAATTGATACTTGTGGAAATTTCCTAGAGATAATTAAAACTCCGTTTGTAGGCCAAAGAAGAACGGAGGACTAACTTATTGGACGTTGTACATGTTGATATATATTGTCCATTATATGTAGCCGTGAGTGGTGAATTCTTTAACTTCATTTACTTTAACCAATGATTTGAGTAGATATATGTGCATATTTACTTGATAAGGAAGAAGCATGAAATATTTGAATATTGCTCAAAGTATTTCTAGATGAAGTTGAAAATCATTGTAACAAGAGAATAAAGAATTTATGATTTGATCATAAAGGAATATATTTGAGTTACAAGTTTAGCAAACACCTAAAAGTTGAGGAATCGTTCCATAGACTTGTATTTCCCGAAACACCATAGGAGTATGGAGTGTTCAAGAGATGAAATCAAACTTTGTTTGACATCGTTGGATCAAAGGTGTCATCTATAAAACTGCCATTATATTTTAAGGATAAAGCTTTAGAGACTACCGCTTTTACACTGAAAAGAGCGCCATCATGATCCGTTGAAATGACACCATATGACTTATGGCATGGGATAAAACCCAAGTTGTCCTTTGTAAAATTTTGGTATGCTAGGCATATGTAAAATGTTTACAACCAAAGTCGGATAAATGCGTCTTTGTAGGTTATCCCAATGTAACTGTTGGGTATTCCTCCAGAACACCTAAGACAAAAGTGTTTGTCGCTGAAAACGTCAAGTTTCTTGAGAAGGAATTTTTCGCGAAAAGTTAAGTGGGAGGATAATAGAACTTTTATTGGGTTATTGAACCTAAGCTATATGTGCTGAGTAGCGCAACATTGGGAAGTGTCCTGGAGGCGGCCACAATGCGCATGGTTGTCGTACCTCAAAGGTTGTGGTCACATAGATCTAAGTTCCTATTGAACCGTGTGAGTCGGGTAATAATCAAATAGTTAGATTTGAGAATAGATCATTATTGTTTGACAATGATGAACCAACTACATGCAAAGAAGCGATGATGGGCCCTGACTCCGTCAAATGACTAGAAGCCATAAAATCCATGATAGTTCCATACACGAGAAACTAAGTTTATGAACTTGGAAGACCCTCAAAAAGGCATGAAGCCTAATGAATATATTTGGATCTATAAATACAGATATGGATGTTTAACATCTATGAAATAGTCGACACATCGTAAAAAGAGTTTATGATTGTGTTCAAGGAGTTGACTGTGACAAGATTTGATCTTTCATAGCGATATTTTGTCTGGACGGATTACTGTAGCAACCACTACATATGCCAAGTTTGGTATATGTTAGTTGAACAAACAAGATAACATTCTTCTAATAGAATGGTTACCTAGGACATGTACATGACATGGTCCCATGGGTTTTGTAAATTCAAAGGATGCTAAAAAGGCATGCAAACTTCAATGGTTGAAGCAAGCATCGCGGAGTTGGAATATTCACCGTGATGAAATAATTAAAAGGTTTAGTTTCATCAGATATGATGAATATGCTTGCATTTGCAAGAAATTAAGTGGGAGCGCTGAGACATATTTCTAGTACATTATGTAGAAGACATATTGTTAATTGGAAATGATGTATCTTTTATTGACATAGGTTAAGAATTTCATTAAAATTACATTTCAATGAAAGACTTAGGCAGAACCAAAATATTGGGTACCGATGTCTATGTAGATAGATCGAGGTACCAATATGGTTGTGCCAAAGTACATAAATGAAATATTGAATGAAGTTCAATATGGAAACGACAAGAAAAGTTCTTGTCGCATGGAAGAGGTTGAAACAAGATTCAAGTGTTTTTAACACTTGATGAGTGAAGCCACATGAATGATTTGATCGATCATGTATACCATGATATGTACATATCCTGACATGTCCTATGCTCTAAATGTTATCAGTATATACCAGAGTGATAAATGTCATAAGATGATCACTGGACAATAGTAAGGATATCCTTATGTGCTTTGGAAGGACTAAGGATATATATTATGTATGATGAAGTGACACATAGTTAATTGTAAAGTGTTATATTGATACTAAGTTTGTCACAAGATACAAATTAAGTTTATCTCAATTGTAGCTATGTGTTTAGGTGGCACAATGTAATGGAAGGAAGTTCCATGATGGATTTGGATGAGTTCCAAAGTTAAGATATTATGATGGATTCTACAACAAAGGTTGAGTATATGGCTGCTTTAGAAGTAGCAAAAGAGGGCATTTGTGTCAAGAAGTTTGTTATCAAACTAGGTGTAGTTCCAAGCTGGCTATTACTATGAAGATCTATTGTGCGACAATAGTGACAACATGATTTTAGCTAAAAGGAACTAAGGTCTCACCTAAGGACCAAATATATACCCAACTATCTCATTTGAGAATGAGTGATGCGTAGAGACGCAAAGATATGCAAATACACACAGAGCTGAAAGTGTCAGATCTAGAGATCAGATTAACCACATGCAATGCGTACGGATAACATGTGAAAGCCATAAGTGTTATATACGCAAGTATAAACTAGATTATTGACTCTAGTGTAAGTGAGAGACTGAAGGGAATATGCCCGAGAGGCAATAATAAAGTGGTTATTATCATATTCCATGTTTATGACAAATGTTTATTTCTCATGCTAGAATTGTATTAATCGGAAATATTAATACTTGTGTGATTAATAAACTAAAAAGGTTCCTAGTAAAGCCTCTCTTTCATACTAGCTCATTGATTAACCGATGATCAAGGTTTCCTGATCATGAACATTGGATGTTGTTAATAACGGGGTCATATCATTAGAAGAATGATGTGATAAACATTCACACCCATAGTAAGAATAGCAATATGATCAAGTCATCAAGTTCATTGCTATATCAAACTCATACGAAATAGTTCTAATCCTCAGACCATGAGATCATGTTAATCACTGATACTGGAAGAGTGCTTTGATGATATCAAACATCACACCATTACAGGGTGATTATAAAGGTTGATTTGGGTATTCTGAAAGTATTAGTTGAGGCTCATGGATCAAGAGTGGAATTTGTCTGACCCGATGATGGGAAGATATTCTCTAGGCCCTTCTCGGTGATATTGCATTGGAATCGCTTGCAAGCATGTGACTAGGTCACGGGAATGCATTATCACGGAACGAGTAAAGAGACTTGTCGGGAACGAGATTGAACTAGGTATGGTTGATACCAAATGATTGGATCTCAGACAAGTAATAATATCGCGAGACAAAAGGAATTAACTATGTTCGTTAAAGGTTCACACGATCACTAGATTCATCGTTGAGTAAGTGGGAGTCGTCATGGATTTCCAGATCCCGCTGATGATTATTGATCGGAGAGGAGTCTCGATCATGTCCACGTTATTCACGAACCATAGGGTGACACACTTAAGGTTCACTGACGCGTTTTAAGTGGATTTGGAACTCCGGCTAAATTATTGGACAGCATAGGGGTTGTTTCAGAAAAGCACCAAAACTGTTTTGGTATATCAAAATGACTCGAGGGGGTAAATGTTAATATTTGTTAATTGATTGAATTAACAAATATTAAAGAAATAAAAATGTTTTATTAATTCAATAAGTGTGGATTTTAATTAACATGAATGTCATGCAAAATTAAAATGGGGGTTACTCATTTGATGAGGGGGGTTACCTTTCCATGAAGGAGGGGGTTACCACCACCATGAAGAGGAGAAAAGGGGAGGGGCTGGCCGCACCCCTCATGGGTGGCTGCCCCCTCTCTCCTATATATATGTTGGACATACTCCTCTTCTCCCTACACTTAGTTGCTTCCATCCCCTACCTTGTTGCTCCACACCATGGCTGTTGCTTAAGCGAAGCGCTGCCGAAATTGTTAGCCACCAACACTTGGAGAAGTGGAGGAGGAGGAGTTCCGGCGGATCCCTACTTCCGCTGCCCCGCTGGACCGAGGGCATGGAGGTCATCACCGAATTGTACGTGTGACCGAGTACGGAGGCGCCGCCGGTTGTGGCGCCGTGTACACGATCTCGTGATCGTCAAGTGAACCACTACGTCGACTACGTCAAGTGAACGACTACGTCGACTACGTGCGTCTTCCTCGACTCTCCATCGGCAACGTTTGTGCGGGAACGTAATCCCCGCTACCGGTCTTCGAGGCTTAGTCTCCGTTGCTGCCATCTCGTAGATGTTCTTAGCTAGTTTATGTGTTCATGCGTAGGAAATTTTTTGTTTTCTATGCTACGAACCCATCAAGTCTAGGGTTTATGTTGCAAAGTTACATATTGTGTATGAATTGTAGATTGAAGGGACTCTTGGCGCTGATTTCGTGGTAGAGAAAGATGGACAGGAAAGGGAAAAGACCTGCAGCTGGATAGGGGGGAGGTATAATTCTTATATGTTTTGGTCAATTTCTCAATTGAATGATAATTGACTTTGTTAGTTGGAAGCTAGGTAAAATGGGGAATTTACTCATGGCTTTAATATTTTCAATTGCAGATTTGAAGAGGTATTTTGTGTCACTTGGTAGTGGCAATAGCTCTAAACCAAGCACAAATGAAAGTGCAAATGCTGTGTCACATGAAGAGCAAGAGAAAGCAGTAGAAGGAGGAACAAGAAATTCTATAGCCACCGACACGGAACAAATGCGAGATTTCGTTGAAGCTGTAGTGGAAGAGAATGTTGTGGTTCTAGAAGCAGGAGGTATAACTGATTTCACAAAATATATAAAATATCATCCAGGACTTTGCATTCAAATTGAGGAATTTGCTCCAAATGCTAGAGAAGATGTTAGATTTGCTTACCTAAAGAATGGTCCAACTCAACCAACCGAGCATAATTTCCGCCAAATAGAGACAATAGATCATTTCTACTGATGGCTGGCATGTAGTTGATTATTATTATGGCCAGGTAGTTGGGAAACTCCAAGCGGAAAGTATGATGAGCACAGCGGCAAGTCTTTTCCCTCAGTAAGAAAACAAGGTTTATCGGTCAGGAGAAGAGCAGACAGTACAACTGAAGGTGATGCGGACTGGCTTAATAACACTCCAACAAGGGCGTCGTTTACGATTCTTGTTGACTCATCTTCAGCCAGTAGCAACGCGGAACCTGCACACAACACAACCAAGTACTTTGTTCCCAACTTGCGATGAGGTTGTCAATCTCACCGGTTTGCTTGAAACAAAGGTTATGAGCGTATCGAGTGGAAAACAGTAGAAGTATGCAAGTAAAGTAAACATGTGATAGCAATACGATGGAAATAGGACCGGGGTCCACAGTTCACTAGTGGTGTCTCTCCATAGATAAATACACATGCTGGGTAAACAAATTACAGTTGAGCAATTGATAGAATAAAGATAACGTGATATGTCAAGAAGATCACTATGCGATTTACTCTGGGCATTACAACAAAATACATAGACCACCATCCAACTGCATCTATGACTAATAATCCACTCGCGGGGATATCATCCGAACACCCCATGAGTATTAAGTTGCGAACAACAGATAATCGCATTAAGCAAAGTGTGTAATGTAAACAAAGCATATGCCCTCGAGCATATGAATGTTGTTTTCTCCCTAGTAGCAACAGCACATCTACAACCTTAGAGGTTTCTGTCACTCCCCCAGATTAAATAGAGGCATGAACCCAACTATCGAGCATAAATACCCCCTCTTGGAGTTACTAGCAACTACTCGGCCAAGATAGCTACTAACAACGGAGAGCATGCAAGATCATAAACAACATAGAGATAACATAAGATATATTTCAGTATAGCAACTCAATCATAACACCAATATTCATCGGATCCCAACAAACCAAACATGTAGAATTACATAACGGTGATCTCAATCATGTAGGGCAGCTCATGAGATCTAAACATGAAGCACATTGCTGGCGTGTAGCAGACGGTCCTTGTGCGTGGTGAATAACCAGTCCGTTGGGAACCCCAAGAGGAAGGTGTGATGAGTATAGCAGCTAGTTTTCCCTCAGTTAAGAAACCAAGGTTTATCGTTCTTGGAGAGGAGAGACAAACGACTGAAGGTGATGCTTGCTAGCTTGCGACAGCTCTGGACAATTTATATATGGCGCCTCGTCCAAGCTTTGCTTGCTAGCTGCAACGCGGAATCTGCACACAACACAACCAAGTACTTCGTTCCCAACTTGCGATGAGGTTGTCAATCTCACCGGTTTGCTTGAAACAAAGGTTATGAGCGTATCGAGTGGAAAACAATAGAGTATGCGAGTAAAGTAAACAGTGCGAGTAAAGTAAACAGGTGATAGCAATATGATGGAATTAGGACCGGGATCCACAGTTCACTAGTGGTGTCTCTCCATAAGATAAATAACACATGCTGGGTAAACAAATTACAGTTGGGCAATTGATAGAATAAAGATAAACGTGATATGTCAAGAAGATCACTATGAGATTTACTCTAGGCATTACAACAAAATACATAGACCGCCATCCAACTGCATCTATGACTAATAATCCACTTGTGGTGAATCAATCCGAGAACTCCACAAGTATTAAGTTGCGAACAACAGATAATTGCATTAAGCAAAGTGTGTAATGTAAACAAAGCATATGCCCTTGAGCATATGAATGTTGTTTTCTCCCTAGTAGCAACAGCACATCTACAACCTTAGAGGTTTCTGTCACTCCCCCAGGTTAAATAGAGGCATGAACCCACTATCGAGCATAAATACCCCCTCTTGGAGTCACTAGCAACTACTCGACCAAGATAGCTACTAACAACGGAGAGCATGCAAGATCATAAACAACATAGAGATAACAAAAGATAATATTCAGTACAACAACTTAATCATAAACACCAATATTCATCGGATCCCAACAAACCAAACATGTAGAATTACATAACGGTGATCTCAATCATGTAGGGCAGCTCATGAGATCTAAACATGAAGCACATGGTGGATAAGACAACCATCTAGCTACTGCTATGGACCCATAGTCCAAGGTAGACTACTCACTCATCGCTCCGGAGGCAAGCATGGCGATGAAGAAGACCTCCGGTGGCGATTCCCCTCTCCGGCAGAGTGCCGGGAAGAGCTTCTGGACCCTCCCGATCTTCGGGTCGATGGCGGCGGCGGATCGCGATGTGTTCTGGAAAAGTGATCGGGTACTTAGGTTTTTTTCCGTCGGGGGGTCTTTATAGGCGAAGGGGCGATGTCAGAGGAGGGGCCAGGCGGCCTCACACCATGGTGGCGCGGGCCAGGGGCTGGCCATGCCACCCAGGCGTGTGGGGCCCCTGTGGCCCACCTCCTACTCTCCTTCGGATCTCTGGAAGCTTCCGGGTAAAATAAGACTTCAGGAACTTGTTTCGTCCAATTCCGAGAATATTTCCTGTGTATCACTCTGAAACACAAAAATAGCAGAAAACAGGGAACTGGCACTGTGGCAACTTGTTAATAGGTTAGTTCCGGAAAATGCATAAAAGTGCCACTAAGTGTAACGAAACAATAGGCAAATGGTGTAAAAACAAGCATGGAGCATCAAAAATTATAGATACGTTGGAGACGTATCAAGCATCCCCAAGCTTAACTCCTGCTCGTCCTCGAGTAGGTAAGTGATAACAAAAGAATAATTTTTGAGGTGACATGCACCTACACAATCTTGATCATGTATGTAAGCATTTGTGAGCTGGGATCATAAGAACTTAAAACATGGGCATGAAGATATAATCTCGACAATAAGAACTTAGCAACCATGTTGTAAACATGCAAATGAACACAAACAAAAGATCATGAAAATGAAACAATGAAAGTCAAACGTGTGTTCAAATCATAAGGAAAACATACAAATGGTTTTCAGCTTGTCCTTCAAAGAGAGCAAAACATAAATGCATAGGACACCTTCAAGTTTAAGAGGGCGACTAGATACAAATAATTTAAGAACAAGTGAAACCAACAATATGAATCAATCAATGAACTTTGGGACAATGCATATCACACTAAGAATAACAACTATGCTCTCTTAAACGGTGCATAAAGGTAGAAGGTGGTGACACAACATAAAAGTAAAAGAAAGGCCCTTCGCAGAGGGAAGCAGTGATTGCAAGTTTTATAACCTTCAAAAATTATGGTACTTACCGGCTTTGAGCTCTCATTGTCCCCATCATAAGCATCTTGAATGGTTAAAGTTAATGCGAGAACAATTATGATGCATATGCTTGACAAATCATAAGTTGAAAACCTCGTGCCCCGTGAATGCGAGTACCCAAACCTCATGCTACTTTACTTAGAGTCCCAAGCAAGGCTCTTGTCATTGTAAGTATATGCATATCATTGAGAACCGCCAATGGGGTACCTCCATGCCCGATGACATGGAACAAGCCCACACCAAAATGACAGGACAAGCAGACAATGAACACCTCGACATCTCTTTTATTTGCCTTTTGTTCAGCTTTTTATTGTGAGATGCGTCGTCGAATGTTCACCATGGGTATGCTGCAAATTTCCACCATGAATTATGCATGGCTTAGATTAGCGGCCCGGCGTTTCCCTAACACATATACAAACTCCATGATCCCCACAAGATTCCCAATTCATTTCACACCGCGGGCATCCATAAACAAAAGATCACGATATCAACTCAAATAAGAAGTGCAATGTTGAAAGCTTGCCCCATGACAGCATGGCTGGGCTAGAATCCAACTTACAACTTGCAATCATAACAACTCAACATAAAAGACCACAATGTCAAATTTTTAAGAACAGGAAAAAGTAAAGTGTGCCTTCCGGTTCGTGAGATCTTTACTGACCGAATTTCGCATAACACTGGTAAGAGTTTAATTTGAAGAGAAAATAAAAGCAAGTCAAATTTACTTGGAATAGCAAATTGCTAGTAGGTATGTATGGTGGACACTTTGGCAAACTTTGGCTTTTAGGAGTTGGATGCACGAGTAGAGCTCATACTCAGCACAAGGCGAGGGCCAGCAAAAGACTGGGAGCGACCAACTAAGAGAGCAATAATGGCCATAATCATGCAAAGCGACAAAGCGACATTAAAAGAAGCATAAGATGGCATCAAAAGTCAAAAACTAAATGATCATGAAGGCTATTGGCGACTTTGTAAGAGTCTAACATGTGTGAGCATGCGCCAAGTCAACCCAAATAAAGCATCAAGGAGAAAACCAAAATAATGCTTCCATACAATAAAAACAACGCATGATTTTTTTCAAAGGCTCATTAAGCAATCTCAGATATTTGAGACAAGTCATGCTACAGCAAAACCACTAAGCATACTATCAAAAAGACATCAAGCATGACATGAAAAAGCCTAAGCCGCAGTCTACACAAGCTCCTTCTTGTACCACTATTTTGCACAAAGCTTTTTCTCTTTTCCAACACCATTTGAAATTTTTAAAGACACCTCTTTTGATGAAAACCAATAAAGATCAGAGGAAAAAATCCACCTTGATGAAAAGATATGACAAGGTCTGAACGCAAATCAAGGCGAAAACGAAAACCAAAAGCAGTAGCAGAAAAAGAAGAACACCCGGTGAAATTGTAAGAGTGAAAACGGAGTGTTCTTAGCAAATGAAAAGCAAGGAAACTTCTCCAAAAGAAATTTGTTGGGGTCCAACCATTTATTACAGCAAACAAACAAACTAAACTAACTAAGAAAACTAAAACAACTGACGCTCCAAGAAAAACACATAGTGCATGAAGCAATAAAAATATAGCGTCTTGAAAGGTGACCTGATTTTTGCCGATGAAGAAGGGGTGCCTCGGGGGCATCCCCAAGCTTTGACGCTTGTACTTCTTGGATATTTCTTGGGGTGATGCATGGGCATCCCCAAGCTTGAGCTTTTGTCCATTCTTCAACTCATCACATCATTCTCCAATCCCTACACTTGAAAACTTCCTTCATACAAAACTAAACACAATTCTATTAGCAACATTAGTGCAAGCATAACATATAATCAACCTCTTTTTGCTTCAGGTTTCAACTCAAAACCACCATATATATAGCAAATACTACTGTAGCAACTTCCCCAAAAGTTTCATGATCAAAAGAACTCAAAAGAAAGCGATAAAGTGGCAAACACAAATATTGGCAGAAATCTGTCAAAACTGAACAGCTGACAAAGGTCGAATTTTTGAGGGGTTTTATGTTGCTCAAATCAAAAAGTGTTCAACTAACAAAAGTTTGGATATAACCTGGGGCATATGCACAAGAAATGGCAGGTCCAAAAGATATGCAGAGAATTTATACGAATTTTTACGGTGCAGCACCGAAAACAGTTTCAGGACAGCAACATCCTCAAATCTTTACCTCACTCAAATTAGAGGCTTCTCTTGGCACAAAAACGAAATAAACAAGATAAGGAGCGGTCATTACAGTAGTAATGACTTCCAAGACTCAAATAAAAGAAAAAGTACTGAAAATAAAAACATTGGGTTATCTCCCAAGAGTGCTTTTCTTTAACGCCTTTGAGCTAGGCGCAGAAAAATGTGAATCAAGTATTTTCAGAAGATGAAGTACTAGGATCAGCGCGTGCCTTACGTCTTCCTTTCTTACCTTTGTTCTTGACTCTAGGAAAGACATGGCTATTGCAAGGTAGAGAGATAAATCTTATATTACCTTTTCCCACATCAATGACGGCGCCCAGGAGCTTCAAGAGGGATCTTCCAAGTGTGATTTGTCCTTTTCCTACACATTCAATAACAAGATAATCAGTAGATATCATTATTCCTAGGACTTTTGTAGAAATTCCTTCAGCTATTCCAATGGGAAATATAGTGGCATTGTTAGTAAGAGAAATTCCTTCTCCCCCTCAGAAAGCTTCCAAAGGCTCAAAGATTCATAAACATCCTTTGGCATGAGACAAAATTTAGACATAATATCACAACGAGCATGAAAAGTTTCACCACTAATGGTGATTTTTATCGTAGAATACCAACTCGAAGGTTCAGAATTTATTGGCACATAATCAAAATGCTGGCGCAAAGTATTGTAGCAAGAATTCAAGCTAGCAGTGCGAGTCTCAAGAGTATCAAGTCTATTAAAAATGCACACAAGAGAGGAATAAAAATAGGTTGGCATGCTATAAATTGTAATCAACTTTTTTATAATGTTGAAGGCTTGATCTCCATCGCAATGAAGGAAATATCCTTCTGCAGTAGCATCCAAAGCATATCTATAACGAAGAGCAAGCCCAAAGTAAAAGCTACTAAGAAGCAAACTCAAGGCCATTTTAGGTTCAGTTTTTCCATGCCAATCATAAATTCTAGACCAAGCTTCTTTAAAACTTTCCTCATCCTTCTGCTTAAAAGTAAAAATCATGTCCTCGGGCGACATAGTAGTAGCAACCAAACTAGACATAATAAACTAAAGTAAAGAAATAGCAACTACCAAGGATTCTAATTTTTTTGGGTTTTTGATATAAAATGATGCAGGTAAAATAAATAAAGTAAGGCAAAACAATAAAACAAAGCAAAGGATGTGCATGCAAAAACTCCCCTCGCAGAAGTCTTCTACTTCCTCCCCGGCAACGGCGCCAGAAAAGAAGCTGCTGGCGTGTAGCAGACGGTCCTTGTGCGTGGTGAATAACCAGCCCGTTGGGAACCCCAAGAGGAAGGTGTGATGAGTATAGCAGCTAGTTTTCCCTCAGTTAAGAAACCAAGGTTTATCGTTCTTGGAGAGGAGAGACAAACGACTGAAGGTGATGCTTGCTAGCTTGCGACAGCTCCGGACAATTTATATATGGCGCCTCATCCAAGCTTTGCTTGCTAGCTGCAACGCGGAACCTGCACACAACACAACCAAGTACTTCATTCCCAACTTGCGATGAGGTTGTCAATCTCACCGGTTTGCTTGAAATAATGGTTATGAGCGTATCGAGTGGAAAACAATAGAGTATGCGAGTAAAGTAAACAGTGCGAGTAAAGTAAACAGGTGATAGCAATATGATGAAAATAGGACCGGGATCCACAGTTCACTAGTGGTGTCTCTCCATAAGATAAATAACACATGCTGGGTAAACAAATTACAGTTGGGCAATTGATAGAATAAAGATAAACGTGATATGTCAAGAAGATCACTATGAGATTTACTCTGAGCATTACAACAAAATACATAGACCGCCATCCAACTGCATCTATGACTAATAATCCACTTGTGGTGAATCAATCCGAGAACTCCACAAGTATTAAGTTGCGAACAACAGATAATTGCATTAAGCAAAGTGTGTAATGTAAACAAAGCATATGCCCTTGAGCATATGAATGTTGTTTTCTCCCTAGTAGCAATAGCACATCTACAACCTTAGAGGTTTTTGTCACTCCCCCAGGTTAAATAGAGGCATGAACCCACTATCGAGCATAAATACCCCCTCTTGGAGTCACTAGCAACTACTCGGCCAAGATAGCTACTAACAACGGAGAGCATGCAAGATCATAAACAACATAGAGATAACAAAAGATAATATTCAGTACAGCAACTTAATCATAAACACCAATATTCATCGGATCCCAACAAACCAAACATGTAGAATTACATAACGGTGATCTCAATCATGTAGGGCAGCTCATGAGATCTAAACATGAAGCACATGGTGGAGAAGACAACCATCTAGCTACTGCTATGGACCCATAGTCCAAGGTAGACTACTCACTCATCGCTCCGGAGGCAAGCATGGCGATGAAGAAGACCTCCGGTGGTGATTCCCCTCTCCGGTAGAGTACCGGGAAGAGCTTCTGGACCCTCCCGATCTTCGGGTCGACGGCGGCGGCGGATCGCGATGTGTTCTGGAAAAGTGATCGGGTACTTAGGTTTTTTTTCCGTCGGGGGGTCTTTATAGGCGAAGGGGCGATGTCAGAGGAGGGGCCAAGCGGCCTCACACCATGGTGGCGCGGGCCAGGGGCTGGCCGTGCCACCCAGGCATGTGGGGCCCCTGTGGCCCACCTCCTACTCTCCTTCGGATCTCTGGAAGCTTCCGGGTAAAATAAGACTTCAGGAACTTGTTTCGTCCAATTCTGAGAATATTTCCTGTGTATCACTCTGAAACACAAAAACAGCAGAAAACAGGGAACTGGCACTGTGGCAACTTGTTAATAGGTTAGTTCCGGAAAATGCATAAAAGTGCCACTAAGTGTAATGAAACAATAGGCAAATGGTGTAAAAACAAGCATGGAGCATCAAAAATTATAGATACGTTGGAGACGTATCACACATGGTGGAGAGGACAACCATCTAGCTACTGCTATGGACCCATAGTCCAAGGTAGACTACTCACTCATCGCTCCGAAGGCAAGCATGGCGATGAAGAAGACCTCCGGTGGCGATTCCCCTCTTCGGCAGGGTACCGGGAAGAGCTTCTGGACCCTCCCAATTTCGGGTCGACGACGGCGGCGGATCGTGATGTGTTTCTGGAAAATTGATCGGGTACTTAGGTTTTTCCCGTCGGGGGGTCTTTATAGGCGAAGGGGCATCGTCAGGAGTGGACCGAGACTCCCTCACACATAGGGGGCGCGGCCAGGGGCTGGGCCGCGCCGCCCTGGTGTGTGGGGCCCTCGTGGCCCCACTCCATCTCCTCTTCGGATCTCTGGATGCTTCCGGGAAAAATAAGACTTCAGGAACTTGTTTCGTCCAATTCCGAGAATATTTCTTGTGTAGCTTTTCTGAAACACAAAAACAGCAGAAAACAGGGAACTGGCACTGTGGCGACTTGTTAGTAGGTTAGTTCCATAAAATGCATAAAAGTGCCACGAAGTGTAACGAAACATTAGGCAAATGGTGTAAAAACAAGCATGGAGCATCAAAAATTATGGATACGTTGGAGACGTATCAGCATCCCCAAGCTTAACTCCTGCTCGTCCTCAAGTAGGTAAGTGATAACAAAAGAAATAATTTTTGAGGTGACATGCACCTACACAATCTTGATCATATATGTAAGTGTTGTGAGCTGGGATCAAAAGATCTTCAAACATGGGCATGAAAGATATAATCTTGACAATAAGAACTTAGCAACCATGTTATAAACATGCACATGAACACAAACAAAAGATCATAAAAACGAAACAATGAAATTCAAATGTGTGTTCAAATCATAAGGAAAAACATACAAATGGTTTTCAGCTTGTCCTTCATGGAGAGCAAAACGTAAATGCACAGGACACCTTCAAGTTTAAGAGGGCGACTAGATACAAATAATTTGAGAACAAGTGAAACCAACAATATGAATCAATCAATGAAAACTTTGGGACAATGCACATTATACTAAGAATGACAACTATGCTCTCTTAATGGTGCATAAAGATAGAAGGTGGTGACTCAACATAAAAGTAAAAGAAAGGCCCTTCGCAGAGGGAAGCAGTGATTGCAAGTTTTATAACCTTCAAAAATTATGGTACTTACCGGCTTTGAGCTCTCATTGCCCCCATCATTAGCATCTTGAATGGTTAGAGTTAATGCGAGAACAATTATGATGCATATGCTTGACAAATCATAAGTTGAAAACCTCGTGTCCCGTGAATACGAGTACCCAAACCTTATGCTACTCAACTTAGAGTCCCAAGCAAGGCTCTTGTCATTGTAAGTATATTCGTATCATTGAGAACCGCCAACGGGGTACCTCCGTGCCCGATGACATGGAACAAGCCCACATCAAAATGACAGGACAAGCAGACAATGAACATCTCAACATCTCTTTTATTTACCATTTGTTTAGCTTTTTATTTTGAGATGCGTCGTCGAATGTCCACTATGGGTATGCTGCAAATTTCCACCATGAATTATGCATGGCTTAGATTGGTGGCCCAGGCGTTTCCCTAACATATATACAAACTCCATGATCCCTGCAAGATTCCCAATTCATTTCACACCGCGGGCATCCATAAATAAAAGATCACAATATCAACTCAAATAAGAAGTGCAATGTTGAAAGCTTGCCCCATGACGGCATGGTTGGGCTAGTATCCAACTTACAACTTGCAAGCATAACAACTCAACATAAGAGACCACAATGTCAAATTTTTAAGAACAAGAAAAAGTAAAGTGTGCCTTCCGGTTCGTGAGAGCTTTACTGACCAATTTTCGCATAACACTGGTAAGAGTTTAATTTGAAGAGAAAATAAAAGCAAGTCAAATTTACTTGGAATAGCAAATTGCTAGTAGGTATGTATGGTGGACACTTTGGCAAACTTGGTTTTTAGGAGTTGGATGCACGAGTAGAGCTCATACTCAGTACAAGGCGAGGGCTAGCAAAAGACTGGGAGCGACCAACTAAGAGAGCAATAATGGCCATAATCATGCAAAGCGACAAAGCGACATTAAAAGAAGCATAAGATGGCATCAAAAGTCAAAAACTAAATGATCATAAAGGCTATTGGCGACTTTGTATGAGTCTAACATGTGTGAGCATGCGCCAAGTCAACCCAAATAAAGCATCAAGGAGAAAACCAAAATAATGCTTCCAAACGATAAAAACAACGCATGATTTTTTCAAAGACTCATTAAGCAATCTCAGTTATTTGAGACAAGTCATGCTACAGCAAAACCACTAAGCATGCTATCAAAAAGACATCAATCATGACATGAAAAAGCCTAAGCCACAGTCTACGCAAGCTCCTTCTTGTACCACTTTTTTGCATAAAGCTTTTTCTATTTTCCAACACCATTCGAACTTTTCATAAACACCTCTTTTGATAAAAACCAATAAAGATCAGAGGAAAAAATACACCTTGATAAATAAATATAAGAAGATCTGAACGCAAATCAAGGTGAAAATGAAAACCAAAAGCAGTAGCAGAAAAAGAAGAACACTCGGTTTTTGATAAGAGTGAAAACTAGAGCGTTCTTGGCAAATGAAAAGCAAGGCAACTTCTTCAAAAGAAATTTGTTGGGGTCCAACCATTTATTGCAGAAAAAAAACTAAACTAATAAATAAAACTAAAACAACTGATGCTCCAAGAAAAACACATAGTGCATGAAGCAATAAAAATATAGTGTCTTGAAAGGTGACCTGATTTTTGCCGATGAAGAAGGGGTGCCTCGGGGGCATCTCCAAGCTTTGACGCTTGTACTTCTTGGATATTTCTTGGGATGATGCATGGGCATCCCCAAGCTTGAGCTTTTGTCCATTCTTCAACTCATCTCATCATTCTCCAATCCCTACACTTGAAAACTTCCTTCATACAAAACTAAACACAAATCTATTAGCAACATTAGTGTAGGCATATCATATAATCAACCTCTTTTGCTTCAGGTTTCAACCCAAAATCACCACATATATAGCATATAATACTGTAGCAACTTCCCCAAAAGTTCCGTGATGAAAAGAACTCAAAAGAAAGCGATAAAGCGGCAAACACAAATATTGGCAGAAATCTGTCAAAACAAAACAGCTGACAAAGGTCGAATTTTTGAGGGGTTTTCTGTTGCTCAAATCAAAAAGTATTCAGCTAATTAAAGTTTGGATATAACCTGGGGCATATGCACAAGAAATCGCAGGTCCAAAAGATATACAGAGAATTTTCACAAATTTTTACGGTGCAGCACCGAAAACAGTTTCTGGACAACAACATCCCCAAATCTTACCTCACTCAAATTAGAGGCTTCTCTTGGCACAACAATGAAATAAAAAGGATAAGGAGAGGTCATTACAGTAGTAATAACTTCCAAGACTCAAATAAAAGAAAAAGTACTGAAAAGAAAACATTGGGTTATCTCCCAAGAGTGCTTTTCTTTAACGCCTTTGAGCTAGGCTCAGTAATTTGAGAAGATGCTCACATAAAAAAATGAATGGAAGCCAAAAAGAGCATCAAGGAGCTAATACAAAACACATTTTAGTCTAACCCACTTCCTATGCATAGGAATCTTGTAATAAAATAAATCAAAGAAGCACATAGTAACATGTATGGATTGATAAAACAAGAGCAATTTCAGAACTTTCAATATAAAGAGAGGTGTTTTAGTAACATGAAAATTCCAACAACCATATTTTCCTCTCTCATAATAATTTTCAGTAGCATCATGAACAAACTCAACAATATAAATACCATACTCACCCTCCTTTAAGCATGGTGGGCGATCAAATAAGGCATTAGTTAAAGAGTTACTCTTATTGGGAGGTAGACATGGGTAGCTCCATTCTTCCTCCTCTTGATCATCACTCTCCTCCTCTTTTTCATCCAATGAGCTTCCAGTTTCATCCATTTCTTCTTCCATAGGCTCCTTCAAGGCATTAGTCTCTTCCGTTGGAGAGCATCTATTAAGATATTTAAGAATATAGCCATTTCCTTCCTTGTAATTATCAAAGAAAAATGTAAGTACATCATAAACCTCATATTTCTAAAGTGCATCATCAGTATTTTCAAGCAAATAAGCAAGTTTGAATGCACCCTTCCAAACAATAAATTCTTCAATTTGTTCCACATCATAAAAGTCATAATTCCCATTAATATAAGAAGATATGGTAACATCATCATTATACTCACATTGAAAAGGGAGGTGTTTATACCTCCTACAGCAACAAGATTTATCAAAGTAATAAGTAACATTATAAGTAGAGCACACGTTTCTAGCAATGATATACAATCTATTGATTTGTTCCCATAAGTGTTTCCCTTTTTGTGACAAGCGGTGTTCCTCATAATAATTTTGCTGCTCTTCCGTGAACCCACCTTGCCAAAAAGATTTAGTTTCAAAGAAGCCAACCATTGATAGAAAGCATGATAAAGCAAGACAATAACAGACCAACAAAAATAACAACTATCAAGGATACTTTTTTTTGGGGTTTTTGATATAAAACGATGCAAGTAAAAATAAATAAAGTAAAGCAAAACAATAAAACAAAGTAAAGGATGTGCGTGCGAAAAACTCCCCTTGCAGCAGTCTTCCACTTCTTCCCCGGCAATGGCGCCAGAAAAGGGGCTTGATGGCTGGCGTGTAGTTGATTATTATTATGGCCAGGCAGTTGGGAAACTCCAAGCAGAAAGTATGATGAGCACAGCGGCAAGTCTTTTCCCTCAGTAAGAAACCAAGGTTTGTCGGTCAGGAGAAGAGCAGATAGTACAACTGAAGGTGATGCGGACTGGCTTAATAACACTCCAACAAGGGCGCCGTTTATGATTCTTGTTGACTCATCTTCAGCCAGTAGCAACGCAGAACCTGCACACAAGACAACCAAGTACTTTGTTCCCAACTTGCGATGAGGTTGTCAATCTCACCGGTTTGCTTGAAACAAAGGGTATGAGCGTATCGAGTGGAAAACAGTAGAGGTATGCGAATAAAGTAAACAGTGCGAGTAAAGTAAACAGGTGATAGCAATATGATGGAAATAGGACCGGGGTCCACAGTTCACTAGTGGTGTCTCTCCATAGATAAATAACACATGCTGGGTAAACAAATTACAGTTGGGCAATTGATAGAATAAAGATAACGTGATATGTCAAGAAGATCACTATGTGATTTACTCTGGGTATTACAACAAAATACATAGACCGCCATCCAACTGCATCTATGACTAATAATCCACTCGCGGGGATATTATCCGAACACCCCATGAGTATTAAGTTGCGAACAACAGATAATTGCATTAAGCAAAGTGTGTAATGTAAACAAAGCATATGCCCTCGAGCATATGAATGTTGTTTTCTCCCTAGTAGCAACAGCACATCTACAACCTTAGAGGTTTCTATCACTCCCCTAGATTAAATAGAGGCATGAACCCAACTATCGAGCATAAATACCCCCTCTTGGAGTTACTAGCAACTACTCGGCCAAGATAGCTACTAACAACAGAGAGCATGCAAGATCATAAACAACATAGAGATAACATAAGATATATTTCAGTATAGCAACTCAATCATAACACCAATATTCATCGGATCCCAACAAACCAAACATGTAGAATTACATAACGGTGATCTCAATCATGTAAGGCAGCTCATGAGATCTAAACATGAAGCACATGGTGGAGAGGACAACCATCTAGCTACTGCTATGGACCCATAGTCCAAGGTAGACTACTCACTCATCGCTCCGGAGGCAAGCATGGCGATGAAGAAGACCTCCGGTGGCGATTCCCCTCTCAGGCAGGGTGCCGGGAAGAGCTTCTGGACCCTCCCGATCTCGGGTCGACGACGACGGCGGATCGCGATGTGTTTCTGGAAAATTGATCGGGTACTTAGGTTTTTCCCGTCGGGGGTCTTTATAGGCGAAGAGGCATCATCAGGAGTGGACCGAGGCTCCCTCACACATAGGGGGCGCGGCCAGGGGCTGGGCCGCGCCGCCCTAGTGTGTGGGGCCCTCATGGCCCCACTTTGTCTCCTCTTCAGATCTCTGGAAGCTTCCGGGAAAAATAAGACTTCAGGAACTTGTTTTGTCCAATTCTGAGAATATTTCCTGTGTAGCTTTTCTGAAACACAAAAACAGCAGAAAACAGGGAACTGACACTGTGGCGACTTGTTAGTAGGTTAGTTCCAGAAAATGCATAAAAGTGCTACGAAGTGTAACGAAACATTAGGCAAATGGTGTAAAAACAAGCATGGAGCATCAAAAATTATGGATACGTTGGAGACGTATCATCTACCAAAATGGCATAAGAAATTTAATTGGTTGGAATATAGTGTGGAAAAGGATAAGGCCTATTGCTTCTATTATTATCTTTTTAAACATGACCGGATGGATGCAAAATTTGGGCATGATGTCTTCAACAAAATGGGGTTTGACCATTGGAAGAATGTGATGGAAGCATTCCGTCAGCATGTCGGTGGGCCATGTAGCATCCATAATATTTCAAGGTCGGCATGTGATGATTTTAAGAATCAAAAGGCAAGTGTGAAAAGCAAAGTTACAACTTATACCAATGATTCACTACGAAAGTATGAAATTCGTGTGGATACTTCTTTGGGTATTGTAAGTCATCTAGCATTGCAAGGTGAACCATTTCATGGACACGATGAATCCTCTTCTTCTTTGAACAAAGGAAATTTCTTGGAGATGCTTGATTGGTATAAAGAAAGAAATAGGGAAGTGAAGCTTACATTTGATGAGCTATGTCCAAAAAATGCTAGAATGACTTCCTCAACTATTCAGAAAGCGCATGCCAAACATTGTGCGGAGGCGGTCACCAAATCCATCAAAGAAGAGATGGATGATTGTCTTTTTTCTGTTATTATTGATGAATCACGTGATATATCAGTCAAAGAACAAATGGCCGTGGTTGTTAGGTATGTGTTGAACACTTGAACTATGTTAAGTACTTACGTTTTACTTTTATATGTAACTAACTGTATCATTTTCTTTTAGGTATGTAAAAAAGTGGAGATATCATTGAAAGATTTTTGGGTATTAAGCATGTCCCAAACACAACATCACCAGCTTTAAAGACGACACTTTTGGAGGTTTTTGCTAAACACGTTCTACTTGTTGCAAGGCTACGGGGGCAAGGGTATGATGGAGCATCTAATATGAGAGGAGAATTTAATGGCCTTCAGAAGCTAATCCGTGATGAAAACCCGTATGCTTTTTATGTTCATTGCTTTGCCGACCAGTTGTAGTTGATAGTTGTTGCTGTATTGAGATGCTGCAAAGGTCTTGAGGATTTCTTTGACGATGCAAAAGAGATTGCCAATCTCAGCAGTGCATCTTGCAGGAGGAAGGATTTATTGCTCGATACGCACAAAGAGATGCTTTTAGCTAAGATCAAGAAATGTGAGATTCCCACAGGAAGAGGAAAAAAATCAAGAAACGTCCTTGTGTCGACCTGGAGATACAAGATGGGGTTCTCACTACACAACCTTATCTCGTATTGACTCAATGTGGGATGCTGTGATAGCAATTTTGGGCATTATTGAGGATGATGCACATAATCCGTCTAAAGGCGGAGGTTATGTTCATAAAATGGACACTTTTAGCTTTGTGTTCTTCATGAAGATGATGTTAAAACTACTATGTATGACAAATGATGTATCTACTCTATTGCAAAAGAAAGATCAGAATATTGTTCAGGTATGCGATGGATAATGTTCATTTCAGGCAATATCTTTAGTTACGGACGTGAAAACACGTTTGCTTAATTGGAGGAACATGGTTGGGAGTCACTCTTGGAAGATGTCAAATCATTTTGCATCGAAAATGAAATCATTATTCCAAGTATGGATACCATGGTAACGAAATGGGGTAGAACAAGAAAAGGTGGAAATCACCAGGTCAGCACATATCATTTTTATCGGGTTGACACCTTCTATGCTGCTATAGACTCTATCCTCACTGAGTTTGATCATCGCTTTAATGAGGCATCTTCAGAGGTTATTATAAACTTCTCTTGTCTTGATCCAAGTGACTCATTTGCTAGGTTTAATGTTAATAAGCTTGCTCGGCTTACAGAGATTTATCATGATGATTTTTCTGATTATGTGCGTGAGCATATTCATGATACTCTTGAGCTATTCCTTATTCATATGAAAAGAGTTGAAGATTTCAGAGATTGTCTTGATGTTGCAAGTCTAGCTAAAAAAGATGGTTGAACTTCAAAGGCACATCATGTTTTCCTACAATTTATCGCCTCATTGAGTTGGCAATGCTTTTACCGGTGGCGACGGCAACAGTTGAAAGAGCATTCTCAGCTATGAAAATCATCAAGACCGAGTTGCGCAATAAGATGTCTGATGGTTGGCTTAATGATTTGATGGTGTGCTACATCGAGCGAGGGATATTTAAAAGTCTTGATCTTGGTGAAATCAAAAAAGATTTTCAAAAGGAAGGTAGAACTTTGCCATTGCCGGGGGTTTCTAGACGGCATTAAAGCTTCAATACCGGTACGTTTGTAAGTTATCTTTATTTTAATATATGTCGTTATGACCATCGTACTTAGCCACTATGCTTAAGATGATATAAAAGGTTAATGAGTTGAGATAATGGGGATTTTTGTATCAATATTTTATGCACTAGAGTTTGCCCGATCACAAATTTTTTTCGTCCTTCGCCACTGTTGAGGATCATCGGGTATGACACTCACCCCCACCTCTCTCCTGTTGGGGCATGAGCACACCGACGATCACCGTCTAAAATGTTCACAATTTGATCTGTTATATTTCAAAATACCCTAGGAGTGACCAGCTTAATTTTTTTGAATGAAGTGATTAGCTTAATAAGCAAATTGACAGCAGTGACTAATCTATTAAGTGATGTGGAGCTAGCATGAGATGGATACATTTGGTCTGTAACAAAAAAACCTTACATTTGCATTCGCAAGACAGGAGAACGTGATCAGCCAAACTGGGGAAGACAAAGTAGTATTAACTGATCTGATGGAAGAAACAACAGACCCCTGTGCTCAGTACACGTATGCATTTACCCTGGCATGTGTTGGGCTCAGGTATGTCACGCCGCGTGTGTATGTTCACTTCTGTCCAGTACTGCGGCGCCGCGCCGCGCCGGCGCCGATAGATCGGTCACGGCGACGCATCGGTCGGCGACGCACCGGTCGGCGTGCTCCACGACCGTTCCTCCTCCTCCTCCTCCGTCGTAGCCCGCCTGTGTCGGCCGCCGCCGATCGCCTCGACCGACTTCACCACCTCCGGTGCCTCCGGCCGTGCGTCCGGCGCAGTAGCGGCGCAGGACATGGCCACCTGCAGCAGCGCGACCATCTCCTCCTCCCGGCCGCCGCCCAGCCGCACCAGCTCCTTGTCGAACACCTCCGCCGTCCACTCCTCCCGCACCACCGACTGCACCCACCGCGGCAGGTCCAGCGCCGCGCCGCCGCCGTCCATGCCGGCGGTCCCCGACGCGGGGCACCTGCCGGTAAGGATCTCGAGGAAGAGCACCCCGAGAGAGTACACGTCCGAGCTGAACGTTGGCTGACGCGGGTCCACGAGCTCTGGCGCGCTGTATCCGCCGGCGCGCGCGGACGGCGGCTGCGGGGCGAAGAGGTGCTGTATGGAGTAATCCGAGAGCGCCGCCGCGTCGTCGGGGTCGCCGCCATGCCGGAGCAGCAGGTTGGAGGACTTGACGCTGCCGTGGGCAAGGCCGTGAGCCTCGTGCAGGTGCGCCATCCCGCGTGCCGCGCACAGCGCGGCCCGCATGCGTGCGTCCCAGTCCATTGGCGTCTGCCCGGAGCCGCGGCTGCCTGCAGGTGGATATTCACACTGAGATAGTTGTATTTTCCATGACCGACGTGAATTTCCGGCACGTGGGTTTTATGCTCCCCATAAATCTCAAAAATTCTTAGTAACTTCAAATATTGAAAAAAAATCTGAATCCTTCTAAAAACAAAAGATGATAAAGTATTGTGCTTGTATAAAAATATTTGAGCTCGACATGATTCCCATGGTATCCTAGGCAAAAAAGACAAATTTATGACAAAAATAGCGTAAATAGTATATCGTATATAGACATGGGGCATTTCATAACTTTTTTACCCAGAATAAAATGACAGTAATTCCCAGCGAAATATTTTTTTACAAGTACGATACTTAATCATCTTTGCTTTCCCAAAGGATTTTGAATTTTTTAACCTTTCTTAGGAATTCATGTTTTTATTAGATGTACATGGGGTGCTTGCACCCATGTGCCTGGATGTATTTTCCATGACTCTAAGCTCAATAAATCTATTCCTTTGGTCATAATTCAATTTTCAAGTTTGAAGCATCATATTTTGATTAAAAATCAAACTTTTTAGAATGTACTAAACTTTTGGAAAAGTATGAATTGAGCACCATGACATCTACATCCTTTTAACTTTTTCTAGTTTCTCTTTTTTATATCTCTCAAAAGGTATAATACATGGATTTGAAACTATGCGTATCACTGAAACATTACAACTAGAACATGACAAAAATAGTTCAGAAATTTTTTGTGCAGTTTGAAACTTTCGGATTTTTAAAATTCAAAATAATTTATTTAAATATATATATATATTTAATGTCATAAAAATACCAATCCCACAGTCTATTTCAAATGTTTCGGTGAACTGCAAAGTTTCGGATTTAAATATTGTATGGTGTGTGAGATACATAAGAGAAGCTATTTGCGAGGGGGGGGGGGGGGGGGGGGGGGAAGTACTAGCGCCGACCTTGATGCACCTCTGAACAACACAGATAGAGGGGCACCTAAGTGGGTGCTTAGAAAATCCACTCTCTAAACTGTTCCAAAGAATCAAGTATATGATTGATAAGTTCAGTTTCCAATATGTACAACCTCCATTACAAATTAGATGTATCAGCTTTGTCTAATACACATGTCTCTAGACACATTTTAGTACGTAAATACTTTGTTTTGTTATGTCTTATTTGCTGAAATTCGTTCTGGCATAAAATTGAACTTTGGGGCTTGGTGTTTTGCTGGTGAAGTTTGTAGTCTGATTTCTATTAATGGAATTGGGGATTATCCCTTTTTTTTAAAAAAAATGTGTAGATACTTATGTATCTAAAAAAAAGTTAAGACATCTAATTTAGTACGGTGGGAATATCTATAGCATACTTTTGGGATGGCTTGTCCTGGACATTTTCCACAAAATGCTAACTATGTCCTGCTCAGGAATAACTGTAGCCCAAATTGTGGTGGTTTGTGCAATTTACTACTTATTTCTCCCAACCTAAAAAAACACACGGTAAAAATTGTCAAAAAAAACTTTGAATAATAAACTAGCATAGGGACCGTACTGCTGAACATGGATAGAACGAGAGTCGAACTCGCATGTTTCTCTTTTCTTGTTAGTTAACAAAATTTATGATCATTGAGCCACAACTTGATAAACAAAACCAACAAACTCAGCTCTGTTTGTTGGGGTATATGTGTATTCCTTTGAATTCTTTCTGTCAATTCAAACGTTTGATATCTTTTAAGTCCGTGCATTGCACCTGGACTGGATAGGTCCTCGGGATGTCAGCACAGCAACCTACACTTGTTTGGCAGGTTTTATAGAAGTTGCCCACATAAAATAAGCCCCCAAGTCTAGCGACCTACACCAGTGAGCTACCGAATAATTGAGAAGATTCAAGTCAAAATTAGGCAGCAAACTGCAACAGTATAATTCCCTTTCTTTTTCGTGGCGCTGATCGAACTGATTGCAGAACGGACAATGCGTTGAGATCGAAGAATCTGACTAGGGAGCCATCAGCCACCAAGGATAACCGATGGCAGCCGAGCCATACGTTTGACATCTCTCAGTCCCCTTTGAATGATTTGGAATTACGTAACTTTCAAGAACGTACGCTAGCCAAATGCAATCGCCTTTGCTATCTCCCAATCCTTTTCCTACGATCATATTGAAAAATGCTGGAGAAATGCAGACATCGCCGTCACTGATTGAATAATCCGACAGCGCTGTGACTGAATTCCACACCTTGACCGGAGTTTAATTCGTTTTTCGAACGCAAATAATTGCACTGCAAAAATGCTACACTTACGGGATGATTTGTTACGGACGATGCTTACGGGCTCACGTGGCAACAAATTGTGAATCTGGCTGAGGGAAATTCGGAACAACCGCTGCGCAGCTTCCAATCAGGCCGAAGCACCTGATGTCCGTAAATCTATTCCGTAAAATAATCACTGTCACTGACTGGCGATCGAGCTAGTAGCGACATGGTGCGGTGGGATCGAGCAGGGGATAACTGACCGTGGAGCGCGGCGGCGAGGCTGCCGGCGGGGAGGTAGTCGGCGACGAGGAGCTTCTCGTCCTTGGAGAAGTAGTACGCGCGGACGGGGAGGAGGTTGCGGTGCTCCACCCGGCCCAGCGCCTCCACGGCGGACGCGAACTCCCGCTGCGCCGCCACCACGTCCTTGAGTCGCTTCACCACCACCGTCGCCCCGTCCTCCAGCAGCGCCCTGTACGTCGTCCCGGCGCCGCCCTTCCCCAGCACCTCCGCCGACGCGCGCAGCAGGTCCTCCAGGTCGAAGCTGTAGCCGGCGCCGCCGCCCACGAACACCAGCCGCCGACTCATCATGTCCCCTGGCGCGGACGCCGCCACGTTCATCTCTTTTGACGATGTCAGGTCCGCGAGGTCGCTCATCTCCCCGGACACCGGCGACGGCGTCAGCTCTCTCGCCTGCGTCGGCGTGGAAGCCGTTTTGTTCCCGTTGTCCCCCGCGTCCCGCCGCCGGCGGACGAAGCAGAGGACGAGCAGGATGAGGGCGAGCAGCGCGCCCGCCGCGGCGCCCACCGCAATGGCCGCGATCGCCGCGCCGGATAGCTTCTTCCTCTTCCCCGACGATACCTGGCAGGGACGGTCGTCGAGGGGCTCGCCGCAGAGTCCGAGATTGCCGGCGAATGAATCCGGCGGGAACCGCGCGAGGGAGGCCGGGATGGCGCCATCGAGCTGGTTGTTGGAGACGTTGAACACTTCCAGCCGCCGGAGGCCGCTCAGGCTCGGGATGCTGCCGGAGAGGCGGTTGCCGTCCAGCCTGATCGACCGGAGCTCTTCCAGTCGGTCGAGCGCGGCGGGTATCTCCCCGGAGATCTCGTTATCGTAGAGCGCGAGGTGCCGGAGCGCCGTGAGCCCGGCGAGCTCTGGCGGGACGGCGCCGGAGAGGCGGTTGTGCTGGAGGTAGAGCGAGCGGAGGTTGGGAAGAGAGAATATGTCGCCGGGAATGGGGCCGAAGAGGTCGTTAGAGCGGAGGGAGAGGGTGTGCAGGGACGTGAGCGTGCCGAGTGTGCCGTTGGGGAGGCCGCCGACGAGGCCGACGCCGGGCAGGCGGACCGCGACGACCGTGGCGTTGTACGCGTCGCAGGTGACGCCGAACCAGAGGCACGCCGAGGGCGCGGACGGCGCGTTCCACCCCAGCGAGCGCTCGGGCCGCGTGCCGGCGAGGAACGCCTGCAGCGCTGCCCGCTCTTGCTGCGGCGGCTCGGCGGCCTCGGTGGCGACGGCCAGCAGAAGTAGCAGCAGCGCCGCCGTTTGGAGCGCGGCCATTCTGCGGCTACGGTTTGGAAGGACAGGGGGGGAGGGAAGACCGGAAGAATCTTAATTCTGCACAATTATGCACGTATTCATATTCATATTCTGCACAATTTTTTTTGGCGAACCTGCAGGAGATGTGCGCGTCATTATATTAAACTTAAAAGGAGGGGGTTTTAGTACAAACGATAGCACCGCCACTGCGAGAAAGCAGGGCCAACCACGAAAACTAAGACTACTCTATGTCTCCCGAAGGCCCACGTAGTCTACTAGCAGTCCACACGTTCCACTCTCCGACCACGGAATCGACCACAAGCGCCGCGGGGGTAGACTTAGCGTCGAACACGCGTGCGTTCCGCTCAAGCCATAGCGTGCGCAACACGAGCATGGTTAGAGAGTTGAAGGCCTTGGCGTCTTGGCGCGACATGGTGGCCGCGGTCGCAGGCCACCAGGAGGGAAGCGACACCTGCGGAGTAGGGAGTGGCACCCTAACAACTAGGCGAAGGAAGACTCCAGCCCAAACAGAGATGGCGTAGGGGCATTGGAGCGAGATGTGGTCAAGCGTCTTGTCGGCCGTCGTGCAAAGCGGGCATGTAACGTGCGAGGGCAAACCACGTCGCGCGAGGCGGTCTGCAGTCCAGCAACGCTTCCGGAGTGCAAGCCACGCATGGAACTTCACCTTGAACGGGGCGAAGGCATGCCACACCTGGGCAGCTCCGGGCAGCGCGATCCGGCCATGGAAAAAGGCGCGATATGCCGTTCGCGTGGAGAAACGGCCGTTGGCGCACCACTTCCAGACGAATCTGTCTTCGCCGCCGTGTGTCTGCACCTCGCGCACCTTAGTCCACAACGCCATGTACTGCACGATGGCGTCCACCGTGAGCTCGCCGTGTGTCTGCACAATTTTGCAGGTAGTAGTAGATGTGAACGTCTCGTGTCCTATGTACGTACAGGTTTGTTACAAGAGTACAAAACAAGGATTTTCATGTGGTTATAAGCGCAAACACAGCAGCAGGGGGGATGGTATATCTTGAGGAATCCCAACCACGATCTTGCCTACTCCTGCACATGAGATTGAAAGGCATGGACTTGTTTTCTTCTAAGCAACCAGCATGAACTTTGTCTTTCCATGCCAAAATCCTCAAAAGATCCTTCAAGTCTTCTATGCCCGGATTTGGAAAGGCAAGCAAATATGAGCAACATCCACAACTGCAAACGATGCATGAGGTGTCAACATGCTTTGCATGGGAATAGACCCTTTTACCACTTTTATAAGACCCTTATGGAGAGGCGTTTGCTGGAAGAGATAGCATTACACACACATGTAGAAGAGTAACTGACAATGTTACTCCATTGTTGACTTGTTTTCTTGTAAGTAACAAGCATGAACTTTGTCTTTACATGCCACTTGGAAAATCGCATGCTGCCTACGCTGAGGTCCACCTACACCTTGATGATGGCTTGCGATGCCAATCGCGAACTCAGGAGTGCCAACCCGAGTGTGCGTTTTTGGATGGCTGCTCTCACTCGACTGCCTAAATACAAGGCAACAACTAGAGTGCAAATGCATCGTTGACAATGCTCATTGCCCTCGATGCACATCCACCATTAAGGACCGCAGGCACCTCTTCTTTGAATGCCCAGCTGCGCAACAAGTATGGCGGAAGATCGGCATGCCAATGCTCTCCTTTAGCATGACAGATCTATGGACTCAGTGTTGGCACAAGTGGAAATGAGGTGTGCAACTCCTCCCCTTTGTCTACTGTTCTGGCCCTCACCGTTCTCTGCAACAATGAGGGCATCGTTAAGCACCCCATAACACCCCCACCCCACCTCCAACATTAGGTAAGGTGTATGCCAATTTCGCCCATATTAAACATGTAATGTTGACTGCATTGAATACGATGCACCTATGAAGATTATCATACAAACAACACTCATAGATGTGATTAAGGCATGGCTTCTTTTGGTCCAAAAGAGATCTATTCAAATATTATGCAGTGGTGGCCCGAGATGGAGATGCAAGCAAATATGAACAACATCCACAATTGCTAATGATGCATCAGGTGTCAACATTCTTCAAATGTGAAAAGACCCTTTTATCACTTTTATAAGACGCTTTGGGAGAGGCATTTCCAGGAAGAGATAGCATTGACACACATGTGGGTAGAAGAGCAACCAACAATGTTCCTCCATGTTCAAAGTCATAATCAGATGTTTAAAGTGATTCATAACACATTCATGATATCCATTGTGTCAATATTCAAGATGTGAAGCAAGTCTTGTGTGCAACTGGTGAGCTCAGACATGAGATGGTCAAGGCCCCCAACTTGTGAAACAGCATCAAATATACGAAGGAGCACAAGACGATATCTATATTATAAAGTAAGAAGTATTAGCCATTTGCGAATGTCATCACAAGACTATATTCATGTGAAACCTAAGTGTTTGTTCATGTCATCATAGGATTATAATAGCGCAATTGATGTAAACTTGTGAGTACTTGGTTGTGGAGATCAACCGCTACAACATTCAATGGTAGAAACTACTACACCAATCAGAATGTGCTTGTTATTATTTATTTTGATCCCAAGTTCATATATGTCTTAGTGGCTGGGAAGGAACATCCCATGCTACAAACATAAGTGGAGACAAGATTGATTGACACGATGGCATAAGTGTTCCTCAAGGTAAGTTCTATATTGCAGATGCTAGATATGCATGGAGGTATGGGTTTCTTCTATAGTTCAGGCGGAACATGTACTATCTTAGTGAGTTCTCGACAAGGAACTATCCTAAGATTTTGACAAAACTATTCAATCTTAGACACTCGTCTTATAGTTATGGTAGAGGACATTTGTTGTATTGAAGAACAAACTTGAGACCCCACATCAAAGGCAATTCTGCCGTTTCCACACCCAAGTAAACCTTGTTTTTGATGTTGTAGTCTTCACACTTGGATCTTAGGATTTGTTGCGCTAAGCATGTGCCGGAAGGGGAGGATGTGAAGATATATGAAACTAACGAAGGTCGTGGAGTGGAAGCACATGATAATGGTTCTTGGGTAAGCAAGAGAATGGATTGGGCTGAGACAATCTGAGCAAACAGAGGTAGAACAAGGATCCCAAAAATAAGTTGATAATGATGTTGTTCTTATGTTTATGAAATCACTTCTTGTTTTCCATTGATAAGCCTTTTTCTCATGACTGTAATGTTGAGCTGCCATTTGTTAGCTAGATTGTAGTGATTAATTTCTATATTGCCAACTTGGGTCAACTTTATTTTCTCATTGGTTTCCATCTTGTTAATTCTATGGTGATGGTGTATTTTTTAGTAAGATCACCACCACTGAGAGCAGTTGATCACATGCATGCATATGATGCAAGCAACCAAATGGTGTCATTGCATCATTTTTCCTCATATGCAAAAAACCAAACACTATGTATCCAATGATGACATAATAAAATAGATGAAACCAAACAAGGTACACAATGTGACCCATAGCCTGGCCCAGCTGAACTAGGCTCCCATGGGCCAGGTCAAGGAATTGCATATAACTCATCTTGGAAGACAAACAAACTCTTAGGATTTCATATGGAAGTCAGACTTGAAATATTATTCGGAAGCCAATACAAGATATCTGATATGCAGTATTAGAAATGCTCATGACAGTGATCTCTAATGGCACAAAATATCATAATATTTGAATTTTTCTCCTATAGTTATGGCTTCCCAAATAGCCTGTGACGGTTATAGAATCACCTTCATACATCGGCATATTCTCTGACGGTTTGGATAGCTTCCATGACGAGTGTGGATCGTTCATAAAAATGTCAAGCACTGAATGTCCCATATTCAGTAACATTTTTGCGTGTTGCGTCACAAGGTGGAAATTGTGATGGTGAAATCCATGAAGATGCTTGTGACACTCCAAAAAGTCACCAAGGGGTTTTCCGTGACGTATTTGAATATTGTGTTACGATTTCTGCTCGTCACTATATATCAAACCCTTGTAGTGAACTAAAATGTATTCACATGGATACGATACATGTCCATGAAGTCACAGATAAATCAAATGCAAGTTTGTATGTAAAACAAATAAGATATCTAGTTGCGAATAGTATTAATTGGGGTTATGAATAAGGCCCATAAACAACATTAGTCACTACAAGGATTCAAGTCTATTGCAACAAAATTTATTGCTACAACTATCTTTTGTTGCAATAAATGTGATATTACCACAAAATTTCCGTTCGCGGCAACATTACCTTCATATTGCCACAATTTAGCTTTTGTCGCGTTAGTTACTCTTTTTGTTGCAATAGAAGACCCATATTGCAACAAAATATAACATTGTTGTAATATGGTAGAAATATTGCAACAGTCACGATAGGTTGTGTGAGTTATCTATTTTGTTGTAATATAGACTAGATATTGCAACAAAATAAAGTTCCATGGTAATATTCAGGAAGATATTGCAATAATGCGGACACATTGCGTTAGTTATGGATATTCTTGCAATAACTGGCTCTGTATTGCAACAAGATGCGCATTGGTTGTAATAGCAACTTTTGCCATGATTTTATTATGTTGCAATAATTATTACATATTGCAACAAAAAGTGCATCCATGGTAATATATATGTACAATATATTGTAACAATCCCCTATACAAGATTGCATTATATCGCATCATTGTTCTCTAGAGTTCTAAGGAACAAGATATTACAATGTTGTTCTACGGTGATAAAAAGGAAAATTATAAAAAAAAACTTAATAATATTTTCAATGAATGCAAAAGTCAACAACTTGTAGAGTTATATGGAGTGAACGTACTGGAAAAAAAACTCACCCTAATTTAACATGGCTGCCCGTTTGCTGACTTGATTTTTGGTGGTCGCCGTGGCGGCACCCATAGGGGCTCACGCGTCTCTAACTTTACGCTGCTCCAACTGCTTATTATGCCAGCACCAACAAGTGAAATCTAGCAGGTGCAAGACGTGCACAACTTTAGGGCCATTCTGTTGGACATCCTCCCAGTTCGTTCGCCGGAGTTGGCGACCTTGGTACTGTGCACTTTGTTAGACTACATGTACGGTTAGGTTAGACTAGGACTATAGGTTTCTTGCCTTGTACTCCAAGTCTCTACCTACCCCCTTGTACTTCTATATAAACCCCCACCCGGATCAAATCAATACAATAACAGAATCAGGGATACAATATTTTCTACATGGTATCAGAGCGGTTTGTCTCACGACGCCGATCCTAGGTTCCTAAACCACTTCCGCATCGCGCCGCCCCCGGGGAGATCTCTCCTCGGGGGCGCGGCACCCGGTCTCGATCAATGATCCGATCGGTTCTTTAGTTTAGATCCAATATTAGCCAAATAAATCCCTAATCTATCCGGTGAGATCGCTGAAGAAGAACGGCGCTACGGCGCCCCGCAGGCCATCTATATCCGCATGCCATCTGCATCGTCATCGAGAAACCAAGGCCACGGCTTTGTATCTCGCACGGCATCGTCCACAATTCGTGATCTCATCTACATCGGCATCCAGGCACGTGGATCTTCATCAAGTGCTACCACACGGCGGCTGCAACTCACCTCAAGGCGTGGGCCAGCGCACCAGCGCATCTGCAGCCGGCTTCCACGGCGCTCGTCTGAGCGGCGCGCTCGCGCACACCCATGCGTCCACGCTCCCAGGAGGCCAAGAAATCAAGGATATCAGGTATACATGCATGACACACGTATGCGCTGCACATGTGATTGGATGGGACCTAGCTTGCTTCAGGATACATCATGGACGCCATGCGCTCGCCTGGGACGGATAGCTAAGCGATACCTGCGCCGGCCACCAGCAACACCGCGGCATCAAGCTGGTTCTGCAACACCAAGCCGGGAGATATCCAGAGCTTCATCAACATAACGCCACGCCGATCCGTACGACTACATCGACGATCTACACCGATGCCCTGCCAACCCGACAGATATCAAGATCTACACTGCGTCAAGCCGGACTACATCGACCCGAACATACACGTCAAGCTGTACGACTACATCAACATACGTCAAGATCATCATCGAGTTCTACATCGCCAATAAATATCGTCGCCAAGGTCTACATCAACGTGGTCTTTCGCCGTCGCCGACAAAAACCCCGCCGCCGCCGTGATCTTCGATCGCCGCCGCCGCCTACGACAAGACATGCCGCCGCTGTGATCTTTGATCACCGCCGCCGCCTACGACAAGACCCGCCGCCGCGCAGAACACCTGCCGCCGCCGCCGCAGTAACCCTGCCGCCGCCGCCTAAAACCCGCCACCGCCGCAGTAACCCTGCCGCCGCCGCCAAAACGCACAATTTTTTGCGCCTTCGGCTCTACGGCTACAACGACCACGACAACCTCGACCACGGCTACATCATGATCGGCTATCTCGACATCGACATCAAGAACACCGTCTACAGCAACTCAAGAACTCCAGTCAACAGCGTCCGCGTCGTCACTTGCGTCCACGCCACTCCCGCTGTGACTGCGGGAGGGAAGAGAGGAGAGACACGGAAGGCACCAAGGTGCCGACCCATCAGAGACGCAGTTGACGACGATGACAAGGAGGAGAAGACAACGGATAGAAACACATGACTTCAAATCGACTTCAAATCCAGTCGCAATCGTCCGCTTCACTCCCGCTACGACTGAGGGGGGATGTTAGACTACATGTACGGTTAGGTTAGACTAGGACTCTAGGTTTCTTGCCTTGTACTCCAAGTCTCTACCTACCCCCTTGTACTTCTATATAAACCCCCACCCGGATCAAATCAATACAACAACAGAATCAGGGATACAATATTTTCTACACACTTGACATATCTAATGCCCAACAGTCTAATTCCCAATCCATTAACGGCAAAGCACAACACGTGAGAGATTGAGACTGGAGCGAGCAATTCATTTCTACCAACAGATTTACTATGAAAACATCAACAATAAATTTGTCAGGCGAGGAAGATCTGAAAATGTAGCTCATCGATATTGGATACTAAAGATTTCTTTCATGACGATACCTGACTGTGTACTTCTTTTGCAAGTAGACATTTGTTGCATGTACCACCAAATGAAAGAAATTGTGTGGAGCTAGAGTATACTAAGCCAGATTATGCTTTCTATAGGCAAGCGCCTTTCACCGCCATTTGTCACTTTTTATTTAGACCCATTACATGCTAATAGTTACTTACTTAGTTCCTACCAAGTATAAAATGTGATATGCATCTAAACTATAAGAAATCTTATGAGCTTAAAATTAATCGTCCAAAGTGAGTGCTCTTTTACGGTGATTGGCACGGTACCACGGTACCATCTGGTACCGTTGAGTCCGATTTTTTGTAACCATTGATTAAAACAAGACTTAACTTTTTCTGATGTGGTACAATAGTTCGATTCATCCATATCTGTCCAAGACAACACTCAATATGAACAGACTGCCAACAGATAAAAAAAATCAATCAATCTGTTTGCCTGACCTCTTTCCTCTCCCCCACAGCCCCGACACCCGAGCAATCCCTGCCCATCGCTGGAGCAATCCCCTGCCGCCGGAGCAATCCCTACCCACCAGGCAACTAGCGCCCGTGTACGCCCAATCCACCGCCCCCCTCGCCGGTATGGGCTCACTGGTGGAGGATGGGGTGGCAGCGGTGTGGTGTGGGCGCTGGGGAGAGGTTTTTGAAGACGATTTCTTCAAGCTTTCGGATCAGGAGTTGGTGGAGGCAGCGAAGAAGGTTTGCGAGTACTTGTTCAAGTATTCAACGGCAACGCTGCATAGATGGTCGGCCACGTTCATGCTGCGCATGATGGCGGCGTCGCGGCAATAGCACACAGGTATGATTGCGCTTCGCTCGATTGGTCGGATCATTTTGCTGGATGAGAAGGGTCTAAGTGATTGATGCGAAACTGATGGCCGACGGTGATCACATCTCGGTTGGCGATGATTTGTGGCTCCCCTGCTTCAGAGCGGTGGTTGGTGCTCCGATTCTGCTCCCCGGCCGCTGCCCGCGCTCCGGTGGCCGATAGACAGGCGGGAGCACCAGTGGCCAGCCCATCCTCCTCCCTCGCCTAGCGTCGGCGTTTGGCTTTGACGCGCGGGACCGCTGGAGATCACCGACGATAGAGTTGAGAATCACCGGGATAGAAAGACAGTGAGTGAGACTTTGAGAGGATGAATTTGGAGAGGGACCGACAATGAGAGAATATGAGTGAGGAAAAACGATTGTCAACCGATCCGTGACTTTTAAGATGTGTGCACGCTCATCGGCTGTTTGGTCACTCAAAAGATCATTTGTTTGTTACAAGTTTCGTTAAATAAATTAGAGGTACTAATCTCACATTATTTTAGTTACAAGTTTTATAGTGATTGGCATTTTTAGGAACCGTCCGTTCACCCTGATCTGACGGTGGTAAAATAGATGGTACCAGACTAACGGTACCAGACGGTACTACGGTACCGTTATAATGTGGGACCGGTACCAAAATAATGTGGGATTAATACCTCTAATTTATTTAACGGAAATTGTAAAAAACGAACGCCCTTTTGAGAGGCCAAACCCTGGGATGCGTGTGCACAAATCTTAAAGCGTAGTAGTCTGTTCACGGAGCCTGCATAATACTCATGGTCTCTCTTCTCAGAAAATTCTCACTCACTTCAGTCTCTCTCCCCGGCGATCCCCGCCTACTCCCCGGCGATCCCCCGATTCCGGCGGCCTTCGGCTTCCTCGGAAGCTGCCGTTAACCGACGTAGCTTAGCCGTATTCTCCTCCCAAATTCCCCACTCGGCGGCGAGGAAGGAGGAGGCCGAGGGCGCTCTGAAGCTGCTGGCGAACGCTTCAGGATGCTGACGGAAATCCGGTTGTATGAGAAGTCGAGGGAGAGGATCAACGGAGAGGCCACGACCTTAGCCGGTATCTCGCCGGATACGTAGTTGTGGCTGAGGTTGAGGCGGATGAGCTTCGGGAGGAAGCCAAGCGAGGCTGGGATGGCCCCGGCGATGGCGTTGTCGTGGATGCTGAGGCGGAGGAGGCCGACGAGCTGGCCAACGCGGTGGTAGAGGCTGCCGCCGAGGCTACGCCAGGGGAGCGTGATGGCGACGACGCTGCCATTGACGCACTTGATGCCGGCCCAGTGGCCGAGCATGCGCCGATTCCGCTGTCGTTCCAGGAGCGGAGGAAGCCGTAGGGGTCGGCCAGGTCGTGCTTGATGGCCTCCAGGCCCTGGTACTACGCCAGTGACGTTCCCAACCCACCCTTCTAATCCTCGCCTCCAAGGACCGCCGCGCTCGGGATGGCAGCATCATCTTTCTCCACGCCGCCCACAGTTCCATCTTTTTCTCCATGTCACTATGAAATCCTTGGGGTGACCGGAGATGGCCAGGCTCACCACCACGCTGAATGCCGTCTAACTTCTGGCAAGCTCAAATATCGTTTCTTCTTTCGAATCATCACATGTTCTTTTGCCCTTAATTCCACTAAGTAGAGAATTGCTTATTATCTGTATCCTAAAAAAGAAGGTACGAATATTGTTGTCTGCATTTCAAATGCTTCTTCAGACCTTAATTTGCACACCCTCATATTTCTTAATGCTTATGATCTGTATGTATAATGACATTCAGGCCTGGTTCCTTTGGTGTTGCAATCTCCTCCAGCCGTTTCCATATTGATTCTTATCAGATTTAGAGTTTGAGAACATGCTTGTACAGATATCTATCTAAGCTTTAAGCCGGGTCGTGGCCGTGCTCGCTGAGGGCTTCCACGCGGCTACGTTTTTAACCGTGCAATATTTTGGGTGGATTGATCTCAATCTTTTGTTTAGATTGGTAAGTGAAATTTATGTTTTGACTGCACTTAGTACTCCTTTTCTAGATGACGTCCTTGGACGTGATAGACCCGCGACTCAGTAAAATATGTTCGTTTATACAGTAATACAGTAACATGTTAAGGTGCTAAGATATCTCTAACGGCCCGACGCAAACGAACCGCGGACGCCCGAATCGATCCGATTTTGACCGGGGCCGAAAAAAACTCAGCCCAGCGGCCCGACACATTTTCGGCAGCCTGTCTGTGGCGACGTAAACATGGCACAAATTTGGGCGCGATTTGTGTCACCGCGGACTGACCGCGCAGTTCGTGCATGCCCTCCCTCTTTCGCCTAGTGGCCCGCCTGCCAGCGACCACAGCCTCTTCATCTCCTGCGACCCGCACCGATTCAGTTGCCTGCATCGGGAAAAGGTTGTGACGCCGCTTCCGACTCTGCGCCTCCATCAATGGCGCTACACCACTGGCCACCGCCGCTCGCCATTAATTAATGGTCTTCGGAGACAACGTCCCCTTCCCCTTCCTCGCGCCCCTTCGTTTCCCGCCCGCCTCCGACTATAAAAGGCCAAGGCGCTTGCGCCTGGACATTGCATTCTCAACCCCTCACCACGCCAGAGAAAATGCCTCGCCGGCTCATTACCACGTACGCCAAGCTAGGGCATGGTCGCCGAGCCGGTGGACAGGCACCTCCGCCTCCGCCGCCGCCACCCCCACCCCCACCGCCATAGGCACCGCCGCGGGTTGATGCCGAGGAGGAGGAGGAGAAGGAGGCTGACGACGTCTCCCTCAGCTTCTATGAGTTCCTCGAGGGGCTCGACGCCATGCAGGAAGGTGAGGTACCTCTGACTGACCTGCAAGCGGCCATTCCCGCGTCTTTCGAGACTCAGCGTCAGGAGCGCAGCGTCTCTAGGGCCCAGCGGGAGGGGATGGCTCCTCGGCACCCGCCGCCTAGCCCAGCGGTGTTGCTCCACCAGAAGATTGTCCACGACAGGGCAGAGCGCCGGCAGGCCATCGTCGGCAACATCGCGCAGTGTGCTCGGGCCAGCGCATCGAAGGAGGCGACGGGCAGCGAGGCTGGGCCATCTAGCGCACAGCCGACACCTCCCGCAACGACGACCACCTGTTTTATTTTGTTTTAAATTATGTTCGGTTTTGTAATATGTAACAAAATTCGAATGAAATTCTCGCATTCTTATGAAAATGGTCGAATTTAGGACAAAAAATGCGTTGGGCCGCTGGGCATAGTCCCCACCCAAACGGTCAAGGGGGGAGGAAAACGCCCTTGAAGTGTCCGGGTCGTGACCCAAACGCACCAAAACGGTCACGATTTAGGCCCAGAATGCGTCGGGTCGTTGGAGATGCCCTAAGTCCTGGAGAAAAAATCATCCAACATAGTCCCTCACGGCTGCACCCCATCGGTTATTCTATACCCTGCCATTCTCTTCTCTATTCATCCTCTTCCTCGCGAGGGTCCCCGTGGTTAGGGTTTCCTGCTATCCCATCATCGGTCATCGGCTGCCCAACTCCGCCCTCCACCGTTGTGACTCCATGTTGGCTGCCGCCCCCATCCAGATCCAGAAGCCCCCATGCCCAAGTCCGGCCTCCATCGCTGCGCCTCCATGCCAGCTGTCGGCCCCCATCCAGATCTAGAAGCCCCCATGCCTGCTCGCTGCCCTTCCTGGACCATAGGCCGCCGGTCACTTCTAGGTGCCCTGCTATTCACCATCAGCTCCGCTGCTATGATTCCATCGCCAAGTTCTCCTCACGGTGCGTCTTCCTGACGGTGGCAAGTGACTAGAAATAGAAAGTTATAGCTTCAAGTTTGTGATGCTTGGTTGCTATGGTTGGTTGCATTTTAGCTTTTGGGTTAATATTTCTATTGTCGGAATGTAAAGTCTTAGTAGAGCGAGCTTAATTTCATATGCATAGCAAATAATCCTACCTTTAGTCATTATTTTTATAGCACTTGAGGATTTTCGTATAAGGGGATGCTTTTTGGTAGTATGAAACTTATAGTTTGTCGTTGCTGCTACCATCCTCTTTGTTGTTAACAATGTTGTATCCTATCTTTAGTTGAAGGCTTTTAACCGCTGTGGTATGTTGGCTTCAACATGAGCCCACTCGAAGGTGAAAGTTTTGAACCAGCGTAGAAGAGTGATGGCTCTGATATCCTGATATCCACAGTTGGATGTATATTTTTCTGCTTATATCCGAAAGCCTCTATTTATTTATTTGAAGCATGACCAAGGGTACTGATGTAATTTTTCTCTGTCTTGAATAATTACAAATTTTGTTATGAGTTACAAGGATTAAGTATGTTGGCTCCTTATATTTTATTTTTGTCATGTCAGTCCACCTGCCCATGAAGAATACACAGACAATGGTGTCATCTTGGTCCAATCTGTGGGTAGGGTATATATATGCTAACATGGTCTTTACTTTTTTCCTAAGGAACTATTTTGTTTTCTTGCTTGATGTAGTAAGAGTCCACGACGGTTGCGTTTGTGAAAAAGTGGCTGAATTAAAATGCATTCCTCTGAACATATTATTCTGCTATTTTAGTTCTTATAAATCCTTCTAAAAGATTGATCACACCTATTTTTTTTACATATGTAGTTATGTTACCGGTACTTAGGTATGTTCATAGTTTACATCAGTAATATTAAACCTTTTCTGATAGTAGAACTCTGGTGGATCTCCATTGATGAAAGTATGCAGGTCATGGTCAAGCACGGTGAGGTAGAACTGACCTTTTCTGATCATAGAACTCTGGAGGTACCTGACAAAGTGACAATCTTAACAGGTTTTGTTGTAACCTATGGTAATGACTTATGTTCTAATCTATGTTGGTCTTTCAGGACATAAAAAATATTATTTTGCATTTCGTGAATCAAAGATTATCTCTGAATTTGTCTTCTACAGTACTATTTTTGAGAAATCAGGATGTCCTCAAAATGTTGTTCATTTTCAGAATAGGTAGGTCTCTTGATGTTATGATTAGCAACTAGCATTCAGGACAATTATTCCCCTTTAGAAACTTTGCAGAAGAACACGGGGAGCACTGCTCGGCGCATGGGGGAGGAGCACGGGTGACTCGCTAGGGAATGTGCTGGGGGCGGCTCGCCGGGGAGGAGCAAAGGCCGCGCGACGGGGAAGGAGCACGGGCGGCACGGTGGCGGCGTGGTGATGGGAGAGTAGGGGCAGCGGCGACGGTGGCACGACAACATGGGGCGACAGCGGCATGGCTGTCCGGTGGTTGTCCATCTCGCTCGATTCAGACAAAAACTAGAAAGAAGATGAGAGAGATGAGAACGTGGGTGAGACCCACACAAGGCACATGGCGTGCATATGAGGCAGAGGAAGGCAACACTGCGATCGTTCGGGTGTTCGCCAGCGTTTTCTTTTTATAATGACATGCGATATTAAGATAAAACAGTAAAAACACATTGCAAAAAGATCAAAATACTAATAAATATATTGTGCAAGCAACACTATGTAGAACGCTATGTAGGCGGGCCGGGCGAAGCCGGCCTGTTCATCTAGTACATGTATACACTCAGAACACTTACAGTTCATAGTTTGATTGTAGTCACAAACAAGGGAGACATCAGAGTGTGTTATGTTCTAATTAGAAATAAAGAGAAAGTAGAGATATTAGTATAATCAGTTGATAATCATGGCCTAATAAGAGGAAATTGATTAGCTCACATACATGTATGCAGATAAGAATCTCTATACGATAATAAGCCAGGTTCATATCACAGAACAGAACAAAGCTAGCAACTAAAACAACTGTCTGATCTACTGATCTAGGGCTTGTATATTCATCAAAGTTTATCTTTCCTTTTTCAGGTGATGCATATTCTTCGTTATTCTGATACCTTAACATGCCCAGTTTTCCATCTTATCAGCAACTAGGATTTTAAAGCCCTGAATATGTTTTGTCAGCAACAACATGACCAGTTCTGAAGCTCCATTATCTAGAAAAGTGCAGATTTTCTTATCGATGTTGGATGAAAGTTGTCATAGCTTTTGAATTTATGTGACACTTGAATCCTGTTATTTTTGGCCTTGTAAAAGGTTGTTCATTCTCTATGTTTCTGAGTAATATATACCAAACATTTGTGCCTTATTGCCTCTGGTACCTTTAGTATAGAGTTTATGGTTTCCTAATGGTATGAAATTTACTTTTGTTCTTGTTGATCTTATCCTTAATGCTTGGTTTTTATGTAGAATCTAAGTCCCAGTTTTTGTTTTGTAATGTGCTTGTGATCTGCTGGGAAAATTTCTGCCAAGTGGCTACTCTTATATGCATATGCAGGAGAGATACACATGTAGAAGTAGAGCTTTCTAAACTAATTTGTGACATCTGAAATTCATATTGCTTTTGCAGTGACAAGGGATGACCACGCCGTCGCCGGCTGCACGCACATGGTGGGCTGTGTGCCTGCGTTGACACCGGAGAGGAGAGTGCAGCAGCAGCAACAACCAGGCCGTCGCCGGCCGCTCGCACGTGGCGGGCTGCGTTGGCACCGGAGAGCAGAGTGCAGCACGATTGTAATCAGTTTCTTGGTAATCACCACGTCCTTCCCAAGCGTGCAAACTTGAAGCTTGAAGTTCGTCTGCCCAATGCAGCTTGGTGAGGGAGAGATGGGCGGCGTCGGTTGTCGGGGGAGCTGCGCGCCTGCGCCCCTTCGCCACGGGCCCGGTTTGTGAGAGGGGAGGTGGGCGTGCTGCGCCCTCTCGCCGCGGACCTGGTGAGGGAGAGGTGGGCGGCGCCGACGTGTCGGCGCGGCTGCCCGACGATCTTGGAGATGGGAGGCATGGATTGGAAGATCCGGTTGGAACCGTCGGCGGCGGCCGGCGGGGGCGGGGATTGCTGCCGTCCTCTGGTGGTTGGTTCATGGCGGCGGCACTAGGCATCGAGGGGTTGGTATGGTAGAAGTGAGAAAGGCGTCCCGTGCGTGCCTGCCGGCCTGTACGCTAGATGTGTGTTTTTTTTCTGATATGAGCTGTGCGTTACCGTGGACAATGAGCAACTTATCAAAGCATCCTACTAAATCATCTTTTATTTTAATCAACGGTCACAAAAAATTAAACTTGATGGTACCGGACGGTACCACGGTTCTATGCCAATCATCATAAAAGAGCTCTTAGTTAGTACCGGTCCCACATTATTACGGTACCATAGTACCGTCCGGTACCGTCAGTTTGGTTCCGTCTATTTTACAAACCGTTAGATCAGAGTAGACGAACGGTTATTCAAAATGCCAATCATTGTAAAACTTGTACCAAAGTGAAGGCTCCCGGAATAATACTTGTTATTCCCGCACCTTAATATGCAGGTAGGTATTGTTCCCCACACTGAAGATTTTCGATATGACAAGTTCGAGGCAAAAGCATCAGCATCTACAATGTAGAAACATAGGCATGAATATTTTGCACGCGGGAGCTCACCTTGCAATTGTATGCTTTTCTAGAAATCAGGTGCCGTTGGGGATGAAGAGGACGCAGCGCCGGGGCCGCCAGTGAAGAACTCCGGTGAAGATGGCAATGGAGGCGCTGCAAGACGGGAAGGGCGGCCGTGGCGTCCAGGACTCCAGGGACGGGAGGGGCTGTCTGACTTCGACCTAACCCCTTCAGCCCAATATTAAGAGGCGATCGGGCGGGAGGGTGAGGCGCGGAGCGAGAGGCTGATCAGAATCAGATATGCGGGCGTAGGGGAGAATTTATAGCTGCAGTCTCTAATTTGAAAATGAAAATTTTCAGTCATTGCCGCCATAGTGATTCTCTCGGTTGCTGATTTTTTTTATGGAACTTCCAATTTGACAGAAGCTTTCGCCGCGCGGGAGAGAGAGGGAAGAGGCGGGCGACAATTTATCGCGGGAAAAGTTCCGGGGGGTCGAGCGATGAGATACAATCGGGGGAGAGTTAAGGAGAGAGAGAATTGTGGGATTTGTTGAGATTAGTTGTTCCGTATCTGATTAGGAGAGAGAGCGTATCCAAACATTTTTCCTCTTGGCTCACTTTTTTCCTAGGCTGTTACGTTCTAATCCATCGACATCGTTCTATATGGCCTACATCACGGAATGGAAGGAGTATATTTTTTAAGCGACATGCACTAGGCTGAAGCAAATTAAAATTTGACGTATACACGTACGTGCAGTCCACAATATCTCTGTTTATACTGGTTACTTCGGTTAATGGAGGGTTAAAACCGAACAGAACTTATTAATATATATTCGGTTTATCAGCAGCAAAATTGTTTATTGTTAATTTGGTTCCAGCGTATTCGGTTTCAGTTTGAATATGTTCGGTTTTGGGTTTTTTATGCCCACCCCTACCATCATCTAGCCTGGACGAGGTCAACATGTCCATGGAAGGAGCGCACGAGATTGGCATGGCCATCTATGACGCACACAAGATTGTCCTCAACCGTGTGTGTCCCTCTTTGTTGTGCATCGGTCAATGTTATTGCCATAGCAAGGCATGGGTATAATGCTAGTCGGAATCAATAAAATATTGGGCTTTATTAAAAAACCAACATGATTATGATTATGGTAGACCCATGTTTTAGACCAACAATTTGCAAGATAGCACCCCGACCCGCAAATTTTTGGCCGATATGCGGTTTTTATCATAACTAGTGTTCGTGTGGATCCCTAACCCTGACGTGTTATTTGTTGTTGCCGCCACCATCCGACCGCCCTTCCCAAATTGCAGCAGCCCCACACCTCCTCCCACCTCTAATCTACCCATGGCTGAGCATGCAGACAGCTTGAGCGAGGAGGAGCACTCCGACACGGAGGACCCCATCTACCGACTACGATTATGACTCTGAGTCCGCCTCCCAACTCTAGTGCCGCCGAGAAACACATCGGAAAGAACGTCGAGCCTCCGCCATTGCTAGATCTAAGAATGCACCATCGGCAATGAGGCTTTGTGAGTCAATGAACAGGCCTGTTGCATGCAGCAAGGCACATGTCGATGTGGCACGTCGACCCGGGGACGTCCCCATGTTGTCTTAGACCAAGATCCAATGCCTCCCATCAACAATGTAGGAGAGGAACAACAGATCAACCACCTCTGGACCAACATCTTTGCTTAAGAGAAATCATCTCGCCCCGGCCGCTAGCGAAGGCCAGTGACACAATGAGAAACAGATCTATTTAAGGGTATTTTTTCAAAACATACTAAAAGTGGTTTCATATGATAAAAGTAGGGAACATATATCTATTTAGAATTTTAACTTTGTGAAGTTTCATATGATGAAAGTAGGGGAACATATAGCTCCATTATTTATGGGAACATATATCTATTTAGTCACGCTCCCCTCTAACGTGTAAGCTCTGACTTTTTTCTTCGGCAGTTTTTTTCATGCGACAATTGTTTCAATTTTCTGAAATATTAGTGATATTGCACTTGACCATTACAGTGAACATCGATTACTCCCTCCGATACAAAGTAAGTGTCGGAACTTTAGTTTAAACTTGTTCCGCTTTAGTTCAAATTTGGATAAATTTAAAGGAAAGTCTCCACACTTACTTTTGATCGGAGGAAAAACTGACATATAACATGATTTTTTATTTCTTTGTGTGTTTTAGTTCAAAATTGAATAAATTTGAATTGAAGTCCTGACACTTATTTTGAATCAGAGGGAGTACCAATTTTGTCGTTCATCATCGTCATGTCATTGACACAAAGTTCTATGTTAATGTGTGTTCTATGATGATGCTTCTATTTGATATGTTGGAATTTTGGTTAGTAAACTGTTCCCCAAACGATATACTGGACCGTTGTAGCTTCATCCTCCCTGCAGATGGAGAGGATGGTCAAGGGGGGATGAGGAGTAGCTACGATCGGCACCGACAACATTAGAGGGAAGCTAGGGCACCTGATTGTTTGATTGGATGACCATGTGAAGCAACAAAAGCACACCATTTGATTCGTCATGTCCATTATTTAGAACATCTACTTATATTTCAAGGCGAGAGTATAACCTAGTAGTTTTAAAGTGAAGGTGGGGGTGCCATGAGGTTTCTGTCAATGAGCGTAGACCGCACCACCTCCATTACCCCGATGGGGTCGGCTCTTGTTCGTGTGCCGCCTACAGGCTAGTACTATTGGCAACGACGCGTACATCGATTTTGGCTAGTGCATGTTCTTCACCGGCGTCTTCGTCCTTCAAGTAGCCGGAGAGAATGGTCGAGCGAGGATGAGGAGTAGCTATGATCGGTGATGGCAACATTAGATGGGAGGGCGCCAGATTGCCCCTCCACGATTATCGGATATGGTGTTTTTTCTGCCCCTCTGGTCGACTTGACTTGGTAGGACTAAAATAGGTTGGTTCCACACTTACACATGCAGTTGTTTGTTTGGATGACCACGGGAAGCAACAAAAGCGCACCATTTGATTTGTCGTGTCCCATTATTTAGGACATCTACCTATTTTTGAAGGCAAGAGTATAACCTAGTAGTTTTAAAATGAGGGTAGGGTGCCATGAGGTTTTCTGTCAATGAGCATAGCCCGCACCACCTCCATTACCCCGGTGGGGTCGGTCTTGTTCGTGTGCCGACTACAGACTTGTGCGATTGGCAATGGCGTGGACATTGATTGACAAGGGTATAGTTAATAGAGCCCGTCAGTTGAGTACCCCTGAGGCCCGTTATGCTAGGCCCAACTGTAATGATAGTCGAATACGAGTTATTACCGTATGTCGATATTTGTAATCTGTATCGGACCCTACCCGATCCTCGAGACCTGGCCACCTATATATAGGGGCCAGGAGGGGACGGAGGAGGGCAGATTGAAAGCAAGCCAGATTGAACACCCAAGTTTACTTTCGATACACACCTATTTCGACTAACTTTACCTTCGAGTTCATCCGACGCCCTATCTCCCCGATCCTAACTCCTTCATCTAGGACATTTGTCGAGTTAACCCTCGTCAATTGGCGCCGACCGTGGGGACTCTGGGCGTTGGAATCATGAATTCGACGGCTTTTTCGTTTCTAGCCAACAGCAGATCAGAACTCGACGAAAATCAAGAGATGGAGTTGACAATTGGAAGTTTGAGCATCCTCATCGGGCCATCGGGTTCATCCCGCCTTTCGGATTCGACGAAACCAGATCCGTCAGCAGGCAAGCCTGAAACAGAGGAAACATTGGAGTCATCAGAAGGCTCTTCCAGTGAGGTAAACTCGCCGGTCAGCTTAGAAAAAGCATCAATCGCAGAAGGCGACGAAATTCAGGAAAATTTCGACTCAGAAGAAAAAGCGTGTCAGACGCACAGCAACGCAAAGGATTTCGCCGTAGGAAGCAGCGGCGTCTCCAAGGTACATCAGTTATGCGTCATCATCACTGAAGCAGAAGAAGGAGACAACAGCGAAGGAAGTAAAAAGGTCGACAGGCAAGTCGACAAAGTGAAAGTTCACAACAAAAAGGAAAAAGAGAAAATCCATGTCTCGGCTGGTGAATGGAGAATGATCAAATCAGCCATTAATCATGGTACAGAAGTACCCGAAGGATCGAGAAGAGAAGTTCTAATGGGATATCAGTATGCATTATACCAACACAAGAAGAAACTAAGGGAGGAAAGAGACATGATGTTTCAAGACAACAACAGTATATCAAGGGAGGAATACTGGGAAGACTATAGTGAAGACTCAGAATATAGCAGAGAGAGGCGCGGAGATCCAAAACATAACAGGGGGGCGACAGCATGCGGCAGAGAAGAAGGGTACTCGAGGAGCCCCACCCCGCAGCTAGAAAAGGAGGAAGATGACCTGATACAAAAAACGCCAGAGGTGGCATTGGCAGCAGCACAAGCATATTTATTAGCCACAAGACCAAAGCATGGAGACCCGCGAGAAGATATGCACCAAGCCGCGATACGAAGCCTCGGAATAGTAGAAGGTAAGATCAGGGAACAAGGCCCAGAGATAAAGTCGACAAGTCACAAGGAGAAGTTCAGATACAATCGCGCAGATTACGACTACGGCGAGTCATCAGAAGAGGAAAAGCAGCAGAAAAAGAAAGAAGATGCAAGGTATAATAGCACAAGCTCAAGTAAATAAATCGCGACATGCTTGGAGGGAAGAGAATTATGAAGACGACGATAAAGATATGGGTGCGTTATGCTTTACCCGCAGGGTTCGCAAAACGTGGGTACCCAAAGGATTTAAACTACCACACGACCAGAATAAGTACGATGGGTCACAGGAACCCACCTTATGGTTATCAGATTATCTACAGGCAGTGCAGATACTAGGGGGAACAAAGGCGACTGCAATGCAAAGTTTGCAGCTGCACCTCACCGGCGCCGCCCGGTCCTGGTTGAACACCCTACCCGACGAATCCATTGGAAGCTGGGGGGAACTCGAAAGTCAATTCACAAGAAATTTTCGTTCCACCTACAAACGCCCAGCATCACTAGAAGAAGTTAAAGCATGTGTGCAGAAGAAAGGCGAAACGCTACGTTCTTATATACAACGCTGGAGTACAATAAAAAACTCAGCAGAGGACGTCTCTGACGAACGAGCAATAGACGCCTTTTCGGAAGGGCTTCATCGCTCAGATCTGGTGGAAGAAATAGGAAGAACAAGACCTACGACGGTAGCTGAGCTAATGGAACAAGCCAACAAATTCGCTGATGGAGAGGACGCGTATAACAATAAAAGAGGACGTTCGCCAGAAGTCGACAGAATAAGTCGACAGAGGAGACGACACCGCAGCGGGGGTAACCAAGGAAGGCGAAATCAGGTAGCCGCGGGTCATACACTAGAAGAAGAGGAAGGGTATGAAAGTAGGAGATTTCAGGAAAAAGGAGAAGAGAAATCAAGATACTCTGGTCCTTCGGCCGAGGATATGCTATACGGACCTTGTCGAATCCACTACGCGTATCTCGACGGGAAAGGGTCTCAAATCACCAGATGAAGGATTGCAGAACATTCCTAAGGTTGCAAGGCGCCATGGGCTCAAGCCAAGAAGGAAGGCAAGGAGAAAGACGTAGAAGTCAAGGATATCAAATGCAAAGACTAGCAAAGCACCTAGAGTCAAAAGTATACATATCAGCCATGATTCAACCGGTGCCCAAGTCAAAGAAAGAGCGAAAGAGTATATCTAGGCAAGTAAACCTAGCAATATCATCGCCACCAGCTACCACAGAGTACCTACGGTGGTCAGAGCAACCAGTCAAGTTCAGTAGAGCAGACCACCCAAAGAAAGTTCCCAGGCCGGGACACTCGCCTATGGTTCTAAAAGCGCAAATAGGAGGGTACGACATCGGAAGAGTGTTCATGGATGCAGGGAGCGGCATAAACTTAATATATGCTAGAACACTAAAGGCAATGTGCATCTCACTGGCGAGTCTGAAGCCAACAGATTGCTCTTTCCACGGAATAGTACCAGGAGCAGCAAACTACCCTTTGGGAAGGATAGAACTCGATGTCTGCTTCAGCAGCAGCGAAAATTATAGAAGAGAGAAGATAGAGTTCGAAGTCATGGACTGGCCATCACAATATCATGCAATCCTGGGGCGCCCAGCATTTGCAAAATTCATGGCAGTACCACACTACACGTATCTCACATTAAAAATTCCAGGGCCCAAAGGAACAATTACGGTACAAGGGAGCTTTGAAGTAGCCAACACATGCGACAGAGAATTCAACAGGATGGCGCAAACTTTCGGCATGACAGCAGAATATGAGAGGTTGAAAGGAGAAACGGATCATAATGTGCTACCCGACGTTGGACGATCCCTACCAGATAAGGCTTTCGACACAACGCAGGACTCGAAGAAAATTCAGGTCCACCCTACGGATCCAAATAAGACAACATCAATTGCGGTGAACTTGGATCCCGCATAGGAAGGCGCGCTCGTCGAGTTCCTCCGTGAGCACTGGGAAATCTTTGCCTGGTGTCCATCGGACATGCCAGGGGTTCCCAGGGAACTCGTCGAGCACGCACTAAATGTAGATCCCAAGGCAAAGCCAGTCAAGCAACCATTGAGGCGATTTGATGAACCTAAAAGGAAGGCGATAGCGTCAGAATTGCACAGGCTAGAAAATGCCGGATTTATCAGAGAAATCAAAACTTCGAGTTGGGTATCAAACCCAGTCATAGTACCCAAGAAGAATACAGACGTGCAAAGAGTGTGTGTCGACTATACATCTCTCAATAAGCACTGTCCAAAGGATCCCTTCCCTCTACCCCGCATCGATCAGATAATCGATTCCACAGCGGGATGTGCAAGGCTTTCATTTTTGGACGCATATTCTGGTTACAATCAGATCAAATTGAAGAAAGAGGACGAAGAAAAAACGGCCTTCATCACATCATACGAAGTATTTTGCTACCAGGTAATGCCTTTCGGCCTAAAAAATGCAGGAGCAACTTATCAGCGGATGATGCAAAACTGCCTCGGAAGCCAAATAGGACGCAATATCCAAGTCTACATTGATGATGTAGTCATCACAACAAGAGAAGAGAAATCCTTAATCGGCGACTTGGCGGAAACCTTCGACAACCTGAATAAATACAAGCTTAAGCTGAACCCGACAAAGTGTTCCTTCGGAGTGTCAGCAGGGCAACTTTTGGGGTTCTTGGTATCAGCACGAGGAATAGAGGCAAATCCAGAGAAGATTCAAGCAATTCTAACAATGGGGAAACCCACAAAACTCCACGACGTACAGAAGTTGGCAGGACGTGTCGCGACGCTAAGTCGCTTCGTTGCTCGACTAGGGGAGAAGGCGCTTCCTTTTTATACACTTATGAAGAAGTCAGACGATAAATTCGAGTGGACAGAAGAAGCAGACGCAGCGTTTGCACAATTGAAAAAAGTGCTTTCCACGCCACCAGTGCTGGTCGCACCAAAAGAGAAAGAGCCACTGCTGTTGTACATCGCCGCAACCCATCAAGTGGTGAGTACAGCTCTAGTAGTCGAACGAAGCGAAGAAGGAAAACCTCATGGCGTCCAGAGGCCGGTATACTTCATCAGTGAAGTACTATCTCCAACCAAACAGAGGTACCCGCATTATCAGAAGTTGGCATACAGTGTCTTCACAACCGCACGTAAACTACGACAGTATTTTGCGGTGCACCCAATTATAGTGATCAATGAAGCGCCACTATCGAATATATTGAACAACCCTCTAGCAACGGGACGTGTCTCTTTGTGGGGAATCGAGTTATCTCCCATGGACATCACGTACGAAAAAAGGAAGGCGATCAAGTCGCAAGTCTTGCCAGATTTTACAGCAGAGTGGCTCGAGCTGCAAAGCACGGGACCACCAGATTTATCGAGTACTTGGACAATGTACTTCGACGGTTCTAAGAGAGTCCAAGGCGCAGGCGCAGGAGTAGTGTTGATATCACCTCATGGAGACAAATTAAAGTACGTCTTAAGGATGAGCTTTCCACAGGCTTCCAACAACGAAGCGGAGTACGAGGCTTTGTTGCATGGAATGAAAATGGCTAAAGCATGTGGAGCAACTCGCCTAAAAATATTTGGAGATTCCAACCTTGTTGTTCAGCAAGTCATGAACAGATGTGATACAATCAATGACAACATGATGGCCTACAAAAATTTGTACCATTACCTAGAAGGAACGTTCGATGGATGCGAAGTCTCGCACGTAAGCAGGAACAGCAATGAAGAAGCCGACAATTTAGCAAATATCGGGTCACAGTGTTTACCTGTGCCGTCCGGAGTATTTTGGGAGGAAATAGTGGACAGATCAATAAAAAGTGGAAAACGTTCGACTACTACAGCAGGCTCGGGGGCTACGTCAGAACCAGAGGAGATCATGATGATAGAAGAAACATGGATGCAGCCATATCTCGCGTACATGATAAATAAAAAACTACCAGAAGATGCAGTGGAGGCTAAGAGGATAACCCGAAGATCGAAAGCGTTTGTCGTGCTGGAGGGGAAATTATACAAGAGAAGTATTACCGGTGTTTTACAGCGTTGTGTAACGCCCCAGGAAGGGCAAGCAATCCTGAGAGACATACACGGCAGAGTATGTGGCCATCATGCTAGCAGCAGAGCAATAGCGGCAAAAGCTTTCCGAGCAGGATTCTATTGGCTAACAGCCATCGAGGACGCAAAAGATATAGTTCGAAAGTGTGAAGCATGTCAAAGGTTTGCATCTAGACCGCATGCACCAGCAGCGGAGCTACAAACAATACCATTATCCTGGCCCTTCGCACAATGGGGCCTCGACATGGTGGGAAAGTTGCACAAATCATGGCCAAGAGGGCATGTCTACATGCTAGTGGCAGTCGATAAATTCACCAAATGGGTAGAAGCGGCCCCAGTCACAACTCAAGATTCTACAGCAGCAATCAGCTTCATCAAGTCAATAGTTTTCCGTTTTGGTGTACCATACAGCATCATAACAGACAACGGGACAAACTTCACTTCAAAGGAATTCAAGAGTTACTGCGAAGGATTGGGGATCAAGCTAAAATTCGCATCTGTGGCACACCCGAAGACAAACGGGCAAGTCGAAAAAGCCAATGGTTTAATATGTAGTGGAATAAAAAAGAGGCTCTTAGCACCTCTTGAGAAAGCCAAGAGCGCTTGGGTAGAAGAATTTCCCTCCGTTCTTTGGAGTCTAAGAACTACTCCTAATGCAGCAACTCAAGAAACTCCTTTTTTCCTGGTCCATGGCGCCGAAGCTGTGCTTCCAGTCGAAGTGACGCACGAGGCTCCAAGAGTGACAGCGTATGACGAGACAACGTCAACAGAGACATTGCAAGATGATGTCGATGCACTGGATGAAGCAAGAGACAAAGCATTAGAAAGGGCTACGCAATATCAACAAAGCCTACGAAACTATCATAGTAGTCGAGTTCGTCCACGATCCTTCGTGGTGGGAGACCTTGTTTTGCGACTCAGGCAAGACAGCCACGGCAAATTGGAATCTCCTTGGGTGGGACCTTACATCGTCACCGAAGTAATACCAGGAGGAGCATATCGACTACAAGACAAGAAGACTGGGAAGGACGAGAGCAACCCGTGGAACGCAGAACAGCAACGACGTTTTTACGCGTAGACTACATATAGTGGTATCAATAAATTCGAGTTAGCCTTCTGAACCCAGAGCATGAGGCCACAGGTCGGGTTCTTTGGGTTGAACTCGACGAAATTGTACAAATATTTGTTACTTCTCCGCTCGGGGGCTTCAACCCCTTGGCTAGTGCGCCCTCGCCGACGGCGGCTTTGTCCTTCAGGTAGCCAGAGAAATTGATTGAGGGAGGATGGGGAGTAGCTACGACCGACCGCGACAAAATTAGAGAGGAGGGTACCAGATTGCCTCTCCATGATTATCAGATATGGCGTTTTTCCGCCCTTCTAGTTGACTTGACTTGGTAGGACCAAAATAGGTTGGTTCCGCATTTACACATGCAGTTATTCGATTAGATGAATGCGGGAAGCAACAAAAGCGCACCATTTAATTCGCATGTCCATTATTTAGGACATCTACTTGTGCTTCAATGCAAGAGTATAACCTAGTAGTTTCAAAATGATGGTGGGAATGACCATGCAAAGCGACGAGAGCGCATGCAATATTATCCTTGATAGACACAGCTGATGTTAGTGTGCCGGCTGTAGACTCCTCGCCATCACAAACCATTCAGTATGATGGCAATGTCGCGGACATGGATCTCGATTGGCGCGCGTTCGCCGCCAGTGACTTCGTCCTTCGAGCAAACAGAGAGGATGGTCGAGGGAGAATATATAGTAGCTATGACCAGCAATTACAGGGGAGGCTCGTCCACAATTATCGGGTGTGACGGAAACCATGACGTATGATGGATATAATGAAATAACCTTTTATCAACAATATTTAGTGGTAACATTATTTTCAGCGACACAGTATTTCATATTTGCTCCAAATTAATTTCCGTCCCCAAATTAAGCGTGTACTAAAAGTAATTATTATCCTTCCCGCTAAACTCTCCCGTTAACTTCCAATTTTTTTTGTAACTTCTCACCAAATGTTTATCCTTCCCGCTAAAAATCCCTCATAAGTACTCCCGATAAATTCTCTAAACCAAATCGTGAGATTGGATCTGAGGGAATCACTCGTTCCTCGTCCTCACGGCGTCATGACGGCGGCGTCGACGCCCGCAAAATGTCACAGGTTATTCCTTCGGTGCTTCTCCTTCCTCTCAAATCTCCTCCGTGTAGTAGCAATCTGCTAGCCCACGCTCCTCACTCCTCGCTCTCGCCTGACTCCTTGCTCCTCACCGGAGTACACCGAACGGAGAGGCAATCTGCTAGCCCGCGCTCCTCACTCCTCGCTCTCGCCTCCGGCATGGCCGCACCGGATTCCTACTACAGCCCCCCTCGCCGGCGACCGGCAAGGCGGGAGTGGCGGCGGCGCTCAGGCCAATCTGGGAGACGGTCGACCTGCTGTCGTCGATGCCGTCCATGGCTCGGCCACGGACACCACATCCATGGCGTCTGCGACCACGACCTCGCCGATACTTGGTGGTTATTTCGGTTCATTTTTGTTCATAGTAGCAGTAGTCTGCGACCACGGTGACCACATCCATGAGAAGATATTTGTGAAACTGGATACATGATATGATAAGGGGTTGCATCACATATTTTAAACAGTCAGTCTGCTTTTATGTACAAACAAGTGTGTGCCCTTTGTCCTCGTCCATACGCATCTAATTACGTCCAGTCCCGAAAAGGAGACTCGGCGTTCTGAACCCATTTTCAGTTAAGGAGCATTATGTGCAGTTAAGAAGCATCAGTTAGTCTCATAGTTTTTCACCAATTCAACTACTACCCTGCACAGTTTGTTTTGCTATCGAGTTGAACTTTATTTTTTAAATCTGACTACTACTCCACACAATTATATACTATGATTCTATGTTAATGGGTTATAATTTATAAAGTAACACATGTGAAGGATATGAGTGTCCACCATGCTCTCCTTGCTTTTGCTTCATGGTTTTTGAGGCGCTGGACTAAGGAGAAGGGCGTGTGAGTTGCTCCGGCTAAGTTCTGTTAATTACTGGTCTCATACAAGGTGTTCTAAATTTGTTGTGCTTGTGTTGTCAAGACCATTCAGGAAGATGATGGATTGGATAGGCGTATGAATTGTTTTCTAAATATTTAATTAGTTGTTTTAGTCATCACAGTGCAGTTGGGTGTTATTCATGCGAAAGTACAGTTCAATATTCTTGGAATCACAAGACTTCTTGCTTGGTACTCCTTTCTATTTTAAAACCTATTATGCTTTAATATAGATCTGTTGTTACATGTTGGATGATACTTTCCTGTTCTGATGTAGCCCCTTCAAAGTGTACCCCCACATTAAGTATTAGATTTTTTATAATAATCGTAGTATCTATTGTGGTTGGGAACTTGGGAATACAGTATATTGCAAAAGAGAGGTATCTCATGAGAAAGATCGGATACAGGGGTGGATTGATAATTATGTTATTCCTTAATGTGTGTGTAACTTGCTCAATGACCATCTTTACTAGTAACTGTTGATACATGCTCATCCCACCCTTGGTGTCTTTTTACGAACAGCTTTCTTGGTCATCCATACCTGATTGTGTACTGTAAATCTACGAATTATACTAATATATGTCTGCACTGTCCCATTCAGTTCTGTGCTCAAATCATTCTATATCTGATATAATTTATATATGTTTGCGTTCCTATAATTGGATAGATTGTCAATCAAACTCCGAGGACATTTCATGGTTCATCTCTCTGTATATATGCTAGTTTCCTATTTTCATCCGTTCTAGGAAGATATTAGTTATGGGTAAAAATGCAATTATGTTAGTTCATAGTACATATGTAGAAAGGGATATGTATGCCATGTTTGTGTGCCTTTTGGGTTGTGTTTGCTGTAAAGCATGCCCATTGATATCTATATGCATGAAAAATTCATTGAGTTCTATCATTTCTCTTCCCTATACATGATAAGCCATTAACATGGTCAAAGGCTATCCAATACTACAGACTGCTCTACTTGCTTTTCCACTTGGTCTTGTTATCGAATCATTAGCTTAATTTTGCCACTTTCCTGTCTTAAGTAGCGAAAATATAACTTATCTTGGACATCAAACAATTTATGGCTGCTTTAAGTATTGCGTTTCCTCTGAAATTAACTCTATTTTTTATATTACCTACACAAGGGCACTACAACGAATTCAACGCAACACACTGCTGGTGGGAGACCGATGACAATACAACGACGCCGAGTGCAAGCTTCAGAGGAAAGAGATGGTTCACATTACTCCTTTCTGCAAGGTACACAACTTCCTTAGTTCTTAATCACTATTCTCAATGGTGCACATTGATAAAGCTAAGTCCATTTATTGTTCTTGTGTTCAGTAATGAAAAGATCTATTCTCCTAATAAGGATGGAGAACAGAATGTTTCGAGCAATGGTAAGTCACAACCTTGGTTTCTCTTCATGTTGAACTTTATTTGGGCCCACATAATGTGCATAGAAGGTTTGTTGGCTGGAAGCAAAATGAAAACATGCATCGTAACCTGAACCAAAATTTGCACTTAGCTTGCTATTTTTATTTTGCTGTTGGCACTAACTCATTCATTCATATCAAAGATTCTGATACAATAAAATGATAGTTGTTCATGATTTTACTTGTTTTTTGAGTATGTCAAGCTCCAGTCTCCCTATCTGTATACACCCTTAAACCTAAATCTGGAACTGGATGCATATAGGCTAAGTATGTGATTTGAGAGGGCGGGCCTCTAGCCAGACATCTTTTACCTGTGTGCTGATTCTCTGAGTACAGTAGGCTGGCGCACCACCTTATTTTCGTACAGTTGATGATTGCAAACATATAGATGAATCTGGTTGGTTTTAGACTGGTTACTGGTGTACTTGAATTTAACCAAAGATACCTAGAAACTTGGTTACTGGTGAAGGTATAAACTAGCCACCCGCAACGAGTGGACAGAAGACACTGTCTTCTTAGAATAAAGCCTAGTAGGAAATTTTATAATAAGTTAATAACATTTTAGCTATGGCCGACAGTTTCTCAATTGCTTGAAAATAATGGTCTTAGCTGATTTTGGATAAGGGGATGAGCAATTGGGCATTCTTGCTAAAGACGATTGATTGATAACTCATGGAATTTGTTGTTGATTGATAACTGCTTTGGTGGATTGGCGGCTTTAATTTTATTTCTAACCTATCTTTGGAGACGTTTATTGTACAGAATAAACAAGGATATTTTTTTTGCGTACATGTGGGAAATTTGTATTATCGTCTGTCTCGCATCTGTGTGATTAGCTACATGGACTGAACGCTAAATTTTAAATGACTGCTACTGCAACACTATTTACCTGTGTCCTTAGCTTCATGGAAACACTAGAGTTTGGATTACTGCTGAAACGGAAATACTATTTGACCTTATGTAGGGAGTAACAGATATCAGGAGATGAGTACTATTTACTTGCTGCGAGGGATTACTAGAATGCCAGAAAGGAATTAACAATTAAATATACTTTTTTGCATCAAGCTTCTTGACTGGGATTTTAATTAAAATGTGTAGGCTATTTTACTTAAATGGGATCATTGTTTAGAAGAATTTCTTCTTACCTTTGATATCTTGGAACTATATTAGGCTTGTGTAAATGTATATTGATAAGTAGTTGTGTCGTGCGTTGCACTTGCAAAGTTACTTGTTATTTCAAAGTTTCCAATCTAATCACAATGTTTAATTATTATTTATCTGTACATAGCAATCGTATCTAATAAAACTTTATTATAAAAAGAAGCTTGTGTACTATAAACCCTATATGAGTTAGACGTTTGCTGTATAGCATATCAATTTTCGTTATTTCCTCGTTCTTGACCTGTTTGTATCTAATGTGTGCATCTATTTTTTCTACAAGCGGTTGATTTGAACTAATATCCATGACTACCTTAATATATTGTTCTACTTATGTTAGCTAATAAAGATGAACTAGTTTAGCTGTCATTTATGCCATGTACTGTCAAAATGTTGAACAATTGCTATCATTTAGCTACAACTTATTTCCATTTCTTTATTGCAGGATCCATAAATTTAAGTGGGATGTATGGCACGTTCAGGATACGTCCAAGTTTAGCATTTGCTCTTAATTAGGATGGCACATTCAAAATGTTGATCTAAGTGCGAAATTATATTTCAGTTGATGAATATTGGCTATGCAAACTATAATATTCATATACGTATTGTTTGAATCATGTATCTAAATGCATGTATTTTTTTCGGTTGCAATAGACTATTAGTACAACCTACTTAAGGTTGCAACGTGCTAGCACCACGAAAAATTTAGAGTGGCATCAAATTAGAGCAACCACGCCTATCTATTTTGTTGCACTAGGTGCGACGAAACACTTTATATTGTCGCAATAACTTGACACAACAAACAGTGTTTGTTGAGATAACTACTTCATACCATCAAAACCATGTTGTCGAAATAGTCCTTTTGCCACGGAATGTATGTATTGTCGCAACAACTTCCTGCCACAAACAGGTAGCCCGTTGAGATAACTACTTGTCGCCACCACTTCCATTTTTGTTGAAACAGTCCTCTTGCCACAAAATGTTTGTGTTGTCGCACTAGCCTCGCGCCACAAATATTTTGTCCGTTGTGACAACTACTTGGCGCAACAAATATCGGTTTTGTTGAGATAGTCCTTTCGTCACAAAATGTTTGTATTGTCGCAGTAGTCTCTCGCCACAAATATTATATATATCACCACCAAAATGAGTATGTTGCAATAAGTTACTGCCACAAAACATAGGGTTCGTGGCAAAACGACTATACCCACAAAAACAAGAGTTGTTGCCATAAGGTATTGCAACAATTGGCTATTGCCACAGAAGGGCACGCGCCACGAAACAAGTGTTGTTGAAATAGGCTATCGCAACAAATGTCTATAGCCACAAATGGTCTTTTCGCGATGGTTTTGTCGCCTGTTGCGGAAAGTTATACCCACAAAAGAAATTGTGGCATCAAGTGTGTGCTGTCACGAGAAAAAATGTGGCAACTTGCGACATCGCCGTTGTAATAGAACCTTTTCTTGCCACAATTTAGTTTTTGTGGCAATAACCTATTACCATGCGTCCTATCACAACGCTTGGCGACGAACGCAATGTCGTGGCAACAGGTACCTATTGCCACAATTTGCAACTTATTGCGATGAATGTTGTTGTTGCAATAGACCCAAATCTTTGTAGTGAGTGTTAAATTATAATTTTTTATTTGTCAAGCTTTAGATTAAATTTAGATTTGAATATTGTGACATGAGAAACATGGTATCGTCAATGCTGTGATTTTGTTCCCTAGTCCCTCCTTTCCTTTGTATAAGGCGTACTAGTTTTTAAGTCTAATTTTACCATTTGTGACTATTTTCTAGATACAACATATACCACATCAGTATATCATCACATTCATCATTAATTAAATATTTCACATGCTCATTGACGAGGGGTTAACTCGACAAATGTCCTAGATGAAGGACTTAGGATCGGGGGAAGAGCAACGACTAGAGATTCTAGGATCGAGATTGGCACACGATGTACCCAGGTTCACGTCCCCTCGGTGGAGGATCGCTACATCCTGCTAGCAATCTAGTAGATAATCACAAGGGTGTTTACATGTTGCCGCCGTAGGCGGAGTATTGTATCTAGTCTATGTCTAATCTATCTTGTCTAGTCGAGATATTGCTTGTCTATGATATTCAATGTCTATGAGATATCTTGAGTTCTAAGTAGTCCCTCTAGGGGCGCCCCTGCCTGGCTTTATATATGCAACCGGGCTAAGGTTTTACAAGTGTCCTAGTCGAATACGGATTAGAACCTTCCTTCTTCGTCTCCAAGTCATCTTCGAGTCCTTGTTCTAGTCCACCTCCTTAATGGGCTGGACCCGGTATACTAATACGTGGGTACCCGAAGGGCATATCCATGTCAGTAGCCCCCGAGAGTCAATTCGAGTTGCAGACTCGGGTTGAGTCTCAAAACTTTAATCTTCGACTTCTTTCAATCTTCGACTTCTTCAATCTTCGACTTCTTCAATTTTCGACTTCTTCAATCTTCGACTTCTTCAATTTTCGACTTCAATTCTTCGACTTCCTGAAATCTTCGGATTCTTGAATCTGCTCTCCCGATGGGAGTAGCCCCCGAGGCCATGGTCGGGTACTTGTAGTCGATCATAGGCTCCAATTTTCTTCTTCATCATCTCTTGCGTCTTCTTCTTCTCTTCTTGTCGAATTCTTTCTCGAAATTGTCAATCTATCGGGTGCGCGGCCAGCGCTCCCGATGGGAGTAGCCCCCGAGTCTATGTTCGGATACTTGTAGCCGGGCATAGACTCAAGTTGTACTACTCGAAGAAATTTTGCTCCTGTTGAAGGACATGATGATTTTGTCGACTCCTGCAGAAAATATGAATAATTATGAAATAATTTGTTTCTCGAACAAATATTGCATTTGCATATTGCAACGATGATGATGTAGTATGTAAAACAAAAACTCGATTTTTTTTGCAATTTTGTTGCTCGTACGTAAGACCCTTTCGTTATCCTGATGCACTTTATGACTTGATCAGCTACTCAGGTCAGACGTAAATCGATGCGTGTGCCGCATTTGAATTTCAAGATACTTGCTAAGACTTTTCGTTAGCCTGACGCCTAAGATTTTGGCCTTGCCAACCGTTAGTCGAGCTTCATGCGACTGTAAACTAAATTGACAAGTATTCGACAAGGAACGCCAGCTAGCTACTGGGGCTTTCACAATTTTTTCCGAAGTCAATGATATGCAAGATGATTGTTCATAGCGGAGCCCCCGAGTGTTGGGTGCGATGAAATTAAATAATAATTGACTCTTTGGAAGAGGAAAACTTAGCTTTTATCGGGTGCGCCGTCGTCAGCGCGGCCATAGTTGATGATGTAGAGGTAGGCGAGTTGTTGTCGTAGAATCACAACCACGATCGGAGGCGAAGTTGTTGTCGAGCCCCCGAGCGTCGCTGGGATCGTCGTGTTGCTGATGTCGACGAAATCACAGATCTTGAGGGTGAATTTCCGCACTCCGGGGCGAGTTGATGTCGAGCCCCCGAGCGTTGCCGATAATTTGAAAAAGATTAAGCATGCAAATTTTCCATATATCATAATTAGTGCCATCAAATATAAAAGTGTCATTGTGCACTAATCCCCTAGCCGACATCTTTGCTCTCAAGGCGGTGAAGCCTAAAATGAGAGACCTGCTCTGATACCAATTGAAAGGACACGGATGTCGCCTAGAGGGGGGGGTGAATAGGCGATTTAAAACTTTACGAGGGCTTGACAAATGCGGAATAAAACTAACGTTTAATTTGCCAAGCAACAAAACCTAAATAAACTAGGTTCACCTATGTGCACCAACAACTTATGCTAAACAAGATGAGCAACTATAGTGATAGCAAGATATATATAACTTCAAGCACGAAGGCTATCACAAAGTAAATTGCATAAGTAAAGGAGCTCGGGTATAGAAATAACCGAGGCACGCGGAGACAACGATGTATCCCGAAGTTCACACCCTTGCGGGTGCTAATCTCCGTTGGAGCGGTGTGGAGGCACAAGGCTCCCCAAACGCCACGGAGGCTCACCGTAATCTCCTCGAGCCCTCCCACCAAGATGGAAGACCCGATCCACTATGGGACCCTTGAGGGCGGTCACCGATCCCGCACAAAGCTTGGGGCTACTCCACAACTTAATTGGAGGCTCCCAAATCCACAAAGCCACTAAGATTGGGGCACACTCCACAACTCAATTGGAGGCTCCCAATAATCGCCACGGAGGCACCACAAAGCTTGGGAAGATCTCCACAACTTAATTGGAGGTCCCCAAGAAATCCACTGAGCCGTCTAGGGTTCCAAGAACCCAAGAGGAAATAAGCTTCTTGCTTTCACCACCGAATCTCCGAGGAGAACTCAAACCGATGCACCAAATGCAATGGCAAGAACACACGAAGTGCTCAAATCCTTCTCTCCCAAATCCTACCAAAGCAACAAATGCTATGGAGGATATGAGAGGAAGAACAAGGAGGAAATCCACAAAGAACTCCAAGATCTAGATCCAATAGGTTCCCCTCACTTAGAGGAGAAAGGATTGGTGGAAATGTAGATCTAGATCTCCTCTCTCTTTTCCCTAAAAGATGCAAGAACATGGAGGGAGTGAGGAGGGAGGGCAAGTTTGAAGGTTCAACAATGGAGGAGAGAGAACCCAAAAACTGGTTGGTCAAGGAAGAAGAAGGGTATTTATAGGTGGGGAAAATCTGGCCGTTGGAAGCAAATCCCGCCAAAGTTCGGCGGAAATCCGGCCCGCCGGATTTTCGCCGGACGGTCCGGCGGACAGTCCGGCGGCCGCCAAAAAGCCCTTCAGTAGTGCGGTTCGGCGGGGCCGCGGAAATTTCCGGTTGCCGCCAGACGGTCCGGCGGCCCGCCGGACTTTCCGGCGGAGACAGAACATCAACACAAAAACGGCATAACTTTTGCATCCGGACTCCGTTTTCGATGAACTTGGGCTCGTTGGAATCACCACAACGAGCTCTAACCTTCATCCATAGAAACATCATAGTCCAACAAAGGAGGATGAAACCAAATGATAAAAGGTTTGACTTAGCTATAAAGAAGAACCGGTAAAACCTCCAAACACCAAAAACGCAATAAAGTTCATACGAAATCCGTTTTTGATGACTAGAGCTTGTCATGGAAATAACCACAAGCTCTAGAACCTCACATGGATAAAACCAAATAAGAACCAAGAAAGATAATGCCAAGTATGCAAAGGTTTGAGCTCTCTCCGAACGATACGAATAAGTTACTCACTCGAGAGCCCCTCTTGATAGTACGGCTATCGATCCTAAACCCGGTCTCCCAAACACTATGAGACCGGTAAGAAAGAAACCCTATCAAGAACATACCTTTGCCTTGCGCATTCCACTTGAGCTAGATGGTGATGATCTTGATCTTCTCAAGTTGGACAACCTTTCTTGATTGCGCTTGCTCGGTGAAGTCTTCGGATTGCTCCCCCATACTTCACTATGGGAGAGACACTAGAGAAATATCTTCACATGTCCATTACCACCAAATGGACACGAGCTTCAAGCAAATGATATCTTCTAGAAGCCTATCTTGAACTTGCGCTTCGACTTGATCAACATTGCACTTCATCTTCTTCTTTCATATGATGATGTCTTGAGAATGCACATGAGAGTTCACTCCATCTTATTCCTCAAGACACACTCTATAGGCTCAACTCCCTGAATGCACATGAGAGTTACTCCATCTTATTCCTCAAGACACACTCTATAGGCTCAACTCCCTTATGACCAATCTTTGGATCACTCCTTGAATAACACCTTGGTCATCACATAATCTTCTTTATATGCATCTTCTTACAACCTTGAAACCAACATATGGCTCAAGAGATGTCTACGGACAAGTCCTACAAATATAACTCGATGCAAACATTAGTCCATAGGGATTGTCATTAATTACCAAAACCACACATGGGGGCACATGCTCTTTCAGTTTCCCCCCTAGTAGCAACAGCACATCTACAATCTTAGAGGTTTCTGTCACTCCCCCAAATTAAATAGAGGCATGAACCCACTGCCGAGCATAAATACCCCCTCTTGGAGTCACTAGCAACTACTCGGCCAAGATAGCTACTAACAACGGAGAGCATGCAAGATCATAAACAACATAGAAATAACATAAGATAAAATTCAGTACTTCAACTCAATCATAACACCAATATTCATCGGATCCCAGCGAACACAACATGTAGAATTACATAACGGTGATCTCGATCATGTAAGGCAGCTCATGAGATCTAAACATGAAGCACATGGTGGAGAAGACAACCAACTAGCTACTGCTATGGACCCATAGTCCAAGGTAGACTACTCACTCATCGCGCCGGAGGCAAGCATGGCGATGAAGAAGACCTTCGGTGGCGATTCCCCTCTCCGGCAGGGTGCCGGGAAGAGCTTCTGGACCCTCCCGATCTTCGGGTTGACGGCGGCGACGGATCGCAATGTGTTCTGGAAAAGTGATCGGGTACTTAGGTTTTTCCCGTCGAGGGGTCTTTATAGGCGAAGGGGCAACGTCAGGAGTGGGCCGAGGCGCCGTCACACATAGGGGGCGCGGCCCGGGGCCAGGCCGCGCCGCCCTATTGTGTGGGGCCCTCGTGGCCCCACTCCGTCTCCTCTTCGGTTCTTTGGAAGCTTCGGTGAATTTCTGGATGTTCGGCTTTTGTTTCGTCCAATTCCGAGAATATTTCCTGTGTAACTTTTCTGAAACAAAAAAACAGCAGAAAACAGGGAACTAGCACTGTGGCGACTTGTTAATATGTTAGTTCCGGAAAATGCATAAAAGTGCCACGAAGTGTAACGAAACACTAATCAAATGGTGTAAAAACAAGCATGGAGCATCAAAAATTATAGATATGTTGGAGACGTATCACGTACGCCGATGAAGCAGAGTAGGCACCGTCAGGGGTTTTGGTCCAGGTGATCGAGTCTGGCTCCTCAGTGAGATGAACAAGCTAAACCTTGTTCCAGAGTTCCACAAACCTGTCAATCTGCTTTGGCGAATTAATTCACTGAAGACCTTTCATCCATCTACCATTCTGCAGAGCATCATAGACTGAGATGTTCTTTCTTCTAGCTAGGCCGAAGAGAATTGGGAAAGCCTCTTGTAGGGTTTGGCCATTCATCCAAGTATCCTTGCAGAACATTGCATTTGCACCATTACCAAGAGTGACAGTGGTGCAAGCATGGAAGAGCATCAGATCATCATCGTTTACTGGCAGAGAAAGACCATGCCAAGGCTTCTTAGCATCAGTCTAGTGAAACCAGCTCCATCTCAGCCAAAGGGCCTTGCTAAAAAGGTGCAAATCTTTAACGCCAAGGCCACCATAGCATTTTGGCGTGCACACTTGTTTCCAGCTAACCAAACACTTTGCCCCTGAAGCAACCTCTTCACCACACCATAGGAATCCCCGTCTTAATCTGTCAATTTTCTTGATCAACCACTTGGGTGGGTCAAAGACAGTAAGGAAGTAAGTCATCACAACAATGAGCACTGAGTTGACCATAGTTAGTCTCCCAGTTCTTATCATGAGTTTTCCTCTCCATGGTTTTAGCTTCCCAGCAATCTTGTCAATCAGAGCTTGGCAATCAGCTCGAGTGGTCTTCCTGATGCCCAGAGGAAGGCCAAGGTAGGTACAGGTAGGGATGTAAACGGATATGATAGTTTCCATACCAAATCCACCGCCGAATACGTTTTTAAGAATCCATATCCGATTTATAGGAATCCGGCGGATAAGGATATCCGATTCCGAATCGAACACCCGTATACGGTATAGGATATGGTATGCAAAATAGCGTAAAATATGGATTATTTGTAAATTAATTAGGATAATCCAATGGTTTTTTACTGAATAATCTGATTATTTTCTAAAATGATTAAGATAATATATCACAACTAGTAGTTAGTAATTTGCCGAGTCGTTAGCTAATTATCCAACTCACTTACATAGTCATTGAAAGAGCATGTGCCCCCATGTGTGGTTTTGGTAATTAATGACAATCCCTATGGACTAACGTTTGCATTGAGTTATATTTATAGGACTTGTTCATAGATAATGCTTGAGCCATATGTTGGTTTCAAGGGTGTAAGAAGATGAAGATAAAGAATATTATTCAATAACCAAGGTGTTATTCAAGAAGTGATCCGAAGTTTGGTCTAAGGGAGTTGAGCCTATAGAGTGTGTCTTGAGGAATAAGATGGAGTGAACTCTCATGTGCATTCTCAAGACATCATCATTATGAAGGAAGAAGATGAAGTGCAATGTCGATCAAGTCGAAGCGCAAGTTCAAGATAGGCCTATAGAAGATATCATTTGCTTGAAGCTCGGTGTCCAATTGGTGGTAATGGACATGTGAAGATATTCTACTAGTGTCTCTCCCATAGTAAAGTATGGGGGAGCAATCCGTAAGACGTCACCGAGCAAGCGCAATCAAGAAAGGTGGTCCAACTTGAGAAGATCAAGATCGTCACCATCTAGCTCGAGTGGAATGCGCAAGGCAAAGGTATGATATTGATAGGGTTCCTTTCTTACCAGTCTCATAGTGTTTGGGAGACCTGGTTTTAGGATCGATAGCCGTACTATCAAGAGAGGCTCTCGAGTGAGTAACTTAATTGTATCGTTCGGAGAGAACTCAAACCTTTGCATACTTGGCATTATCTTTCTTGGTTCTTATTTGGCTTTTATCCATGTGAGGTTCTAGAGCTTGTGGTTATTTCCATGACAAGCTCTAGGTCATCAAAAACGGATTTTGTATGGAACTCTTATTGTGTTTTTGGTATTTGGAGGTTTTACCGGTTCCTCTTTATAGCTAAGTCAAAACTTTTACCATTTGGTTTCATCCTCCTTTGTTGGACTATGATGTTTCTATGGATGAAGTTTTAGAGCTCGTTGTGGTGATTCCAACGAGTCCAAGATCATCAAAAACGGAGTCCAGATGCAAAAGTTACGACCGTTTTCGTACTGCTGTTTTCCCTAGGGCCGGAAATTCCGCCCCCGGGGCCGGAATTTCCATAATTTCCGTCCCTGCGAAATTCTGCTAAGTCTTTTGTGGTGCAACCCTCTGTAAGGGGGACAGAAATTTGGGCCGGAAATTTTATAAGGGGGGCGGAAATTCCGCCCCCAAGGCCGGAATTTCCGGGTTAAAGTTCCTGTAACGGTCAGATTTCGTGCGGGGGCTATATAAAGCCCTTCTTCCTCATTTCGAAGTTGGCTCTTCCATTTCTCTCTCCTCCATTGTTGACCTTGAAGAGCTTGCCCTTCCTCCCCATCCCTCCCATGATTCTTGCATCTTTTTGAGGGAAAAGAGAGATGAGATCTAGATCTACATTTCCACCAATCACTTTCTCCTCTAAGTGAGGGGAACCTATTGGATCTAGATCTTGGAGTTCTTTGTGGATTTCTTCCTTGTTCTTCCTCTCATATCCTCCATAGCATTTGTTGCTTTGGTAGGATTTGGGAGAGAAGGATTTGAGCACTTCGTGTGTTCTTGCCATTACATTTGGTGCATCGGTTTGAGTTCTCCTCGGAGATTCGGTGGTGAAAGCAAGAAGCTTATTTCCTCTTGGGTTCTTGGAACCCTAGACGGCTCAGTGGATTTCTTGGGGACCTCCAATTAAGTTGTGGAGATCTTCCCAAGCTTTGTGGTGCCTCCGTGGCGATTATTGGGAGCCTCCAATTGAGTTGTGGAGTGTGCCCCAATCTTAGTGGCTTTGTGGATTTGGGAGCCTCCAATTAAGTTGTGGAGTAGCCCCAAGCTTTGTGCGGGATCGGTGACCGCCCTCAAGGGTCCCATAGTGGATCGGGTCTTCCATCTTGGTGGGAGGGCTCGAGGAGATTACGGTGAGCCTCCGTGGCGTTTGGGGAGCCTTGTGCCTCCACACCGCTCCAACGGAGATTAGCACCCGCAAGGGTGTGAACTTCGGGATACATCGTTGTCTCCGCGTGCCTCGGTTATTTCTATACCCGAGCTCCTTTACTTATGCAATTTACTTTGTGATAGCCTTCGTGCTTGAAGTTATATATATCTTGCTATCACATAGTTGCTCATCTTGTTTAGCATAAGTTGTTGGTGCACATAGGTGAACCTAGTTTATTTAGGTTNCCCTAGTAGCAACAGCACATCTACAACCTTAGAGGTTTCTGTCACTCCCCCAGATTAAATAGAGGCATGAACCCACTGCCGAGCATAAATACCCCCTCTTGGAGTCACTAGCAACTACTCGGCCAAGATAGCTACTAACAACGGAGAGCATGCAAGATCATAAACAACATAGAGATAACATAAGATAAAATTCAGTACTTCAACTCAATCATAACACCAATATTCATCGGATCCCAGCGAACACAACATGTAGAATTACATAACGGTGATCTCGATCATGTAAGGCAGCTCATGAGATCTAAACATGAAGCACATGGTGGAGAAGACAACCAACTAGCTACTGCTATGGACCCATAGTCCAAGGTAGACTACTCACTCATCGCGCCGGAGGCAAGCATGGCGATGAAGAAGACCTTCGGTGGCGATTCCCCTCTCCGGCAGGGTGCCGGGAAGAGCTTCTGGACCCTCCCGATCTTCGGGTTGACGGCGGCGACGGATCGCAATGTGTTCTGGAAAAGTGATCGGGTACTTAGGTTTTTCCCGTCGAGGGGTCTTTATAGGCGAAGGGGCAACGTCAGGAGTGGGCCGAGGCGCCGTCACACATAGGGGGCGCGGCCCGGGGCCAGGCCGCGCCGCCCTATTGTGTGGGGCCCTCGTGGCCCCACTCCGTCTCCTCTTCGGTTCTTTGGAAGCTTCGGTGAATTTCTGGATGTTCGGCTTTTGTTTCGTCCAATTCCGAGAATATTTCCTGTGTAACTTTTCTGAAACAAAAAAACAGCAGAAAACAGGGAACTAGCACTGTGGCGACTTGTTAATATGTTAGTTCCGGAAAATGCATAAAAGTGCCACGAAGTGTAACGAAACACTAATCAAATGGTGTAAAAACAAGCATGGAGCATCAAAAATTATAGATATGTTGGAGACGTATCACGTACGCCGATGAAGCAGAGTAGGCACCGTCAGGGGTTTTGGTCCAGGTGATCGAGTCTGGCTCCTCAGTGAGATGAACAAGCTAAACCTTGTTCCAGAGTTCCACAAACCTGTCAATCTGCTTTGGCGAATTAATTCACTGAAGACCTTTCATCCATCTACCATTCTGCAGAGCATCATAGACTGAGATGTTCTTTCTTCTAGCTAGGCCGAAGAGAATTGGGAAAGCCTCTTGTAGGGTTTGGCCATTCATCCAAGTATCCTTGCAGAACATTGCATTTGCACCATTACCAAGAGTGACAGTGGTGCAAGCATGGAAGAGCATCAGATCATCATCGTTTACTGGCAGAGAAAGACCATGCCAAGGCTTCTTAGCATCAGTCTAGTGAAACCAGCTCCATCTCAGCCAAAGGGCCTTGCTAAAAAGGTGCAAATCTTTAACGCCAAGGCCACCATAGCATTTTGGCGTGCACACTTGTTTCCAGCTAACCAAACACTTTGCCCCTGAAGCAACCTCTTCACCACACCATAGGAATCCCCGTCTTAATCTGTCAATTTTCTTGATCAACCACTTGGGTGGGTCAAAGACAGTAAGGAAGTAAGTCATCACAACAATGAGCACTGAGTTGACCATAGTTAGTCTCCCAGTTCTTATCATGAGTTTTCCTCTCCATGGTTTTAGCTTCCCAGCAATCTTGTCAATCAGAGCTTGGCAATCAGCTCGAGTGGTCTTCCTGATGCCCAGAGGAAGGCCAAGGTAGGTACAGGTAGGGATGTAAACGGATATGATAGTTTCCATACCAAATCCACCGCCGAATACGTTTTTAAGAATCCATATCCGATTTATAGGAATCCGGCGGATAAGGATATCCGATTCCGAATCGAACACCCGTATACGGTATAGGATATGGTATGCAAAATAGCGTAAAATATGGATTATTTGTAAATTAATTAGGATAATCCAATGGTTTTTTACTGAATAATCTGATTATTTTCTAAAATGATTAAGATAATATATCACAACTAGTAGTTAGTAATTTGCCGAGTCGTTAGCTAATTATCCAACTCACTTACATAGTCATTGAAAGAGCATGTGCCCCCATGTGTGGTTTTGGTAATTAATGACAATCCCTATGGACTAACGTTTGCATTGAGTTATATTTATAGGACTTGTTCATAGATAATGCTTGAGCCATATGTTGGTTTCAAGGGTGTAAGAAGATGAAGATAAAGAATATTATTCAATAACCAAGGTGTTATTCAAGAAGTGATCCGAAGTTTGGTCTAAGGGAGTTGAGCCTATAGAGTGTGTCTTGAGGAATAAGATGGAGTGAACTCTCATGTGCATTCTCAAGACATCATCATTATGAAGGAAGAAGATGAAGTGCAATGTCGATCAAGTCGAAGCGCAAGTTCAAGATAGGCCTATAGAAGATATCATTTGCTTGAAGCTCGGTGTCCAATTGGTGGTAATGGACATGTGAAGATATTCTACTAGTGTCTCTCCCATAGTAAAGTATGGGGGAGCAATCCGTAAGACGTCACCGAGCAAGCGCAATCAAGAAAGGTGGTCCAACTTGAGAAGATCAAGATCGTCACCATCTAGCTCGAGTGGAATGCGCAAGGCAAAGGTATGATATTGATAGGGTTCCTTTCTTACCAGTCTCATAGTGTTTGGGAGACCTGGTTTTAGGATCGATAGCCGTACTACCAAGAGAGGCTCTCGAGTGAGTAACTTAATTGTATCGTTCGGAGAGAACTCAAACCTTTGCATACTTGGCATTATCTTTCTTGGTTCTTATTTGGCTTTTATCCATGTGAGGTTCTAGAGCTTGTGGTTATTTCCATGACAAGCTCTAGGTCATCAAAAACGGATTTTGTATGGAACTCTTATTGTGTTTTTGGTATTTGGAGGTTTTACCGGTTCCTCTTTATAGCTAAGTCAAAACTTTTACCATTTGGTTTCATCCTCCTTTGTTGGACTATGATGTTTCTATGGATGAAGTTTTAGAGCTCGTTGTGGTGATTCCAACGAGTCCAAGATCATCAAAAACGGAGTCCAGATGCAAAAGTTACGACCGTTTTCGTACTGCTGTTTTCCCTAGGGCCAGGAAATTCCGCCCCCGGGGCCGGAATTTCCATAATTTCCGTCCCTGCGAAATTCTGCTAAGTCTTTTGTGGTGCAACCCTCTGTAAGGGGGACAGAAATTTGGGCCGGAAATTTTATAAGGGGGGCGGAAATTCCGCCCCCAAGGCCGGAATTTCCGGGTTAAAGTTCCTGTAACGGTCAGATTTCGTGCGGGGGCTATATAAAGCCCTTCTTCCTCATTTCGAAGTTGGCTCTTCCATTTCTCTCTCCTCCATTGTTGACCTTGAAGAGCTTGCCCTTCCTCCCCATCCCTCCCATGATTCTTGCATCTTTTTGAGGGAAAAGAGAGATGAGATCTAGATCTACATTTCCACCAATCACTTTCTCCTCTAAGTGAGGGGAACCTATTGGATCTAGATCTTGGAGTTCTTTGTGGATTTCTTCCTTGTTCTTCCTCTCATATCCTCCATAGCATTTGTTGCTTTGGTAGGATTTGGGAGAGAAGGATTTGAGCACTTCGTGTGTTCTTGCCATTACATTTGGTGCATCGGTTTGAGTTCTCCTCGGAGATTCGGTGGTGAAAGCAAGAAGCTTATTTCCTCTTGGGTTCTTGGAACCCTAGACGGCTCAGTGGATTTCTTGGGGACCTCCAATTAAGTTGTGGAGATCTTCCCAAGCTTTGTGGTGCCTCCGTGGCGATTATTGGAAGCCTGCAATTGAGTTGTGGAGTGTACCCCAATCTCAGTGGCTTTGTGGATTTGGGAGCCTCCAATTAAGTTGTGGAGTAGCCCCAAGCTTTGTGCGGGTTCGGTGACCGCCCTCAAGGGTCCCATAGTGGATTGGGTCTTCCATCTTGGTGGGAGGGCTCGAGGAGATTATGGTGAGCCTCCATGGCGTTTGGGGAGCCTTGTGCCTCCACACCGCTCTAACGGAGATTAGCACCCGCAAGGGTGTGAACTTCGGGATACATCGTTGTCTCCACGTGCCTCGGTTATTTCTATACCCGAGCTCCTTTACTTATGCAATTTACTTTGTGATAGTCTTCGTGCTTGAAGTTATATATATCTTGCTATCTCATAGTTGCTTATCTTGTTTAGCATAAGTTGTTGGTGCACATAGGTGAACCTAGTTTATTTAGGTTTTGTTTGCTTGTCAAATTAAACATTAGTTTTATTCCGCATTTGTCAAGCCACTCGTAAAAGTTTTAAATCGCCTATTCACCCCCCCTCCCTCTAGGCGATATCCGTGTCCTTTCAATTGGTATCAGAGCAAGGTCTCTCATTTTTAGGCTTCACCGCCTTGAGAGCAAAGATGTCGGCTAGGGGATTAGTGCACAATGACACCTTTATATTTGATGGCACTAATTATGATATATGGAAAATTTGCATGCTTAATCATTTTCGTGATATGGACCCAAATATAGAGAGAATTTTAGATATGGGTTTCTCTCCTCCTAAGGATTCCCAAAGTCTATCTTTAGAGGAGAAGAGAAACTCTTATCTTAATTCTCGAGCTTCTAATGTGCTTGTTGATTTTGTGAGCAATGCAGTTATTCTTGCAATCATGCCTTTCCATAGCGCTCATGAGTTTTGGACAAAGATTCAAGACAAATATGATATGTCCAACAAGATTGAGGATGATTGTATTCCCTCCACTTCCGGTCGTGATGAACTCTCTTCCACTTCACCAAAGTGTAGCAAGACACAAGGTAACTCTATGGTGAGTGGTGATGGAAATTGCAATGTTGATAGTGAGCTTACTTGTGATGATCATTCATCTCTATATCATCGCCATGCTTCATCTTTGGACTTAAACACTTCTAGCACCATAAATGCTTTACATGCTTGTGTTGATAGTCTGTGCATATCATGTGCAAGTTGCATGAATAAATCTCATGATGATATGCTTGATTTGTCTTGTTTCCATGATACAATTATATCTACTTCCTCTAGTTGTTGTGTGTCTAACAATGTAGAGGAAAACAATTATTCCATGGGCCAAGACAAGATTTTAATTAGAGCTTCAAGTGATTCTTCTTCATCATCTCTTGGTTCCCACATGTGCCTTATGGCTAGGTCTTCAAAGGTAACTCCTACTTTGGAACCCAATATATCTAGTGATGATGATGAGGATAATGAAGAAGAGGATGATGATCTTGCTTCTTTATTTGAGAAGAGTGAAATGTTTTTTCATACTATTTGTAAGAATAAAATTGCTTGCTCTTACTTCTATAAGATTTTGGCTATTGCCACCGAGAGCAATAAAATTATTGAGGAGCATGAGAATACCATTTTTAAAATGCAAGGTCATGCCCGTGATTATGCGGATGAGATCGAGGATCTAAAAGAAGCTCTAGAAGAAGAACAAACCTCCAAGGAATCTCTTGAGGAGACCTTTACTTTAGAATTATCTAAAATAAAGAAATCCTATGATAGAACTCTTGTGGTGGCAAATGATTTTGAAACTAAATATGAAGAGCTTGTAGTTACTTATGCTAAACTCCTTGAGAATGTTGTTCTTCTTAAAAATGACTCTAGGGTCATTTCGAGTGAGCCCATCATTCTCACCGAGTCGCATGAGCAACTTAAAGCTTCAAATTCAAATGAGCTTACTAAATTGCCTTCTCCGCTTTCCATTAGTGATGATGCTTGTGCTACTAACTCTACTTCTTGTGAAGCATCCATCTTGAAGGAGAATGTTGAGCTAAGGGCTCAACTTGATTTGCTAACTAACAATTATGGGAAATTGGAAGAAAAACATGGAAAGCTCTCTAGCTCCCATGAGGATCTTCTAGCTTCCCATGATAGGCTAAAATTAGCTCATGAGGCTATTATGTCAAAGGTAACATCTAGTGAGCCTCATGTGGACATTTGCACTACTTCTCAAAATGCCATATTGCCTTGTGCTAGTCCTAGTAATTCATCCACTCATAACATTGCTACATCTTGTGATGAATTACTTTCCTTTCCTTGTTGCTCTAACAATGAAGCTTCTACTTCCTCTAGTACTTGTGTTGTTACTAACCATGTAGAGGAAATCGAAGAGCTCAAGGCCCAAGTCTCTTCTTTGAAGAAAGACTTGGTAAAGAGTCATGAAGGGAAATCCAAACTCGACAATATGTTGAGTGTGCAAAAATCCCCCAATGACAAGAGTGGACTTGGGTTTATCTCTAACAACAACAAGAAGAAGTCCAAGGTTAACAAGAATAAGAAGGGCCAAGGACAAGTCAAAGATCCGGCCAAGATTGTTTGCTTCAAGTGCAAAATTGAAGGGCACCATGTTAGATCTTGCCCTTTGAAGATGAAGGCACTAGTTGAGAAGCAACATGGGAAGCGGCCTCAAGTTCAAGGTCACGCTCAACCTCGAGTTGAAGAAATGCCACTTCCCAAGAAGAATCAAGCTAATGCTCCCATTGCGGAGAAATCAAGTGTGAAGAAGGTGAAGAAAAGAACTTGCTACATATGCCATGAGAAGGGTCACCTTTCTTCTTCATGCACTATGGGTAACTCATCCAACCCTATCATAATTGATGATGCTTATTCCCTTTGCAAGGATAAGGTTGGCAATGTGTTTGCCAAATTTGTTGGTACTCAATGTGGTGTCAAGAAAAGAACCATTTGGGTGGCCAAGCCTATTGTGACTAACCTCTTAGGACCCAACTTGGTTGGGGACCATCACACCAAAACTTGATCAATAGGTTTTTGTTGGAGGGCATTGGAGACTTGGCTATATCATGAAGAATTAAGGGATCTTCATCAATATATTGTCTCAAGTCAAGTCAATTGGATTATCTTGTTTATATCATATATCTAATGTTCCTCTTTGCGGTAACATGTACTCAACTTATCTACATTGAAAGTTACTCGCCCCTTTTGCATGTGTTGGTTGTGTTCCATTACATGTGTTGGTATATGTTGTGCTACCTACTTGTTTTATTTTGATTAATCAAGTATGTACTTGTGGGTTTGCACACCATGTATGTGTGTTTGTTTTTGAGCCTATATTGCGTCTTCTTTTATATTATTTGGCTCTTTTGAGAGATTAATGGACTATCCCATTTTGGGGGAGTGATATGCTTTTGCACTTCACAATCCTAAATATGTGTGCACATGAGGAATACCACTTAGTGTTGTTATTTGAATTTATCTAGTCTCTATGTGGTATGTCATGTTCATGAAATTCAAATTCTATAATATCCATTAATCTTCTCATATTGAATTTTATTTGCCTCTTGTGAAAATAAATGCTTTATCACATTATGGGGGGAGTAATATGCTTTGTGCATACTACAAACCAATAAAATGTGTATATTTGAGGTTGTGTCACATAGTGTTGATATTGCAAATTATCTTTCTTCTATGTGACATGTTTGCTCAAACAAGTTTCAACTTTCCAAATTGTTTTATTGCTCTTGCTTTGGATCTTGTTTGTGAGATACATTCTTGGTAGGGTTTTCCTAAAACGTGGAATTCTACATCAAAATTGGAAAACCATTTACTTCAAGTTATCCTAATCATTGCTTTGCGTGATTGTTTAACTATTTGAGTCTATCAAGAATATCTGCTTTAGCATGGTGTTTAATTCTTATCCTTTTCATATGCTTCTTGTTGTGAAGATGATCTTGGATTTATGTGTAAAATACCACCGGGAAATTAATAACTCCAAATACCTCTTGTCCTTGAACAATTGGTACTTTGTCTTGTGGTATATATATATTGATCATCTTTACATTGGCTATTGCTTTTAATTACCTTATGTCTTGCCAAGAAATGTATTTGTTTTATTTCCCATTTTCTTCCTTGACTCTTGTGAGTCCATTTGATTTTGTTGAACTTGTTTTGTGTTATTTTTAATGTAGGTAGAGATGATGATCCCATCTGTGTGTATTTTGTATTCAAATGTAAAATCATAAATAATGCACTAATCTTGGGGGAGCTCTCCTATATTTTCTATAACATACTCTTGCGGCTTATTTCAATTGGTATTGGTTATTGTTGGAAGACAAATCTTTTCTTTTTGGTACTTAGTGTGCCATCATAAAAAGAGTGGAGAGTTTGGTTTATTTGTTGGAACCTTACTCTCTTTGGGAGAATGGCTATCTCTTTTCTTGATTTTGCTCTATATTCTTAAAATGAGATAAGTCATTGGGCATGTGTCTTTTAGTGATCCTTTATGCTCATTGGCGTTTGCTTTGTTCACTTGGTGGACTTTGGAGTCAATATTGTGTTGAATTGATCCTTTGATATAATTTGGACAACTTTTGGGTTTTCACACCTTCGTGTGACTCTTTGGTCTTCTTGGTGTTTCGTCCAAATTGTATCTCCTTTTGGCTCTTGAAAGTTTTTAGCATGCATATTTACTTACTACATATTTTATGGCATGCTTTGCTTTCTTTGATCCAATATATAGGGTAAACTCCAATAAATCCTAAATCGGCTAAGATGTGCATGAAATTCAAGTTCATATCTGTATGTACATATTTATGTGGAGCTTGTCCTATATATTGTAGTGTCTCTAACTACTTCGGACCCAATGAGTTTGGGGACCATATTGTACTTGAATATGTTTTAGGTACATGGGAGATATATTGGTGCTTGTCTCAATAATAAGGATGAAGCGGTGACTAGTTGATAATTTGTGGCAAGCTAGGATTATTGAAGAACTCCTATCTACTACATCCTTTCAATGATATCTCGGTAACAAGTATCTTATTCATGCATACTTTTCTAGCATCTAACCTTGTGTGGGTCATTTCATGGCATGAAAATCTTTATTTGCAATGATCTTAATGAAACCTCTTTATTGTAAATGTGAGTAATTTGAGATGAGTGCATTTTTTGGGGAACCCTTCCCAAATATGTCTATCTAGCAATTTTATTGCATATCATTTCCTCAAGTTCCTCACATGTGCAATATTGATGAAAGTGCAAATTTAGTTCTTTCTTTTGGTATACTTATTCATGATACTTGTTGCTTTTCTCAAAACATCCCAACTATCTTCTTTCCCTTGTTGATATTTGTGATGTCTTTGACATGTTTGTGGTTGAAGTTCTTCAATATGCAATAAGATAAATTGAGCATTTGGCCATGCTTTAAAAGCAAAAATCTCATTGGTATATTGCATGAACTTCTTTAGATATAATGTTCTATTCTTTGTATCTATTTTATGTGTATATGTTTCTTTGTGATAATTATCTTTGTGATGTTGTCTACTTAGAAACTTATACACATGAGAGATGATATCTCCTTAATTGATATCTTATTTTTTTTCCTTGTGTGTTGGGATGGAATGCTAAGCAATATCATTCATTGAGGACTATGTGGATGCTCTTTGTGCATCCTTGTACTAGTCTTATAATATGCTTTCATTCCTATCACACATTCATTTGGTTGAGCCATTTAATATGTCGGTTCCTTACTTGTTGCTCAACCATTTCTTTGATACAAGTGTTAAGAATATTGTCTTTTCTATGATCTCTTGCTAATGGTTGCTTTTAAATGATAGTGAGGGAGTGAGGATTCCATGTTGTGCAAATTGTTTTGAAATACCAAAAGTCTATCTTGTGCACGTACCTTGGGGAGCTTCTTCATTTTATTTAAAGCACCATTTTGCGGTTATCATAGTATTTTGATGTCACTTGGTATCATTTTGTTTTGAATAATATCGAGGTAGTGATGATTCCATGTTTATGCACCTTATACTTCAATTCAAATGGAATATGTTGTGCACAAACCTTGGGGAGCTTCTTCATGTTATTTAGAGCATTGTTTTGGTCTTATCATAATATCTTTATTTGATTCGCTTTTGGATCTTTTGATTGCTACCTTCATTTGTTGGAAGTTTTACATCATGTCATCCTTTTTGTTTGCAATCTTTGATCCTTAATATAGTTTGATTTCCTCCAAATTTTCGTATTTGGATTTGTGCATGTGTTTTCACTCTTGTTGCCTTGAGGAGGAACTCTCACTATATTGGCCTTCCAAGCCTTTCCGCCCATTTTGGCAATGGATGCCAATGGGGGAGAAGTTTCGAGGGTTTGAAGGGAATTGGGCTTCATGCTTTGGTTTTGATCTTAAGCATTTGCCTTGCATGCTTTGCATGGTTGAGTATATATAGTGGAAACTCCACCAACAACATTGGTTGGCAATATATGCAATGAAATTCAAGTTCATTTACATGTGCATAGATTGTGGGGGAGTTTGCTCTATATATGATGGTTCTACTAACATCACATACTTTTGTAGTATTTGATGTTAGTGTAACCATCTTGTTTCTTTAAATTCATTATATAAACCCTCTCAAAGAGATTGTCATCAATTACCAAAATGGGGGAGATTGAAAGAGCATGTGCCCCCATGTGTGGTTTTGGTAATTAATGACAATCCCTATGGACTAACGTTTGCATTGAGTTATATTTATAGGACTTGTCCATAGACAATGCTTGAGCAATATATTGGTTTCAAGGATGTAAGAAGATGAAGATAAAGAATATTATTCAATAACCAAGGTGTTATTCAAGAAGTGATCCGAAGTTTGGTCTAAGGGAGTTGAACCTATAGAGTGTGTCTTGAGGAATAAGATGGAGTGAACTCTCATGTGCATTCTCAAGACATCATCATTATGAAGGAAGAAGATGAAGTGCAATGTCGATCAAGTCGAAGCGCAAGTTCAAGATAGGCCTATAGAAGATATCATTTGCTTGAAGCTCGGTGTCCATTTGGTGGTAATGGACATGTGAAGATATTCTACTAGTGTCTCTCCCATAGTGAAGTATGGGGGAGCAATCCGTAAGACTTCACCGAGCAAGCGCAATCAAGAAAGGTAGTCCAACTTGAGAAGATCAAGATTGTCACCATCTAGCTCAAGTGGAATGCGCAAGGCAAAGGTATGATATTGATAGGGTTCCTTTCTTACCGGTCTCATAGTGTTTGGGAGACCGGGTTTTAGGATCGATAGCCGTACTATCAAGAGGGGCTCTAGAGTGAGTAACTTAATTGTATCGTTCGGAGAGAGCTCAAACCTTTGCATACTTAGCATTATCTTTCTTGGTTCTTATTTGGCTTTTATCCATGTGAGGTTCTAGAGCTTGTGGTTATTTCCATGACAAGCTCTAGGTCATCAAAAACGGATTTTGTATGGAACTCTTATTGTGTTTTTGGTATTTGGAGGTTTTACCGGTTCCTCTTTATAGCTAAGTCAAAAAAATTACCATTTGGTTTCATCCTCCTTTGTTGGACTATGATGTTTCTATGGATGAAGTTGTAGAGCTCGTTATGGTGATTCCAACGAGCCCAAGATCATCGAAAACGGAGTCCGGATGCAAAAGTTACGACCGTTTTCGTACTGCAGTTTTCCCCAGGGCCAGAAATTCCGCCCCCGGGGCCGGAATTTCTGGGGGCCAGAATTTCCATAATTTCCGCCACTGCGAAATTCTGCTAAGTCTTTTGTGGTGCAACCCTCTGTAAGGAGGGCGGAAATTTGGGCCGGAAATTTTATAAGGGGGCGGAAATTCCGCCCCCGGGCCGGAAATTCCGCCCCCAAGGCCGGAATTTCTGGGTTAAAGTTCCTGTAACGGTCAGATTTCGTGCGGGGGCTATATAAAGCCCTTCTTCCTCATTTGGAAGTTGGCTCTTCCATTTCTCTCTCCTCCATTGTTGACCTTGAAGAGCTTGCCCTTCCTCCCCATCCCTCCCATGATTCTTGCATCTTTTTGAGGGAAAAGAGAGAGGAGATCTAGATCTACATTTCCACCAATCACTTTCTCCTCTAAGTGAGGGGAACCTATTGGATCTAGATCTTGGAGTTCTTTGTGGATTTCCTCCTTGTTCTTCCTCTCATATCCTCCATAGCATTTGTTACTTTGGTAGGATTTGGGAGAGAAGGATTTGAGCACTTCGTGTGTTCTTGCCATTACATTTGGTGCATCGGTTTGAGTTCTCCTCGAGATTCGGTGGTGAAAGCAAGAAGGTTATTTCCTCTTGGGTTCTTGGAACCCTAGACGGCTCAGTGGATTTCTTGGGGACCTCCAATTAAGTTGTGGAGATCTTCCCAAGCTTTGTGGTGCCTCCGTGGCGATTATTGGGAGCCTCCAATTGAGTTGTGGAGTGTGCCCAAATCTCAGTGGCTTTGTGGATTTGGGAGCCTCCAATTAAGTTGTGGAGTAGCCCCAAGCTTTGTGTGGGTTCGGTGACCGCCATCAAGGGTCCCATAGTGGATCGGGTCTTCCATCTTGGTGGGAGGGCTCGAGGAGATTACGGTGAGCCTCCGTGGCGTTTGGGGAGCCTTGTGCCTCCACACCGATCCAACGGAGATTATCACCCGCAAGGGTGTGAACTTCGGGATACATCGTTGTCTCCGCGTGCCTCGGTTATTTCTATACCCGAGCTCCTTTACTTATGCAATTTACTTTGTGATAGCCTTGGTGCTTGAAGTTATATATATCTTGCTATCTCATAGTTGCTTATCTTGTTTAGCATAAGTTGTTGGTGCACATAGGTGAACCTAGTTTATTTAGGTTTTGTTTGCTTGTCAAATTAAACGTTAGTTTTATTCCGCATTTGTCAAGCCACTCGTAAAAGTTTTAAATCGCCTATTCACCCCCCCCCCTCTAGGCGACATCCGTGTCCTTTCAGTCATTGTACGGGTAGAGATTATAGGTTTATTTGGTACTAGGCTACTCAAACATGTGTTGATGTTACCTTAGGTCATGTGTACACATTATTATTCATATTATATTTATTTATTTTATCATGTTACCATTTTTATTCTTTGTATTCTTGGTCGTATGGTTATTAACTACTTCTAAACGTACCGTTCCGATCAGTTTTGTTTCCGCCCCGAATCCGCTCAATTTCCGCTCCGAATCCGCGGTCAGATATATCCGTTTCCGAATCCGCATCCGGTCATTATCCGCTTCGCTCCGAATCCGACGAAAACACATGGTAGAGGATATGATAAAGGTAAAATCCGATCCGATCCGATCCGTTTACATCCCTACAGGGAAGACTACCAACTGCACAGCCAGAGGCATGAAACAGCTCTTGGTTTTTGACCTTGGTTACATGCACGTTGGTCTACTTGTCATAAAACGTGTTAATCAGGATCAATTCGACAATCAGTGCATATTAAAACAAATTTTTACAAAATCTGGGTTTTTTTACAATTTCGCGCAAAATCATTTTGCGTATTTCCGACTGAAATGTGGTGATCTTTTGGAATTTTCTAACAGTGTACTAGGTAGGGAATGTTTTTTTAAAATTTTCACCGAGGGGGATTTAATCTCCACCTGAATTTTATATATCAGAAGGCCTCCGAGCAGGCAGCATTTATCGATTTTTGTAGAGAGAGATGGCACCGAGGTGCACAACAGGAAGCAGGTAGGAGCTACCCTGCAGACAACGAAACCACACATCCGCGTCTTCCTTGGCCGCGGCGGGGAGACGGCAGGGAATGTGAAGCACGAGTCGGTTTCACGCATGGCTGACAAGACGGTGCTGCCTCGCTTTTTCGCCAAGGAAGGAAGGAAGCTTCTGCGCCTGCGCGCGTACCTACGCGCACCCTGCCTGTCGGCGCCAACCGATTTGTACTGTCCGGCCGTATCAGGGCAAAAAAGTGTAAAGTAAACCGAGTGGGAGGCGCCAGCTTTAATCATTGCACATGCAGTTTACCCATTTTTATTCGCCAGAAATTTTCTGCAAGAATTTGATCACTACATGGAGAGATCCAACTAGCCAAATAAACTATCGTGATACTACTAGCCAGCGAGTAGACAAACGTAAATTAATATTCCCACTAACATGTCATTATTGATTGGGGATCGATGCACTACTGCAGAAGTCAACAGTGTCCATTCAACACAGCTGCAGCACAACCGGGTATATTATTTTGGCCGGTATTTCTGAAATCTTGTGGAAAATCGGTTAGTCCAGTTACCACATAGAGAATTTTCTACACGACAAAATTTACCCGTATTTATATAATTCTATCAAATTTAAAGATTTTTTGATGAATTTATAGATTCTCATGGAAAATCTCGGCCGGTATTCAGAACAGTATTTTTGAAAACTGGTTATCTTAGTTATGACCGGTATTTGTTTTTCTGCCAACAAAGAAATTTTTTGAGGACCAGCTTGGCGTTGGCGTGCGGACCCGTACGCAGAGGCCTCGACGCGCGACGCGATTTTTTTTCCCATAAGGGCCTGACACTTCTTTTTTTCTTTATTTTTACTCTTTTTCTTTTTTTGACAAAAAGGCTCCAGCACAGCTTTCCATTGATAAGAAGAGAAGTTAGAATGGTTTTCAACATGAACAACAGAGCATAGAAAACTTTTCTTTATTTTTGTAAAAATACACCGCCGTTTAGATTTCAGGGTGCGGACGGGATCGTGTCGTGCCCCCGCATCACCGGAGGCACGTTCGCCTGATATATTTTGGGAAATTTGATGATGATCTTGAAAATGTCACATAAATATACATCGGTCAGTCAGTCAAAGTAATTTTCTGTTGTTACCGGTTCTTGGTTTACACTACTTCCTGCTTCTGCAGATCGAACAAGTCAACAGTGCCCATTCAACACACGTACTAGAAGAGAACCGACTGTACCAATCCCAGAGAAAACATGAGCGGTTAGTCATATGAGAAGGCCAATCAAACCGCGTCCCCAGCCGACCGGCCCGCACAATACACACGATGTACATCACCGCTACAGCCATGCAGGCCAGCCCATACACGCGCACACCCTTCCAGCCAACAGCCTCGCGGTGCCGTGCGTACTTGACCCGTCCCGCCCAAGACGCCCTCTCTATTAATTCCACCTCTCTCCCACTCCTCTCCCCGTCCTCAAACTCCACCTCCACCTCCACCTCCTCCTCTACGCGCGCCACACGGAGCACGGGCAAGCAACCAGGCAGCTCCATCACAAGTAGCACAGGCACGACCAAGCAGCAACCAATCATCAATGGCGACGTCGCGGGCGGACGTGGAGAAGGGCGGGAAGCAGAAGCAGGAAGCCGGCAAGGTGCCGGCGCCGCTGTACCCGCAGCACGAAGGGGAGCGGGACTGGACGCCCTGGCTGGTGCCCTCCATCCTCGTCGCCAACATCGTCGTCTTCGTCGTCGCCATGTACTACAACAACTGCCCCGCCAAGAACACCAGGCCGGGGCGCGACGGCCAGTGCGTCGCGCGGTTCCTCCACCGGTTCGCCTTCCAGCCGCTCCGCCAGAACCCGCTCCTCGGACCATCCTCCGCCACGTGAGTGCCTTTATGTTTCTTCCTTCCTCTGTTTCATCGATTTCTAGTGCTCTTGTATTGTTGCTGATAGTACACGTAGAGTATTGTGCTGCCTTCTTTGCTTGGCTGCGAAGCTAGTTGCGGTAGTAGCAGAGGTTGGATCCGACAAATCATGGCTTCACTGCAGATCAAACACAAATTGGTTTCCTTTCTGCAATATCAATTTTTCATTTTCTTTCAAGAGAAAAACAGCTACTAGTGTTTTCTCACATGTTCTGTCCCTAGGCGGCATTATTAGTCTGAAACTCTGTACTAGAATCAGCTTTGCTAAAGGAAAACTCTGTATCACACGAACTTTCCAACTCCAGATCGATCGGGCACCGATATAATGTCGTAGGACAGGGTATGAGTCAGAAAACACTTGGATAAAGATCAAGTAGGGCACCACCACAAGTGCAAATGAGCTGGTTTTGCCCTGTATTGGGGCCGTAACCGTTCGTTCCATATACGGCATGATTTGTGGGGTTCGCCCTGTATGTCTGTATTGATGAGATGAGGTCGAGACGCACGGGGCCGATCCTGACAGTTGCTACGCTCCTGTGTGTGCAGGCTGGAGAAGATGGGCGCCCTGGTGTGGGACAAGGTGGTGCACGGCGGCGAGGGGTGGCGCCTCGTCACCTGCATGTGGATGCACGCCGGCGTCCTCCACCTGCTCGCCAACATGCTCAGCCTCCTCTTCATCGGCCTCCGCCTCGAGCAGCAGTTCGGATACGGTAATTTACTTCATCAAGTCGTGTTTAAATTCAGAGACATTTACAACATTGATGGTGGTTGACTGAACTTGATGTTGATTTTGCTGTTGCAGTGAGGATCGGAGCGATCTACCTCCTCTCGGGCCTCGGCGGCAGCGTGCTCTCCTCGCTCTTCATCCGGAACTCCATCTCCGTGGGGGCCTCCGGCGCGCTCTTCGGCCTCCTGGGCGCCATGCTCTCGGAGCTGCTCTCCAACTGGACCATCTACACCAACAAGGTGGCGGCGGTGATGACGCTGCTCTTCGTCATCGCCGTGAACCTGGTGCTGGGCATCCTGCCCCACGTCAACAACTTCGCACACATCGGCGGCTTCCTCACCGGGTTCCTCCTCGGATTCGTGCTGCTCATGCGCCCGCACTTCGGGTGGATGGAGCGCTACGGCATGCCCGCCGGCAGCCCCTGCACCGCCAGGAAGTACCTCGCCTACCAGTGGGTGCTCATGGCCGTCGCCCTCATCCTCGCCGTCGCCGGGTAAGCATTTTTCATGCACCGCCAGCTTTCCATTACTTAGTTACACGCATCATTCAAACCACGACGTTAGTAGCTAGATTCACCTAGAACACGTTTAGTCGTTGGGAGCATATGAATCCTTCTACTAGTACATTTAGTCGTTTGTTGCCAATTGTAGCAAATCATTTGCTGCAAATGTAATCTAACACTTGTAGACAAACAGCAGAGTTGTCCTAGGCTGGGGAAAAAGGAAGAAACATGAGTAGATGGGTTAGGTGCTGCACATGCATTTGAAAGATTTGACGGGCCAACTAGCCTGCGCACCCAGGCTCCAGTTAATAGTTTCACATGATAGAAACGACAGGCAAAGACAGAACACCATGGACCTTGCTGGATTATTCTACATTAACCAGATAGATTATTATTATAGCGCTTTAGCTGTTCTTCTTCTCCTCCTTCCAAATTCTAAAATAACCTGTTTTGGTCGCTTTTTTCCAGTACAACCTAACATGCACCACCTTGACAGCCACACTCACTTCAGTATAATATTTCTGCTATATTTCAATGTCTCAACAACTAGGCTGTGTTTCTGTCGGTGAAGCTGGCAAGTAAATTCGCACCGTGTCTGAAGAAAGAAGCCATTCTTTCCGTGCTCTGATTGCGTTGAAAACCTTTTGCAGATTCGCGATCGGGCTGGCCATGGTGTTCCGGGGGTCGAACGCCAACGAGAGCTGCCACTGGTGCCACTACCTCAGCTGCGTCCCCACCGCGAAATGGACCTGCACCAACTGAGCAGATCGAACACGAGCAGAGTTTTCCCTGTCATGCATTCTTCTTCCTGCCCCACATCCCGTTTATACATATCTGTAGATAGAGATGAAAGGAATGGTTCTTGGTTGATCACATACTGTAGACAGAGACAGACAGGACTCGTTGGGCCGGGTCTTATCTCTTCTTGTCCATTTGATTTATTCTTTGTAATGGAATTATTGATGATCTGTCCATCCATGTGCAACATTGCACCCAACTCATGTGCTATATCTTTTGGGTCAGAGGACAAGCAATGAGCTATGGTACAGCTCGTATGTATAATCCCCACGCTGCCAGTTGAGTTAGACTTGCTGGTTGGCACATGGGGGAGGGTTCCATTTGGCAGGCGGGTGGAATTTATATTTCTTTCCGGGTTATATATGCGCCGGATCGAGATCTATAATCAATTCTGATACGGGCTAGGTGATCAAGGTCAAAAGGCATAAATAATAAGCATGCAGCAACCGCATAAGTAGTTACATTCGGTGGAAACGCAAATGGAACCCGGGTTTAGATGTGGCCTAAATCTTGGTTGTACACCTATTACATCAGTATATGTTGCATGTCGACAGTTGTCATGCCATAGGTCAGCTATGGTGTTGCCAGAGATCAATATTATTTCACCCATGAATACAAGCACAAATGTCGTTGAAACGAGCTGGAAACTAAATTCCCTACACAATTGGAATGTGGCAGGAGCATTTCGGTTTTCAATGCACTCTATAGTTCATCGTCTAGCAACATCCTAATGTGGCCATATCCATCACCTAAATCTAGTTATGAGAATACTTTTGAAAAGGCGTAGCACTACGAAATATACAATGGCACTTATTGTTTTTACAACATTTTGTTCTTCCATAGCAACACACGGGTAGTGTTAAAATCAAACAACTTCTAGCAAGCAATGGATTGTGCCCTAGTACTGTCGATCCAGCTGTCGTGCAATCGATTGGGGGTGTGGCATTGACTCAAACCACTTGTTCATGAGATGCAATCGACTGATCACACCGAACTCAAACCATGGCAGGTAAAACCAAGATTCAGTTCGTAGGTGGCACAATGCTGGAGATTGCATTGAACTCAATTTTGCACGACAGGGATCAGGAATTCAGATACGAGGTATCCACAGGCTATCCAACACATACGCAGATGACATCGAGATGCAAGCAGACAAGATAAAGAACATTTTTAACCCTACTAAACATGCACTTCACATTTTAGAATCATACCTCCAGACACGTCACTACAGTTTCTGCCAGGAAAAATATCGAAGAGCAAGCAAAAAAAAATGTAGGGAACAGACTTCATTGCTGACTAGCAAGCAGGGCAACTTGTTTCTTCGAAACCTCTCCATGGGTCAAGCACCCTTTGTTCCAAAAGGAACATTTTCAGGCGCACAAGGAGACAGCCACCTTTTAGAGTCACTCAGAAGTTCACATCTTCCTTTGTCCAGAGAAGTTCCTTTGGTTGAAATCATGCCTCATGAGGTTAGCTCTCAGAAGCATAGCCTTAACATCTCTCTCAAACTCATTGCCAGTTTGGAGTGCCCGCTGGAAAGTTGCATTCCTTTGGTCAGCATGCCTTGCATACAGTATCTTGTTGTGGGAGTCTATCCGAGCCTGCAAAAAGTTAATGAAGAAGCAGGTAAAAAACAGCAGATCTATGTTCTAGGTCGATTTAAGATGAGTGATCTTGAAGTACCTTAATTTGATTCTCAGTAATCAGTGCAGCCAGCTCTTTCTCCAGCATGGACACAGAGGTCTTGAAGGCAGCAGCCATTGTGTTAAGATCCACAGATATAAATGGAAGTGTGTACTGTATGATAGCTTTGTGGCGAATATCCTTGTACAGAGTTTCCAGATGATCATGCAGATGTATATCCAGAAGGAGATTTGGCTTTAGCTTCTCAAGATGCTCCATGCAAGATCCATAACGACTAGTATGGAGATTCTCATTGTTAATAAATATATAACACAAATCAGTTGGAAAAAATGCAACAAATCTGGTAGGGGGGAACCAACAAATGCTTATCTCCAAAAAATAATTTATACCCAACTTCCCAATGAAAAATGGCACAATACATAGCTTGAGCACGAGTGGTACTTGATGATCAAAATTCAAAGTCCAAAAGCACATTACACCAATCTATATTGTAACAAAATAAAGAATAAAATAAAAGGGGACTAATATCTCTAATGGATATCATAGTCCTATCTGAAGATTCTGAGGCTGTATTCTATGGGTAACTGTTGTGGCGTCAAAAAAAAGGACACGAGTAATGGAATGTTAAACCAGGACAAGGAAACAAATTGCCATTCCCCTTTCCCTCCCAGAACTAACTAATTAATTTCCCGGTGGTTAATGCATTTGACCTGACACCATCTAGTGAGAACAAAAAGAAAGGTTGCCAAGAACAATAGAACACTAAATGCTGTTCCAATAGAAGCATACCTTGAATAAAAATCATTGACCAGCTCCCTTACTTCAGGCACTAGCTCCAGAAAGTCACGGAAGCTAACGTTGTCAATAACTTTGCTCTGAAAAATACACAGATAAAATTATTAGTGCAACTGTACAAAACATGTCCCGCAAAAGAAGAAGAACAAGAGGTGAACCTTAAGATCTGAACGATCGAAAGAAGCAAGTGCACAAAGGGCACCATATACAGCCACATCTTGCGGAGCTATGACTTCAGAATAGTTGCTTCTTAGTTCAGGTCCTGTCTCGAGAAACTTCACAGAAAGGCCAAGTTTCAGCAATACTATGTACTTTATGTTGATGGACAACCTTTATATGAAAGAATGTGTCTCAAGATAGGCATGAACTATTAGTTGAAGGAAAAACCTCCATAATTATTCTCTTTTTCTAGAAAAGTGTTTATTTATCCTGAGCACTTGTAACTAAAAAAGTAAACTATTAAGTTCATTTTAAGGTGCAGAAGTATATTCTTAGTGACCTGTAGTTATCTGGTAAAAGTATGCAGATGCCCTCAAGGTTCACCCTAGTGCTTAATCCACAAATGACTATTGATACTTGCAAGTTCATTTACAATGATTCACAAATAATAATGTCCCAGAAAAGTACGTAACAAACAAATCACCTGATCTGTTCAAGGGGTTCAGAGCCAGCAATGAAAGATTTTTTATGATATATGGGCTTATCAAGAATATACTCCTAGCATATGAGATTGCATGGAACAGATCTGATAACATATTAGTACTGAACATGAAATTTCAATTTTAAAGTTCAAACTACAACTATTGACGCATACAGAAAATGATTTACAGGAATCGATATCATCTCTAGAATAATGACTTCAACGTTTTGAAGAGGACAGGATTCTGAAGAACAAACCTTACGGGCAGCAAGCTTGTATTTCTTTGTTTCCAAGTAGGCTAATCCTGCAGCTGCTCGTAACTTTTCAATGATAATACCTTCCGGGGGGTCTGAGGTTTGCTCTGCTTTGCTGACATAGTTGGTAACATGTGCAAACTGTCCCAACTGAATGCTAACCAGAATCACATTCATACACATCTGAGCTACATGCTTTGAAGTGGTACAATAGTCACGGGTGCGGACATAGCTTTTGAAGGCCTCGGAAAGGTGACCATGACTGTAGTAGAAGTCACCGATATCATTATAACCCATTCTGATGCTCTCTTTGATCAGGTTGGTCTGCATTTACAGAAGCGACATAAACACAGTCAATTGTTTGACAATGTAAGATGTTACCGTACATAAAAAAATTCGACCCACCAAGGCCTCAAACAAATATACCACACCAAAGTCAAATAAGTAAAGAAATATCAACAGAAACAACACTTTCATATAGGGCAAAGATTTCAGTGCCTATGTTCCACAATACCTCTCTTCTGTAACAGCTGTTTTAAGCCCATGCATAGATGACTTAGTCAATAAAATATCAGTATCATAACTCTATTAGGTATGTTTCTTATGATTCACTATAATACACACAATAATTGTCGACCCTAGACAGGGCTAGAAGCTGACCACACCCCATCCTTAAGTACAAATTTGGCAAGCTTAGGCTCTGTTTAGAGACCAGCTTATACCTACTTCTGTGTCTAAGTAGGTAGCAAAATACAAAATAGGTTAAGCATAGCAGAATTCAGAAACAAACTGAGCCTTAAACTAATGCTCAAGATTCCAAGTTTGGCAGCCCACCCAGATCACTTATGATCATCACCCGCGTTAACAAAACCTTGTGATGTAACCATGTAGATATTCTCTTTAAATTAATTTAAAGAAGTGGAAGACATCCTGCTTGTAATGTGAGTTTCCAGTTGCACAAATCCCTATACACTAAACTATTACAATGTTCTCAATAGTGCACAAATGTGAATTAAGAAAAAAATCACATTTAAACCATATAAAGAATCTTCCATTATGGACCCAGGCTGCATTAAATGCCTGTAACAAGGAATGAAAGCTCGGGAAACCATGAAACCAAAACAGGGGGCTGAGAAGGCCGAATGATGGCAAGGTAGCATGCACTGAGAATTTACAAACTGCAAGTAAATTGTGTAATGGTTTTTGCATGTGTAAGCCAAGCTTGGCACCACGCCAAGTCTGAGTTTATAAATGTAATGAACAAAATAGTCAGAGAGGAGAGAAAGAAATGAGCAGAACAAACTGGGAAACAGTTCCAGTCATCTTGTTTTTGCCATGCTTCTTCTAGCACAAGATAAGCTCGATATACTCCAAGATGTTCTTTGTTCATGTCACAATTTGGTTACGCACAAGGACTCTTCCTAAACATAATTCAATGGTAAAGGGATCACATCAAGAGAAATTGTGTATGATTAATTTAGAATAACATCCCAAGTGACTGGATAACCCTACAGCTCAACAATCAGTTTTAACAATGTAGACCAAACAAAGTGCAAGGTAACCACAACTACTGACTAAGACTACTAACCATAGTAGCCAGAAACGGGGAACGGTATGCCGTCCCTCGATCCGGATTCGTCGTCCCGGAATCGGATTTGGGAACGAGGAGCGGTACGGCAGGATTCGGTGGCCGGAACACGAACCTTCACCGTCCCTGCGAAATTTGTTCCGATGCATCAGCTTCTGAAGATTGGACGGCATTAGGCGACGCGCTGACGAGATAGGAGAAGATGGGGAAGTGGTCGTCAGCCGTCAGCCCACAGCTTGGAGCGGTGGTGCACCTGGGACAATGGGAAGCTGAGACATCATCGATCCACCTATCGTCCCCGATTCATCGTCCCAAAACCGTTCGGATCGCGTCCCACCCATCGAACCGGACGTTCAAACGATGTATACCCCCATCGTTCCCTACTTTTGAAATCCAGCGATCCTCGACCCGCGTTCCCATCCCTCGACCCGACCGTCCCGGAAACTTGGCTACTATGCTACTAACACTACAAATTTGGCAACTAGGCAAAATTAACTTGGCAATCAGGCACTATAAATTTGGAAATTATGTAAAATTAAATTGGCAATTAGGCACCAATTAAGTAATGTCTTTAGAGCATCTCCAACAGCAGCCTAAAAACGTGGTGCGCTATATTTTTTTTTGGGCGCCGGCGTGGCTGCAGCCGTTTCAGATGCCCAAAGATACAACACACAGCCGATAGTGCTTTTTCAGATGCTGTAAAATAGGGCATGGACAAACAAGTTTCTTCACCATATATGCTAATGCTATCAACAAGATCAAACACATCACAAATAAATAATAAATAAATAAATAAATAATAAATTAAAACCAACAAAATTTCAACTTCGCAAATTAAGCGAGAGAGCCAGCTACCAAAATCAATTCCCACTGCCGCAGATCGATTTCCACCAGCACAGATTAGGAGAGAGAGAGAGCTAGCTAGAAATAATTGGAAGAGATACAGGAGACAAATGGGGGAGCACTATAGCAAGTTTGATTCCCAGGCGCAGCGAAGGAGCTCAGCCCCGCAGAGGAGCTCTAATCGGCATTCAGCCCCGCGCACGCCATGGCCCATCTCGAGCGCGCGTTGCTCCTCCTCAACCCCTGCCGCATCCAGCCTCCTTCCCGCCGGGCCATCCTCCCGTGGACCAGTAACTACCAGGCGCAGCCTGCCACCAGCCTCATCTCGACTTCCAGATGCGCCGCCACCGCAGAGCCTTCTCACCGACCTCCGTCTCAGCGGACAAGCAGCCAAATGACGCCCACGAGCAGGAAGAGGGAGGCAAGGCAGAGCTTCGGGGCGGCTCCATGGCGTCGAGGTCGAGCTGGTACACAGGATCCAGCGTGGGGGGTGGCAGCAGAGCAGCAGGGTGAAGTTTCCAAGTGGTAGTTGGCTACCCACGCTCACCTCGTTTTTTGCCGCACGCTGTTCTGTGCGCTGCAAATATGCCGCACGCGTGCGTTTTCTTGTACGCACGGCAAAACTTTTTGGGCACGCTGCGTTTTACAGCTTCTGTTGGAGCTCGCTTAGAGGTATCTGGCGCCTAAAAAAAGCGCTTTTTTGGGCACGGCGTTGTTTTTAGGCGTCTGTTGGAGATGTTGTCATCTAGCAGTCCACTACGACCACTACAAATTTGGCAACTAGGCAAAATTAACTTGGCAATTAGGCACTATAATTTTGGCAATTAAGTAATATTAACTTGGAAATTTGGCACTAATGAACTAATGACTTTTACCTTGTTAAAATATAGTAGTGATCAAGTTTAATTAATTTGGCAAATATCCCTAGGTGAGCTGACAAGTGTATCTTGTAATTTCCCCAATGACTAGCAACCAAATGTAATTAATCAGGTAATCATTCCTAGGTGAGATGGTAACCATGCTTATTTATTTTGGCAGGCAGCTAGCAAGGAAATCAGGAAATGCTTTCCCTTGTCTTCTCACTTCAATGATTGCTTTTTGTCTTGCTTCTCCGCTACAGATGATGGCGTGGAGTAAAAATTGGCTTGGGTTGCAGTTGCAACATCTTAGATAGGGACGTTGTAGTGTATATTTCACCTGTGGGGATGGCCTTGCGCTTTTGCACGTTCCCACTTACACGGTCAAGTGCGGAGACGGGTTAGCTTATAGCAGGAAAAGCACAGAGCGAGATGATTAGCGGGCTACATGCGGCCACACGCTACATAAAATATGCAACGCTGCTACGTAGCAGGGTCCTACAATTTCTTACTAATAAAGTGCACAAATGTGAATTAGAAAAACACTTCACATTTAAATCATTAAGAAAACTTCCATTATGGACCCCAAGGTGCATTAAATGCCTGTAACAAGGATTTAAGCTAGGGAAGGCATAAAAGCAAAACAGGGGGCTAAGAAGGCAAAATGATGGCAAGGTAGCATGCACTGAGAATTTACAAACTGCAAGTAAGTTGTGTAATGGTTTGTGCATGTGTAAGCCAAGCTTGGCACCACGCCAAGTCTGGGTTTATGAATGTAATGAACAAAATAGTCAGAGAGGAGAGAAAGACAAGATCAGAACAAACTGGGAAACAATTCCAGTCATCTTGATTTTACCATGCTTCTTCTAGCAAAAGATAAGCTCGATACTCCAAGATGTTTTTTTGTTCATGTCACAATTTGGTTACGCACAAGGACTCTTCCTAAACATAACCCAATGGTAAAGGGATCACATCAAGAGAAATTGTGCATGATTAATTTAGAATAACATCCCAAATGACTGGATAACTCTACAGTTGAACAACCAATTTTGACAATGTAGACCAAACAAAGTGCAAGGTAACCACAATCTACTGACTAAGATTGCACATCGTAAGCCAACACACTACAGAATAAGTAAGGCCTATTTCTCGCACAAAAGTCACAATCCTTCACAGAGTGCGCAGTGCGTTAACTAAACACCATATACACAATCATAAACTACCTAGATCAGGCAGGAGTACGAAAACGGGCATGCCAATGCCTTGATAGATGAGCGCAGCCACATCATAAGCAGGAACTAACAGGAACGAAGTAGCAATCACCGATCAGAGCATCGGAGGTTAATGTGTGTGTGTGTGTGTGGGGGGGGGGGGGGGGGGGGGGGTAGGGTTTCCGTACCCTGTATCCGTTGAGTTCGCTCTCGAGCTTCTCCTTGCGCTGCTCGGCGCGGCGGTTGACGGAGTCGACCCAGGCCTGGTCGTACTGGTAGCGGGGGCCGAGGCGGCCGTTGATCTTGCGCGCGGCCTCGCGGTAGACCACGGTGTCCTCGCGGCTCCTGGCCTCGTCGTGCGCGATCCGCAGCGCCTCGAGCTGGATCGGCTCCACCCCGCACCGGTCCGCGATGAAGAGGAGGCGCGGCAGGCGGGTCCGGCCGGTGTACTGCGCGACGTACGCCTCCACGTCCAGCTGCTCCGCGGAGACCGGCGCCGGCGCGGCGGAGGCCTCCTCGTCGCCGCCCAGGCCGTTCGTCACGGCGAAGGCTGCGGCTGCCGGGACCTCGCCGTCGACGTCCATGCTGCCGGGATCCAAGCTAGGGTTCGGGGCAAAACCCTAGAGAGAGAGGGGGGGAGACGGAACAGGGGACGAAGGGCTTGGCTTGGAAATAGACGGATATTTGTGGGTAGATCGGCAAAGTTACGTTGGGCTGGCTTTGGGTATGGGCTCTCTATTTGGGCCCGTAACATCAGCTTCGGCCCACGTATTTGCTGGGCTAACGGGCCGAAATTGCCACATAACCATTTGTTATGGGTGGGCTGGTAGCATTATGCTGCCGCGTGCCGTTCTACTTGGGTCGAAGGTTCTAGCGAGCGAGCGAGGAGGAGGTGGAGCACTCGAGTGGCGGCGGCGGCGGCGATGAGGGCGGTGAGCGGCGCGGTGGTCTCGTCGAAGCCGGTGGCCTTGGCCAAGGCCGCGCGCGTGTTCAGCCTCTTCGCCGCCTCCGATGCGTCGGGGATCCCCGCCGAGGCGGGCGCGCTGGTCCTCTGCGCCGCGGACGCCGCCGCCGAGCTCCACGCCTTCCGGCGCGCCGCGAGGGAGGGCCACGCCCGCGCGGGGACCGCTGGAAAGGCGGCAGGGAACGGAGAGAAGCGGCGCAAGAAGAGGAGGAGGGCAGAGTGAGAGGTGGTGTTACTGAAGTTTTTTTGTTCAGTTCATGTGTTTTTCAGAGCTCAATCCATGGTCTTACTGGCTAGTTGATCCCAGTCTTCTTTCTTGTTGTATCCACTGGAACGAGCTGCTGTGTTGTACTTGTACGCATCCTGCTTAGACTGTTGCTCCGTTCAGTGTAATCGACTGGCATTGCCGCTGAATAAAGCCTGAAACTCTCGCTATTCTTTGTGTTTTGAACTGGTGTGCATTGGCAATTCCACGGACCAACTCTCTCATCCTTGAGAAAGATACCCGAGTTACTCTGGTACCAGAACGACGAGATGGTCGTGGTAATTATATACTCCTGCTACTATAGCTAGGACACCTTTGAATTGAGCTACAGAGATCAGACGTTGGTGAATGGTGAGTGCATATGACAGGCAGATGAACCCATGATAGACCACCGCTCGAAAAAAAACCCATGATATGCCCTCGCACTCACATCCCGTCAGTCCACTCGTCGCCGTTCCATTACCCAAAAAAAAGGTATTCAGTTGATAAATTGCCGCACTCTGAACGGCACTCTGTTCTTCTCTACCTGGAGACAGAAGCTGCTCATGTCACTACCAACTCGCCAGGCAGAATCGCACACCTCCTGACCTTAGATTACACATACGGACATACCCAACCAAAGACACCACGCCACAATTAGCACAGCCAAACAACACTGAACCTCTCAGCTAACTCCAGCCACACAATTAGAGGCCTAAACACCCAGCTGCACCAGGAGCGCTTTAGCATCTGCTGATGTTCACTGTCGAGCTCGTGTCCTGCCGCCACGTGTACCCATGCTGAGTCGGATCCACGCACCCGTGGAGTGGCACCGTGTATGGCTTTATCCGATAGGGGGGGCCCAAAAAGTGCAAGTTGGATTGATATTTGAGGTTTGAGAAGGGGACGGAAAGCGCAACTTGGTGGCGTCTTTTGCTTCCACGAAGAGCCAGACAAAAGTGCCACGACCTTAGATTATGTTAGGGTATCGGTAGGGATTTGCTATTGATACTCTAGTTCATCTCAGATTCTGGATTACAAGGTAGCCAGGAAGGAAGAAATCGATCTACCCTATTACAAGGAGTAGCCGCCGCCGTTCGTTCGGTTCGTGATCCCAAGGATGCCTTGCTTCTTCTTCGCTTCTGGTTCTTATCCTGGAGGAAGGCGACGCAGTCAACGTGTCCACTCAGGCCCAATGTGGCGACGGTTTGGTTGGGCCAGCCTTTTGGGCCGTGGGCTTCGAGGCTTCTGTCGCCCGACGTCTTCAGTGTTCCTCCTGTCAGTAGCGGTGCTGACATCCCCTGCCCCTTGAGAATTGGCTTGTCCCCAAGCCACTGCATCAGGAAATTGATACTGGAGCTTGATCTTGTCCTCCCAGGTGACGTCCTTGATGTCGCTCGCAGGCCATTGCACTTGTACTTGCTCGCGGCGACCAGTGGGTGTCTGTCGCCATCTCGTGCCCAGAATTTGGACTGGAGGAAGAGAGACATCAGTTGCAGTGGGGAAGTCAGAGGAGGCCGATATACCTGGCTTGAGCGCTCGACGGAGTTGGGAAACATGGAAGACTGGGTGTATCTTCGCCTCTGGTGGAAGTTGAATTTCATAAGCCACCGGATTGATCTTCTTGATGATCTTGTATGGGCCGAAGTAGCGGAACGATAGTTTGTGGTTAGGGCGGTGAGCTGCCGTCAGTTGGGCGTAAGGCTGGAGCTTCACAAACACTTCGTCTGCCAGGTCAAATGTGCGCTCTGTTCGCTTCTTATCTGCTAAATTCTTCATATACTGCCGAGCATGGTTCAGGTTGTGCTGGAGGATTTGCTGAACATTCTTCAGTTGATTCGGCCATTCCTGTAGAGAAGGTGTCGAGCACGTGGATGCTGCGCTGATGCCCCAGTGTCTTGGTTCTTGTCCATAAAGGGCCACAAATGGTGACATCTTGATCGCAGAATGATAGCTGGTGTTGTACCAATATTCCGCTAATGCAAGATATTGTGCCCAGTGGGATGGACAAGCGTGACCAAAGCAACGTAGGTAGACCTCCATGCATTGATTCACTCGCTCAGATTGACCGTCGGTTTGCGGGTGATACACCGAGCTCATGCGGAGATCATTGCCCATCAACGCAAAGAACTCCTTCCTAAAACGACTGGCAAAAAAAGGATCTCGATCGGAGATCATCACCTGAGGCATGCTGTGGAGCTTGAGAACGTTGTTCAGGTACGCTGCGGCTACCTTGGCTGCGGTGAAAGGGTGGCGAAGAGGAATGAAATGTGCAAACCGCGTGAACTTGTCAACAACCACCATCACACTGTTCGCCGAACCTGAGGGTGGTAGACCTTCGACAAAATCCATGGTGACTGTCTGCCATGCCGCGCTTCGTATCGGCAACGGTTCCAGTAGGCCTGGGTAGCGCACACACTCCGGCTTGGCTGCTTGCTGGCAGATTGTACACGCTTGCACAAAATCCTTTGTCGGTTTCGTCATTTTAGGCCATGCCACGAACTTCTTGAGACGAGCATATGTTGCTGGAAAACCAGAATGGCCTCCAATGACACTGGTGTGAAAAGCTTGCAGGAGTTGATGCTGCAATGCTGGAGATCCCCCAAGCCAGATGCGTTTGTGAAAATAGAGCAGGCCATCGAGTAGAGAGAAACGTCCTTTTGGATCTGGGGCCAACTGTAGTTTCTGAATCCATTTCTGGGCGTGTGGATTGTCATTGTAGCTGGCTCGGACATCGTCGAGCCATGCGGGCTTGCACTCAGTGATGGTATGGAGACTGAGTATGTCGTCGTGTTGTCGCCTGGAGAGAGCATCAGCAGCTCTATTTTCTAGACCCTTGCGATAACAGATGCGGTATCTGAGTCCCAACAACTTGGTAAATGCTTTTTGTTGCCATACTGTGGTAAGCCGTTGTTCCTCGAGATGAACTAGGCTTTTCTGATCTGTTCTAATGACGAATTCATGGTGTTGGAGGTACGGCCGCCACTGCTCTACTGCCATTAAGATGGCGAGACATTCCTTTTCATAAGTGGACAGCCCTTTGTTCTTATTGCACAAAGGTTTGCTCATGTAAGCAATGGGGTGCCCTTCCTGCTGCAGAACTGCGCCCACGCCTGAGTCACACGCGTCGGTGTCGATGACAAAAGTTTTGTTGAAATCTGGTAGAGCTAGGACAGGTGCTTCAGTCAGGCCTTTCTTGAGTAATTGGAATGCCTTGTCAGTGTCCTTTGTCCAGAAGAAGGTGGAGTTCTTCTTCAGAAGATCAAACAGGGGTCGGGCAATGATGCCAAAGTGCTTTACAAATTTCCTATAATATCCAGCAAGACCCATGGAAGCTTCTGACGTCTTTACAGTTTGCAGGTGTAGGCCATGTCTCTACTTTGCTGATCTTGTCAGGGTCTGATGATACCCCACGGCTGTCAATCACATGACCCAAATAAGCTATCCTTTGCTGGCCAAAAGAACATTTGGATTGTTTCACCTGCCATTTGTCTTTCCTGAGAAGGTGAAGGACTTGGCGCAGATGTTCTAAGTGTTCTGACAAACTGGTGTTGTAGACTAAGATGTCGTCAAAGAAGACCACAACACATTTGCGCAAAAGTGGTTGCAGGGTTGCTTGCATTGCTCCGAGAAAAGTAGCTGGAGCGCCAGCCAAACCAAAGGGCATTACTGTGTACTCCCAATGACCAGTATGTGTCTGAAAAGCTGTTTTCGCTTCCTCTCCCGGGGCCAGTCTGATCTGGTGATAGCCGGCTCTGAGATCCATCTTGGAGAACCATTTAGCTCCTGCCAGTTCATCCAGTAATTCGTCAATGACAGGTACTGGAAATTTACTGACCACAGTCATGGAATTCAGTGCTCTATAGTCCACACACAAACGCTAGGTGCCGTCCTTCTTTTTCACGAGAATGGCTGGGGAAGAGAACTGACTGGTACTTCTCTGAATGATGCCAGCAGCAAGTAGTTCAGCAACTTGTCTTTCGATTTCAGTTTTCAGCTCTGGTTTATGACGATAGGCGCGCAGATTCACTAGCTGGGCTCCCTCCATGAGTGGAATCTGATGATCACAGTCCCTCCTTGGAGGCAGAGATGTAGGTTCCTCGAACACATCTTGAAATTTCGACAGCAGTGACTGCACTTCTGTGGGGGTAACTTCTTCGACGTGCAGAGTAGTGTCCAAAGCATATACATGCACCAAATGGGCCACTGCTCCTTGGCGGCACGCAGAAGCAAGTTCCGCAGCAGAGATTGCTGAACATTGTGGTTGACTGATGTCTACGCACTTCTATTCTTGTAGACACTTGTTGGGCCTCCAAGTGCAGAGGTTTGTAGAACAGCAGCAAGTTTCCCTTAAGTGGATCACCCAAGGTTTATCGAACTCAGGGAGGAAGAGGTCAAAGCTATCCCTCTCAAGCAACCCTGCAATTACGATACAGAAAGTCTCTTGTGTCCCCAACACACCCAATACACTTGTCAGATGTATAGGTGCACTAGTTCGGCGAAGAGATAGTGAAATACAAGTGGTATAGATGATTATAAGTAGCAAACGTGATGTGAAATAAATATCGCTGCGAGCAAACATGTAACAAAATAGTAAGTAAACGGTGTGCAATGCTTGGAAACAAGGCCTAGGGATCATACTTTCACTAGTGGACACACTCCCAACAATATAACATGATTGAACAAATAGATAACTTCTCTCCACTATAGTACTCTGAATTATTCTCCTATTGAACAACACTAATCATTGTGTAGTGGCTACAGAAGCACCCCTTAAAGTTCATCAAGTACTTGACAAACACCACTCATAGAGACATCCAAATCAGATCACAATTCAAGATAGAAATCATTGCAACTTAGACCAAGTACTAACACGGTGCACACACTGTCAACATTACACCATGAAAGGAGGAATAGATCACTCAATACTATCATAGTAATAATTACTCTCATAATCCACAAGAGATCACGATCATAGCCTAAACCAAGTACCACCACGATGCACGCACTGTCACCGTTACACCATGGCAGGAGGAATAGATTACTTTAATAACATCACTAGAGTACACTATAACAATTAAGCATAGGAGTAGCATAATATCTGAATAATAACATCTACTTGTTCAACATGATACAAAGCTCACGATCACATAAAGATCACATCATGGGAGAGAGAGGTGAACCACATAGCTACCGGTAGAGCCCTTAGCCCCGGGGATGAACTACTTCCTCCTCATCATAGGAGACAGCAAGGTTGATGGAGATGGCGGTGAGGTCGATGGAGACGGCGGAGATGGTGATTGAGATCGATGGAGATGGCTCCGGGGGCACTTCCCCGTCCCGGCAGGGTGCCGGAACAGAGACTTCTGTCCCCCGAAATTTGTCGGCGACGGCGGCGGAGCTGCGGAACTGTTCTGGAAAAATCGTCGACTCCCCTAGGGTTTTCCGTCCCGAGGCTTTATATAGGCAAAGGGGCGATGCGAGAGGGCAGCCAGGGGCTCCTCACACATGGGTGGCGCGGCCAGGGCCTGGGCCGCGCCACCCTAGTGTGAGGGCAGGCCATGGCCCCTCTCCGGCTCTCTTTCGGATGTCTGGATGCTCCCGGGTAAAATAAGACTTCAGGAACTTGTTTCGTCCAATTCCGAGAATATTTCCTGTGTATCACTCTGAAACACAAAAACAGCAGAAAACAGGGAACTGGCACTGTGGCACTTGTTAATAGGTTAGTTCCGGAAAATGCATAAAAGTGCCACTAAGTGTAACGAAACAATAGGCAAATGGTGTAAAAACAAGCATGGAGCATCAAAAATTATAGATACGTTTGAGACGTATCAAGCATACCCAAGCTTAACTCCTGCTCGTCCTCGAGTAGGTAAGTGATAACAAAAGAAATAATTTTTTGAGGTGACATGCACCTACACAATCTTGATCATATATGTAAGCATTTGTGAGCTGGGATCATAAGAACTTAAAACATGGGCATGAAGATATAATCTTGACAATAAGAACTTAGCAACCATGTTGTAAACATGCAAATGAACACAAACAAAAGATCATGAAAATGAAACAATGAAAGTCAAACGTGTGTTCAAATCATAAGGAAAAACATACAAATGGTTTTCAGCTTGTCCTTCATGGAGAGCAAAACATAAATGCATAGGACACCTTCAAGTTTAAGAGGGCGACTAGATACAAATAATTTAAGAACAAGTGAAACCAACAATATGAGTCAATCAATGAACTTTGGGACAATGCATATCACACTAAGAATAACAACTATGCTCTCTTAATGGTGCATAAAGATAGAAGGTGGTGACTCAACATAAAAGTAAAAGAAAGGCCCTTCGCAGAGGGAAGCAGTGATTAAACATGTGCTAGAGCTTTTCATTTGTAAAACAGAGATATAAAACTTGGGTTTTGAGAGGTGGTTGCTTTTGTCAACGACTGACAATGGGGTTCTTACTATCTTCCATACAAAAATGAAGCAAGTTTTTGAGAGAGAGATTGGCACTTTTTGTGCTCTTTTATAAAGCTTGACACTCCTCCCCACCTTTTTTCCTTTCACAAACCATGGCTAACCGATTCCATCGGGTGCCCACCAACATTCACTTTCCATGGAGGAGTGCCTTTTTTCTTTCTTTTTTTTTTTTTTTTCTTTTTGGAATAAGCAATATGGAAGATAGCAAATCCAACCACTACGTCCCCATGAGCTGAAAACAGTGTCACAAAACGAGAAGTGTTTTGAAGGTTTTTGAAAGGTAGCACATGAAAATTTACTTGGAATGGCTTACAAATACCATGCATAGGAATTTATAGTGGACACAATAGCAAACTTGGTTTTTGGGAGTTGGATGCACGAGTAGAGCTCATACTCAGTACAAAATGAGGGCTAGCAAAAGACTGAGAGCGACCAACTAAGAGAGAAATAACGGCCATAATCATGCAAAGCGACAAAGCAACATTAAAAGAAGCATAAGATGGCATCAAAAGTCAAAAACTAAATGATCATAGAGGCTATTGGCGACTTATTTTGTAGTCAACATGGTGTAAGCATGTGCCAAGTCAACCCAAATAAAGCATCAAGGAGAAAACCAAAATAATGCTTCCATACAGTAAAAACAACGCATGATTTTTTCCAAAGGCTCATTAAGCAATCTCAGTTATTTGAGACAAGTCATGCTACAGCAAAACCACTAAGCATACTATCAAAAAGACATCAAGCATGACATAAAAAATCCTAAGCCGCAGTCTACACAAGCTCCTTCTTGTACCACTATTTTGCACAAAGCTTTTTCTCTTTTCCAACACCATTTGAAACTTTTATAAACACCTCTTTTGATGAAAACCAATAAAGATCAGAGGCAAAAAATACACCTTGATGAAAAGATATGACAAGATCTGAATGCAAATCAAGGCGAAAACGAAAACCAAATGCAGTAGCAGAAAAAGAGAACACTCATTGAAACGATAAGAGTGAAAAACAGAGTGTTCTTGGCAAATGAAAAACGAGTTCATCTCCTCCAAAAGAAACATGATGTGATCTAACCATTTATTGCAGCAAACAAACAAACTAAACCAACTAAGAAAACTAAAACAACTGACGCTCCAAGAAAAACACATAGTGCATGAAGCAATAAAAATATAGTGTCTTGAAAGGTGACCTGATTTTTGCCGATGAAGAAGGGGTGCCTCGGGGGCATCCCCAAGCTTTGACGCTTGTACTTCTTGGATATTTCTTGGGGTGCTGGGCATCCCCAAGCTTGAGCTTTTGTCCATTCTTCAACTCATCTCATCATTCTCCAATCCCTACACTTGAAAACTTCCTTCATACAAAACTAAACACAATTCCATTAGCAACATTAGTGTAAGCATAACATATATTCAATCCTCTATTTGCTTCAGGTTTCAACTCAAAACCACCACATATATAGCAAATACTACTGTAGCAACTTCCCCAAAAGTTCCATGATCAAAAGAACTCAAAAGAAAGCGATAAAGTGGCAAACACAAATATTGGCAGAAATCTGTCAAAACTGAACAGCTGACAAAGGTCGAATTTTTGAGGGATTTTATGTTGCTCAAATCAAAAAGTGTTCAACTAAGAAAAGTTTGGATATAACCTGGGACATATGCACAAGAAATCGCAGGTCCAAAAGATATACAGAGAATTTATACGAATTTTTACGGTGCAGCACCGAAAATAGTTTCAGGACAGCAACATCCCCAAATCTTACCTCACTCAAATTAGAGGCTTCTCTTGGCACAACAACGAAATAAAAAGGATAAGGAGCGGTTATTACAGTAGTAGTAACTTCCAAGACTCAAATAAAATAAAAAGTACTGAAAATAAAACAATGGGTTATCTCCCAAGAGTGCTTTTCTTTAACGCCTTTGAGCTAGGCGCAGTAATTTGCAAAGATGCTCATGTGGGCGCCATATAAGAGCTTGAAGCAAATGCGCCATATAGGAACTTAAAGCAATAGAGAGCATCAAAAAGCAGATATGAAAGACATTTATATCTGAACCACTTCCTATGCATAGGAATCTTGTAAGAAAATAAATCAACGAGGCACATAGTAGCAAGCATGGATAGATAAAACAAGTGCCACTTCAAGATTTGCAACATAAAGAGGGGAAACTTAATATTGTTGAGATCCATCAAACCATGTTTCCCTCTCTCATAATAACTTTCAGTAGCATCATGAGTAGAACTAACAATATAACTATCACATAAAGCATCCCTATCATGAGCCACATGCATAAAAGAATTAATACTCACCACAGGAACAATAGTAGTAGGAGCAGATTCAACAGAATAATTATTCTCATCACCATAATCATCATAAATAGGAGGCATATTGTAATCATAACTAATTTTCTCCTCAAAAGTAGGTGAACTGAAAACATTATACTCATCATCATGACCATCATAAACTAGAGGTTTAGTATCATCACAAGCTAGAGAACAGCTATTTCTCAAAGCATATTCTTCAAACATATCATCATAGCAAACTTTCTCCACTAAAGCTGGGGAACTAAAAATATCATGATTAACAAAACCAGCTTCCCCAAGCTTAGACTTTTCTATAGCATTAGCAATAACGGTGTTCAAAGCATTCATACTAACATCACTATTAGCATGCAAATTAAGCTCCAAAGGTTTTTCAATTTTCTCTTCAAACACTTTATATCTAAACTCGGGAAAAAGACTACAGAACTCATTGTTTTCCATTAAGCCTAACTAGTGAAAATAAAAACAAGAAACAAAAAGATGTAATTGCAGAATCTAAAGGAAATAACTCCGAGCACTCACACAGGAGGATGCGAGTACCTTTTACCTTACCTCCCCGGCAACGGCGCCAGAAAAGAGCTTGATGTCTACGCACTTCTATTCTTGTAGACACTTGTTGGGCCTCCAAGTGCAGAGGTTTGTAGAACAGCAGCAAGTTTCCCTTAAGTGGATCACCCAAGGTTTATCGAACTCAGGGAGGAAGAGGTCAAAGCTATCCCTCTCAAGCAACCCTGCAATTATGATACAGAAAGTCTCTTGTGTCCCCAACACACCCAATACACTTGTCAGATGTATAGGTGCACTAGTTCGGCGAAGAGATAGTGAAATACAAGTGGTATAGATGATTATAAGTAGCAAACGTGATGTGAAATAAATATCGCTGCGAGCAAACATGTAACAAAATAGTAAGTAAACGGTGTGCAATGCTTGGAAACAAGGCCTAGGGATCATACTTTCACTAGTGGACACACTCCCAACAATATAACATGATTGAACAAATAGATAACTTCTCTCCACTATAGTACTCTGAATTATTCTCCTATTGAACAACACTAATCATTGTGTAGTGGCTACAGAAGCACCCCTTAAAGTTCATCAAGTACTTGACAAACACCACTCATAGAGACATCCAAATCAGATCACAATTCAAGATAGAAATCATTGCAACTTAGACCAAGTACTAACACGGTGCACACACTGTCAACATTACACCATGAAAGGAGGAATAGATCACTCAATACTATCATAGTAATAATTACTCTCATAATCCACAAGAGATCACGATCATAGCCTAAACCAAGTACCACCACGATGCACGCACTGTCACCGTTACACCATGGCAGGAGGAATAGATTACTTTAATAACATCACTAGAGTACACTATAACAATTAAGCATAGGAGTAGCATAATATCTGAATAATAACATCTACTTGTTCAACATGATACAAAGCTCACGATCACATAAAGATCACATCATGGGAGAGAGAGGTGAACCACATAGCTACCGGTAGAGCCCTTAGCCCCGGGGATGAACTACTCCCTCCTCATCATAGGAGACAGCAAGGTTGATGGAGATGGCGGTGAGGTCGATGGAGACGGCGGAGATGGTGATTGAGATCGATGGAGATGGCTCCGAGGGCGCTTCCCCATCCCGGCAGGGTGCCGGAACAGAGACTTCTGTCCCCCGAAATTCGTCGGCGACGGCGGCGGAGCTGCGGAACTGTTCTGGAAAAATCGTCGACTCCCCTAGGGTTTTCCGTCCCGAGGCTTTATATAGGCGAAGGGGCGATGCGAGAGGGCAGCCAGGGGCTCCTCACACATGGGTGGCGCGGCCAGGGCCTGGGCCGCGCCACCCTAGTGTGAGGGTAGGCCCTGGCCCCTCTTCGGCTCTCTTTCGGATGTCTGGATGCTCCCGGGTAAAATAAGACTTCAGGAACTTGTTTCGTCCAATTCCGAGAATATTTCCTGTGTATCACTCTGAAACACAAAAACAGCAGAAAACAGGGAACTGGCACTATGGCACTTGTTAATAGGTTAGTTCCGGAAAATGCATAAAAGTGCCACTAAGTGTAACGAAACAATAGGCAAATGGTGTAAAAACAAGCATGGAGCATCAAAAATTATAGATACGTTTGAGACGTATCATTGACTGTTGCGGTGACCTTGCAATTGTATGTGGCCTGTTGATGTCTCAATAGAGAGGGTTTTGTGAATCCAATCGATTTTCGGATTGTGCTGCTCGAGCCAGTCCATTCCCAGAATCACATCAAAAGCTCCCAGCGGCAGAATTTTCAAATCAGTGGCAAATTGATGTCCTTGAGAAGACCATTGACAGCCTGGTAAGAAGGAATTGCACTTGTGTTGAGTCCCATCAGCAACATTGACCCTACAAGGCCGAGGTAATAACTGACTGCCTGGAAGAAGTTCAGCAAGTTGTTGATTGATAAATGATGTGGAACTACCAGAATCCACCAAAATGAGAACCTCATGTTTGCCTATGAATGCATGTAACTGAATCACACCAGAATTGTCTGCTGCTGCCCCTGTCAGTGCATGGATCGAAATTGAGCAGGCTGTTTCCATTTCCTCGGAACTTGAGTCTGGGACTTCACTGCCTGTTAGTTCTTCTTGGGAAAACAGTTCCAGAAGTTCCTCCACAACATGCATTTGCACTGTCTGAGGGCAGGTATGCTCGGGTCCCCATTTTTCCCCACATTTGAAACACAAGCCCTTGGCCTTGCGGTAAGTGCGCAAAGCATTCAATCTGCTGGTATTGTTCTGCCTCGCAGCTTCCATGCCTCTGTTATCTGCAACCTGACTGACATGAGTAGGAGTTGAAGAGGGAGCATGTACCGTTGATGCTCGTCTTGGAAATGTAATGAACTTTTGCTCCAATCTTGGCGGAGAAATGCACTCGCCCTCAGTGACCTCTTCCTGGAGAAGAGCCAGGGAGCAAGCAGTGTCGAGGTCGGTAGGTCGCTGTACCATGACCACTGCTCGAATGTCCGCCCTCAGTCCCTCGACAAAACGAGTAAGAAAATAATATGGGTGAGTAGTATCCGAATAGGAAACCAAATGGTTCATCAGAACATCGAATCGTTCAATGTAATCTGCGACAGAGGTTGTTTGTTTAATGGAGTAGAACTGTCGAATGAGAAGCTGATGACGATCACGGCCAAAACGAGTACAGAGGAGTGATGTGAATGAAATCCAGTCCAGTGCGGCTATTTTCTTCCGCACGGACTGCAGCCAGATGCCCACAGCACCAGAGAAATGGAGAATCGACATGGGAACCCAATACGATTCGTGAGTGGAAAACATTTGGAAGTACTGTTCCGCAAGTGTAATCCAAAGGTTTGGATTATCAGCCGAAAACGGAGGAAACGGGAACGCAGGTGCATTGGGGCCTAATCCAGCGATGATATGACTCGACAACACTAATGGATCTGCTGTGGCCGCAAGAGGATGTTGCAGAGAAATTGTACCCGTGACCGGAGGTAGCGACGGCGGCACGGGGGCCACCGCCGCAGGACCTCCGGGAGAAGCGCTGTCGCCGTGGCCGAATTGCCCGTGGATCGCACCCTTGTTGACGAAGGGGGGCGCCGTGTAGGCGCCTGGCATCTCCGATCCACTCGCGGCAGCCGCCAGCGACGGCTGCGCGCGCTTGAGATCCGCGACCGTAGCCTGCAGATCGGCGAAGCGTGCCTCCAAATCCGGCTTCCAACCGCATAGATCGGTCAGTCGATCTGATTGGTTGGTGAGCTGCTGGACCAGCGAGTCCTGCTTGTGCATGACGGCGTCGAGGCGGGTGTCGACGGAGCGCTGGAGCTGGGCCATGTCGCCCTTGAGCGAGTCGAGGTAGTCCTTCAGCGTCGGGTCCATGGTGTCGATGAGGCGGCGGTGATCCGCCGTGTAGCGACGAGTATCTCGAATGGTGGGAAGTGGTTGAGTGGGGATCGGCTGGTCTCATGGCTCTGATACCAGATGTTAGCGTCCCAAAGGCCAGCCCACGCTCAACCAGCGTATTCAGAGGCCCAAGGCCTCTCTCATCCCAAAAGCCCGGACTGAAAGGAGAGGTTTGCCCAGCTATATAAGCTGGTGTCGGCCTCTGTCAACTAGCGAGGTGGGACTAAACCATGGGCGCGTTCCACCGGACCGTCCCCAGCCATGCCACCCGTTCGAGTGCTGACATCCCATCCTCCTAAACAGGAGCGATGCAGATCGCCACACACCTAATAGCGGTGCGCACGCTGGCTCTGATACCAGATGTTAGGGTATCGGTAGGGATTTGCTATTGATACTCTAGTTCATCTCAGATTCTGGATTACAAGGTAGCCAGGAAGGAAGAAATCGATCTACCCTATTACAAGGAGTAGCCGCCGCCGTTCGTTCGGTTCGTGATCCCAAGGATGCCTTGCTTCTTCTTCGCTTCTGGTTCTTATCCTGGAGGAAGGCGACGCAGTCAACAGTGTCCACTCAGGCCCAATGTGGCGACGGTTTGGTTGGGCCAGCCTTTTGGGCCGTGGGCTTCGAGGCTTCTGTCGCCCGACGTCTTCAGTGTTCCTCCTGTCAGTAGCGGTGCTGACAGATTAAGAAACATGAGTGCAACTGCTGAGAGTGATGTGCCGATCGATATAAACCGCGGAGCTGTACCATAAATTAAGTCATGAACGTACAGCTGTAAACAGAACAAGGGATTTTTTTCTATCCAGCTTGATATTTTGCACCTTTGAGCAGATGATGTGGCTTGAGATATTTATAAATATCTCGTAGTGATAGTTCATGCTCTCTGTTGCTACTATGGTTCTCCACACACGGACACGGTTGTGTCTGATCGATGGAGGAGCAAGCTGGGTTTTCATGTGACAAATTGTTTGCCATTTTATCTAATTTTTCTCTACTCTTTTGTGTGGTCTAGAGCCAGAGAAAGCTCGATGTTTAACCATAAAACAGATCATCCTATAACGGTTACGAGATTACCGTTACCAAACTTATTTATCCACAGTACTACTCCTTCAACTTATTTAGAGAAAGTACAATAAGGCACTGTTAGTAGACTATAAGGATTAAACTTATTTACAGAACAAGGGATTTTTTCTTTCCAGCTTGATATTTTGCTCCTTTGAGCAGATGATGTGGCTTGAGATATTTATAAATATCTCGTGGTGATAGTTCATGCTCTCTGTTGTTACGATCAGTGTTGGTTACGATGGTTCTCCACACAAGGACATGGTTGTGTCTGATTGATGGAGGAGCAAGCTGGGTTTTAATGTGACAAATTGTTTGCCATTTTATCTCATATTTTATCCACTCTTTTGTGTGATCTAGAGGCAGAGAAAGCTCGATGTTTAACCATAAAACAGATCATCCTTCTAGCCTGGATTCAATAATAGGTGGTTGTTGGAGCCGGATAAACAAAAGATCGTCTATTTTTCTTTTTGAAATGGTTGTGCCGCCTCAAACAAAAGCTCACGATGCTGCATATGCTGGTCTTTAAACTAAGTTAGCAAAAAGTGGTGGATTGCTAGAATCTAGGTCCATGGCTCCCTTGTCTAGATGCTAGCAAACTTAGTTAATTACATGACAAGAAGGGAATTAGGGATCTCGGCTCTTAACAATTAGGATACACTTTTGAATGAAGTAAGTGTCACTAAAACTAATCGCATCAATTAGTTAATCCAAAATGGTTATGCGACTAGGGATTGATGAGAATTTATTAGACATGTGTCGTGTTTCCCTACATCTCGCCAGGGACAGAGCCAGAAACTAAGCTCAAGGGGGCAAAGATAGTGTGTGATCTCAACGGGGGGTTAAGCTAGCTAAACTAGCTTAAACAATGAGCAGGCATGACACATCTTCCTATGAAAATCACAAGCATAGGGAGAGAGGGGGAGGGGGCATAGCCCCCGCTCGTCTCCCCTTGTCTCCGTCCCTGCATCTTGCGGAATAATTCATGAGCGTGTTACGACTTTTTATCTCTCTTATCTTCTTGTTAAACCATAGAATTTTATCATGTCTAGGAAAACTAGGTTATTATCTAACGATCAGCACCATAGGGGACAATGAAAGTGATATCTCTACCTAAAGTGTGAATCATAAACTAACTCGAAAGGTGTGATGAGTTGGTTGCCGATCAAGCAAGTAACTTGAGATTTCCTACATTTATCCACGTTACCCAAAAAAGACCCTTGACCCAAACATTTGTATTACTCCAAATGGATCACTAGAAGCATTACTATAAATAAGGTAATATTATAAAGCGCGGACGTTTTGCATGACGGCGTGAAACTAGCAATGGGAGCCGGCAGATTTTTTTCCAGCAACGGTGTGATGGCAACTTTGAATTTTTGCCTTGCCACGTGGCAAGGCGCCACTCGCCTGCTCCGGGAAATCGCCGCAGGGGATTGGTGTCTAACATGCACAAAAAGCATCATTGTCTAATGCAACACCAGATTATCTGTACCGTTACTGTCCAGATATGACTAAACATGTCCGTAGCCCCTCGACATAGTAAGTTTTCATAGGGGTTTTATAAGAGAAGTCAAGCATAGGGGTTTTCATAGGGGTTTTATGAGAGAAGTCAATCAAGCATAGTGTATAACTGTATATCAGTGCCCGGTAGTCCGGCCACCCGCTTCCCTCTTCCCACACTCTTCCTTTGCCTACTGGCTTCTTCTTCTTGTCCCTTTGCCGGGTCGTTCTCCCGCTTTGAACGCTCCGTCTCTGTCTCACGAATCACGCGCACCCAGCGAGCTCATCGCATCCGGTTCCTTGATCCTTCTCCCACCTGCAAGACTCTGCACAAGCTGCACAGTACTCTAGCTTGTGCTTGGAAGTACTGCGGTTCTTGGCGCGCTGATCGGTGCGTTGTCACTTGTCACAACACCTCATAGCTTCTAGCTCGCTGGAACCACCGGCACTCGAGGCGCGGAGGTAGCAAAGCATGGGCGCGGGTGCGTCGGACATGGCGGTGGAGGAGGAGGGACACTCCGGGCTGGGCGACATGCCGGAGCTGTGCGCGGCGGAGGTGCTACTCCGGCTGGGCGCGCCGGACATATGCCGGCTCGCGGGGCTCAACCGTGCGTTCCGCAGCGCCGGGGCGGCGGACTTCGTGTGGGAGGCGAAGCTGCCGGAGAACTACGGGTACCTCATGGGGTTCGTTGACGGTGGAGAGGAGGAGAAAGGGGATCAAGCGCAGAGGAGCGCCATGGGGAAGAAGGACGTCTACGCGAGGCTCGCCAAGGCTGTTCAGTTTGATGATGGCAAAAGGGTGAGTTTTTTCCTTCTTTTTTCAGGATCTGCTCCCTGGCGTGCCCTCAAAAGCAATTATAGATATATAAATTTTCTATCCCGTTCTGTCCATGCAAGGAAAATGAAACAAAAAAATGTGAAAAAATCTTTGATAGTACTGTTTTTTTCTGCTCTTTTTAGCGCCCATTATTTTTTCCTTCGAGGACGTGAAGATGTCTTATGAAACTACGCAACAACATTTCTAATTATTCAGAATTGTCCCGATTTTTTAGAAAGGATGAATTTACTGTTCAACCAGCAGCACACAATCTCTGTTTCTTATGTCTGACGAACAATACTTCTTTGCTTTGGCCGGCAGGAATTCTGGCTGGAGAAGAGCACAGGTATGGTTTGCATGGCGTTATCCTCAAAAGCGTTAGTGATAACTGGAATCGATGACAGGAGATATTGGGTTCACATGCCAACAGCAGAATCTAGGTAACTTCGAACTAAAATCATGCCCATAAGTTCTTAGATATGTTGCTTTTGTTTTTCATCTTCAGGGGTTGTGAGCGTCAGGCATCTCTACCTTGTCTAATACCCCTGTTGACAAGTGTTGTTCTATAATAAAAATATCCACAGTAGAATTATCTGTTGCTACCATTGACACTACTTCCAGAAAAAGATTAATAGCCCCTCAAATTGAAAAAGTGAAATAAGGTGCAAGCTTTCCCCCTTTTTTGACAAAATGTGAGTGGCTGCTAGCGTGCTACACCGATGAGGTAAGCATGGACGCCAGCAAAAATTGACCGCAGACAATGGTTGAAAACCGGTGGAGCTGAAATTTCAATCATCGCGTCAATCTTTACTTCATTTCAGTTTGAAATCTTGTGGTATTCAATAATATGTACCGCGTGACCACCAAAACCGTAGTACTTTTCATTTTGTCCTATTGTTGTTCCGTCAGAAAGAAGTTCATCCTGCAGCAGTTCTGAACCTCTAGTTTCTGCAGGTTCCATTCCATCGCGTACCTCCAGCAAATCTGGTGGTTCGAGGTGGTCGGCGAGATCGACTTCCGCTTCCCAGAGGGGACATACAGCCTCTACTTCAGGCTCCGTCTCGGGAAGATTACCTCCAAGCACTCCGTCCGTCGTGTCAGCAGCGGCACCGACAAAAAGGACAGCATCCATGGCTGGGACAGGAAGCCCGTGCGGTTCCAGCTCTCGACGTCGGACGGCCAGAACGCCGTGACGCAACGCTACCTGGACAACGAGCCTGGGAGCTGGGTCTTGTACCACGCCGGCGACTTCGTGGCCTCGGAGCACGGGCAGTCGGTGAGGCTCAAGTTCTCCATGGCGCAGATCGACTGCACCCACACCAAAGGTGGCCTGTGCGTCGACTCCGTGCTCGTGTATCCCAAGGGGTTGCAGACAGAGAAAGTTGTGTGTTAGGGCTTAGAAGTGAGATTAGTTGTGCAGTTGATCAGGTTGCTGAATCTGGTACTGTAGTTAGAGAGCTTGGAGAAATATATAGTACTCCCCTGTTTCAAGATATAAGATTTTATTACAATCAATTAACTTATAAGTTGGTTGTAATAACATCTTTTATTATGGAACCGACTGGAGTAGTTTTTAGGAGATCGGTGTTGAGCTTAGTGGGTGTCTTGGTGTTTCATAGTGAAGCTCTACTTTTCTCAATGTTAGAAGTAGTACAATGTATACTTCCCCCATCCCAAAATAAGCGACTCAACTTTATCAGCAACTTCGATGTGCTTGTTCTAGCCTATACTGGGCATGCTCAGCAGCGACAAACTTTCATCGTTAGTTTGTTTAAGACTAGTGTACATGCAAATGTGTTGTCCTTGATTGGTAGGTCTCGGCACTTAGGATGAAAATCCTTCTCCTGGCAGAGATGGTGTAGGCATCGGGATGTGTGTTCTCCTCCGTGAAAGTGTTGTTGCGACAGAACTTGATTTATTCGTAGTTGTTAAATTTGTATCTTGAAATATTTTTGTGCTAGTTATCTATGTTATCTAGAAATAAAAGCATCTTTGAGTTTATAACAGGTTCGTGAATAGTTCTACTCCACATAACAATAATTGACTAATCAGCAGTTGGTTCAACGCCAAGGTAATAATATGCCTACAAGATTCGCCATGGAGCTCAATCTCATGCCTCCCTCACTCGTGATATGATAGGGAAAACCAAGTCCTATTAAACATTGCAATCCTCCTAATAAATCAAAACTCCATTATTTTTCTTGGTCGAGACCAAGAAAGGTGTGCATGAGTACGCATGACCACACCATCGTGATCCATTTTAGGTACTACTTGAAGATTGTCTTGTTGGGTGACCTATTTTCATGGACAGCCTAGAAGCAGCACGAAGATTCTCTTGGCATGCCCATCTCCTCCACGGGAGGTGGATCAACGATAGTCATCGACGCATCAACGTGGTCCATGAGGCGGCCCCTCCTTTCGCGATGCTCTTGGCAGTTTGCGCACCAGTGCAGGCAGCAATGGACCATACAAGGGTCGCATGGGGAGTTCTGGTGGAAACAATAAGGTTAAAGTTACATATATTACCGTTCAAAAAAAGTTACATGTATTAAGTAGCAAAGTTTCAACCAACAAATGAGGACCAACAGAATCACATAATGGACGAAAATATACGATAAACAAAGATAACATGATAGTGCAACTTCAGAAAACTTGAAGTAAACCTCTTAAGGGAAGTAGTCAAAAATAACCTTACGTGTCGAAGATTTGCAAGTTGCAACACTCTTGGAGAAGGTAGAACACTGATGAACATAATAAGATCAGAAGGCCATACTCCCAATAGCTAACATATTATTAGAAAAAAGTACAAAGATCTATCTCATGACGAGTGAATGGTTGAAGTGTGGCACGATGTACATAGTTCCCCAGTCTGAGTAGTATAATAACAAATATTCTTCCATATGAATATTGATGCATGAGTATGTGACACAAGAAGAAAACAATGAAGGGATTTCATATTTCCACCTTGAGATGGTATTTCTTCTGAAGCTCTTGACGGAAAATGCTAGTATAGGCACCACACAACCACCAGCTAAACATTAAACCTTCACCAATAAGAAATGATGATCCGGGATCAACGCCATGAAATATTGCTGTCAGAATTCCAAGTGTGATTCCTCCTTCCACACAGACAGCATGGCAAACGCAAGGTATTGTCCAGGGGATATCATCTCTTAGAGCTTCAACATTGCGCCCAAACAACATGCAAGGACATAATATCCCACTTTGGCCTAACATGAATAAATGCACATTTAACAACTATATAATATTTAATCAACTAGCGTTATGTAGATACAATAATATGGGCACAACCCTTATGAAGGAGGACACAAGAGGAACGAAACACAAAATTTATAAGCAATATATCTATTTTTAACTGCTTTCTTAGGCATACGCCTATGTTTGCCTTTAAGCATGATGGCTATGGAACAAATATGAACTACTCTAACATAGAGTAACTCGCGCAAAAAGACAATGTGCACCCATATTACGGGTGTTCACGTAGCTCACTCACATTACATTTCCTGGCGATTTGGTGTCGATCCTCGTTATAGATCGTCGGCAACCCACTCATGTTAAAGCAAGTATAGTGAGATTCTAGTTGGCCGAGCCACTCATCTTGAATCAACACTCAATAATAGTGTAGTAAGTAGCACTAAGAGACTTACGCTCACAAATTAATTACATGTTAATTACGGTAGGGAGATTACGAGATCTCGACACAACCTGGGAAATCCATTTCAATCTGGACGGCCAGGCTTTTTTTGAGAGAAAAAAGAAAAACAAAAAAAAATTGCCAGACACCCACCCATACTATACCCTAGCAACTTTGGTTGTGTATTCGTGTTGGGTACTCCCACACGACATTTCCATGATAGAATCTATGGAGATTATTGCATAAGAGTGTACACACACATTCTTGGGTGGCTAGCTACTCTCTTCTTATCTTAATTCTCATTCTAATATGCCTTGGCGAGGCACAAGAGGCCATGGTCCTTCTTTTCAGTATTTAAGGTGCATTGGATCTTTGACTTGTGTCAAGATTTAGCACCTGATCTAAAATATATCTAATCACTGCCGAGTATTATAACCAAATATCTAAGTACTAGAAGATTTCCTAACCCTCTTATTTTTAACAAATATAGAGTAGTTAGAAGTTTGCATGGGCAAACTTCAACAATGTTTTTATTGGTAGACTAAAAAAAAACAGTCCAGTGGGGGAGAGCCCCACTAAATTATGGCAAAAAAAAAACACCAGTCCAGTGCGAGATGTCCCTCGCCCGATTAAAAAGTTGGGACGTGGGGACAAACCTGCGGGAGAGCTCCACTAAATTATGGTCCATATGGCACAAAAAACCAGTCCAGTGGGACATCCTCCCCGGCGAGCTACAAGCAAAACCCTTTTAATCGGTCTAGGTTACAAGGGAAGGGAGAGGCGATGACACTTCATCTCTATTTTGATCCAATAATATATCAGCCAAAGGAATTTCTGTCAGTATTTGGGACATGATGAATGAAGGAAAGATACTACTAATTGAGCGACCCTCCTATTAAACTCAGATCATCTACCATCGACCCATTGCACAAGTCTGTCAGCGTCAAAGCAAACCAATTAATTTCCTCTAATACCCTCAAATCGATCTGGCACACATCCCACGTCGTTTCTTGTTTTTAATCCGAGTAGAAGAGCCGGATCAGAGAATCGAAATGGGAAGGGATCGGTTACATACAGCTCTCTGGATCGTCGGTGCATCCGCAGATTCCGGTGGTCCAGGGCTCGTCGGCCGGCGGCTGGTGGCTGTCCGGCAGAACCTGTCCGCACTCGGGGCACCTCCTGCCTTCGAGCTGCAGACCAGATCGATCAAAGTATCAGCCTATCAGATAACAAGAGTGGATTTGAGAATACGATGAAAGGGGAGGAGGGAAAACCTGCGGGACGTGGACGGGCTGGTTGAGCTCGCCGGGGAGGATGTCCTCGGCGGGCGCTTCCTGGTCCCGGGTGAGCTTCACGTATCGCGCCGGCGGGTGGCTCTCCTCCGCCATTCCTCGGCATGCACGACGTACGGGGCCGAGTCGCAGTCCGGTGGAGGGGCCGGGATTGGTCTAAGTACCAGGTCAGATTGATGCAAACCGCACGGCACCGTTCGTTTTGCACGGTTCCCTCCCGCTTCCAACACCTCGCCTTGATCTGACGGTCAGCAGCAAGTCGCGCCGAGACCGACGAGGTACTCAGATGCATGCACACCACCACAAATATGCACACTCTCACAACGTCTATTATTTCTTTCGTTATTACTCTTGAGGATGCAGTCATGGCATTGATTCTAACATGACTCCAAGAGTATGCACAAAATGTTCCTCCACCAAAAATGTAAAATATTATATAGTCGCAAACTCACAACTAATAGTCGAGTACCAATGCACCATTGAGTGTAACCCAAAGCAAAAAGATCTTAGAAACCATTAAAATTCAAAATCAATACATAAATTAATATGACTGTACTTGGTCCTTTTGTCGAAACATCAAACTAGCAAGACATCAAAAGAATGGTTTTATCAACATCATCAGAGACGCTCAAATGGCAAATGAACACGTCTGGTTAAATTTCACTACAGTTAAAATATTCACTACCCTCGATCACGATGGTAACAAAGATATCTTGTTTGAAATACATGAAGAGGAAAACCCTTATCCACATGAGTCTTGCTACTGACGGCACCACGGGAGTGGCCGCAATTGCCAAGTGCCGACCTATTTGTCAAGTGTATTTTATCAGGCACTCGGTAAACATATGAAGTTGTCAAATGCTTCCATAAAACACTTGATAAAAAGAAAGCACTCAGCATATTCACGGTTTGCTGAGTGTTCACACTCAGCAAACAAAACACTTCATATTCATTAGACATGTTTCTTTTTTAATCAAGGTTAACTGCATATAGACGGTGTCGACATTGTCAACAAAAATAAAATAGAATGCACATGTAAATCTATATTTTGGAGAGCAAACTTTTGCATTCTTAATTTTCAATAGTGCGAAAGGAGTTTCCAACTTTTTGTTACAAATTTTTTCAGTTTTTTAGAGCTAAATTGGGGTTTTTGTGAAGCGAGTGCAAAGAATATTGTGAAAAATGACACGACTCCAATTTTCACACACAAAGTAGACCATATTGGATGGTCAATTACCAAGTATTAATGTTTTTTCTCAATTTTTAGCTATTTTCTCCTATTTAAATGAATTTGTCAACCAATTTTTCAAAGGTAATTCAAGTTTAGCTACAATTATATGATATATTGCTAAACATTCCAAAATAGTATTAAGGTAACCACGCAAAGTGTTGAAAATCAGTCACTATCTATGGATTGTTTCCCCAATGATTTTTGGCCTGTTTTGAGAAAAAACAAAGAAAATGTAGAAAATGCAATCCTGCGTGGAATCCTTGAAGGGTTTAATAGCATAGTAAATACAAAATTCCTATGGAAGCGAACAAGAAAGCCAAGATCTAATCTACGAGATGAGAAACAATGAGAGGGGAGATGAGTTCTTCATACCCTTCAATAAATCGCATAGCCGAAATGTTCAAGAGAACATGGGTGATGTAGTCGTACTAACGTCCCCTCTGCACAATCCGATCCAAGCGCCGCAACGAGCAACGCCTCCAAGAGTTGCACATGTGCATCACACCAACTCCTCATCGCTCCAGTGAGATGTGGTGGAGTGGTGAATAGGATTAGTAGCATGATGGCGTGGTGCTATGGTAGACAGTTTCCGCAAGCAGGGCTTCGCCTACGCGCGGTGCGGGAGAGAGAGAGGGGTAGCAGGGGGCGACGGCTAGGGTTGGGAGTGGGCGGCGCCCTTTCCCTTTCCCTCTCTTATACAGGGGCTGGGGTGGCCAGGTTTACCCCTTCCCAACCCTAGGCCAGTGGCCAAGGTAGGGTCAGCAAGAAACCCTCCCCCAAGTCATATCTCTCCATTTAATTTAAACTGATTTGATCTTATCTCCTCATTTAATTTAAATGGATTACGTCTTATCTCTTAGGGTGCGGCCGCATGGGCCACTAGGGCTGGCCGCATGGGCCATGTGGTCCCACCTAGCAAGTGGGCCCAACTCTAGAACCATCTAAAAGCTTTTCGGTACAATACCGAAAAAGTCCATAACTTTTCTAAAACCCTGAAATTGACTTTCCGTATATGAATCTTATTCTCTGTACCATTCTAGAACCTCTTGTGATTTCCTGGATCCCATCTGAGACTCTGAACAAAAACTCATTCACCAATTATCCATTCTACCCTAGCGCTGATACACGTTAAGTGTGTGACCCTACGGGTTCGAGAATATGCAAACATGGTCTTCTCTCAATAATCAGTAGCGGGATCTGGAAATCCATATTGAATCCCACACATTCAACGATGATCATATCAGATGAATCACGATGTCAGGATTCAATTAATCCCATATCAGTATTTCCATTGTCTTGCGATATTTTACTTGCCCGAGATTTGATCGTCGGTATCATCATACCCAGTTCAATCTCGTTCATAGCAAGTACTCTTTACTCCTTCTGTAACCCAATATCCCCTTGTGATTAACTCCTTAACCATGTGCTTGCAAGAGGTGTGGATATTGATTACCAAGTGGGCCTGAAGTATATCTCTCCATCAAAGGGAGGGACAAATTCCATCTTGATACATACAACCCAACAAGTACTTTAGGATTACTCGAGAGACACCTTTATAGTCACCCTATTATGGTGTGACGTTTGATGACTTCAAAGTTCTCTTCCGATACGAGGGAGTTGTATTATCTCATGGTCTAAGGAATAAGATACTGGCATAGGTAAAGCTACGCAATATTGAACACAATGACATGATCTAATTGTTGTGCTTAATTGGGTCTGTCCATCACGTCATTCTCCTAATGACATGACCTCATTATTAATTGACAACTCATGTCTATGGTTAGAAAATTTAACCATCATTAATCAATGAGCTAGTCTACTAGAGGCGTACTAGGGACACTGTGTTGTTCATAAACCACACAAGTATTAAAGTTTCTACTTAATATAATTATAGCATGGAATATAAACATTATCATGAACATGAATTATAAATAATAACTCCATTTATTATTGCCTCTGGGCATAATTCCAATAGTCCTTTTATGTGTACTATTTGCTATTAATATAGTCATGTATTTCAACATATTTGTAGTAAAAACACCTTAACAAAACAGAATATCATTGTATGAACATTCGTACCTTTCAAAATCAAATCACTGTGGTCATGACCATATCTATGGGTGACTGTATTTGGCACAATGGTGGGTCATGACCATACCTTTCTAAATTTTTGCCGCAAAATATGCTTTTTTTCATTTCTCAGCTAATTTTTTTGTAAAGCAAGTAAAAAGAGTATTGTGCAAAATGGTACAACTTTAATTTTCACACAGTAGACCATATTGGATGGAAGATGGAAAATTCCCAAATATTAAATTTTTTCTCAGTTTCTAGATACTTTTGCATTTAAATTAATTTTAGTCGATTTCCCAGAAGTAATTCAAAGTTGAATTACTCTACCATTGTTTCTATGAAATAGTGGTGCCCACCATGGAACCTCCTCTCGTTGGAAGTCGACAAAGTAAACCAAGGGAGATGGCCCCAACAAAAGAGACCAACAAAAGTAGATGCTTTAGTCAAGATCAAGAACATCATCACGCAAAGAGGAAGAACTATCCTGCCAGCAACCAAGTGGATTACGGAGTAGAAGTTGACCACGTTGAGAGAGAAACAAGTATTGTGTCCCTCCAAGCAACTCTTGAGCCATTCTGCTCCAAATGGTTCTTGAAGATATGAACCTCGGTGAAGACGGAACAAGTTATAACAAGAAAGAACCAACTGCACCAGCCGTCAACAGATCTGAGGCTCAACAAGCTACCAACAACGAGTTCCATCTCGACAACATCACGACAAGATTGTGAGCCCTCGCCAACACCAGAAGTCCGCACCAGATAGTGATACCTCTCAAAATCACTCTCCAAGCTCGTGTCCTTCATGCTCTAGATGTTGTACATGGAAGATGACAAGATGAGTCTTTTAGTATAGCCTTAGACCATAGGAAACCGTTGGCACCCAAGTTCGGCCCAAATTTACAATGCGCATATAAGAGACGTTGACAAGGGTATAGATAATAGAGCTCGTTACTTGAGTACCCATGAGGCCCGTTAAGCTAGGCCCAAGTGTAATCCTAGTCGAAATACGAGTTCATGTCGTATACCGATAGGGGTGAAAATGGAGCGGATACGGACGGATAGTAGTGAAATCGTATTTGTTACCATATTTTTTCGGATTCGGAATCGGAGTGGATAATGTGCGGATACGAATATGGAATCGGAGTCTATCGGTAATGAATACGGACCGAATATGGAGCGAATACGGTTTGGTTGCGGATAAACATTTTATCGGATCTTCTGTTGATAATAAAGTAAAATTAGCTTGTAATTTTTTCTACATAGATAAATATATATTCATATAAAACTAGTTTGTGCCTTGCATGGTGTTGTTTGTGTACCATAAGACAAAATATATAACTCTCTTTTATCTTCTCTCCCCAATCACGTACTCAACAAGTCATTAACGGATATTTTATCGGAAATTGTCCGGATATAACCGTGAAATATAGTATATTTACGGATACGGTCGGATATTAGTAAAACCATATCCTTTTTCGTATCCGTTAAGCACTAGCTGTATCCGTGACCGTATCCGCCAACTATCCGACCGAATCCGTTTTTGCGTTCCGTAAGCCTTCGGTCGGTCGGTCGGAAATAATCCGTTCCGTTTTCACCCCTATATACCGATGTTGTAATATGTATCGGACCCCTCCCGTTCCTTGAGACCTGGCCACCTATATATAGGGGCCAGGAGAGGACGGTGAGGGACAGATTGAAAGCAAGCCAAGTTCACCACCACGTTTACTTTCGATACACACCTTGTTTGACTGATTTTACCTTCGAGTTCATCTGACGCCCTACTCCCCCGATCCTAAGTCCTTCATCTAGGACATTTGTCGAGTTAACCCTTGTCAATTGGCGCCGACCATGGGGACTTTGGGCGTTGGAATCATGAATTTGATGGCTTTTTTGTTTTTAGCCAACAACAGTCCATAAGTCGATGAAAATCAGAAGATGGAGTTAACGATCGGAAGTCTAAGCTTCTACGTCGAACCTTGATTGCGGTGCGTGTTGATGTAGATGACCGTCCAGTTGGGAACCCCAAGAGGAAGGTATGATGAGCACAGCAGCAAGTTCCTCAGTAAGAAACCAAGGTTTATCGAACCAGTAGGAAAAAGCCAATACTTCAGAAGGTGATGTCTGCTAGCTTCGCGACAGCTCCGGACAATTTATAAGGCGCCTCGTCCAGTGCTTCGCTTTGCACCAGCAACAACGTGGAACCTGCACACAACACAACCAAGAACTTTGCTCCCAACTTACGATGCGGTTGTCAATCTCACCGGTTTGCTATAAACAAAGGATTGAGCGTATCGAGTGGAAAACAGTAGTATGCGAGAAAGTAAACAGTGCGAGTAATAGTAAAACGGTGTAACAATGTAAAGGAAATTGGACCGGGGTCCACAGTTCACTAGTGGTGTCTCTCCATAAGATAAATAACAACATGCTGGGTAAACAAATTATAGTTGGGCAATTGATAGAATAAAGACAACGTGCATATGTCACGAGGATCACTATGAGATTTACTATGGGCATTACAACAAAATACATAGACCGCCATCCAACTGCATCTATGACTAATAATCCACCCACGGGGATATCGTCCGAACACCCCACGAGTATTAAGTTGCGAACAACAAATAACTGCATTAAGTAAAGTGTGTAATGTAAACAAAACGAATGTCCTTGGACACCAGAATGTTGTTTTCTCCCTAGTGGCAACAGCACATATTCAACCTTAGAGGTTTCTGTCACTCCCCCAGATTAAATAGAGGCATGAACCCAACTATCGAGCATAAATACCCCCTCTTGGAGTCAGGAGTATCTACTTGGCCAAGATAGCTACCAACAACGGAGAGCATGCAAGATCATAAACAACATAGAGATAACATAAGATAATATTCAGCACATCAACTTAACATAACACCAATATTCATCGGATCCCAACAAACACAACATGTAGAATTAAACAAAGGTGATCTCGATCATGTAAGGCAGCTCACGAGATCTAAACATGAAGCACATGGTGGAGAAGACAACCATCTAGCTACTGCTATGGACCCATAGTCCAAGGTAGACTACTCACTCATCGCGCCGGAGGCAAGCATGGCGATGAAGAAGACCTCCGGTGGCGATTCCCCTCTCCGGCAGGGTGCCAGGAAGAGCTTCTGGACCCTCCCGATATCGGGTCAACGACAGCGGCGGATCGCGATGTGTTTCTGGAAAATTGATCGGGTGTTTAGGTTTTTCCCATCGGGGGGTCTTTATAGGCAAAGGGGCGGCGTCAGAAGTGGACCAGGGGGCCCTCACCACAGGGCGGCGTGGCCAGGGGCTGGGTCGCGCCCCCTGGTGGTGAGGCTGGCCCCTGGCCCCTCTCCGTCTCCTCTTCGGTCTTCTGGAAGCTTCATTAAATATTGGGATGTTCGGCTTTTGTTTCGTCCAATTCCGAAAATATTTCCTGTGTAACTTTTCTGAAACACAAAAATAGCAGAAAATAGGGAACTGGCACTAATGAAGCCGAGTAAATTACCGGCCAGTTGGAAAACCCCAAGAGCAAGGTGTGATGAATATAGCAGCAAGCTTTTCCCTCAGTAAGAAACCAAGGTTTAATCGTCCAGGAGGAGGTCGAAATATGACTGAAGGTGATGCCCACTAGCTGCGTGACGCTCTAACAAGGGCACCGTTAACGATTTCTTGTTAGTGTGTCTTCAACCAGTAGCAACGTGGAACCTGCACACACACAACCAAATACTTTGTTCCCAACTTACGATGAGGTTGTCAATCTCACCGGTTTGCTTGAAACAAAGGGTATGAGCATATCGAGTGGAAAGTGATAATAGTATGCGAGTAAAGTAAACAGGTGATAGCAATATAAAGGAAATAGGACCGGGGTCCATAGTTCACTAGTGGTGTCTCTCCATAAGATAAAATAATACAAGCTGGGTAAACAAATTACAGTTGGGCAATTGATAGAATAAAGACAACATGCATATGATGAGAGGATCACTATGAGATTTACTCTGGGCATTACAACAAGATACATAGACCGCCATCCAACTGCATCTATGACTAATAATCCACTTGTGGTGAATCAATCCGAGAACTCCATAAGTATTAAGTTGCGAACAACAGATAATTGCATTAAGCAAAGTGTGTAATGTAAACAAAGCATATGCCCTCGAGCATATGAATGTTGTTTTCCCCCTAGTAGCAACAACACATCTACAACCTTAGAGGTTTCTGTCACTCCCCCAGATTAAATAGAGGCATGAACCCACTATCGAGCATAAATACCCCCTCTTGGAGTCACTAGCAACTACTTGGCCAAGATAGCTACTAACAACGGAGAGCATGCAAGATCATAAACAACATAGAGATAACATAAGATAAATTTCAGTACATCAACTCAAGCATAACACCAATATTCATCGGATCCCAACAAACCAACATGTAGAATTACATAACGGTGATCTCAATCATGTAGGGCAGCTCATGAGATCTAAACATGAAGCACATGGTGGAGAAGACAACCATCTAGCTACTGCTATGGACCCATAGTCCAAGGTAGACTACTCACTCATCGCTCCGGAGGCAAGCATGGCGATGAAGAAGACCTCCAGTGGCGATTCCCCTCTCCGGCAGGGTGCCGGGAAGAGCTTCTGGACCCTCCTGATCTTCGGGTCGACGGCGGCGGCGGATCGTGATGTGTTCTAGAAAAGTGATCGGGTATTTAGGTTTTTCCCGTCGGGGGGTCTTTATAGGCGAAGGGGCATCGTCAGGAGTGGACCGAGGCGGTCTCACATATAGGGGGCGCGGCCCAGCCCCTGGTCGCGCCGCCCTGGTGTGTAGGGCCCTCATGGCCCCACTCCGTCTCCTCTTCGGTTCTCTGGAAGCTTCGGTGAAATTCTGGGTGACTGGCTTTGGTTTCGTCCAATTCCGAGAATATTTCCTGTGTAGCTTTTCTGAAACACAAAAATAGCAGAAAACAGGGAACTGGCACTGTGGCGACTTGTTAATAGGTTATTTCCGGAAAATGCATAAAAGTGCCACGAAGTGTAACGAAACACTAAGCAAATGGTGTAAAAACAAGCATGGAGCATCAAAAATTATAGATACGTTAGAGACGTATCAGCATCCCCAAGCTTAACTCCTGCTCGTCCTCGAGTAGGTAAGTGATAACAAAAGAAATAATTTTTGAGGTGACATGCACCTACACAATCTTGATCATCTATGTAAGCGTTGTGCGCTGGGATCAAAAGAACTTAAAACATGGGCATGAAAGATATGATCTTGATAGAAGAAACTTAGCAACCATGTTATAACATGAAAATGAACACAAACAAAAGATCATGAAAATGAAACAATGCAAGTCAAACGTGTGTTCAAATCATATGGAAAAACATACAAACTGTTTTCAGCTTGTCCTTCATGCAGAGCAAAACATAAATGCATAGGACACCTTCAAGTTTAAGAGGGCGACTAGATACAAATAATTTAAGAACAAGTGAAACCAACAATATGAATCAATCAATAAAAACTTTGGGACAATGCACATTATACTAAGAATGACAACTATGCTCTCTTAATGGTGCATAAAGATAGAAGGTGGTGACTCAACATAAAAGTAAAAGAAAGGCCCTTCGCGTAGGGAAGCAGTGATTGCAAGTTTTATAAACCTTCAAAAATTATGGTACTTACCGGCTTTGAGCTCTCATTGCCCCCATCATAAGCATCTTGAATGGTTAAAGTTAAAGCGAGAACACTTATGCTGCATATGCTTGACAAATCATAAGTTGAAAACCTCGTGTCCCGTGAATACGAGTACCCAAACCTCATGCTACTTTACTTAGAGTCCCAAGCAAGCTCTTGTCATTGTAAGTATACACGTATCATCGAGAACCGCCAATGGGGTACCTCCATGCCCGATGACATGGAACAAGCCCACATCAAAATGACAGGACAAGTAGACAATGAACACCTCGACATCTCTTTTATTTACCATTTGTATAGCTTTTTATTTTGAGATGCGTCGTCAAATGTCCACTATGGGCATGCTGCAAATTTCCACCATGAATTATGGATGGCTTTGATTGGCGGCCCAGGCATTTCTCTAACACATATACAAACTCCATGATCCTGCAAGATTCCCAATTCATTTCACACCGCGAGTATCCATAAACAAAAGATCACGATATCAACTCAAATAAGAAGTGCAATGTTGAAAGCTTGCCCCATGACGGCATGGCTGGGCTAATTCCCAACTTACAACTTGCAAGCATAACAACTCAACATAAGAGACCACAATGTCAAATTTTAAGAACGAGAAAAATAAAGTGTGCCATCTGGTTCGTGAGAGCTTTACTGACCAACTTTCGCATAACACTGGTAAGAGTTTAATTTGAAGAGTAGATAAAAGCAAGTCAAATGTACTTTGGAATAGCAAATTGCTAATAAGTATGTATGGTGGACACAATGGCAAACTTGGTTTTTAGAAGTTGGATGCATGAGTAGAGCTCATACTCAGTACAAGGCGAGGGCTAGCAAAAGACTGGGAGCGACCAACTAAGAGAGCAATAACGGCCATAATCATGCAAAGCGACAAAGCGACATTGAAAGAAGCATAAGATGGCATCAAAAGTCAAAAACTAAATGATCATAGAGGCTATTGGCGACTTTGTATGAGTCTAACATGTGTTATCATGCGCCAAGTCAACCCAAATAAAGCGTCAAGGAGAAAACCAAAATAATGCTTCCAAACGATAAAAACAACGCATGATTTTTTCAAAGGCTCATTAAGCAATCTCAGTTATTTGAGACAAGTCATGCTACAGCAAAACCACTAAGCATACTATCAAAAGACATCAAGCACGACATGCAAAAGCCTAGGCCGTAGTCTACACAAGCTCCTTCTTGTACCACTTTTTTGCATAATGCTTTTTCTCTTTTCCAACACCATTCAAACTTTTTATAACCACCTCTTTTGATGAAAACCAATAAAGACCAGAGGCAAAAATACACCTTGATGTAAAGATATAAGAAGATCTGAACACAAATCAAGGCGAAAACGAAAATTAAACGCAGTTCTAGAAAAAGAAGAACACTCGTTGAAATTATAAGAATGAAAAACGGAGTGTTCTTGGCAAATGGAAAGCAAGGCAACTTCTCCAAAAGAAATTTGTTGGGGTCCAAACATTTATTGCAGCAAACTAAACTAAGCTAAACTGAAAACTAAAAACAACTGACGCTCCAAGAAAAACGCATAATGCATGAAGCAATAAAAATATAGTGTCTTGAAAGGTGACATGATTTTTGCCGATGAAGAAGGGGTGCCTCGGGGGCATCCCCAAGCTTTGATGCTTGTACTTCTTGGATATTTCTTGGGGTGATGCATGGGCATCCCCAAGCTTGAGCTTTTGTCCATTCTTCAACTCATCTCATCACTCTCCGATCCCTACACTTGAAAACTTTCTTCATACAAAACTAAACACAAATCTATTAGCAACATTAGCGTAAGCATAACATAGAATCAACCCTTTTTGCTTCAGGTTTCAACCTAAAACCACCACATATAAAGTATATACTACTGTAGCAACTTCCCAAAAGTTCTGTGATCAAAAGAACTCAAAAAGAAAGCGATAAAGCGGCAAACACAAATATTGGCATAAATCTGTCAAAACAGAACAGCTGACAAAGGTCGAATTTTTAGAGGGTTTTCTGTTGCTCAAATCAAAAAGTGTTCAACTAATGAAAGTTTGGATATATCCTGGGGCATGTGAACAAGAAATCGCAGGTCCAAAAGATATACAGAGAATTTTCAGGAATTTTTACGGTGCAGCACCAAAAACTGTTTCAGGACAGCAACATCCCCAAATCTTACCTCACTCAAATTAGAGGCTTCTCTTGGCACAAAAACGAAATAAAAAGGATAAGGAGAGGTCATTACAGTAGTAATAACATCCAAGACTCAAATAAAATAAAAAGAACTGAATGTAAAAACATTGGGTTATCTCCCAAGAGTGCTTTTCTTTAACGCCTTTGAGCTAGGCGCAAAAAGTGCAAATCAAGTAATATCAAGTGATGAAGCATCAAGCTCGTAATTTGCTCTAAGAATAGAGTCAAACACTAATTTCTTTCTCTTCCTAGGGAAGTGTTCTATACCTTTCTTGAGTGGAAATTGATATTTGATGGTTCCTTCCCTCATATCAATAATGGCACCTACAGTTCGAAGAAAGGGTCTTCCCAAAATAATAGGACATGAAGCATTGCATTCAACATCCATGACAAGAAAATCAACGGGAACAAGGTTATTGTTAACCATAATAAGAACATCATTAATCCTTCCCAAAGGTTTCTTCTTAGCAATATCAGCAATAGGAACATCATAATAACACTTTTCAAGCGGCGGTAAATCAAGCATGTCATAAATTTTTCTAGGCATAATAGAAATACTAGCACCTAGATCACATAAAGCATGGCAATCAAAACCATTAACATGCATATCAATGATGGGTTCCCAACCATCTTCTAACTTCTTGGGAATAGAAGCTTTTTGCTTCAACTTTTCATCCCTAATTTTCATGAGAGCATTGGTAATATGCTTAGTAAAAGCAACATTTAAAGAACTAGCATTAGGAGTCAAAGCAAGCTTTTGCAAGAACAAAATAACTTAAGATATATTGCAGCCATCAACATCAAATTCATTAAAGGAAATAGAGCTATCATCTCCTACACTCCGAAAAATTTCAGCACTCTTTTGAGAAAAAGTTTTAGCAGTTTTAGGCTTTTTAACACAAGGAGTGGGAGTTTTCTCTACACCAATCAAAGTAAGAGGATTGCTAGCATTAGGAGCAACATCATTAGAGGTAGTAATGGTACATACCTTCATTTCTCTAGCCATCTCATCTTCTCTTTCCCACCTGGCATGCAATTTTGCTAGCATCCTAACATTTTCATCAATTCTAACTTGGATAGCATTAGCAGTAGCAAAAACATTGTTCTTTTTCACCTTATTAGGCAACACTTTTAATTTAACAAGTTCAACATCATGAGCAAGGCTATCAACTTTAGAAGCAAGAATATCAATTTTGACTAACTTTTCCTCAACAGACTTGTTAAAAGCATTTTGCTTACCGATGAAGTCCTTGAGCATTACCTCAAGCTCGGAGGGCGCGGCCCTAGTGTTGTTGGAGGAATTACCATAAGAGTTACCATAACCATTACCATTGGTAGAAGGATACGGCCTATAATTGTTACTAGCAAAATTGTTCCTATAAGCATTATTGTTAAAATTATTATTTCTAATGAAGTTTACATCAACATGCTCTTCTTGGGCAACCAAAGAGGCCAAAGGAACATTATTAGGATCTACATGAGTCCTATCATTTGAAAGCATAAGCATAATGGCATCAATCTTATCACTCAAGGAAGAGGTTTCCTCAACAGAATTTACCTTCTTACCTTGTGGAGCTCTCTCAGTGTGCCATTCAGAGTAATTTACCATCATATTGTCGAGAAGCTTTGTTGCGGCGCCCAAGGTAAGGGACATAAAAGTACCTCCAGCAGCTGAATCAAGTAGGTTCCTCGAAGAAAAATTCAGTCCTGCATAAAAAGTTTGAACAATCATCCAAGTAGTCAGTCCATGAGTGGGACAATTCTTTATCATAGATTTCATTCTTTCCCAAGCTTGAGCAACATGTTCATTATCAAACTGACTAAACTTCATAATATTGCTACACAAAGCTATAATCTTAGCAGGAGGATAGTATCTACCAATAAAAGCATCCTAACACTTAGCCTATGAATCAATACTATTCTTAGTCAAAGACAGCAACCAATCCTTAGATTTTCCTCTCAAAGAAAAAGGAAACAACTTAAGCTTAATAATATCACTTTCAACATCCTTATATTTCTGCATCTCACATAGCTCAACAAAATTGTTGAGATGAGCTGCAGCATCATCAGTACTAGCACCAGAAAATTGCTCTTTCATAACAAGGTTTAACAAAGTAGGCTTAATCTCATAAAAATTTGCAGCAGGAGCAGGTGGCGCAATAGGAGTGCAGATAAAATCACTATTATTCGTGCTAGTAAAGTCACACAACTTGGTATTTTCAGGAGTAGCCATTCTAGCAAACTAAAAGCAGACAAGTAAAAACATCTACAAAGGATTCTAATTTTTTTGGGTTTTTGATAAAACGATGCAAGTAAAAATAAAGTAAAGCAAAACTTAAAACAAAGTAAAGCATGTGCGTGCGAAACTCCCCTTGCAAAAGTCTTCTTCCTCCCCGGCAACGGCGCCAGAAATAGCTTGATGAAGCCGAGTAAATTACCGGCCAGTTGGAAAACCCCAAGAGCAAGGTGTGATGAATATAGCAGCAAGCTTTTCCCTTAGTAAGCAACCAAGGTTTAATCGTCCAGGAGGAGGTCGAAATACGACTGAAGGTGATGCCCACTAGCTGTGTGACGCTCTAACAAGGGCGCTGTTAACGATTTCTTGTTAGCGCATCTTCCACCAGTAGCAACGTGGAACCTGCACACACACAACCAAATACTTTGTTCCCAACTTACGATGAGGTTGTCAATCTCACCGGTTTGCTTGAAACAAAGGATATGAGCGTATCGAGTGGAAAGTGATAATAGTATGCGAGTAAAGTAAACAATGCGAGTAAAGTAAATAGGTGATAGCAATATAAAGGAAATAGGACCAGGGTCCACAATTCACTAGTGGTGTCTCTCCATAAGATAAAATAATACAAACTGGGTAAACAAATTACAGTTGGGCAATTGATAGAATAAAGACAACATGCATATGATGAGAGGATCGCTATGAGATTTACTCTGGGCATTACAACAAGATACATAGACCGCCATCCAACTGCATCTATGACTAATAATCCACTTGTGGTGAATCAATCCGAGAACTCCACAAGTATTAAGTTGCGAACAACAGATAATTGCATTAAGCAAAGTGTGTAATGTAAACAAAGCATATGCCCTCGAGCATATGAATATTGTTTTCCCCCTAGTAGCAACAGCACATCCACAACCTTAGAGGTTTCTGTCACTCCCCCAGATTAAATAGAGGCATGAATCCACTATCGAGCATAAATACCCCCTCTTGGAGTCACTAGCAACTACTTGGCCAAGATAGCTACTAACAACGGAGAGCATGCAAGATCATAAACAACATAGAGATAACATAAGATAAATTTCAGTACATCAACTCAAGCATAACACCAATATTCATCGGATCCCAACAAACCAAACATGTAGAATTACATAACGGTGATCTCAATCATGTAGGGCAGCTCATGAGATCTAAACATGAAGCACATGGTGGAGAAGACAACCATCTAGCTACTGCTATGGACCCATAGTCCAAGGTAGATTACTCACTCATCGCTTCGAAGGCAAGCATGGCGATGAAGAAGACCTCCGGTGGCGATTCCCCTCTCCGGCAGGGTGCCGGGAAGAGCTTCTGGACCCTCCCGATCTTCGGGTCAACGGCGGCGGCGGATCGTGATGTGTTCTGGAAAAGTGATCGGGTCTTTAGGTTTTTCCTGTCGGGGGGTCTTTATAGGCGAAGGGGCATCATCAGGAGTGGACAGAGGCGGTCTCACACATAGGGGGCGCGGCCCAGCCCCTGGCCGCGCCGCCCTAGTGTGTGGGGCCCTCGTTGCCCCACTCCGTCTCCTCTTCGGTTGTCTGGAAGCTTCGGTGAAATTCTGGGCGACTGGCTTTGGTTTCGTCCAATTCCGAGAATATTTCCTGTGTAGCTTTTCTGAAACACAAAAAACAGCAGAAAATAGGGAACTGGCACTGTGGCGACTTGTTAATAGGTTAGTTCTGGAAAATGCATAAAAGTGCCACGAAGTGTAACGAAACACTAAGCAAATAGTCTAAAAACAAGCATGGAGCATCAAAAATTATAGATACGTTAGAGACATATCGGGCACTGTGGCATCTTGTTAATAGGTTAGTCCCGAAAAATGCATAAAAACGCCACGAAGTGTAACAAAACACTAAGCAAATGGTGTAAGAACAAGCATGGAGCATCAAAAATTATAGATATGTTTGAGACGTATTAGCATCCCCAAGCTTAACTCCTGCTCGTCCTCGAGTAGGTAAGTGATAACAAAGAATAATTTTTGAGGTGACATGCACCAACACAATCTTGATCATCTATGTAAGCATTGAGTGCTGGGATCAAAAGAACTTAAAACATGGGCATGAAAGACATAATCTTGATAGAAGAAACTTAGCAACCATGTTATAACATGAGAAAGAACACAAACGAAAGATCATGAAAATGAAACAATGAAAGTCAAACGTGTTGTCATATTATATGGAAAAACATAGCAAATGGTTTTCAGCTTGTCCTTCATGGAATAGCAAAACATAAATGCATAGGACACCTTCAAGTTTAAGAGGGCGACTAGATACAAATATTAAGAACAAGTGAAACCAAAATCATGAATCAATCAATGATAAACTTTGGGACTATACACATTAAACTCAGAATGATGACTATGCTCTCTTAGACAGTGCATAAAGGTAGAAGGTGGTGACTCAACATAAAAGTAAAAGAAAGGCCCTTCGCAGAGGGAAGCAGTGATTAAACATGTGCTAGAGCTTTTCATTTGTAAAACAGAGAGATAAAAAAATGGGTTTTGTGAGGTGGTTGTCTTTGTCAACGACTGGCAATGGGGTTCTTACTATCTTCCATACAAAAATAAAGCAAGTTTTTGAGAGAGATTGGCACTTTTGTGCTCTTTTATAAAGCTTGGCACTCCTCCCCACCATTTTTCCTTTCTCAAACCATGGCTAATCGATTCCATCGGGTGCCCACCAACATTCACATACCATGAAGGAGTGCCTTTTTTCTTTTCTTTTTTCTTTTTTTTTTCTTTTTGGAATAAACAATATGGAAGATAACAAATCCGACCACTATGTCCCCATGAGCTAAAAATAGTGTCACAAAACGAGAAGTATTTTGAAGGTTTTTTGAAAGGTAGCATATGAAAATTTACTTGGAATGGCTTACAAATACCATGCATAGGAATTTATAGTGGACTCATTGGAACAAATTGGTTTTTAGGAGTTGGATGCATGAGTAGAGCTCATACTCAGTACAAAATGAGAGCTAGCAAAAGACTGGGAGCGACCAACTAAGAGAGCAATAACGGCCATAATCATGCATAGCGACAAAACATCATTAAGAGAAGCATAAGATGGCATCAAAAGTCAAAAACTAAATGATCATAGAGGCTTATGGCGACTTTGTATGAATCAAACATGTGTAAGTATGCGCCAAGTCAACCGAAATAAAGCATCAAGGAGAAAACCAAATTAATGCTTTCAAATAATAAAAACAACGCATGATTTTTTCAAAGGCTCATTAAGCAATCTCAGTTATTTGAGACAAGACATGCTACAGCAAAACCAGTAAGCATACTATCAAAATGATATCAAGCATGACATGCAAAAGTCTAAGCCGCAGTCTAAACAAGCTCCTTTTTGTACCACTTTTTTGCATGAAAATTTTTCTCTTTTCCAACACCATTCGAACCTTTTTGAAACAACTCTTTTGATGAAAACCAACATGGACCAGAGGTCAAAACACACCTTGATATAAAGATAAAACGATATCTGAACAAAAATCAAGGAGAAAAACGAAAGCTAAATGCAGTTCTAGAAAAAGAGAACACTCGTTGAACAATAAGAGTGAAAAACGGAGTGTTCTTGGCAAATCAAAAGCAAGGCAACTTCTGCAAAAGAAATTTGTTGGGGTCCAACCATTTATTGCAGCAAACAAAACTAAACAAAACTGAAAACTAAAGTAAAGACGCTCCAAGAAAAACGCATAGTGCATGAAGCAATAAAAATATAGTGTGTTGAAAGGTGACCTGATTTTTGCCGATGAAGAAGGGGTGCCTCGGGGGCATCCCCAAGCTTTGACGCTTGTACCTCTTGGATATTTCTTGGGGTGCATGGGCATCCCCAAGATTGAGTTTTTGTCCATTCTTCAACTCATCTCATCATTCTCCAATCCCTACACTTGAAAACTTCCTTCATACAAAACTCAACATAATTCTATTAGCAACATTAGTGTAAGCATAATAATGAATCAACCCCCTTTTGTTTCAGATTTCAACTCAAAACCACCACATATAAATCATATACTACTGTAGCAACTTCCCCAAAAGTTCCGTGATCAAAAGAACTCAAAAAGAAAGCGATCGAGAGGCAAACACAAATAGTGGCAGAAATCTGTCAAAACTGAACAGCTGACAAAGGTCGGATTTTTCGAGGGTTTTTTGTTGGTCAAATCAAAAAGTGTAAAACTAATGAAAGTTTGGATATAACCGGGGGCATATGCACAAGAAATCGCAGGTCAAAAAGATATTCTGAGAATTTTCACGAATTTTTACGGTGCACCACCGAAATCTGTTTCAGGACAGCAACATCCTCAAATCTTACCTCACTTAAATTAGAGGTTTCTCTTGGCACAACAACGAAATAAAAAGGATAAGGACCGGTTATTACAGTAGTAATAACTTCCAAGACTCAAATAAAAGAAAAGAACTGAAAGTAAAACAATGGGTTATCTCCCAAGAGTGCTTTTCTTTAATGCCTTTGAGCTAGGCGCAGAAAGTGCAAATCAAGTAATATCAAGTGATGAAGCATTAGGGTCAACGGGTGCCTTACGCCTTCCTCTCTTACCTTTGCTCTTAACTTTAGGGAACACATGATTATTGCAAGGTGGAGAGATGAATCTTATGGTGCCTTTTCCCACATCTATAACGGCGCCTAGGAGCTTTAGTAGAGACCTTCCAAGTGTGATTTGTCCTTTTCCTACACATTCAATAACAAGATAATCAGTAGATACCATTTTTCCTAGGACTTTTGTATAAACTCCTTCAGCTATTCCAACGGGAAATATAGTGGCATTATTAGTAAGAGAAATTTCTTCTCCCCCCTCAGAAAGTTTCCAAAGACTCAAAGATTCATAAACATCCTTTGGCATAAGACAAAATTCAGACATAATGTCACAACGAGCATGAAAAGTTTCACCACTAATGGTGATTTTTACTGTAGGATACCAACTCGAAGGTTCAGAATTTATTGGCACATAATCAAAATATTGGCGCAAAGTACTATAGCAAGTATTCAAACAAGCAGTGTGAGTCTCAAGAGTATTAAGTCTATTAAAAATGCTCACAAGAGAGGAATCAAAATCAGTTGGCATGCTATAAATTGTAATCAACTTTTTTATAATATTGAAGGCTTGATCTCCATCACAATGAAGGAAATCTCCTTCTGCTGTAGCATCCAAAGTATATCTATAACGAAGAGTGATACGTCTCAAACGTATCTATAATTTTTGATGCTCCATGCTTGTTTTTACACCATTTGCCTATTGTTTCATTACACTTAGTGGCACTTTTATGCATTTTCCGGAACTAACCTATTAACAAGTGCCACAGTGCCAGTTTCCTGTTTTCTGCTGTTTTTGTGTTTCAGAAGTGATACACAGGAAATATTCTCGGAATTGGACGAAACAAGTTCCTGAAGTCTTATTTTACCCGGAAGCTTCCAGAGATCCGAAGAGGAGTAGGAGGTGGGCCACCAGGGGCCCACACACATAGGTGGCGCGGCCAGCCCCTGGCCCGCGCCACCGTGGTGTGAGGCCACCTGGCCCCTCCTTTGACATCGCCCCTTCGCCTATAAAGACCCCCCGACGGAAAAAACCTAAGTACCCGATCAGATTTCCAAAACACATCGCGATCCGCCGCCACCGTCGACCCGAAGATCGGGAGGGTCCAGAAGCTCTTCCCGGCACCCTGCCGGAGAGGGGACTCGCCACCGGAGGTCTTCTTCATCGCCATGCTTGCCTCCGGAGCGATGAGTGAGTAGTCTACCTTGGACTATGGGTCCATAGCAGTAGCTAGATGGTTGTCTTCTCCACCATGTGCTTCATGTTTAGATCTCATGAGCTGCCCTACATGATTGAGATCACCGTTATGTAATTCTACATGTTTGGTTTGTTGGGATCTGATGAATATTGGTGTTTATGATTAAGTTGCTGTACTGAATTATATCTTTTGTTATCTCTATGTTGTTTATGATCTTGCATGCTCTCCGTTGTTAGTGGCTATCTTGGCCGAGTAGTTGCTAGTGACTCCAAGAGGGGGTATTTATGCTCGATAGTGGGTTCATGCCTCTATTTCACCTGGGGGAGTGACAGAAACCTCTAAGGTGGTAGATGTGCTGTTGCTACTAGGGAGAAAACAACATTCATATGCTCAAGGGCATATGCTTTGTTTACATTACACACTTTGCTTAATGCAATTATCTGTTGTTCGCAACTTAATACTTTTGGGGTGTTCGGACTGATATCCCCGGGGGTGGATTATTAGTCATAGATGCAGTTGGATGGCGGTCTATGTATTTTGTTGTAATGCCCAGAGTAAATCTCATAGTGATCTTCTTGACATATCACGTTATCTTTATTCTATCAATTGCCCAACTGTAATTTGTTTACCCAGCATGTGCTATTTTATCTATGGAGAGACACCACTAGTGAACTGTGGACCCCGGTCCTATTTCCATCATATTGCTATCACCTGTTTACTTTACTCACACTGTTTACTTTCTCGCACTGTTTACTTTACTCGCATATTATTACTGTTTTCCACTCGATACACTCATAACCTTTGTTTCAAGCAAACCGGTGAGATTGACAACCTCATCGTAAGTTGGGAGCAAAGTATTTGTTTGTGTGTGTGCAGGTTCCACGTTGCAGCTAGCAAGCAAAGCTTGGACGAAGCACCAGTTGTCCGCTGCTGTCGCAAACTAGCAAGCATCACCTTCAGTCGTCATTGTCTCTTCTCTCCTGATCGATAAACCTTGGTATCTTAACTGAGGGAAAACTAGCTGCTATACTCATCACACCTTCCTCTTGGGGTTCCCAACGGGCTGGTCATTCACCACGCATCAAGCTAATTTTCTGGCGCCGTTGCCAGGGAGGAAGAGAAGACTTCTGCGAGGGGAGTTTTTCGCACACACATCCTTTACTTTGTTTTATTGTTTTGCTTTACTTTATTTATTTTACCTGCATTGCTTTTTATCAAAAACCCAAAAAAAAATAGAATCCTTGGTAGTTGTTTTTACTTGTTTACTTTCGTTTTGCTGAAATGGCCAATCCTGAAAACACCAAGTTGTGTGACTTCACTAGCACGAACAATAGTGATTTTATCTGCACTCCTATTGCACCACCTATTCCTACTGCAAACTTTTATGAGATTAAGCCTACCTTATTGAACCTTGTTATGAAAGAGCAATTTTCTGGTGCTAGTACTGAAGATGCTGCAGCTCATCTCAACAATTTTGTTGAGCTATGTGAGATGCAGAAATATAAGTATATTGATAGTGATATTATTAAGCTCAAGTTGTTTCCTTTTTCTTTGAGAGGAAAAGCTAAAGATTGGTTGCTGTCTTTGACTAAGAATAATATTGATTCATGGGCTAAGTGTAAGGATGCTTTTATTGGTAGATACTATCCTCCTACTAAGATTATAGCTTTGCGTAGCAATATTATGAAGTTTACTCAGTTTGATAATGAACATGTTGCTCAAGCTTGGGAAAGAATGAAATCTATGATAAAGAATTGCCCCACTCATGGACTGACTACTTGGATGATTATCCAAACTTTTTATGCAGGACTGAATTTTTCTTCAAGGAACCTACTTGATTCAGCTGCTGGAGGCACTTTTATGACCCTTACCTTGGGCGCCGCATCAAAACTACTCGACAACATGATGGTAAATTATTCTGAATGGCACACTGAGAGAGCTCCACAAGGTAAGAAGGTAAATTCTGTTGAGGAAACCTCTTCCTTGAATGATAAGATTGATACCATTATGGCTATGCTTGCTAATGATAGGACTCATGTTGATCCTAATAATGTTCCTTTGGCCTCTCTGGTTGCTCAAGAAGAGCAAGTTGATGTGAATTTCATTAGAAACAATAATTTTAACAACAATGCTTATAGGAACAATTTTGCTAGTAACAATTATAGGCCGTATCCTTCTACCAATGGTAATGGTTATGGTAACTCTTATGGTAATTCCTACAACAACACTAGGGCCGCGCCCTCTGAGCTTGAGGTAATGCTCAAGGACTTCATCGGTAAGCAAACTGCTTTTAATAAGTCTGTTGAGGAAAAGTTAGGCAAAATTGATATTCTTGCTTCTAAGGTTGATAGCCTTGCTCATGATGTTGAACTTCTGAAATTCAAAGTGTTTTCTAATGATGTGAAAGAGAGCAATGTTGTTGCTACCGCTAATGCTATTCAAGTTGGAATTGATGAAAATATTAGATTGTTAGCGGAATTGTATGCCAGGTGGGAAAGAGAAGATGAGATGGCTAGAGAGATGAAGGTATGTACCATTACTACCTCTAATGATGATGCTCCTACTTGTAGTAATCCTCTTACTTTGATTGGTGTAGAGAAAACTCCCACTCCTTGTGTTAAAAAGCCTAAAACTGCCAAAACTTTTTCTCAAAAGAGTGCTGAAATTTTTCGGAGTGTAGGAGATGATAGCTCTACTTATTTTAATGATTTTGATGTTGATGGCTGTAATATATCTGAAGTTATTTTGTTCTTGCAAAAGCTTGCTTTGACTCCCAATGCTAGTTCTTTAAATATTGCTTTTACTAAGCATATTACCAATGCTCTCATAAAGATTAGGGATGAAAAGTTGAAGCAAAAAGCCTCTGTTCCCAAGAAGTTAGAAGATGGTTGGGAACCCATCATTGATATGCATGTTAATGGTTATGATTGCCATGCTTTATGTGATCTAGGTGCTAGTATTTCTATTATGCCTAGAAAGATTTATGACATGCTTGATTTACCACCGCTTGAAAAGTGTTATTTTGATGTTCCTATTGCTGATGTTGCTAAGAAGAAACCTTTGGGAAGGATTAATGATGTTCTTATTGTGGTTAACAATAACCTTGTTCCCGTTGATTTTCTTGTTATGGACGTTGAATGCCATGCTTCATGTCCTATTATTTTGGGAAGACCCTTTCTTCGAACTATAGGTGCTATCATTGATATGAGGGAAGGCACTATCAAGTATCAATTCCCACTAAAGAAAGGTATGGAACACTTCCCTAGGAAAAGAAAGAAATTACTTTTTGACTCTATTCTTAGAGCAAATTATGATCTTGATGCTTCATCACTTGATATTACTTGATTCGCAATTTTCTGCGCCTAGCTCAAAGGCGTTAAAGAAAAGCACTCTTGGGAGATAAGCCAATGTTTCTTTTCAGTACTTTTTCTTTTATTTGAGTCTTGGAAGTCATTACTACTGTAATGACCGCTCCTTATCTTGTTTATTTCATTTTTGTGCCAAGAGAAGCCTTTAATTTGAGTGAGGTAAAGATTTGGGGATGTTGCTGTCCTGAAACTGTTTTCGGTGCTGCACCGTAAAAATTCGTGAAAATTCTCTGTTTATCTTTTGGACCTGCGATTTCTTGTGCGTATGCCCCAGGTTATATCCAAACTTTTCTTAGTTTAACACTTTTTGATTTGAGCAACAGAAAATCCCTCAAAAATTCGACCTTTGTCAGTTGTTCAGTTTTGACAGATTTCTGCCAATATTTGTGTTTGCCACTTTATCGCTTTCCTTTGAGTTCTTTTGATCATGGAACTTTTGGGGAAGTTGCTACAGTAGTATTTGCTATATATGTGGTGGTTTTGAGTTGAAACCTGAAGCAAATAGAGGATTGATTATATGTTATGCTTACACTAATGTTGCTAATAGAATTGTGTTTAGTTTTGTATGAAGGAAGTTTTCAAGTGTAGGGATTGGAGAATGATGAGATGAGTTGAAGAATGGACAAAAGATCAAGCTTGGGGATGCCCATGCATCACCCCAAGAAATATCCAAGAAGTACAAGCGTCAAAGCTTGGGGATGCCCCCGAGGCACCCCTTCTTCATCGGCAAAAATCAGGTCACCTTTCAAGACACTATATTTTTATTGCTTCATGCACTATGTGTTTTTCTTGGAGCATCAGTTGTTTTAGTTTTCTTAGTTGGTTTAGTTTGTTTCTTTGCTGCAATAAATGGTTGGACCCCAACAAATTTCCTTTGGAGGAGATGTACTCGTTTTCATTTGCAAAGAACGCTCAGTTTTTCACTCTTATCGTTCATCGTGCGTTCTTCTTTTTCCGCTACTGCTTTCGGTTTTCGTTTTCGCCTTGATATGCGTTCAGATCTTGTCATATCTTTTCATCAAGGTGTATTTTTGCCTCTGATCTTTATTGGTTTTCATCAAAAGAGGTGTCTTTAAAAATTTCAAATGGCGTTGGAAAAGAGAAAAAGCTTTGTGCAAAATAGTGGTACAAGAAGGAGCTTGTGTAGACTGCGGCTTAGGATTTTTCATGTCATGCTTGATGTCTTTTTGATAGTATGCTTAGTGGTTTTTCTGTAGCATGACTTGTCTCAAATAACTGAGATTGCTTAATGAGCCTTTGAAAAAATCATGCGTTGTTTTTATTGTATGGAAGCATTATTTTGGTTTTCTCCTTGATGCTTTATTTGGGTTGACTTGGCGCATTCTCACACATGTTAGACTCTTACAAGTCGCCAATAGCCTTCATGATCATTTAGTTTTTGACTTTTGATGCCATCTTATGCTTCTTTTAATGTCGCTTTGTTGCTTTGCATGATTATGGCCATTATTGCTCTCTTAGTTGGTCGCTCCCAGTCTTTTGCTAGCCCTCACCTTGTACTGAGTATGAGCTCTACTCGTGCATCCAACTCCTAAAAGCCAAAGTTTTCCAAAGTGTCCACCATACATACCTACTAGCATTTTGCTATTCCAAGTAAAATTTGACTTGCTTTTATTTTCTCTTCAAATTAAACTCTTACCAGTGTTATGCGAAATTCGGTCAGTAAATCTCTCACGAACCGGAAGGCACACTTTACTTTTTCCTGTTCTTAAAAATTTGACATTGTGGTCTCTTATGTTGAGTTGTTATGCTTGCAAGTTGTAAGTTGGATTCTAGCCCATCCATGCTGTCATGGGCAAGCTTTCAACATTGCACTTCTTATTTGAGTTGATATCGTGATATTTTGTTTATGGATGCCCGCGGTGTGAAATGAATTGGGAATCTTGTAGGGATCATGGAGTTTGTATATGTGTTAGGGAAACGCCGGGCCGCTAATCTAAGCCATGCATAATTCATGGTGGAAATTTGCAGCATACCCATGGTGAACATTCGACGACGCATCTCACAATAAAAAGCTAAACAAATGGCAAATAAAAGAGATGTCGAGGTGTTCATTGTCTGCTTGTCCTATCATTTTGGTGTGGGCTTGTTCCATGTCATCGGGCACGGAGGTACCCCATTGGCGGTTCTCAATGATATGCATATACTTACAATGACAAGAGCCTTGCTTGGGACTCTAAGTAAAGTAGCATGAGGTTTGGGTACTCGTATTCACGGGGCACGAGGTTTTCAACTTATGATTTGTCAAGCATATGCATCATAATTGTTCTCGCATTAACTTTAACCATTCAAGATGCTTATGATGGGGGCAATGAGAGCTCAAAGCCGGTAAGTACCATAATTTTTGAAGGTTATAAAACTTGCAATCACTGCTTCCCTCTGCGAAGGGCCTTTCTTCTACTTTTATGTTGAGTCACCACCTTCTTTCTTTATGCACCATTAAGAGAGCATAGTTGTCATTCTTAGTGTGATATGCATTGTCCCAAAGTTCATTGATTGATTCATATTGTTGGTTTCACTTGTTCTTAAATTATTTGTATCTAGTCGCCCTCTTAAACTTGAAGGTGTCCTATGCATTTATGTTTTGCTCTCTTTGAAGGACAAGCTGAAAACCATTTGTATGTTTTTCCTTATGATTTGAACACACGTTTGACTTTCATTGTTTCATTTTTCATCATCTTTTGTTTGTGTTCATTTGCATGTTTACAACATGGTTGCTAAGTTCTTATTATCATGATTATATCTTCATGCCCATGTTTTAAGTTCTATTGATCCCAGCTCACCAATGCTTACATATATGATCAAGATTGTGTAGGTGCATGTCACCTCAAAAATTATTCTTTTGTTATCACTTACCTACTCGAGGACGAGCAGGAGTTAAGCTTGGGGATGCTTGATACGTCTCAAACGTATCTATAATTTTTGATGCTCCATGCTTGTTTTTACACCATTTGCCTACTGTTTCGTTACACTTAGTGGCACTTTTATGCATTTTCCGGAACTAACCTATTAACAAGTGCCACAGTGCCAGTTTCCTGTTTTCTGCTATTTTTGTGTTTCAGCAGTGATACACAGGAAATATTCTCGAAATTGGACGAAACAAGTTCCTGAAGTCTTATTTTACCCGGAAGCTTCCAGAGATCCGAAGAGGAGTAGGAGGTGGGCCACCAGGGGCCCACACGCACAGGTGGCGCGGCCAGCCCCTGGCCCGTGCCACCGTGGTGTGAGGCCACCTGGCCCCTCCTCTGACATCGCCCCTTCGCCTATAAAGACCCCCCGACGGAAAAAACCTAAGTACCCGATCAGATTTCCAGAACACATCGCGATCCGCCGCCACCGTCGACCCGAAGATCGGGAGGGTCCAGAAGCTCTTCCCGGCACCCTGCCGGAGAGGGGAATCGCCACCGGAGGTCTTCTTCATCGCCGTGCTTGCCTCCGGAGCAATGAGTGAGTAGTCTACCTTGGACTATGGGTCCATAGCAGTAGCTAGATGGTTGTCTTTTCCACCATGTGCTTCATGTTTAGATCTCATGAGCTGCCCTACATGATTGAGATCACCGTTATGTAATTCTACATGTTTGGTTTGTTGGGATCCGATGAATATTGGTGTTTATGATTAAGTTGATGTACTGAATTATATCTTTTGTTATCTCTATGTTGTTTATGATCTTGCATGCTCTCCGTTGTTAGTGGCTATCTTGGCCGAGTAGTTGCTAGTGACTCCAAGAGGGGGTATTTATGCTCGATAGTGGGTTCATGCCTCTATTTCACCTGGGGGAGTGACAGAAACCTCTAAGGTGGTAGATGTGCTATTGCTACTAGGGAGAAAACAACATTCATATGCTCAAGGGCATATGCTTTGTTTACATTACACACTTTGCTTAATGCAATTATCTGTTGTTCGCAACTTAATACTTTTGGGGTGTTCGGATTGATATCCCCGGGGGTGGATTATTAGTCATAGATGCAGTTGGATGGCGGTCTATGTATTTTGTTGTAATGCCCAGAGTAAATCTCATAGTGATCTTCTTGACATATCACGTTATCTTTATTCTATCAATTGCCCAACTATAATTTGTTTACCCAGCATGTGCTATTTTATCTATGGAGAGACACCACTAGTGAACTGTGGACCCCGGTCCTATTTCCATCATATTGCTATCACCTGTTTACTTTACTCGCACTGTTTACTTTCTCGCACTGTTTACTTTACTCGCATATTATTACTGTTTTCCACTCGATACACTCATAACCTTTGTTTCAAGCAAACCGATGAGATTGACAACCTCATCGTAAGTTGGGAGCAAAGTATTTGTTTGTGTGTGTGCAGGTTCCACGTTGCAGCTAGCAAGCAAAACTTGGACGAAGCGCCAGTTGTCCGCTGCTGTCGCAAACTAGCAAGCATCACCTTCAGTCGTCATTGTCTCTCCTCTCCTGATCGATAAACCTTGGTATCTTAACTGAGGGAAAACTAGCTGCTATACTCATCACACCTTGCTCTTGGGGTTCCCAACGGGCTGGTCATTCACCACGCATCAAAGAGCAAGTCCAAAGTAAAAGCAACTAAGAAGCAAACTCAAAGTCATTTTCGGTTCAGTTTTTCCATGCCAATCATAAATTCTAGACCAAGCTTCTTTGAAACTTTCCTCGCTCTTTTGTTTGAAAGTGAAGATCATTTCCTCGGGCAACATAGTAGTAGCAACTAAACTAGACATAAATAACAACTTTAAAGGAAACTATTTTTTTTGTATTTTTGATAAAAACGATGCAAGTAAAAATAAAGTAAAGAGAAACAAAAAATAAAGTAAAGGATGTGCGTGCAAAACTCCCCTTGCAGAAGTCTTCTTTTTCTCCTTGGCAACGACGCCAGAAAATAGCTTGATTGTGGTGCGGTGTTGATGTAGATGACCGCCCAGTTGGGAACCCCAAGAGGAAGGTATGATGAGCACAGCAGCAAGTTTTCCCTCAGTAAGAAACCAAGGTTTATCGAACCAGTAGGAAAAAGCCAATACTTTAGAAGGTGATGTCTGCTAGCTTCGCAGCAGCTCCGGACAATTTATAAGGCGCCTCGTCCAGTGCTTTGCTTTGCACCAGCAACAACGTGCACACAACACAACCAAGAACTTTGCTCCCAACTTACGATGAGGTTGTCAATCTCACCGGTTTGCTTTAATAAAGGATTGAGCTTATCGAGTGGAAAACAGTAGTAGTATGCGAGAAAGTAAAAAGTGCGAGTAATAGTAAAACGGTGTAACAATGTAAAGGAAATTGGACCGGGGTCCACAGTTCACTAGTGGTGTCTCTCCATAAGATAAATAAAAACATGCTGGGTAAACAAATTACAGTTGGGCAATTGATAGAATAAAGACAACGTGCATATGTCACGAGGATCACTATGAGATTTACTCTGGGCATTACAACAAAATACATAGACCACCATCCAACTGCATCTATGACTAATAATCCACCCACGGGGATATCGTCCGAACACCCCATGAGTATTAAATTGCGAACAACAGATAACTCCATTAAGCAAAGTGTGTAATGTAAACAAAACGAATGTCCTTGGACACCAGAATGTTGTTTTCTCCCTAGTGGCAACAACACATCTACAACATTAGAGGTTTCTGTCACTCCTCCAGATTAAATAGAGGCATGAACCCAACTATCGAGCATAAATACCCCCTCTTGGAGTCACTAGTATCTACTTGGCCAAGATAGCTACTAACAACGGAGAGCATGCAAGATCATAAACAACATAGAGATAACTGATACGTCTCCAACGTATCTATAATTTTTGATGCTCCATGCTTGTTTTTACACCATTTGCCTACTGTTTCGTTACACTTAGTGGCACTTTTATGCATTTTCCGGAACTAACCTATTAATGAGTCGCCACAGTGCCAGTTCCCTGTTTTCTGCTATTTTTGTGTTTCAGAAGTGATACACAGGAAATATTCTCAGAATTGGACGAAACAAGTTCCTGAAGTCTTATTTTGTCCGGTAGCTTCCAGTCATCCGAAGGAGAGAAGGAGAGGGGCCACCAGGGCCCCTCACACCTGGCTGGCGCAGCCCAGGCCCTGGTCGCGCCGCCATGGTGTGAGGAGGCCTGGGGCCACCTCTGACATCGCCCCTTTGCCTATAAAGACCCCCCGATGGGAAAAACCTAAGTACCCGATCACTTTTCCAGAACACATCGCGATCCGCCGCTGCCGTCGACCCGAAGATCGGGAGGGTCCAGAAGCTCTTCCCGGCACCCTACCGGAGAGGGGAATCGCCACCGGAGGTCTTCTTCATCGCCATGCTTGCCTCCGGAGCAATGAGTGAGTAGTCTACCTTGGACTATGGGTCCATAGCAGTAGCTAGATGGTTGTCTTCTCCACCATGTGCTTCATGTTTAGATCTCATGAGCTGCCCTACATGATTGAGATCACCGTTATGTAATTCTATATGTTTGGTTTGTTGGGATCCGATGAATATTGGTGTTATGATTGAGTTGCTGTACTGAATTATATCTTTTGTTATCTCTATGTTGTTTATGATCTTGCATGCTCTCCATTGTTAGTAGCTATCTTGGCCGAGTAGTTGCTAGTGACTCCAAGAGGGGGTATTTATGCTCGATAGTGGGTTCATGCCTCTATTTAACCTGGAGGAGTGACAGAAACCTCTAAGGTTGTAGATGTGCTGTTGCTACTAGGGAGAAAACAACATTCATATGCTCAAGGGCATATGCTTTGTTTACATTACACACTTTGCTTAATGCAATTATCTGTTGTTTGCAACTTAATACTTGTGGAGTTCTCGGATTGATTGGCCACAAGTGGATTATTAGTCATAGATGCAGTTGGATGGCGGTCTATGTATTTTGTTGTAATGCCCAGAGTAAATCTCATAGTGATCTTCTTGACATATCACGTTTATCTTTATTCTATCAATTGCCCAACTGTAATTTGTTTACCCAGCATGTGTTATTTATCTTATGGAGAGACACCACTAGTGAACTGTGGACCTCGGTCTTATTTCCATCATATTGCTATCACCTGTTTACTTTACTCGCACTGTTTACTTGACTCGTATACTTCTACTGTTTTCCACTCGATATGCTCATAACCTTTGTTTCAAGCAAACCGGTGAGATTGACAACCTCATCGCAAGTTGGGAACAAAGTACTTGGTTGTGTGTGTGCAGTTTCCACATTGCAGCTAGCAAAGCAAAGCTTGGACGAGGCGCCATATATAAATTGTCTGAAGCTGTCGCTAAGCCAGTCCGCATCATCTTCAGTCGTTATTGTCTGCTTTTCTCCTGATCGATATACCTTGGTTCTTAACTGAGTGAAAACTTGCTGCTATATTCATCAAAACCTTCTCTTGGGGTTTACCAACTGGCCGGTCATTTACTACAAGCCAACAAGTTTCCTGGCACCATCAACTCGGCCCCATCAACAAGTTTTCTGGCGCCGTTGCCGGGGAAGAGTGGAAGACTTCTACGAGGGGAGTTTTCACACGCACATCATTTACTTTGTTATTGTTTTGCTTTACTTTATTTATTTTACCTGCATCGTTTTATATCAAAAACCTAAAAAAATTAGAATCCTTGGTAGTTGTTTTTACTTGTTTACTTTTGTTTTGCTGAAATGGCCAATCCTGAAAACACCAAGTTGTGTGACTTTACTAGCACAAACAATAGTGATTTTATCTGCACTTCTATTGCACCACCTGCTCCTGCTGCAAACTTTTATGAGATTAAGCCTGCTTTGTTGAACCTTGTTATGAAAGAGCAATTTTCTGGTGCTAGTACTGAAGATGCTGCAGCTCATCTCAACAATTTTGTTGAGCTATGTGAGATGCAAAAATATAAGGATGTAGAAAGTGATATTATTAAACTCAAGTTGTTTCCTTTTTCTTTGAGAGGAAAAGCTAAAGATTGGTTGCTGTCTTTGACTAAGAATAGTATTGATTCATGGGCTAAGTGTAAGGATGCTTTTATTGGTAGATACTATCCTCCTGCTAAGATTATATCTCTGCGTAGCAATATTATGAAATTTACTCAGTTTGATAATGAACATGTTGCTCAAGCTTGGGAAAGAATGAAATCTATGATAAAGAATTGCCCCACTCATGGACTGACTACTTGGATGATTGTCCAAACTTTTTATGCAGGACTGAATTTTTCTTTGAGGAACCTATTGGATTCAGCTGCTGGAGGCACTTTTATGTCCCTTACCTTGGGCGCCGCAACAAAGCTACTCGACAACATGATGGTAAATTATTCTGAATGGCACACCGAGAGAGCTCCACAAGGTAAGAAGGTAAATTTTGTTGAGGAAACCTCTTCCTTGAATGATAAGATTGATACCATTATGGCTATGCTTGCTAATGATAGGACTCATGTTGATCCTAATAATGTTCCTTTAGCCTCCTTGGTTGCTCAAGAAGAGCATGTTGATGTGAATTTCATTAGAAATAATAATTTTAACAACAATGCTTATAGGAACAATTTTGCTAGTAACAATTATAGGCCGTATCCTTCTACCAATGGTAATGGTTATGGTAACTCTTATGGTAACTCCTACAACAATACTAGGGCCGCGCCCTCCGAGCTTGAGGTAATGCTCAAGGACTTCATCGGTAAGCAAACTGCTTTTAACAAGTCTGTTGAGGAAAAGTTAGGCAAAATTGATATTCTTGCTTCTAAAGTTGATAGCCTTGCTCATGATGTTGAAATTCTGAAATTAAAAGTGTTGCCTAATGATGTGAAAGAGAACAATGTTTTTGCTACTGCTAACGCTATTCAAGTTGGAATTGATGAAAATATTAGATTGTTAGCGGAATTGCATGCCAGGTGGGAAAGAGAAGATGAGATGGCTAGAGAGATGAAGGTATGTACCATTACTACCTCTAATGATGTTGCTCCTAATGCTAGCAATCCTCCTACTTTGATTGGGGCAGAGAAAACTCCCACTCCTTGTGTTAAAAAGCCTAAAACTGCCAAAACTTTTTCTCAAAAGAGTGCTGAAATTTTTCGGAGTGTGGGAGATGTTAGCTCTATTTCTTTTAATGATTTTGATGTTGATGGCTGCAATATATCTAAAGTTATTTTGTTCTTGGAAAAGCTTGCTTTGACTCCTAATGCTAGTTCTTTAAATATTGCTTTTACTAAGCATATTACCAATGCTCTCATAAAAATTAGGGATGAAAAGTTGAAGCAAAAAGCCTATGTTCCCAAGAAGTTAGAAGATGGTTGGGAACCCATCATTGATATGCATGTTAATGGTTTTGATTGCCATGCTTTATGTGATCTAGGTGCTAGTATTTCTATCATGCCTAGAAAGATTTATGACATGCTTGATTTACCACCGCTTGAAAAATGTTACTTTGATGTTCCTATTGCTGATGTTGCTAAGAAGAAACCTTTGGGAAGGATTAATGATGTTCATATTGTGGTTAACAATAACCTTGTTCCCGTTGATTTTCTTGTTATGGACGTTGAATGCCATGCTTCATGTCCTATTATTTTGGGAAGACCCTTTCTTCGAACTGTAGGTGCTATCATTGATATGAGGGAAGGCACTATCAAATATCAATTCCCACTAAAGAAAGGTATGGAAAACTTCCCTAGGAAAAGGAAGAAATTACTTTTTGACTTTATTCTTAGAGTAAATTATGAGCTTGATGCTTCATCACTTGATGTTACTTGATTCGCAATTTTCTGCACCTAGCTCAAAGGCGTTAAAGAAAAGCACTCTTGGGAGATAACCCAATGTTTTATTTTCAGTACTTTTTCTTTTATTTGAGTCTTGGAAGTCATTACTACTGTAATGACCGCTCCTTATCTTGTTTATTTCGTTTTTGTGCCAAGAGAATCCTCTAATTCGAGTGAGGTAAAGATTTGGGGATGTTGCTGTCCTGAAACTGTTTTTGGTGCTGCACCATAAAAATTCGTATAAATTCTCTGTATATCTTTTGGACCTGCGATTTCTTGTGCATATGCCCCAGGTTATATCCAAACTTTCGTTAGTTTAACACTTTTTGATTTGAGCAACAAAAAAACCCTCACAAATTCGACCTTTGTCAGCTGTTCTGTTTTGACAGATTTCTGCCAATATTTGTGTTTGCCACTTTATCGCTTTCTTTTGAGTTCTTTTGATCACGGAACTATTTGGGGAAGTTGCTACAGTTGTATTTGCTATATATGTGGTGGTTTTGAGTTGAAACCTGAAGCAAAAATAGGTTGATTATATGTTATGCCTACACTAATGTTGCTAATAGATTTGTGTTTTGTATTGTATGAAGGAAGTTTTCAAGTGTAGGGATTGGAGAATGATGAGATGAGTTGAAGAATGGACAAAAGCTCAAGCTTGGGGATGCCCATGCATCACCCCAAGAAATATCCAAGAAGTACAAGCGTCAAAGCTTGGGGATGCCCCCGAGGCACCCCTTCTTCATCGGCAAAAATCAGGTCACCTTTCAAAACACTATATTTTTATTGCTTCATGCACTATGTGTTTTTCTTAGAGCGTCAGTTGTTTTAGTTTTCTTAGTTAGCTTAGTTTTGTTTGCTGCAATAAATGGTTCGACCCCAACAAATTTCCTTTGGAGGAGATATACTCGTTTTCATTTGCCAAGAACACTCCGTTTTTCATTCTCACAATTTTACCGGGTGTTCTTCTTTTTCTGCTACTGCTTTTGGTTTTTGTTTTCGCCTTGATATGCATTCAGACCTTTTCATATCTTTTCATCAAGGTGTATTTTTGCCTCTGATCTTTATTGGTTTTCATCAAAAGAGGTGTCTTTAAAATATTTCAAATGGTGTTGGAAAAGAGAAAAAGCTTTATGCAAAATAGTGGTACAAGAAGGAGCTTGTGTAGACTGCGGCTTAGGCTTTTTCATGTCATGCTTGATGTCTTTTTGATAGTATGCTTAGTGGTTTTGCTGTAGCATGACTTGTCTCAAATAACTGAGATTGCTTAATGAGCCTTTGAAAAAATCATGCGTTGTTTTTATTGTATGGAAGCATTATTTTGGTTTTCTCCTTGATGCTTTATTTGGGTTGACTTGGCGCATGCTCACACATGTTAGACTCTTACAAAGTTGCCAATAGCCTCTATGATCATTTAGTTTTTGACTGTTGATGCCATCTTATGCTTCTTTTAATGTTGCTTTATCGCTTTGCATGATTATGGCCATTATTGATCTCTTAGTTGGTCGTTCCCAGTCTTTTGCTAGCCCTCGCCTTGTACTGAGTATGAGCTCTACTCGTGCATCCAACTGCTAAAAGCCAAAGTTTTCCAAAGTGTCCACCATACATACCTACTAGCAATTTGCTATTCCAAGTAAATTTGAGTTGCTTTTATTTTCTCTTCAAATTAAACTCTTACCAGTGTTATGCGAAATTCGGTCAGTAAAGCTCTCACGAACCGGAAGGCACACTTTACTTTTTCCTGTTCTTAAAAATTTGACATTGTGGTCTCTTATGTTGAGTTGTTATGCTTGCAAGTTGTAAGTTGGAGACTAGCCCAGCCATGCAGTCATGGGCAAGCTTTCAACATTGCACTTCTTATTTGAGTTGATATCGTGATCTTTTGTTTATGGATGCCCGCAGTGTGAAATAAATTGGGAATCTTGTGGGGATCATGGAGTTTGTATATGTGTTAGGGAAACGCCAGGCCGCTAATCTAAGCCATGCATAATTCATGGTGGAAATTTGCAGCATACCCATGGTGAACATTCGACGACGCATCTCACAATAAAAAGCTAAACAAATGGCAAATAAAAGAGATGTCGAGGTGTTCATTGTCTGCTTGTCCTATCATTTTGATGTGGGCTTGTTCCATGTCATCGGGCACGGAGGTACCCCATTGGTGGTTCTCAATGATATGCATATATTTACAATGACAAGAGCCTTGCTTGGGACTCTAAGTAAAGTAGCATGAGGTTTGGGTACTCGTATTCACGGGATACGAGGTTTTCAACTTATGATTTGTCAAGCATATGCATCATAATTGTTCTCGCATTAACTTTAACCATTCAAGATGCTTATGATGGGGGCAATGAGAGCTCAAAGCCGGTAAGTACCATAATTTTTGAAGGTTATAAAACTTGCAATCACTGCTTCCCTCTGCGAAGGGCCTTTCTTTTACTTTCATGTTGAGTCACCACCTTCTATCTTTATGCACCATTAAGAGAGCATAGTTGTCATTCTTAGTATAATGTGCATAGTCCCAAAGTTTTCATTGATTGATTCATATTGTTGGTTTCACTTGTTCTCAAATTATTTGTATCTAGTCGCCCTTTTAAACTTGAAGGTGTCCTATGCATTTATGTTTTGCTCTCTTTGAAGGACAAGCTGAAAACCATTTGTATGTTTTTCCTTATGATTTGAACACACGTTTGACTTTAATTGTTTCATTTTCATGATCTTTTGTTTGTGTTCATTTTCATGTTTACAACATGGTTGCTAAGTTCTTATTGTCAAGATTATATCTTTCATGCCCACGTTTTAAGTTCTTATGATCCCAGCTCACAAATGCTTACATATATGATCAAGATTGTGTAGGTGCATGTCACCTCAAAAATTATTCTTTTGTTATCACTTACCTACTCGAGGACGAGCAGGAGTTAAGCTTGGGGATGCTTGATACGTCTCCAACGTATCTATAATTTTTGATGCTCCATGCTTGTTTTTACACCATTTGCCTACTGTTTCGTTACACTTAGTGGCACTTTTATGCATTTTCTGGAACTAACCTATTAACGAGTCGCCACAGTGCTAGTTCCCTGTTTTCTGCTGTTTTTGTGTTTCAGAAGTGATACACAGGAAATATTCTCGGAATTGGACGAAACAAGTTCCTGAAGTCTTATTTTGTCCGGGAGCTTCCAGTCATCCGAAGGAGAGAAGGAGAGGGGCCACTAGGGCCCCTCACACCTGGCTGGCGCTGCCCAGGCCCTGGCCGCGCCGCCATGGTGTGAGTAGGCCTGGGGCCACCTCTGACATCGCCCCTTCGCCTATTGATACGTCCAAAACGTATCTACTTTCCCGAACACCTTTGCTATTGTTTCTCCTCTAATTTGTGTGTTTTGAATGCAACTAACACGGACTGACGCTGTTTTCAGCAGAATTGCTCTGGTGTCTCATTTTTGTGCAGAAATCCAACTTCCAGTAAAAATTCGGGAAAAATCATAAAAAATCCTATTTCACCAGAAGACCCACGGAGCCAGAAGACAGGACGGAGAGGAGGCCTGAGGGCCCCTCACACGCTGGTGGCGCGGCCCAGCCCTGGCCACGCCACCCTGGCGTGAGGGGGCCCCAGCACCCCTCTCGGCCTCCCCTCTCGCCTACATATACCCTCTGACGACATAATATCGGGGAGACGGCGTTTTTTCCAGATAGACTTCCGCTGCTCCGCCGCCATCAGAAACCGCGATTCGGAACCAGAAACTCCGTTCTGGCACCCTACCGGGACGGGGATTTGGAGGAGATCTTCATCACCATCATCACCGACGTCACTCCATCGACCATCCATGACTCCCCCATCCATGTGTGAGTAATTCCCCCGCTGTAGGTGAGGGGATGGTAGGGATTGGATGAGATTGTTCATGTAATTTGATATGAGATTGTTAGGGCATAGTGCCTAGTATCTTTATTTAGTGCCTATGACATTGTTGCAACTTGTTGTGCTTAATGCTTGTCACTTTGGGCCCGAGTGCCATGATTTCAGATCTGAACATGTTATTATTTCCATGATGATACTTGTTGTTTATGGTCTTACCTACAAGTTGTATACACATATTGTTGTCCGGAACCCGAGGCCCCAAAGTGACAGAAATTGGGATAACCGGAGGGGATGGCTATGATGTGAGGATCACATGTGTTCACCGAGTGCTAATGCTTTGCTCCGGTACTCTGTTAAAAGGAGTACCTTAATTACCAGTAGTTTCCCTTGAGGCCCTGCTGCAACAGGCTGGTAGGACAAAAGATGTCGTGCAAGTTTCTCCTTGTGAGCACGTACGACTATATACGGAACACATGCCTATGATTGTTTGTACTAGGATGCTTTATCATTATTTATCTGCAATGCCCATGTCTCATTGATTTCATGAATTATCTTATCCATGCAACGCCCGTAATCCATCCCTATGCCTACAGTATTTATTCCTACTGTTTACAACTGTTACTATTATTGCTGCTATTTTACTACTGTTGTTACTGTTTCACTACTGTCACCACTACAAAACTATTGCTACTGATAAACCACTGCGAGCAAGACTATTGTCGGTGTAATGGATACCGGCGTATCCCGGTCCACCTGCTCCTGGGCCCCGTCATCGGCCCATCTTCAGCCCAGGAGATAATCAACAATCTTCGCTTCGGAGAAGACCCTCACGAGGAGGCGCCTCGTGAGGAGAACGACGACAGAAACCGCTAAGGACCAGAAGACCTCCTCACGAGCCCCTGCTGGTGAGGAGAGGAGGTACGCCCACGTCAGCCTAGCACGTTTTCGTGCGGAGCAAGAAGGGCAACGGGCAGAAGACCGCGTACCGTCCACGCTACCCCCGACAGGGAGGAGACCAACTTTCTCTGTGCCTGCCCAAAGCGGCACAGTGGCAGTTGGCCACCCCCCTAAATATAGCATGGACGGTGCAGGGCGCCAGAGGAGGACGTCAGCCTCCTCCACCCACTCCTGTGGACCGGCGCCACTACCCTACGAAGACCAAGTCTACAGAAGAACCTAGTCTACAGCTGTCCTCCCTCCTTGGCCGTGTGTGGCAACCCCTTCCCCAAGAAGATAAGGGGAAGGAGGACCTTGGCGCTATAAAGGGAGGGGAGGCCACCCCTTAGGGGGGATCCGATCTAATCTGATCTCCGTCGTCTTCAAGCTGCTAGTTGGGCACGCAGGTTCTTCAACCTCTGGCCAGCTAGAGCTTTGTAACCAAGGCCTTGTACTCCTCGCGAGGTGTCGCGTCGTAATACAAGAAGGCAGGAAGTAGGGGTTTTACCTCACCACGAGGGCCCTGAACCTGGGTAAAGCTCGGTCTCCCTCTCTGCAGTGCGTTGCGTGTCCGACAATCGAGGCTTCCGTCACCGTGTTTCGTTGCGATCCAAGATCTCACACGTTCAGCCCCCTGCGTTCGAATCTTCGGGTCCGTCGCGTGGTACCCCGTGTTCTTGCGACACGAAATCCATCGACATTTGGCGCGCCAGGTAGGGGGCTGTGGTGTGTCTTCTTCAAGATCGGCGTCGACATGGGTGACGATTGTCATCACCGTCTTCGCCTTCGCGCTGTCTACGCAAGTCGTCGCCGAGAGCGTCTCCAAGTCCTCGATGGCCTGGAGGCCATCGGAGAGGGCGAGCCCGAGGTCGGCGACATCGGTTTTGGGGGCTTCGCGGCGCTCGCCGATCCCCTTCGTCATGCGGCATGGCCGCCGCGTTTCAAGCCGGACACTGACGCGTGTTACGATGGGACCTCCGACCCCGTGGAGTTCCTACGGCAGTACGCGGCCAGTGTTCGGGCGGCTGGAGGCGATGGGCGTGTCATGGCCAATTGGTTCATGATGGCTACAAAGGGAAAGCCTCGCCGGTGGCTCTGCGGGCTACCGCCAAGGTCCATCTCGTCCTGGAGGGACCTCTGCGAGCGCTTCCTCGACAGATTTGCCTCCCTGGGACCTGTGCCAGAGGGCGTGTAGGCCTACGCTGCCCTTGGTGGCCCCGTCCCCAGGAGCGTGAGGATAGGGCAAGGGGGCTTAAAAGTCGTCACCCTCTTGCCTTCGCCAAGGAAACGGAGCTCTTCATCCGCGCAAGGAACCAAGTGTAACAGCAGCTTCACTCGCCATTAATCCTTCCTAATCCGTGGAAACTGACTGGAGTCGCGAGTCTTGGTCTCACCAGCCTCGCAAGGTCCGCTGGTTGCGACTTAACGCGAACGTGAGTTTTCGCTCGACTGCCTTTCGAGAAGGAGCCGGAGCACGGTGTCCGCGCTGGGGCCTTCGCCCGGAAAACAGCAGGCCCGCAAAACCCAGAACGGATCGAGCTCTGACTCGGGAAGGGACCCGCTACAGTCACCTCATACGATCCATGGTGCTCTCTCCTCTCGAGTGACACTCGCACGAAGGCGCATGAGCGCGTGAGAGTCGCACAATCTGTGTAGATTTTTCTAAGTTTCCTGCTGTCCCTGTCTGCGGCCTTGTGTCTCTTCTCCTAGGCTCGCCTTTGTTGTGCTTGAACGCCTGGGGGGCTGCAGGGAAATAGTCCTGTATGCCATTACAGTCACCTCTGGAGCGCCAGTGCCCGCTAGCCTTGCACCACGAGCTGCATACTAAGCGTTAGGCTGCTGTCCCGCTCGGAGGCTGGCCCCCGAACGGCGTAGAGCATTCCCCAGACAAAGGCAAGACAAGGAAATACGTGCAAGGGTGCAAACAAGGACCATTTGGCGATCAACGCCTTAAAGTACGATTACAACTTAAACTGGCCCAGCAGGGCAATATCTGACAGCTGCCAAGTGTGCAGCTAACCTAGTTCTTCTGGAGGAGTCAAGGAGGAGCTTACTGGGCGACCGCTGCGTCGCCCCCATCGTTGTCGGCGCCATCGCTGGAGCTTGAGGACGTCCCTTCACCGGAGTCCGTCGCCTCTTCGCTGCCGGATTCCGTGGAACCGGAGCCCTCGCCGCTGGAGGAGCTTGGGGCAGATGCTCCAGGCCGAGCGTAGATGGCCTGCAGCCGGTGAAGGGCGAAGTTCAGCCGCTCTGCCCTGGCTTCCGCCGCGCGGTCGGGAGTTCCGGGCGGCGGGGGCGGCGGCCTCCGCAGTACTTCTTCCAGGTTGAGGTCGGGGCGGAGGCGTTGGATGTTGGAGAAGATCCTCGTTCCCGCGAGTCCCAACAGCTCCCGGCACTCGGCGTCGATGAGGTCCAGGACCTTCGCCGATGCGCCGTCCAGCTCTTCGGCCACCTGGCTAAAGAAGAGCAGGATCGACCCGTCGTCCTCGGGGGCGGTGGGCAGGTTCAGCCCGTGGATGCCCAGGCGGTGCGCCGCCGCCATGACGCGGGCTGAGAACCCGCGGAACATCCGCACTCGCTGCCTTCGCAGCACGCCCGCCTCTTCTTCAGCGTCCCTGAGATCTTGGAGCTCTCCGGCCATCTCCACGCCTTGCAGGGCCGACGCCGAGTTCTCCTCCTCAAGCCTCTGCACGTCTCGCCGGAGCGAGGCGATGGTGGCCTCGGCTTCAGCAAGGGCGCGCTCGGCGCCCTGGCGCACCTCGTGCGCTCCCTTCAGCTCGGCCTCCATGTCGCGGACCCGGCGTTCCAGGGCCTCGCGCTTCTGCTTGTACATCAGGAGGGCGGCGTCGTTCTTGGCGCGGAAGTCCGCGCGGCACGCCTCGGTGGTCTCTTTGCGCTTCCGCTCGAGCTCCTGCTCCAGGTTGATCCGTCGCTGGTTCAGCATGTGGTCCATCTTCGCCTGGAGAGAAGCCTCGCGCTGGTTTAGCGCCTCCTGTTGCCGAGCCAGCTCGGCGGTGGTCTGGCTGGTCATCGCCTCTCGGCTCTCCAGGGCCTCCCGCTCCCTGTTGAGCCGGTCTTCGAGGGCTTGGAGCTGCTCCTCTCGGAGGCGAAGTCCCCGCTCGCGCTCGCGAGCCTCTGCTTCTCGGACGGCGAGCCCAGCCTCTTGTAGGCTCAAGCTCTCCGCCCGGGAGTCAGCGCTCTCCTCACGAGCGTGGAGGAGGGCCTCCCGGTCCTCGACCTCTTCCAGCCTCTGCTGGGCGTTGGCGAGAAGGCCGTCGGCATTTGTCCTGGCCTGGTCCAGGAGGTGCTGAGCCGCCCGCTTGGCCTCCTCCCCAGCCAAGGCTGGGTTGGGGGGCCCGACGGTGGGAAGAATCTTCTGGCGCGCTTCGGAGACAATCTTCATGGCCTCCTCGTGCGCCCTTGTCAAGACTCCCCTCGCCGATTCCCTGGCAGCTGCCAGGGCCTCTTCGGCCTCCTCAACCGCGCTGGCGCGGATCTCCTCGGCCTCCTTCCTCGCTCGTTCGCGGCGCTCGGCGGCGCGCTGGTCCAGGAGGCGACACCTCTCCGTGGCTTGGTGCAGGAGGGCCCAGCCCTCGTCAATCTGCGCCTGCTCGGCGGAGCGCGCCCTGGCAACCACGTCGCGGAGGGCGCCAGTCGCGGCCGCAAGCACCCTCTCCCATGGGTCGGCGGCGTGGGGCTCGGCGGCGATCCTCGTGGGCCTCCCCTGTATCTCCGGTAGGGGAGGCGATGCGGCCCTGGAGGGCTCTGGCGCGGTGGAAGTCGCCCTCCTCTCGCTGCTCGGCTCGGGGGCTGTTCCCGAGCTTGGCGGTGCGGCGGTCCTTGCCGGAGGTGCCTCCGGGGTGGTGCTGGTGCTGGCTACAGAGGGGGCAGCGGGAGCTGCCCCCATCGTCTCTGGAGTGCCCCCTGCGCTAGGGGGCTCGGTCGTGCTGGGAGCCATGGTGGCTCCCGGGGCGGACGGCGCGTCCGTGGACGCGCGATCCTCTTCTCCCTCGGCGGCGCGCGGCGGCGTCGCCGGTGTGGTCATCGCGGCCGGGTCAGGGCCCGGCGTGGCCGGACCGGTCCTCCTCTTCTTCCTCCTCTTCTTCTCCTCTTTCTTCTCCTCGGCATCCCTGAAGAGGAAAAGGAGGACTGAGGTTAAGGGAAAGGTAAGGCAAAAGGTAAAGATCTTTGTGCAGGAATACTCACGAGGCGTCCCGCTCCACCCATCCTCTTTTGCTCGGAAGGGAGGGAGGTGGGGGCGGGGACGCGGAGGATTTGCCCGCCGGCTTCTTCCCTCGCGAGGTCCCGGCCTCGGGGTTCCGGCTGGCGCGTTCGTCGTTGAACTTGGAGCGGCGCTCCGCCTCCAGGCGGGCTCGGTGCCCCTCTTCCTCCAGGTCTCGCGAGGAGGACACGTCGGCATCTCCCCCGGTGGGCTGGTCTGGCGAAGAAGAGTCGTCGTCGGAGGAATCTGAGAGCACCACGGTGCCCTCAGGACGCCTCCGGCGGACCAGCCGCCCACCGGACTCCGCGTCATCGTCGCTGTCGTCGTCGTCTCCTGAGGCCGAGGGCCCCGCTCCTCGAGCTGCCGAGTCCTGCTCCGAGCTCGCCGCTGGCGCGCTCGGGGCGGGACCTGGCGCGATGCCATCGGCAAGGAACGGACCCCAAGCATTGAACTTCAAGACCCCCGCCGTAACGCGACTGGTCTCCCGAGCGCCCAGACAGTAGATCGGGAGGGCATTGCGCGGGATGGCGGGGATGGCAGCAGAAGAGAAGAAGGCTCTTATTACCTCCTCCCGAGCGTCGGCGTTGAGTTCGCCGAGGTGGAGCCTGAGGCCGTCTCCAGACCTGTGCCCCCAGATCTCCCGGCGGTGGTCCTGCAGGGGGGCGATGCGTCGGGTGACAAATTCCACCCCGACCATGGTCCCCGTAACACCCGCCTCCCGGAGATCTCGGATCCGCGGGCGGAGCGTCTTCAGGGCTTCCTCCGGCAGGGCCTCGCTGGCCCAGGTGGTGAGCTTGACGGGAGGGAACCCCGTCATGAGGAAAAGCTCCGATTCCTCGAGGATGTCGGCGAAGAGCCAGCGACTCCGGAAGTCTTCGACTTTCTTCATCCACTTCAGGTCGATGAAGTCGCCCTCTGTCCCAGCGGTGGCGATGAAGGAGACGCATCCGGAACTCTGGTTGAGCCCAGAGGACCAGAGGGAGAAGAGGTGGCGGAAGTACGCCACCGACGGCTTGATGCCGATCCAGGCCTCGCAGGCGTAGGCGAAGACCGCCAGCAAGGTGACGGACTTGGGATGCAGATGGATGGCCTGGATCCCATAGGTCTCCAGGATCGCCAAGAAGAAGGGGGAGAACGGCGGCAGCAGGCCGGCGAAGACGGAGAAGAGGAAGAAGGGTTGCGCCATCGCAGGCAGAGTGTCCCGCGGCGCGCGGCCGTGCCAGATGCGGGTGGCGCCCCACTCGTTCTTGCTGCTCCCGACCATCTCCCGGACGGTCTGGAGCTCGCGGCTGCTTTTGATGCGGGATTCAAGCAGGGGCGCCGCCGGTCGCGGCGCCGCTCCAGAAGACCTCGCTGCTCCGATGGCCCGGCGCGGTGCCATTGCTCTGGGCGGGGGCGAGGGGCAGCGGGAAGATTGGAAGCTAGGAGGGGTTTGATGCTCAAGATCTTCGGAAGGGAAGTGGTGGCGGCGGTGCGTTGTGGGAAAGGAGGAAGAAGCCTTCTCTGCCAAGCTTTTAAGGGGGCAGTCAGGGCGCGGTTTTCGAAGCGCCGGCCTTGACGCGACGGTTCGAAAAACGCCCGTTGCCCCACTACCCACGACCTCCACGCCATTTCGTTCGCCAACGTGGGGGAGCCACATGCCCACGATCTCCGCATCTTCACATGGTCCTCTGACCGCGCGGTTGACGCGTGCCGTTGGAGGGCCCAGCAGCTTCGGGGGCCCCCGAACCTTCGCTTCCTCAAGAGGGCGCGTTGTGGGCCGGGCTCCCGGGGGCTACTGTCGGTGTAATGGATACCGGGGTATCCCGGTCCACCTGCTCCTGGGCCCCGTCATCGGCCCATCTTCAGCCCAGGAGATAATCAACAATCTTCGCTTCGGAGAAGACCCTCACGAGGAGGCGCCTCGTGAGGAGAACGACGACAGAAACCGCTAAGGACCAGAAGACCTCCTCACGAGCCCCTGCTGGTGAGGAGAGGAGGTACGCCCACGTCAGCCTAGCACGTTTTCGTGCGGAGCAAGAAGGGCAACGGGCAGAAGACCGCGTACCGTCCACGCTACCCCCGACAGGGAGGAGACCAACTTTCTCTGTGCCTGCCCAAAGCGGCACAGTGGCAGTTGGCCACCCCCCTAAATATAGCATGGACGGTGCAGGGCGCCAGAGGAGGACGTCAGCCTCCTCCACCCACTCCTGTGGACCGGCGCCACTACCCTACGAAGACCAAGTCTACAGAAGAACCTAGTCTACAGCTGTCCTCCCTCCTTGGTCGTGTGTGGCAACCCCTTCCCCAAGAAGATAAGGGGAAGGAGGACCTTGGCGCTATAAAGGGAGGGGAGGCCACCCCTTAGGGGGGATCCGATCTAATCTGATCTCCATCGTCTTCAAGCTGCTAGTTGGGCACGCAGGTTCTTCAACCTCTGGCCAGCTAGAGCTTTGTAACCAAGGCCTTGTACTCCTCGCGAGGTGTCGCGTCGTAATACAAGAAGGCAGGAAGTAGGGATTTTACCTCACCACGAGGGCCCTGAACCTGGGTAAAGCTCGGTCTCCCTCTCTGCAGTGCGTTGCGCGTCCGACAATCGAGGCTTCCGTCACCGTGTTTCGTTGCGATCCAAGATCTCACACGTTCAGCCCCCTGCGTTCGAATCTTCGGGTCCGTCGCGTGGTACCCCGTGTTCTTGCGACACGAAATCCATCAACAACTATTTCCAGGTGCAGCTGAATTGACAACTCATCTGTCAAGGCTTACACATATTCTTTGGCTCCCCTTGTGTCGAATCAATAAATTTGGGTAATACTTCCCTCGAAGACTGTTGCGATCCCCTATACTTGTGGGTCATCAAGACTATTTTCTGGCGCCGTTGCCGGGGAGCACAGCTTTATTTGTAAGTTCACTTGGTATTCATATTGTTCGCTGCAATCCTTTCATCATGGGTAAACCTCGTGATGGAAAAGTTCCTATATTGCCATCCACTACAAGAAGAGGTACGACTCTCAACACTTCTGTTGCTCTTGATTCACCATCTGTTATGAGTAAGTTGCTTACACCACCACACCCACACGCTACTGCTACTACTTCTGCTGAGATTGAAAATGCCACTGATAATTTAGATGACGCTTCTACTGTGCTTGATGAGAGTCGTTCACTAGGTTCCTTTTTAGATGCTACTATTGCTAGAGCTAAGTTGGGAAACACCACTGTTACACCTGTTAGTTCACCTGAGTCTAGGGAATGTCCTAGTGATGATTATGATGATGATGCTTATATTGAGCTTAATGATGATTTTATTGCTGAAGCACGTGCTGCTCGTAATGCTGGTAATGTTAAAGAACTTCTTGCAAGACGTTCTGTTAGATATAATTTGTCTCCTGGTCCTAAGTTTGCTGCTTCTCCCATAAATATTAGAGATAAGGATTATGATTTCTCTTTGGATTTATCTTACATATCTATTGTTGAGAAAACTCCTTTTTGTGGTACTAAAGATGAGAGTGCTATGGGGCACATGAATGAGCTTTCTACTTTGAGTAATTTGTTTTCTGATGATATTAAGCTCCGCACTTACTTTGTTGCTAAGATTTTTCCTTTCTCGTTGAAATATGCTGCTAAAACTTGGTATAATAGCTTGTCTCCTGGATCTCTTACTAGTCCTATTGCTTTGGTTAATGCTTTCTTTCAGAAATATTTTCCTGCTAGTGCTCAACATGCTGCTGTGCAGAAAATCTTTGATTTTGAACAGGGAAAAGGAGAGATATTGCCTGAATCTTGGACGAGGTTTTGTTCTTTAATTAGAGCTTTGCCTAAAGAACCATTGCCTAAAAACGAACTCCTTGATATATTTTATAATGGACTAACGGATGAATCTAAATCATATTTGGATAGTTGTGCTGGTTGTGTTTTCAGGGAAAGAACTCCGGCTGAAGCTGAAGAATTAATGGCTAAAATAAGCCGAAATCATGATGATTGGACTTTAATTGAGCCAACACCAGCACCCACCCATGTGCCATCTACAGAGTCTACGCCGAAGAAGAGAGGGATGATTGAATTAAATGATGAAGTTATGAAGGAAGCTAAGAAATCTCTTAAGGAGAAAGGTATTAAGGCCGAAGATGTGAAGAATTTACCTCCTATAGAAGAATTATGTAAGCCAATCCCTCACTCATCAACTATTGAGGTACACTCTCTCCAACGCTTTGATGAAAGAGATATTCCTTATACTAAACCTCCTGATCAATGCTTAGATGAGTTTGATAATTTTATTGTTAAGCAAGAAAATTTTAATAGAATGGTGCATAATCATTTGTTGGAAAATTCTAGAGCTATTAACAAGTTGCAGGATATTGTGGAGAGAATCGCCAATGACGTGAAGATACTTGTTAAACATTTTCAAATGGTTCAAACACAAATTGATCAGCTTACCAAGGTGCAAAAAGACTTGCTAGTTAATGCTGCAAGAGAGAAGCAAGCATGTGAAATACGCACAAGAAGTGGTGCTGCTACTCAAGACCCATTATATCCAGAAGGACATCCTAAGAGGGTCGAGCAAGATTCTCAACGTACTTCAAGTGATGATATTCTTTCCAAGAAGAAGAAGAAGCATAAAACAACTGCAGAATCATCTGATGCAGGTAAAGATCCTAACAGTGTTTCTATTTCTGATGCTGAAACTGAACCAGGAGATACTTCTGATAAAGAAGAAGTTGAAGAGGAACCGGAAAAGAGTGATAAAAATGCAAAGTACACCAAAGAAGACTTCATTGCCAACAAGCATGGTAAAGAGAGAGAACATTGGGTACAGAAACCAATGCCTTTTCCTGGTAAGAAACACAAGTCCAAGGAAGAAGAACACTACAACAGGTTTTGTGAATGGATGAGACCTTTATTTTTGCAAATTCCTTTGACTGATGCTATTAGAATGCCTCCTTATGCAAAATATATGAAAGATATTGTCACTAACAAAAGGAAAATTCCTAATGAGGAAATTTCCACCTTACTTGCTAACTATTCTTTTGATGGTAAAGTTCCAGAGAAGCTTGGAGATCCAGGTATACCAACTATTCCTTGCTCCATTAAAAATAACTATGTTAGAACTGCTTTATGTGATTTGGGAGCTGGAGTTAGTGTCATGCCTTTTTCTCTTTATAAGAGACTTGATCTAGAAAAATTAGTATCAACTGATATATCTTTGCAGATGGCTGATAAGTCTACTACTATTCCTATTGGTATATATGAAAATGTTCCTGTTCAAGTTGCTAACAGTTGTTTAATATTAACTGATTTTGTTGTGTTGGAAATGCCTGAAGATGATAATATGTCTATTATTCTTGGGAGACCTTTTCTAAATACCATAGGTGCTGTTATTAATTGCAATCAAGGAAAAGTCACTTTTAATGTCAATGACAAAGAGTACACGGTTTATTTTCCCAAGAAAATTGATAGGAAGAGTGCTCTAAATTCAATCAAGCATGTTGAGACCATCAAAGTTGGTCAAATTATTTGTTCAGAGCGAAAGCCCAAGGAAGAATATAAATTTTTTATGATTGGGACTATACCTATCAAAGTTGAGGTAACATAAGCATTTAGTGAAGTGCAAAGTTTTGCCTCATACAAAGTTAGTTTGGTAACAAGACTTGATCAACCTTGTTAACAAAGTGATTTTATATGAACGAAACTTCGTTTTCACTGCATCCACTCCACCTCACTTGTATTTACTTTCATCGATTTTGTTCCTTCAGTTAAGTTGCTTGATTAAGAGTATCTCAGAGCTGCTGCATGCTTAATTTTGATTTGCTCGAAATCTTTTCATCCTCGTTTTTCTGAGTTTTATTGATATGCCAATTTCGGAAAAATCCTCGAAAATAAAGTTTCTCGAAAATTCCAGAAAATTCTTTATAAATTTTTATGTCAAAAATGGGGCAGAGAGACACCTCGGAGGCACCAGGTGGGGCAGCCACGCCACCTCACACACAGGTGGCGCGGCCCAGCCCTGGCCGCGCCACCCAGGTGTGAGAGGGCCCCACCAGGCCCCTCACTCATCTCTTCTTCCCCAGCTCTTTCTCTCTCCCGAAAACAACAACACACTCAGCTCAAACTCGAGTTCTTGCTGTTCTTCACCTCGATTTTTCGATCTCCTTGCTCAGCCCAACATTTCTGCTGAAATTTGGATCATTTGCTCTCCGGTATGTGACTCCTCCACTTGTCCAAGTAGAATTTCTTTTGGTAAAGTATTTCTTGAGTATTTTAGCATTGTAGGTGACAGTATAAATGAGTATGCATGCTTGTTCTATTGCTTAGAAAGGTTATTTTGATGCATGGTAGCTCTCTAGTAACTCACCATAGTAGTTTCCTACACCTGCTTGTCGTAAAGTCACTTTTTATGAGGATTGTCAAAAATTTCAGAAATGGAGGAGAATGCATATCAACTCTCTCAACATGAACTAGAGGTGCAGGATGTTATGAAAGTTCACCGTGAAGAGAAGGTTTTCCCCTCACACTATCCATGCTCGGCATTCATGAGTGCTGCTGGAATTCTGCAGGATTTTCAAACCTTGCTCTCTAATGCAGGATTAGAACATTTTGTTGAGGGTGAACCTCCCCAATACGTTAAACTAACAATGTTTGTGGTGCAGGATTTCAGATTTAGTTGGTCCACTTCTAACCCCATGGTTCATTATAAAATTTATAACAAATCTGTGGATTTGCCTCTTGATGTTTTCTGTACAGCTATTAGAGTGCCACAGTGGGGATCGCTCGAGAAGATAAGGGGACAACCTAGGCAATTGTTAGAACTATACGAGGAGATTTGTCAAGGAAGAAGTTTCACAGGAGAGGGTGGTAAAACTCGAAATATTCATTTCCCATCCATTCAATATTTTGCCTTCTTTATTACCAAATGTGTTCTTGCTAGGAAATCTGCAAGTAAATTGTCTCTCCATGATCTAGCTTTTATTGCTGCTGCTTTGAGGCGTGATAGGACTTACCATTTGGGTGCCTTAATAGCTTTCCGTCTTGATATTAATCGTGAGAAGGGGGGAATCTGTGGGGGACTTATAGCTTCACGCCTGTTAGCTTTGCATGGCGTTGTGCCTCATTTTCGAGATCTGCAGTTCCCCGAGGAGAAACTTGGTCTTGATTCTATGATTCAACATAAGTTTATTTCTCCTCCTGCTAGTTTGATTAATTTAACTTTTGAGCTAACCTTTTTCAAGAAGACTACCTGGAGGGTAGTAAAGACTGAATGATCAATCCGTTTGCCTGCACCTCTTTTGTTTAACCTTGATCGCATGAATGGATGGTCGCTTACGGAAGATGAGCTTGATGCGTACGTAAAGGAGCATCCGCCGCCTGTGCACGATGAGGAGGGCGCTGAGGAGTCGGGTCAGCCCTCCGACATTATGAACTTCCCATATGAGCAGCCTTATTATGATTATGCGCCATCAGCTTCATCTTCACGAGAGCCCGGGTACGATTACACCTATGATGACCCACCAGCCTGGGGCAGCTATCAAAGTCGAAATTGATCTCCACTTAGGCCAAAAGCCTAAGCTTGGGGGGAGGTACGCCGACGATTCACTCATCTACATATCATATTTTGTCGGATCTTTGTATATTCATGTTTCGCTTTCTTTAGTGTTCTAGTTCTTATTTCCACTTTTTCCAAAACACAAAAAGACCAAAAATATTTCCGTAGTTTCTCTTTGATTGGTTCTTTAGTTTTCTACCTTTGGTTTGCTTTACTTGCTATTTTCGGTTTGCTATTTGAAAAATCCAAAAATATTTTGCTTTGTTTGCTATTTTCTTCTACCTTTGTTTCAAAAATCGAAAACACAAAAATATATGTTGTTCTTCTTCGGTTTTGTAAAGTTTGTTGCAGAGTTCAGTCCCCCATTACTCCATTGGAGCTTGGTATTCACTTTATATTATTCAAGCCACACAAGTGAAGAGCAATAATGACGATATATGACAATCCGAGATGTGGTAAGAGGCTGGTATGAACTCTATTTGTTTTCATTTTTGTACATATACTCATCTATGTGGACGTGCTTAGTCGGTTCATGTAAGATATATGTTATCTAATGGATGCTTTGTAGTTCTTGCTTTCATATGATTAGTTTCAATTTACTATTAGCCTGTAGCATGTCATTAGACGCTTGCATGCTTTGTTTTATTCATATTATGGTATGTTATTGTGGTATCCACCTTTGAAAAGTTTCATTTGAATCGACTTGGCACATGCTCAAGCACGCATATGACTGAACAAAAAGTCAATTAAGCCTCGATGATTTACTTTGCCTCAGAGTTCTTGTATCATTTTTTATGCCTATATTAATTTTGTTTTGTCGCAAGCATGATTATGATAGTTATTGCTCTCTAGATTGTCGCTTCCCAGTCTTTTGCTAGCCTTCACTTGTACTAAGTATGAGCTCTACTCGTGCATCCAATTACCAAAAACCAAGTCTTCCAAAGAGTCCACTATAAATTCCTATGCATGGTATTTGTAAGCCATTCCAAGTAAATTTTCATGTGCTACCTTTCAGAACTTTCAACTACTTCTCATTTTGTGCCACTGTTTTTAGCTCATGGGGACGTAGTGGTCGGAATTGCTATCTTCCATATTAAATTAAGTACCCCTTGACTAGGCAGCTTCATCTGCTCGTCATTAATTTTGCAAGGGAGCTGGTCAGACCATTATAATCTAATTCTAAAAAGAAAGAAAAAAAGGCACTCCTCCAAGGAATGTGAAAGTTGGTGGGCACCCGATGGAATCGGTTAGCCATGGTTTGAGAAAGAAAAAAAGGTGGGGAGGAGTGCCAAAGATTTTTAAAAGAGCACCAATGTGCCAAATTTCAAAGAACTCGGAACCGCTCTCACTTGTTTATTATGGAAGATAGCAAGTCCCCATTGCTAGTCGTTGACATAGAACAACCACCTCTCAAAATAAATTTTTATCTCTGCTTTACAAATGAAAAGCTCTAGCACATGTTAAATCCCTGCTTCCCTCTGCGAAGGGCCATTCGTTTACTTTTATGTTGAGTCACAATCTTCTAACTTTAAGCACTTCTTGAGAGCATAGCTGTTATTCTTAGTGTAATGTGCTTGTCCCAGAACACAGTTTATTGTGGTATAACTTTGATGCTCGTATCTTTGATATCTTTAATTTCTAGTCTTCCCTTGAACTTCAGAGGTGCCTCAGCATTTATGTTTTGCTCCACAAATAAAGGCAAGCTGGATACCACTCTTTCATATCATTTATGCATATTACAATCTTGTAGCTTCTTATGTACATGTTACTTGTTATTAGTGCATTGGCACTCTTTCATAGTTTGCTTGACTATGAGGTGACATTAGTTGCATATTTCTTATTATGAATTGCCTGAGTACTTGATCACATAGTTAGTATATATACATCATATGAGCAAATGTGTTCGTAAAAGTTTCTTTTATCGCTCTCAGTTATTAACTGAATTGCTTGAGGACAAGCAAATAGCTAAGCTTGGGGGGAGTTGATACGTCCAAAACGTATCTACTTTCCCAAACACTTTTGCTATTGTTTCTCCTCTAATTTGTGTGTTTTGAATGCAACTAACACGGACTGACGCTGTTTTTAGCAGAATTGCTCTGGTGTCTCGTTTTTGTGCAGAAATCCAACTTCCAGTAAAAATTCGGGAAAAATCATAAAAAATCATATTTCACCAGAAGACCCACGGAGCCAGAAGAAAGGACGGAGAGGAGGCCTGAGGGCCCCTCACACGCTGGTGGCGCGGCCCAGCCTTGGCCGCGCCACCCTGGCGTGAGGGGGCCCCAACACCCCTCTCGGCCTCCCCTCTCGCCTACATATACCCTCTCACGACATAATATCGGGGAGACGGCGTTTTTCCCAGATAGACTTCCGCTGCTCCACCGCCATTAGAAACCGCGATTCGGAACCAGAAACTCCGTTCTGGCACCCTACCGGGACGGGGATTTGGAGGAGATCTTCATCACCATCATCACCGACTGTCACTCCATCGACCATCCATGACTCCCCCATCCATGTGTGAGTAATTCCCCCGCTGTAGGTGAGGGGATGGTAGGGATTGGATGAGATTGTTCATGTAATTTGATATGAGATTGTTAGGGCATAGTGCCTAGTATCTTTATTTAGTGCCTATGACATTGTTGCAACTTGTTGTGCTTAATGCTTGTCACTTTGGGCCCGAGTGCCATGATTTCAGATCTGAACATGTTATTATTTCCATGATGATACTTGTTGTTTATGGTCTTACCTACAAGTTGTATACACATATTGTTGTCCGGAACCCGAGGCCCCAAAGTGACAGAAATTGGGATAACCGGAGGGGATGGCTATGATGTGAGGATCACATGTGTTCACCGAGTGCTAATGCTTTGCTCCGGTACTCTATTAAAAGGAGTGCTAATGCTTTGCTCCGGTACTCTATTAAAAGGTTGTAGATGTGCTGTTGCTACTAGGGAGAAAACAACATTCTTGTGTCCAAGGACATTCGTTTTGTTTACATTACACACTTTGCTTAATGCAGTTTGATGCGGCACGGTGTTGATTATGAAAAGCACCGTCCAGTTGGGAACCCCAAGAGGAAGGTATGATGAATATAGCAGCAAGGTTTTCCCTCAGTAAGAAACCAAGGTTTATCGATCCAAAGGGGAAGAAGCCAAATGATAGAAGGTGATGCTTGATAGCCTAGTGACACTCCAACAAGGGCGCCGTTTACGATAAAACGAGTTAGCGCGTCTTCAGCTAGTAGCAACGTGGAACCTGCACACAACACAACCAAATACTTTGCTCCCAACTTATGATGAGGTTGTCAATCTCACCGGTTTGCTGTAAACAAAGGAATGAGCGTATCGAGTGGAAAATAGTAATAGTATGCGAGTAAAGTAAACAGTGCGAGTAAAGTAAATAGGTGATAGCAATATAAAGGAAATAGGACCGGGGTCCACAGTTCACTAGTGGTGTCTCTCCATAAGATAAAATAACACATGCTGGGTAAACAAATTACAGTTGGGCAATTGATAGTATAAAGACAACGTGATATGTCGAGAGGATCACTATGAGATTTACTGTGGGCATTACAACAAGATACATAGACCGCCATCCAACTGCATTTATGACTAATAATCCACTTGTGGTGAATCAATCCCAGAACTCCACAAGTTGCGAACAACAGATAACTGCATTAAGCAAAGTGTGTAATGTAAACAAAGCATATGCCCTCGAGCATATGAATGTTGTTTTCCCCTAGTAGCAACAGCACATCTACAACCTTAGAGGTTTCTGTCACTCCCCCAGATTAAATAGAGGCATGAACCCACTATCGAGCATAAATACCCCCTCTTGGAGTCACTAGCAACTACTCGGCCAAGATAGCTACTAACAACGGAGAGCATGCAAGATCATAAACAACATTGAGATAACATAAGATAAAATTCAGTACATCAACTCAATCATAACACCAATATTCATCGGATCCCAACAAACACAACATGTAGAATTACATAAAGGTAGTCCCGATCATGTAAAGCAGCTCACGAGACCTAAACATGAAGCACATGGTGGAGAAGACAACCAACTAGCTACTGCTATGGACCCATAGTCCAAGGTAGACTACTCACTCATCACGCCGGAGGCAAGCATCGCGATGAAGAAGACCTTCGGTGGCGATTCCCCTCTCCGGCAGGGTGTCGGGAAGAGCTTCTCGACCCTCCCGATCTTCGGGTCGATGGCGGCAGCGGATCGCGATGTGTTCTAGAAAAGTGATCGGGTATTTAGGTTTTTCCCGTCGGGGGGTCTTTATAGGCGAAGGGGCGTCGTCAGAAGTGGCCCTGGTGGGGCTCACCATAGGGGGCCGCGGGCGAGCCCCAGGCCACGCCCCCTGGTGGTGTGGCCCACCAGTGGCTCCTCTCTGTCTCCTCTTCGGTGTTCTGGAAGCTCCGTAAAATATCTGGACGTCTGGCTTTGGTTTCATCCAATTCCGAGAATATTTCCTGTGTAACTTTTCTGAAACATAAAAACAGCAGAAAACAAGAAACTGGCACTATGGCATCTTGTTAATAGGTTAGTTCCAGAAAATGCATAAAAATGCCACGAAGTGTAACGAAACACTAAGCAAATGGTGTAAAAACAAGCATGGAGCATCAAAAATTATAGATACGTTTGAGACGTATCAGCATCCCCAAGCTTAACTCCTGCTTGTCCTCGAGTAGGTAAGTGATAACAAAAGAAATAATTTTTGAGGTGACATGCACCTACACAATCTTGATCATCTATGTAAGCGTTGTGCGCTGGGATCAAAAGAACTTAAAATATGGGCATGAAAGATATAATCTTGATAGAAGAAACTTAGCAACCATGTTATAACATGAAAATGAACACAAATGAAAGATCATGAAAATGAAACAATGAAAGTCAAACGTGTGTTCAAATCATATGGAAAAACATACAAATGGTTTTCAGCTTGTCCTTCATGAGAGAGCAAAACATAAATGCATAGGACACCTTCAAGTTTAAGAGGGCGACTAGATACAAATAACTTAAGAACAAGTGAAACCAACATCATGAATCAATCAATGAAAACTTTGGGACAATGCATATTATACTCAGAATGACAACTATGCTCTCTTAGACGGTGCATAAAGGTAGAAGGTGGTGACTCAACATAAAAAGTAAAAGAAAGGCCCTTCACGGAGGGAAGCAGTGATTAAACATGTGCTAGAGCTTTTCATTTGTAAAACAGAGAGATAAAAATTGGGTTTTGAGAGGTGGTTGTTTCATGTCAACGACTGGCAATGGGGTCTTACTATCTTCCATAATAAACAAGTGAGAGCGGTTCCGAGTTCTTTGAAAATTTGGCACATTGGTGCTCTTTTATAAAGCTTTGGCACTCCTCCCCACCTTTTTCCTTTCTCAAACCATGGCTAACCGATTCCATCGGGTGCCCACCAACATTCACATACCATGGAGGAGTGCCTTTTTTTCTTTTTTAGAATTAGATTGCAATGGTCTGACCAACTCTCATGCAAAATTAATGACGAGCAGATGAAGCTGCCTAGTCGAGAGGTACTTAATTTAATATGGAAGATAGCAATTCTAACCACTACGTCCCCATGAGCTAAAAACAGTGGCACAAAACGAGAAGTAGTTGAAAGTTTTGAAAGGCAACACATGAAAATTTACTTTGGAATGGCTTACAAATACCATGCATAGGAATTTATAGTGGACACAATGGCAAACTTGGTTTTTAGTAGTTAGATGCACGAGTAGAGCTCATACTCAGTACAAAATGAGGGCTAACAAAAGACTGGGAGCGACCAACTAAGAGAGCAATAACGGCCATAATCATGCAGAGCGACAAAGCGACATTAAAAGAAGCATAAGATGGCATCAAAAGTCAAAAACTAAATGATCATAGAGGCTATGGCGACTTTGTATGAGTCTAACATGTGTGAGCATGCGCCAAGTCAACCCAAATAAAGCATCAAGGAGAAACCAGAATAATGCTTCCAAATAATTAAAACAACGCATGATTTTTTTCAAAGGCTCATTAAACAATCTCAGTCATTTGAGACAAGTCATGCTACAGCAAAACCACTAAGCATACTATCAAAAAGACATCAAGCACGACATGCAAAAGCCTAGGCTGCAGTCTACACAAGCTCCTTCTTGTACCACTTTTTTGCATAAAGCTTTTTCTCTTTTCCAACACCATTCGAACTTTTTATAACCAACTCTCCAGAGGCAAAAATACACCTTGATGAAAAGATATAACAAGATCTGAACACAAATCAAGGTGAAAATTGAAAGCTAAATGCAGTTCTAGAAAAAGAGAACACTCGTGGAAATTATAAGAATGAAAAATGGAGTGTTCTTGGCAAATGAAAAGCAAGGCAACTTCTCCAAAAGAAATTTGTTGGGGTTCAACCATTTATTGCAGCAAACAAAACTAAACAAAACTGAAAACTAAAAACAACTGACGCTCCAAGAAAAACGTATAATGCATGAAGCAATAAAAATATAGTGCGTTGAAAGGTGACCTGATTTTTGCCGGTGAAGAAGGGGTGCCTCGGGGGCATCCCCAAGCTTTGACGCTTGTACTTCTTGGATATTTCTTGGGGTGACATGGGCATCCCCAAGCTTGAGCTTTTGTCTATTCTTCAACTCATCTCATCATTCTCCAATCCCTACACTTGAAAACTTCCTTCATACAAAACTAAACACAAATCTATTAGCAACATTAGTGTAAGCATAACATTGAATCAACCCCTTTTTGCTTCAGGTTTCAACTCAAAACCACCACATATAAAGTATATACTACTGTAGCAACTTCCCCAAAAGTTCTGTGATCAAAAGAACTCAAAAAGAAAGCGATCAAGCGGCAAACACAAATATTGGCAGAAATCTGTCAAAACAGAATAGCTGATAAAGGTAGAATTTTTAGAGGGTTTTCTGTTGCTCAAATCAAAAAGTGTTCATCTAATGAAAGTTTGGATATAACCTGAGGCATATGCACAAGAAATCGCAGGTCCAAAAGATATACAGAGAATTTTCACAAATTTTTACGGTGCAGCACCGAAAACTGTTTCAGGACAGCAACATCCCCAAATCTTACCTCGCTCAAATTGGAGGCTTCTCTTGGCACAAAAACGAAATAAAAATGATAAGGAGAGGTCATTACAGTAGTAATAACTTCCAAGACTCAAATAAAAGAAAAAGAACTGAATGTAAAAACATTGGGTTATCTCCCAAGAGTGCTTTTCTTTAACGCCTTTGAGCTAGGCGCAGAAAATGTGAATCAAGTAATATCAAGTGATGAAGCATCAAGCTCATAATTTGCTTTAAGAATAGAGTCAAAAAGTAATTTCTTCCTCTTTTGAGGGAAGTGTTCCATACATTTCTTGAGTGGAAATTGATATTTGATGGTGCCTTCCCTCATATCAATGATGGCACCTACAGTTCGAAGAAAGGGTCTTCCCAAAATAATAGGACATGAAGCATTGTATTCAACATCGATGACAAGAAAACCAACGGGAACAAGGTTATTGTTAACCATAATAAGAACATCGTTAATCCTTCCCAAAGGTTTCTTTTTAGCAACATCAGCAATAGGAACATCATAATAACACTTTTCAAGCGGTGGTAAATCAAGCATATCATAAATTTTTCTAGGCATGATAGAAATACTAGCACCTAGATCACATAAAGCATGGCAATCAAAACCATTAATATGCATATCAATGATGGGTTCCCAACCATCTTCTAACTTCTTGGGAATAGAAGCTTTTTGCTTTAACTTTTCATCCCTAATTTTCATGAGAGCATTGGTAATATGCTTAGTAAAAGCAACATTTAAAGAACTAGCATTGGGAGTCAAAGCAAGCTTTTGCAAGAACAAAATAACTTTAGATATATTGCAGCCATCAACATCAAAATCATTAAAGGAAATAGAGCTATTGTCTCCTACACTCCGAAAAAATTTAGCACTCTTTTGAGAAAAAGTTTTGGCAGTTTTAGGCTTTTTAACACAAGGAGTGGGAGTTTTCTCTACACCAATCAAAGTAAGAGGATTGCTAACATTAGGAGCAACATCATTAGAGGTAGTAATGGTACATACCTTCATCTTTCTAGCCATCTCATCTTCTCTTTCCCACCTGGCATGCAATTCTGCTAGCATCCTAACATTTTCATCAATTCTAACTTGGATAGCATTAGCAGTAGCAAAAGGATCAGGCTTAGCGGATATTCTGTTAACCAAAGAAGATTGAACATTAGACAAAGATGAAATATCAGTTTCAGCTTTGGAAACCTTAGCTTGCAACTCAGGAATAGCCTTGTTTAAATTTTCAAGTTGATGACTAATAGTCCTCAACAGAGCTGATTGCTCCTCCATAGTCTTGGTGAAAGCCCTGTTCTGCTCATATTGCGCCAGCATAAAATTCTTGGTAGCCTTTTCAAGTTCAAAAATTCTTTCTTCACTAGGCATTTTAGGTCTACCAAGGTAGCTATTATCACCATTAGAAGGAAATGGCTTATAATTGTTACTAGCAAAATTGTTCCTACAAGCATTGTTGTTAAAATTATTATTTCTAATGAAGTTTACATCAACATGCGCTTCTTGAGCAACCAAAGAGGCTAAAGGAACATTATTAGGATCAACATGAGTCCTATCGTTTGAAAGCATAAGCATAATAGCATCAATCTTATCACTCAAGGAAGAGGTTTCCTCAACAGAATTTACCTTCTTACCTTGTGGAGCTCTCTCGGTATGCCATTCAGAGTAATTTACCATCATATTGTCGAGAAGTTTTGTTGCGGCGCCCAAGGTAAGGGACATAAAAGTGCCTCCAGTAGCTGAATCCAATAGGTTCCTTGAAGAAAAAATCAGTCCTGCATAAAAAGTTTGGACAATCATCCAAGTAGTCAGTCCATGAGTGGGACAATTCTTTATCATAGATTTCATTCTTTCCCAAGCTTGAGCAACATGTTCATTATCAAACTGACTAAACTTCATAATATTGCTACGCAAAGCTATAATCTTAGCAGGAGGATAGTATCTACTAATAAAAGCATCCTCACACTTAGCCCATGAATCAATACTATTTTTAGGCAAAGACAGCAACCAATCCTTAGCTTTTCCTCTCAAAGAAAAAGGAAACAACTTAAGCTTAATAATATCACTTTCAACATCCTTATATTTCTGCATCTCACATAGCTCAACAAAATTGTTGAGATGAGCTGCAGCATCATCAGTACTAGCACCAGAAAATTGATCTTTCATAACAAGGTTCAACAAAGCAGGCTTAATCTCATAAAAATTTGCAGCAGGAGCAGGTGGCGCAATAGGAGTGCAGATAAAATCACTATTATTAGTGCTAGTAAAATCACACAACTTGGTGTTCTCAGGATACTATTTTTTTTGTGTTTTTGATAAAACGATGCAAGTAAAAACAAAGTAAAGCAAAACTTAAAACAAAGTAAAGGATGTGCGTGCGAAACTCCCCTTGCAGAAGTCTTCTTTTTCCTCCCCGGCAACGGTGCCAGAAAAGAGCTTGATGCGGCACGGTGTTGATTATGAAAAGCACCGTCTAGTTGGGAACCCCAAGAGGAAGGTATGATGAATATAGCAGCAAGGTTTTCCCTCAGTAAGAAACCAAGGTTTATCGATCCAAAGGGGAAGAAGCCAAACGACTGAAGGTGATGCTTGATAGCCTAGTGACGAGGTTCTAACCCAGCAATGCCCATGTTTCGGGGCTTTCGATCTAGGGAGCGTATTGGGGCGCTTGGCGGATTCGACGGCTTCAGACAGAAACAGGGGGTGCACACGAAGTTTACCCAGGTTCGGCCCCCCGAAGGGTAAAGACCTACATCCTGCTTGTCTGATCTTGTATTGCTGATATATGTGGAGCTGTTACAATGGCGCGCAGATGCAATCTGGCGGAGGTGGAAGGAGATGGCGTGGCTAGCCTATGCGAGATTGTGTTGTAGGCTATGCGAATCCCCCCGTCTAGGGGGGCACCCTTGGTGGCTTTATAGATGCAGCCAGTTAGGGTTTACAAGTATTTCTTGCCTTCTACTCCAAGTCGAAGTGCTGGGCCTTGCGGGCTTCGTGTATCCTTCGAGCGGGCTTCTTCCTTGGCAGGAACCAGGTAGGCAAATATCGAGGACCGAGGGGTCATACCCTCGTCACCTAGTGACACTCCAACAAGGGTGCCGTTTACGATAAAATAAGTTAGCTCGTCTTCAGCTAGTAGCAACGTGGAACCTGCACACAACACAACCAAATACTTTGCTCCCAACTTACGATGAGGTTGTCAATCTCACCGGTTTGCTGTAAATAAAGGAATGAGCGTATCGAGTGGAAAATAGTAATAGTATGCGAGTAAAGTAAAAAGTGCGAGTAAAGTAAACAGGTGATAGCAATATAAAGGAAATAGGACCGGGGTCCACAGTTCACTAGTGGTGTCTCTCCATAAGATAAAATAACACATGCTGGGTAAACAAATTACAGTTGGGCAATTGATAGAATAAAGACAACGTGATATGTCGAGAGGATCACTATGAGATTTACTCTGGGCATTACAATAAGATACATAGACCGCCATCCAACTGCATCTATGACTAATAATCCACTTGTGGCGAATCAATCCGAGAACTCCACAAGTATTAAGTTGTGAACAACAGATAACTGCATTAAGCAAAGTGTGTAATGTAAACAAAGCATATGCCCTCGAGCATATGAATGTTGTTTTCCCCTAGTAGCAACATCACATCTACAATCTTAGAGGTTTCTATCACTCCCCCAGATTAAATAGAGGCATGAACCCACTATCGAGCATAAATACCCCCTCTTGGAGTCACTAGCAACTACTCGGCCAAGATAGCTACTAACAACGGAGAGCATGCAAGATCATAAACAACATAGAGATAACATAAGATAAAATTCAGTACATTAACTCAATCATAATACCAATATTCATCGGATCCCAATAAACACAACATGTAGAATTACATAAAGGTAGTCTCGATCATGTAAAGCAGCTCACGAGACCTAAACATGAAGCACATGGTGGAGAAGATAACCAACTAGCTACTGCTATGGACCCATAGTCCAAGGTAGACTACTCACTCATCACGCCGGAGGCAAGCATGGCGATGAAGAAGACCTCCGGTGGCGATTCCCCTCTCCGAAAGGGTGCCGAGAAGAGCTTCTGGACCCTCCTGATCTTCGGGTCAACGGCGGCGGCGGATCGCGATGTGTTCTAGAAAAGTGATCGGGTATTTAGGTTTTTCCCGTTGGGGGTCTTTATAGGCGAAGGGGCGTCGTCAGAAGTGGCCCTGGTGGGGGCTCACCATAGGGGGCGCGGGCCAGCCTAGGCCGCGCCCCCTGGTGGTGTGGCCCACCAGTGGCTCCTCTCTGTCTCCTCTTCGGTGTTCTGGAAGATCCGTGAAATATCTGGACGTCTGGCTTTGGTTTCGTCCAATTCCGGGAATATTTCATGTGTAACTTTTCTGAAACACAAAAACAGCAGAAAACAGGGAACTGGCACTGTGGCATCTCGTTAATAGGTTAGTTCCGGAAAACGTATAAAAATGCCACGAAGTGTAACGAAACACTAACCAAATGGTGTAAAAACAAGCATGGAGCATCAAAAATTATAGATACGTTTGAGACGTATCACAGTTATCTGTTGTTCGCAACTTAATACTCGTGGGGTGTTTGGACGATATCCCCGTGAGTGGATTATTAGTCATAGATGCAGTTGGATGGCGGTCTATGTATTTTGTTGTAATGCCCAGAGTAAATCTCATAGTGATCCTCGTGATATATGCACGTTATCTTTATTCTATCAATTGCCCAACTATAATTTGTTTACCCAGCATGTTGTTATTTATCTTATAGAGAGACACCACTAGTGAACTATGGACCCCGGTCCAATTTGCTTTACATTGTATCACCGTTTACTTTTACTCGCTCTGTTTACTTTCTTGCATACTACTACTGTTTTCCACTCGATACGCTCATACCTTTGTTTACAGCAAACCGGTGAGATTGACAACCTCATCGTAAGTTGGGAGCAAAGTTCTTGGTTGTGTTGTGTGCAGGTTCCACGTTGCTGCTGGTGCAAAGCAAAGCCCTGGACGAGGCGCCTTATAAATTGTTCGGAGTTGTCGCGAAGCTAGCAGGCAACACCTTCTGATGTTTGGCTTTTTTCCTACTGGTTCGATAAACCTCGGTTTCTTACTGAGGGAAAACTTGCTACTGTGCTCATCATACCTTCCTCTTGGGGTTCCCAACTGGGTGGTTATCTGCCCACATCAAGCTAATTTTTTGGCACCGTTGCTGGGGAAAAAGAAGACTTCTGCAAGGGGAGTTTTGCATGCACATCCTTTACTTTGTTTTTTGTTTTGCTTCCCAAGGAAAGTACCAAGGCCAGGGCACGCGCCAATGGTGTTGAAGGCACAAATAGGGGGATACGATGTTGGGCGAGTATTCATGAATGCAGGAAGCGGCATAAACTTAATATACGCAAGAACCCTGAAGGCAATGTGCATCTCGTTGGAAAGTCTAAAGCCGACAGATTGCTCTTTCCACGGAATAGTACCAGGAGGCGCAAACTACCCCCTCAGGAAAATAGAACTTGACGTTTGCTTTGGCAATAGTAGCAATTATCGCAGAGAAAAGTTAGAGTTCGAAGTCATGGACAGGCCTTCACAGGATCACGCAATCCCGGGGCGCCCAACATTTGCAAAATTCATGGCAGTTCCTCATTACGCATATCTAACACTCAAAATTCCAGGACCTAAAGGGACAATCACGGTATAAGGCAGCTTTGAAGTATCCAACACTTGTGACAAAGAATTCAACAGGATGGCGCAAACTTTCGGCATGACAGCTGAATACGCAAGGCTGAAGGGCAAAACTGACCACAATGTGCTACCCGACGTCGGACGATCCCTGCCAGATCAGGCTTTCGACGCAACCCAAGACTCAAAGAAAATCCAGGTCCACCCTACGGACCCGAACAAAACCACATCCATAGCGGTAAACCTAGACCCCGCATAGGAAAGCGCGCTCGTCCAGTTCCTCCGTGAGCGCTGGGAAATCTTTGCCTGGTGTCCTTCAGACATGCCAGGGGTTCCTAGGGAACTCGTCGAGCACGCACTAAATGTGAATCCTAAAGCAAAGCCAGTCAAGCAACCGCTGTGATGATTTGACGAACCCAAAAGGAAAACAATAACATCTGAGCTACACAGGCTAGAAAATGCAGGATTCATCCGAGAAATCAAAGCATCAACTTGGGTATCCAATCCAGTCATCGTCCCCAAGAAAAATACAGACGTACAAAGAGTGTGTGTCGACTACACATCTCTCAACAAACACTGTCCAAAGGATCCCTTTCCTCTACCTCGCATTGATCAGATAATAGACTCAACAGCGGGGTGTGCAAGGCTTTCCTTCCTGGACGCATATTCTGGTTACAACCAGATCAAATTGAAGAAAGAAGACGAGGAAATAACAGCTTTTATTACACCATACGGCGTGTCTGCTATCAAGTCATGCCTTTTGGCCTAAAAAACGCGGGAGCAACCTACTAGCGGATGATGCAAAACTGCCTCGGAAGTCAAATACGACGCAACATTCAAGTCTATATCGACGACGTGGTCATCACCACAAGAAAAGAAGAGTCCTTAATCAGTGATTTGGCAGAAACCTTCGACAATCTAAACAGGTACAAGCTCAAGCTTAACCCGACAAAATGTTCTTTTGGCGTGTCAGCAGGGCAACTTCTGGGATTCCTGGTGTCAGCAAGAGGTATAGAAGCAAACCCAGAGAAGATCCAAGCAATACTAACAATGGGGAAACCAGCAAAACTGCATGACGTACAGAAACTCGCAGGGCGTGTCGTGGCACTAAGTCGATTCATCGCACGATTGGGAGAAAAAGCGCTTCCTTTCTATGCACTCATGAAAAAATCAGACGACAAATTCGAGTGGATAGAAGAAGCAGATACAACTTTTGCACAACTGAAAAAGTGCTCTCCACACCGCCGGTGTTGGTCGCACCAAATGAAAAAGAGCCGCTACTGGTGTATATTGTAGCCACACATCAAGTGGTAAGCACGGTATTAATAGTCGAAAGAAGCAAAGAGGGAAAAGCCCATGGAGTCCAGAGGCCAGTATATTTCCTCAGCAAAGTACTATCTCCAACAAAGCAGAGGTACCCGCACTATCAAAAGCTTGCATACAGCGTATTCACAACAGCATGAAAGCTACGACAATATTTCGTGGTGCATCCAATCATAGTGGTTAACGAAGCCCCACTATCCAATATATTGAATAACCCTGCAGCAACAGGACGTGTCTCCTTATGGGGAATCGAATTATCACCCCTGGACATCACGTTCGAAAAATGAAAGGCAATCAAATCCCAAGTGTTACCGGATTTCACAGCAGAGTGGCTAGAGCTACAAAACACAGGACCACCAGATCTATCAAGTGTATGGACAATGTACTTTGACGGATCAAAAAGAGTCCAAGGCGCAGGAGCAGGAGTAGTCCTGATATCACCGCAAGACGACAAATTAAAGTATGTGTTAAGGATGAGTTTTCTGCAAGCTTCTAATAATGAAGCCGAATACGAGGCTCTGCTCCACGAAATGAAAATGGCCAAAGCATGCAGAGCAACTCGACTGAAAATATTCGGGGACTCGAATCTCGTTGTCCAGCAAGTGATGAACCAGTGTGACGCCATTAGTGACAACATGACAGCATACAGAAACTTATACTACTATCTAGAGGGAACATTCGATTGATGCGAAGTTTCGCACGTTAGCAGGGCCAGCAATGAGGAAGCCGACAATTTAGCAAATATCGGGTCCCAATGCCTGCCTATACCGCCAGGAGTCTTTTGGGAAGAAATCATAGAGAGACCAATAAAGCATAACAAAACTTCGACTACAGGAGAACCAGGCCAGCACCCAACAACAGGCTCGGGGGCTGGCAAGCCTGGCGTAGGAAGCACAACAGAACTAGAGGAAGTTATGATGATCGAAGAAACCTGGATGCAGCCATACTTGGCATACATGATAAACAAAGCGCTACCCGAAGACACAGTAGAAGCAAGAAGGATAATACGACAATCCAAGGCTTTCGTCGTGTTACAAGGGAAGTTGTATAAGAAAAGTATAACTGGCGTTTTACAGCGATGCGTCACTCCTCAACAAGGACAAGAAATACTAAAAGATATCCACGTAGGAGTATGTGGGAATCACGCTAGCAGCAGAGCTATTGCAGCTAAAGCCTTTCGTGCAGGGTTCTACTGGTTAACAGCCATTGAAGACGCAAAAGATATAGTCAGAAAGTGTGAGGCTTGTCAACGGTTCGCATCTCGACCACACGCACCAGCAGCAGAACTACAACCGATACCATTATCCTGGCCTTTTGCATAGTGAGGTCACGACATGGTAAGGAAATTATACAAATCCTGGCCAGGAGGTCATGTCTACATGTTGCTGGCAGTAGACAAATTTACTAAATGGGTAGAGGCAGCCCCAGTAACAACCCAAGATTCCATAGCAGCAATCAACTTTATCAAGTCTATAGTATTTCGCTTCGAAGTACCGCACAACATCATCACAGACAATGGGACAAACTTCACATCGAAAGAGTTCAAAAGCTACTGCGAGGGTATGGGAATCAAACTGAAATTCGCATCTGTAGCACATCCAAAGACAAATGGACAAGTCAAGAAAGCCAATGGCCTAATATGTAACGGGATAAAAAAGAGGCTATTAGCGCCTCTGGAAAAAGCCAAACACGCCTGGGTAGACGAGCTACCCTCCGTACTTTGGAGTCTTAGAACCACGCCTAATGCGGCTACCCAAGAAACTCCCTTTTTCCTGGTCCATGGCGTAGAAGCCATGCTTCCAATTGAAATCACCCATGAAGCCCCAAGAATTGCGGCTTACGACGAAACAGCTTCTATAGAAGCACTTCAAGATGATGTTGATGCACTCAACGAAGCAAGAGACATAGCACTCGCCAGAGCTACGCAATACCAGCAAAGTCTATGAAACTACCATAGTAGTCGAGTTTGCCCACGATCTTTCGTGGTAGGAGATTTAGTCTTATGACTCAAACAGGACGGTCATGGCAAATTAGAGTCCCCATGGGTGGGACCTTACATCGTGACAGAAGTAATACCAGGAGGAGCTTATCGACTACAAGACAAGAAAACAGGGAAAGACGAGAGCAACCCGTGGAATGCAGAACAACTACGACGGTTCTATGCGTAGAAGGAGTATGGTGACATGAACTTTCGAGTTATGACCCTCTGAACCCAGAACATGAGGCCACATGTCGGGTTCTTTGGGCCAACTCAACAATATGTATAGCATGTTTCTATTTTCCACTCGGGGGCTCCGACCCTCGAGTCATATGAAAGAAAGTAAGAAATTATCGAGATCCCGTATTCATGATTATTTGAGAATTCTTACAAGGTTGTTCACAACCCGATATTCGACAAAAAGCAAGCACAGTTCAAGGCAACTCGCTGGTAAATTAAAACATACCTCAGAACACTGATTAGTTCCCATGGTATATTAGTAGATAAATAAGGTGGCACAAAATAAAGTCATCACAAGTACTTATTACATGAAACATGCAAAGAGAGAGCTAGAACAAAATATTATATCAAAGGAGCATCTACTGAAAGTGTACTTCAGCCTCATACTCCTTCTGGCACTGAGTACCGTCATAGATCTTCACATCAAACTTTGATGTATCGCAGTGGTAGTCGAAGATCATGAAAAACCCTTGGTAGAGGTCATGATCTTTCGCAAATTGGGACCAGCCACCCCTGAAGTACATCTCGCCGCATCCATCGTACCATACCTCCACTTCATAGGGAGTTCCTCCTCCAGAATGTTCGCGAAGAATTGCTTCACGAAGTTCCCGCCCGTCCATGAACTTGGTAAATTTCAGCGGCACCCGCTGAATCTCATGGCATTGAGCGCTAGCGATGCAGAAGAAGGAGTAAATCTTGGGAGGAGGAAGAGGAGAAGCATTATGCGGAGCAGTGCTAGGACCTGGAGCAGCAGCAGATACCTTGGGCTTGTTCTTACTCCCCATAGGGCGGCCGGGGCGCCGTTTCATGGATACGGACGACGAGGCCACCGTAGAGGGGTCTTTTGATTTGTTCTTACTGCCGCGAGGGCGGCCGTGACCCCGTTTCTCCATCTGCGCACCGGTATTCAGGTGCGCACCACCAACATCCGCCATGGAGGAAATGTGCTTGGTGAGAAAACCCTAGATGCGATGCAGGAGACGAAGACGATGCGGCGGAGGAAGTTGGTAATGAAGGAGTTAGGGTTTTTCCCTAGCCAACGTGCTTTATTTATAAGTAAATTTGCATGGGCCTCAGCAAGTTAAAGGACCAAAGAAATCTATGGGCTTTTATATTTTGCCCCAAGCAGAAAATAAGGCAGCAACAGCATATCAAGGACAAGGAAAAGAAACATGTATAGTTATAAGGATAAAAGCGCAATGTGGACGAACAATGTAGGAGTGTGTCAAAGAGCACAACGCACCTCTTCATGGACTCGGGGGCTCCTATCACCAGAAGAGCTGGAAGAGCATCTAAGCACAATTGTGCCAAGACTATCACAGGAGAAAATTTCAAGGAAACAGTATGTATATTTTGAGCCTATACCCGAAAAATTTCGGCTATAGCCTTGGGGGCTACTCCCATCGGGAGCACTGGTCGTCAAAACCCCTTGCGAGATAATGTAATGAAAGATGTTTATTTTTTAGTACATGAAGAAGAAGAAGTCGAAAGATTGATCAAGTCGAAGATATGAAGATTTGAGATTCAACCTGAATCTACAATTCTGATAGAATCTCGGGGGCTACTGACAAGGGTATAGATAATAGAGCCCATTACTTGAGTATCCTTGGGTGCCCTGAGAACCACAGGAACTCGTTCTTTGTAAGTCCTAAATGCGGCAAAAGAATGAGTTTGACCAGTTTCCCGGATTCAAGTCCAAGAGGATTGAATTTAAAGTAGGTGACAAGTATCTGCTCCGGCAGTTAACTGGCCTCTTGATCTGTTAGAGTTGTTAGGCTTGTTCATCAAAACCCCTTGCGAGATAATATAATGAAAGATGTTTATTTTTTAGTACATGAAGAAGAAGAAGTCGAAAGATTGATCAAGTCGAAGATATGAAGATTTGAGATTCAACCTGAATCTACAATTCTGATAGAATCTCGGGGGCTACTGACAAGTGTATAGATAATAGAGCCCATTACTTGAGTATCCTTGAGGCCCGTTAAGCTAGGCCCAAGTGTAATCGTAGTCGAAATACGAGTTCATATCGTATACCGATGTTGTAATATGTATCAGACCCTTCCCGTTCCTTGAGACCTGGCCACCTATATATAGGGGCCAGGAGAGGACGTTGAGGGACAGATTGAAAGCAAACCAAGTTCACCACCACATTTACTTTCGATACACACCTTGTTTGACTGATTTTACCTTCGAGTTCATCCGACGCCCTACTCCCCCGATCCTAAGTCCTTCATCTAGGACATTTGTCGAGTTAACCCTCGTCAGACGTCAAGTGCATCGAAGCGGTGCTCGTTTATCCCATGGGCTCTTAGATATATAAACTGGTTGGGCCTCAAACTGAAATTAATTCTTAGCGGCTTTGCTTAATTTGGTACAACTGTAGTAGAGAGGTCAGCGGACAGTGGGCAACTCTCCCATTCATAAATATTGCATCAATTCCACGTATAAAACTTTTAAAAGGAGAGAAATACAAAAAAATGCACAAAACACAACTAAGTCTTAAAATGCAAAGTTATACACTAACCAATCGGGCGAACTTAAATTTATATACAATGACATAAAGTTGTACATCTGAAAAAATGCCAACATATAAAAAGAATGTGTAGAGGACATAATAAAAACACACTAAGTGTTACAAATCCATTCATTTCGAAATGAACTTGCTCTTCCTTTTTTTATTTCAGGAGAAAGGGCTATTGATGAAACAGCTCGAGTTGTGCATGCACCGCTGAAAAATGAATTGTATAGTGGGCAACTCGTCATTTACTTAATTTAGAAGGTCTAGCACGTTGTCTTGCACATGCAGCGCCTCTTAAGGCCTTCACACTCACCGCCGGTGAACCCCTCTGTGATGCACATGTTGTGGCAACTGCTGTCCAAGAAGCATAGGCCATTGAATCGGGTACTCGCGGTCTGACACGATGCTGCCTGAATTGGCGCCACCTCTGAACAAAAAGATTACAAATTGACAAAATATGTTAAATATGCCAAATCAGGCGTACCAATGTATCTATATAATTTCTAGTAACTAAAAGTAGTTTGCAAATCTCTATCTTGCTAGGCGACAGATTGGATTTGTAAACATTTAAATGCATGCATCCCTACATGTTGTTTTTCTTAAAACACCTTAACATTTGTTGTTATATCTTAGTATCTTACGAATCTTCTTTGTCACATTATGGACCAATGGACCTAACATGTTAGAGCCAAACTGAAATCTCATTTAGCATGTTTAGTTAATATTATAATCATTAACATATGTACATAATTGGAGTTTGTCTTACTACGACAAACTCGACAATCATATAGAAAAGAAAAGTAGTAAATCACCCGTGGCTGCGACGAGGATGAGCAAGACGACGACAACTATGGAGAACTTGCGCGATGACTCCATTGGTTTGTATGTTATGTTTACACTTCTCTTGGATAACAATTGAATGATGTGTAAAGTTAATCTATCAAGATTATATAAGGGTAACCATGTTTGCATAGAACAATGGAGAGCCACAAGATTCTCTCGTTTGTCTATATATAAACTGCTAAAATTGGCACAACATCACAAGCTGCAACATGTTACATTGTCTCTAGTAGTTCTATATATGCAATACTCCAAATTTGGACTATCATAAATACCGTTCATATCGGACTATAAGTCAAGTTCCAAATTCCTTTTTTGTGGTGCAAAATATGGCTTTTTACATGATGTGCTTAAAATAAAACTGTAGACAAATACTTGAATGGGACATATATGTATGTTAATCTCCATTTACTTGCTTGGGGTAATGTTTATAATCATGTAAAACTAAGTTTATGCAATATATCAATTTTGTGGTCATATTCTCACATTATTGTTTTTCTTTGTAGAGCCTGCTATGTGACGGAATGGGCTAATTATTATATTTCGGTGATGCATGCGGCAACCTAAGATAAGTCAAAAGTTCAAGGCATCAGTATTGGAAGATATTATATTTTGGTGACACTATGGAAGAAAGGTAAACCACATATATGAGCCAACAGTGAAACAAGCTAAGAGTTGTGATTAGGCATAATTGCATCCACGCATATGATTGATGCAGCTTGCGGTTGAGTTTAAAATTTACGATAGTGGGAAGTATCATAGTAACATGCATGTCATGTTGCTAAGAACTTGATCATGGAAGTATCATATGTAGTCAAAATATGATTTGGAAGTATCATATGTAAGCATGCTTGACTTGGTCACATTTTCAAATATATGTAACAGCTCTCTAAGTCATTAATTGGTCTCATTTTGTATCGATATTGATAATGATATGCTTATGATGCGAACATAGCTAAATGTCATGTCAAAGTATCTGTGGTGTATGCATATGAAAAAAATTCAGTGCAAACAAGTGGAAAAAATAAAGGTAACTGATGACCCCGACTTTTAAAAAATGGAGTAATGTGGGGGTCACCCCTGGCCATAGTGTCGCTTTGTACTAGTTATCCTTAGGGTGGAAGCGCTTGCTGTTATTTGGTCGCTATAGTAATGTAGAAATGATCTTGTTTTCAGCGGTAAGCTTTCTACTCCTTTGCAGATTATCCACATGTGTATAAATATTCTCTCATTGTGGTCATGGTTTGGTGCAGGAAGAACAAAGAACTTTTTATAGAGGTCAGTACATAGTTGGAGCAGAAGGTGTGGGATATTTTATCCCATATGGATGACTGTAGTGTATGGATTACCGCAGACACAGATGAGACTCATATTTGTCCATCGCGTACTTTTATGTCAATATTTGTTGAATTTTTGTGTATGTGTGCGTCCTAACTATGCCGAGGTTGGGTGTAATATCTTATGTAATGCATCAGCGTGATGCTAACTTTTGAGTTTATTAAAGCACCATTTATCGTGAAGAAGCCACAAAACAACATGAATAGGTGCTTTTAGCTTTCAAATTTTGATTGCATTTTACTACAAATGGTATAAGACAAAATCCAAAATCAAAATCTCTATTAAGGTGCTTTTGTGGGTTATAAGCCAAAAGCGAAAATCATGTGCAACCAGACACCCCCATACTCACCCGTGGCTACGACAAGCACGAGGAGGATGGCGACAGCCGGAAAGAACTTGCACTACGACCCTATAGAGTCTATATGCTATTTTTACACTTCAATTAATTGGATAATAAGTGAATGATGTGTTAGACCTCATCTGCCAATCTTATATATACAGGTAACCCCGCCATACATGGTGTAATTAAGAGCGAGGAGAACATATGACGTCTATATATGCAACCACCAAAAAATAGCAGCAAATCACAAGCCGCAACATGTCACTCTATTACTAGTTCATTACATATATGACATGCTTCAAAGCCACACCCTCGTCGAAACCACAGCTGTCGCAGACATAGTGTTTTGTTGCCACAATTTTCCGTCCTAAATTATTTTGCTAGGTATTCATGTTAAGTCTCAAATGCGCCAATAGAGGAGATGAAGGGTCTACAAGGTTGGGATAAACATGGTTAATACAAAATAAGAGGGAACCCACCCTTCCTGCCCGTGTTGGCCAATTTTTTGATGGAGAACTAACCTATGATTAAATAGATGGTTAGGAAGGTGGGTACCTAGCCTACCACGTTCAGACCCGAAATTTGATGCCATGTATGTCTTATTAAAACTTGATGAGAGTTGTGTTTAGGAGAAACTTCCAGTAAAATTAGTTGCTAGTGAATTAGAATGTTAATTTTAGGAGATGGTTGGATAATTGCAACTAGATCACATCTTGTTAACATACCCTCTATGTGAGGACATGGATAGACCTATCTGGAATTTGACTGAAAAAAAAAGTTTTCACAGTCAAGAGTATGTATAAGAAGCTAACTTTAGCTTGGACAAACATGAATTTTAAGTGCCACCAAAATTTAAGATCTGGTTATGGTTCATATGGCATAATGCTATATCAACTAAAAATAATATGAAAAAAAGAGGATGGACAGGAAACACAAAATGTAGATTTTGTGAGGAAGAGGATATACATCACTTATTTTTTCTATGCCCCTGCAGCTAAATACATGTGAAGTGTAGTTAGTATGACTTTAGGGGCTGGTGATCGTCCAGGTAACTTTACTGAGTATTTTCACTGGATTGCTAGATTCCCTAGGATTTCCACGAATATATAGGTTGTTGGTGTGGCAGCTTTGTGCTGGGCGCTTTGGAAACTAAGAAATAGAGCTTGTTTTGAGAAAAAAGTCATAAAAATATCAGCTAAGATTATTTATTATGCTTGTTCTTTTAAAAAATACTGGGCTGGTCTAAATAAAGAAACTGAAAAGAATTTAATATTGGAAGGTGCTCATAAATTGCAGGGGATGGCGCTGGGAGCTCACAGGCGCTCCAGGAGGTATGCTACAGTTTTTTTTTTAGAGAATTTCGGCACTTTATTGATCAGACATAATCATTACAGAGTATCTCTTGGATACAAACAGGAACAGAATTACGAAAGGTAGTAAAACCTAAAAGTTCTGAATTACGAGCTAACACATGTGCCGATTCATTGAGACTACGAGGGACATGTACGAAGGAGCAGGACTTGAACAGAGCCGCCGTCTTCTTGATGTCTTGAATCACCACTCCAAGGTAAGACCGATCCATGGAGGTAGTGTTGATGCGCTGCACCACCGAAAGGCAATCCGAGGCCAACTTGATATCCTCCAAATTCTCCTCCCGAGCAAGAGCCAAAGCACGCCTTACGGCTACAGCTTCTGCAAGTTCTGGCGTAGCAACGGCAAGAAGGACCTCACTGCGAGCAGCAAGGCAATGTCCTTTGTGGTTCCTAATTACAGTTGGCAGAACTAGGAGATCGAAGGATGATTGTCATATCCTGAAGCTCCTACTCTTGGCGTTTGTCCCTGTTTCTTTTGTTGTTTCTTAAAACTCAGTTAGTGCAATGTTCGGGGTTGTTTTCTGTGTGTGCTCTCTGTGTTGCGAGTTGGATTTGTAAGTGAGCTTCAACTGTTTGTTTTCCAGTTCGCTGGATTTTTCTCTGTTTTTTTTTAACTTGTTTGATGCCAGACATCATGAACCTTGTTCCGTTATCTTGTGGTAGTGAAACCCAATGCACCCTATTGTGTAGAAAAAAATATACTATGTCTTATTAAGGATAAAAAATTCAACGAGAGGTGACATTTCCGTTGATAAAGAGACTCTACTAAACAATTATAATTTATTTAATGTGCCTTCATCCTATCAAAATACATCACCATTTCCTTGAAATGGAACAATGACTGAATGCATATGAAAATGTCTTGTGGTAAAACTATCCAATAAATAGTTGATCTACACAAACTGGAACATAATTGTTGGCAGATATTAGATCCGCTAGCAGGGAATCAATAGTATAAACCTTTGCAATCCGATGTGGAAATTAATATTGGGTTTACCGACGGTAGCCGCTCCCTTCGAAAGTGCGAGAATCCCAAACGGAGCCCGAGCTTCATGGAGCTCCCGTCCTTTTTTCAAAATTTCAAGATAATACTTTTAGAGATAAAATATCTGAAAAATTCATGGATTTATAGAATGTTTTATTTTACCAACTTGTAAAATTTCAACTCGAAATACATTATATTTAGGGCTACACAAAGATGACAAAATTTGACGGCTTTGAAATTTAGCGGTGTTAACTATTTCAGATGTTAGACTTTGTCATTTTTTCTGTAGCCTCCAATATAAGGTATTTTGACTTGAGATTTTGCAAATTGGTAAAGTACAACATTATCTACATGTAGATATATATTTTAGATTTTTGGAATCTTCAAAATGTTATTTTGATTTTTTGAAACTAATGAGGGAGCTTCATTGGCCTACACCTGACTATAGCGTTGACTTACCGATCTTTAAGCTCCGCCATTCTAGTATTTAAATAGCCACTACGTGTGTGTTGCCAGTTTTTTTTTTTTGAACAGGCTAGGTCACAGGGAGACCTAGAAGCTTTTATTAAGCAGTGGAGTTACAAATATATTGAGGACTTAAGGAAAATGAAAATTACAAGCAAGTCTAGAAATTTTGCACAAAGGACCATATATAAAAAAAAGAACGTGTTCAAGTCCTGCTCCGGCGCCACCGCATCTTGGCATCACAACAACAACATAGTCAGAAACCTCACCGTCAGGGACTGTACCAGTTGGTGTGAGCATCGGAAGCTCACTGCACTCGTGCAGAAGGGCCTCCGTAATAGCATCCAATCCTGGAGGTTGATTGCCTGCAGTTGTCAGCCTGAGTGAACCACCGCTGACAGAAGGGGGGGGGTGGTCACCTGCCGACCTCGTTCGACGGCGACCGATGGAGGGCCGCTGTGGATACACACCCGGGAGCAGCGTCAGCACTCCCCTGCCGCCGATCGCCCAAGGAAATGAGCTCCTTCTCCGTCCCGCCACCATGACAAGAAGCAAAGCAGGAGTTCGTACCTCGCGCAGAAGCACCAGATCTACCGAAGCGAAGAACCACCACCCACATGGTGCAGAGGACTCAACTTCTCTCCCTCGCCTCCATGGTCGGCCGAGAGGAGCGTCAGCGTGATGCATACCACGCCACTTCGCCTCACCTCCACGACCGACCAGGAGTAGGAGAGGCTCTGCAGCATAACTTCCTCGCATCCAGGGGTGGTCCACAACCACATGCTTATTCAGGGGAACGGTGCCCCTCCCCATCGCATTGAGCTCCAACCAAAGGAATAGCGGCATGATGAGGCTGAACCCTATAACGTCCCGTATCTGGCCGCTCAGGTCCAAAGCTCCGCTGCCAATAACAAGGCACAAGGCCCTCTATTAGCATAACCTCTACTAGCCTTGCTAGAAACATGTATTAGTGGTCAGAGAAAGTACTAGAGTACTGTACAACTGAGCACTCCATCCTTCACTTCTCTGGATGTCAGCGCCCCCGGATTTGAGTCGGAGGAGGGCTCGAGAACAAGAAACGACTCTAAAGTCAACCGTAGCACCTTGAGAGGCGAAAGGGGGTGTTGCCAGGTTTTCTAGATGGGTATACGTGTACCATTGTACAATGCGTTTCAAAAAAAAAATCCCTAGTGAAATGTAGTTTTTGCCAGAGCCGAGAAGGGGGAAAAAGTGTAGTGAAACGTGTAGTGAACGTGTAGCGTTGACGACATCCGCGGTACATACGTGACGGGGCCACTCCACCGCATCTTTGCGCGGATCCCCGGAACGCGGCGACGACGGGGCCTGCACGCCAAGGGCGCCGCGGGGCGGACCCGCGCTGACCTGACCAGGAAACCGGCCCTGTGCCTGTCCCGACACGCGGACCAGGCGGGCACGAGGTCACCGCGCCGCAGCCAGCAAAAGCCGCAGGGCCCCTCCCTCGCTCACGCTCTCTTCTCTCCCGGAACAAGCAACCACCACAAACAAACAAGCCGCCGGTTTCTTCCTTCGTCCCAGCAAAGGAAAGAAACGCAGACGGACCGACGGACGTCATAACCCACGCTCCTCCTCCGTCGCCCTAGCTTCACCCTCCCCCATCGCCGCCGCCGTCACCATGGCCCCCACGGAATTCCTCGACTGGGTCGGCCCCGACATCTCCGCCTCCATCTTCCGCCTCCTCGACCGCCCCACCGACCTCCTCCGCGCCTCCGTCGCCAACCGCTCATGGCGCAGATTCGGTACGTCCCTCCCCCTCTCTACCTTGCACTATCTCCCTACGAAAAGAAATGGACTTTTTTCCCGGCGACCTCGCCGCCCCCGCCGCTTGAAAACTACTTAGAACGGTTTATATTATCTATAAAAAAACGGTTTTTTTTTTTAATCTCCTCCTTGTACCGTGTAGTTGTGGAGAACGACTTCTGCAAGAGGCTGTGCGAGCGGCTATGCCCGGAGGCGGCCACCTTCACCTCCGCGGTGGAGGTGAGCAGATCAGCCCCTCTCCCTCTCCCGCCGCCCGAGTCCAGCGCCGCGAGGGCCGCCGCGGAGGCGCAGTTCAGGATCTACTCCTACCTCTGCGGCCAGCTCGCCGCCGCGCACCCGTCCGTCGACTGCATCCTGCACTGCGTCGGCGCCTCCAGCACCGACAACTTCCCCGACGAGACCATGGAGAACACCCTCGAGCCCATGGACCGCATCAACCACCGCCCCTCGTACTGGTCCAGCGCCGGCCAGGACCAGGAAACCGTGCCCGAGAGCCTCGTCTACAGGCTCAGCTCTGATATCTGCGTCGTCCACGAGATCAGGATACAGCCCTTCGAAGGTACCCCATCTGATAACATGGCATTCATGTCCTCATCAGGTCTTTATTGCGTTGCTCTTGATGATTATGCTCCCTTGTGCTAATGACTAACTTGTGTAGACTATTACTGATTGTCTTCAATTATGCAATTCTGCTGTCGGATTCTTTCCGCGCCGTTGTCGGATTCCCGCTGTCGGATTCGTTCCGACCGCGAATCCGACCGTTATCTTGGAAATAAATAGCTCCCTGATATATATGAATTGTCTTCAATTATGTATGTGTGCACTTCTGCTGTCGGATTCTTTCCGCGCCGTCGCTGTCGGATTTGTTCCGACAGTGGGAATCCGGCCGTAATCTTGGCAATAAATAGCCCGCCGATATATGGATGTTCTGTTAAAAAAAAGTTCATTTTTGATACCGTTATTGAAGGCGTGGATTTTTAATCATAACTTTTATACATCATTCTACGTCCAAAACGGCACACATAAATGGGGTTTAGAAAAAAAAAAGTACCAATTGTGTTAGCTGATGAGGGTAATCAGGTTGGAATTACATGGTCTTCAGTTATGTCTGTGCAATTCTGCTGTCAGATTCTTTCCGCGTCGTTGTCGGATTCATTCCGACAGAGAATCCGACCGTTATCTTGGCAATAAATAGCCTGCTGATGTATGAATCTTCTGATAAAAAAGTTCATTTCCATCCAACGGGTCATATTAGTCGACACTTGACGCCAAATATGAGTTGGTACCGTGGCGTGGAATTTTAAGTTCATAACTTTATATGTCATTCTACGTCCGAAACGACACGTGTAAATATCGTGTTCTGCAAGTTGCTACAGCTCAAATAGCGGATGAGGATAATTGGGCTAGAATTACATGGTCTTTAATTATGTCTGTGTGCACTTCTGCTGTCAAATAATTTCCGCCTTGTTGTCAGATTCATTCTGGCCACGAATCCGACCGTTATCTTGGCAATAAATAGCCTGCTGATGTAGGAATGTTTGTTAAAAAAAGTTCATTTTTGAGCCATCGGGTCATATTAGTTGAGGCATGCTGCCAAATACTACTATGATAGTCTTCAATTATATATGTGCACTTCTGCTGCCAAATTCTTTCCGCCCCGTTGTCGGATTCCCGCTGTCGGATTCATTCCGACCGCGAATCTGACCATTATCTTGGCAATAAATGGCCTGCTGATGGATGAAAAGTTTATTTCAATCCAACAGGTCATACTAGTCGAGACTTGATGCCAAATATGAGTTGGTACCTGCACCTTTATTGAAGGTGCATAATTTGAAGTTTGTAACTTCATACGTCATTCTACGTCCAAAATGACACGTGTAAATGGGATTTAGAAAAAAAAAGTACCAGTTGTGCTCTGCAAGCTGCTACAGCTCGAATAGTGGGTGAGGATAATTAGGCTAGAATTACATGGTCTTCAATTATGTCTGTGTGCACTTCTGCTGTCGGATTATTTCCGCCTCGTTGTCGGATTCCCGCTGTCGGATTCATTCTGACTGTGAATCTGACCGTTATCTTGGCAATAAATAGCCCGCTGATGTATGGATGTTCCGTTAAAAAAGTTCATTTTCCATCCATCGGGTCATATTAGTCGAGACATGCTGCCAAATATGAGTTGGCACCGTTAGTGAAGGCGCGAAATTTTAAGCCCATAACTTTATAGGTCATTGTACATCCAAAACGACACATGTAAATGCGATTTAGAAAAAACTACCAACCGTGTTCCACAAGTTGCTACAGCTGAAGAGCTGATGAGGATAGCTATGCTAGAATTATAAGGATTGTCGGCAATAATGTGAACATGATTCTGATAGGCGACACGTAGTTCATCGGCTACTCTTAAAATTTCAGATCTACATACCAAGAGATTTCAAATTGTCAGATGACTGATTATGTTTCCTTTTGTTTCGAATTGCCAGCATTCTTCCAGAATGGTAAACCTATTTACTCTTCAAGGATGGTGCGGTTCCGGATGGGCCATTCCAAACTTCCCCGTGAATCAGAATCATTTGTCTCAGATGGGGATGAGAACCAGGCAGCTACTGCCGATGAGAACTATGTGTGGACTTACACCTCACCTGAGTTCCCTATGCTGCAGGTGAGTGAGGGCCTTCTTTTTTAATGTTTACCTATCTACTGCAAATTCTACTACTACAGCTTCCTTGCCTGCCATGAGTAATTGCTTTGAATGGAAGATATAAAAAAACGTTTGTGTATCAGTTTGTGTCAATTCTCAAACATGTGGATTTGGTAGGTTGTTTGCATTGTTGTAGGTGAATATTGATAATTATTTTTGTCAAATGTTACTTGTTTCGTCTTATTATTTACATCATTTCGGAAATACTTGAAAATATCTTACAAAATATTAAATTCCAAAATATGCATCCCAGTGCACTGTTTCTTAATTTTCCTGTATACACTTTCCCTCAATTTTTGTGTAGCTCCATATCAGCCCACACACATGTTTTTAACCTACACCAGCCACACAATCTTAATGGCCATGAATGACTCACAATGCTTGACTAAATGTGCACGCGTTGTTACGATGGCCAACTTGCCAAGTGTTTTGGAACAAAGATTTCCAAGTGAGGTAGTCATCAAGGTGTACATACTACTACTACATATCAAAATTGTATGGTTCCTTACCTCAGCTTTGATAATAGTTTTATTTCACCATGTCATGGAGACAGGTGTACATGGTTTCCTTGCAATTTAGGTCGATTTGAAAGTAGAAAAATAAATCCGATCAATTTATGATCTACATATCATGATGGAATAATTGCACATCTACTCCGAGTCAGGGATTATAGTTGACAGTCATTCTGGAACAGAAATGGCAATTGGTTCCATAATTGATTGTGTCTCGTGAATGCCCAGAGTTTAACTGGTTTACATGGAAACCAGCAAAAGAACCGGCCTGGTTCCGAATGTCCAACCATGTTCTTTTTCTCTCCCAGCTGGTTGCTTATTATGTGTTACGATACCAGTGATATAGTTCTATGTAAATCAGCATGCCGACTTGATGTTATGATATCTAATGCCATCTAATTTGGTGTTACAGGAAAATTCACTACAATCTTTTAAGCTGCCACGCCCAGTCCTTTGCATTGGTGGTGTAGTAAAGATTGAACTGCTGGGAAGAGTGCAGAAGCAAGCAACTGATGATAGGTATTACATATGGTAAGTTGAAAATGACATTATGCATAGAAAATGTCATTCTTATATAACTTTGGAGATTGGATATTTTTGCATTAAGGCTGGGTCTAGTAGTTGCAGCATTTTTCTTGATATGTACGCCCGTAACAATTGCTTGAAATGCTAATCATCGGCCTCCACGTTGCTTGTTCACAGTGTCTGCCATGCTCAAGTGGTGGGGCGTTCGCTTTCACCAGTCCTCATGGTAGATATCTCTGAAGACGGTGGCCGTTCGGTCCTCAAGTACCTGCCAGCAGCCAGAGGCCTGACGGCGGAGGAGGTGATGCAGGACAAGGAGAAGGACTCGTTGGACTGGCACGCCCTCCTCGACAGGTACAAGCACATGAGGCATATGGCCATCATGCACTTGCTCATGGGGCCTGCGCGGCTCAACCAACAAGACGCTTACCCCGGGCTCGATCAACAAGACGCTTTCGCCGGGCTCATGGAACAAGATGAAGTAGGTGGCGAGGACGTCTCGGACGACGACGCCTAGGCTTGGTTGCTGTTGCAGGGCTGCAGGGACTGTTGCTTCTTATAGTGTTGGTATAGTAGATCCTTGCAGGACATACCGGAACTTGTGAACCCGTCTTATGTAAAAACTAGTCGAGGAACGACATGGCTGAGAAGAGACGGCTGTGGTTGTGGTCGAGAGTATAGAGTGAAAAAGGATTATGACAATGGGTTGCAACTTGGTTATATCTTGGTCGTGCTGGTATGCTGTGGTCTGTTCTTGGGTTGGTTTCTCGTCGATGATTTTGCCTCATGGATTGCTGAACCTGAATGCGGTTGCGCACCCTGAAATACTAGCGCGGAGCGGCGGAGGATGCCGGCGGGCAAAGCTCTCGCTGGTGGATGGCAGAGAGTTTGCGTGGAGGCACGGGGCGGTGCTCTGGGAGCGATGCGCCGCAGCGAGCGCATCGCAGCAGCGTCTTTTGGCTGGCTGGATCTGGGCGGCTGAGTGCTGCCGGTGCTGAGGAAGGAAGGAGAGACGCCTACCTTTTAAGCTTGGCTTCCATAAATATATGCAGGCGGCCGGCGGGTGCGGCGGTTCGTGATGGCCGCGCGGTGGCTGCTCCGGCCGTGTGGGCGGCGGGGTGATCTCGGCAGTAGATGGCGCCCTAGCTGTAAATAGAGCTGAAAACTCGAGCTAAACGAGTAACTCGGGACCGAGTTTAAAACCTAAGATTTTTTTGCTTAGGCCAGCCTGAACATTAATAAGGAACCAGAGTACATCAGCGGATCATTTACAATGAGAAGAAGGGGTGGGCACGGGGGTGAAGAACAGAGCTACAAGAGGGGAAAGAGTTCAGGGAGGATCAAAGCTAAAACACCAATTATTAAGAGCAGACACCGAGTCAGCGGTATGGCAGCGCGATGCCCAAAGCCGCACATCGGCAAGACAGCGACGAGTGACCGTATAGAGGGCTTCATCTTCAGAGTAAACCAGGTTGTTCCTCCTTTTCCAAATATTCCAAGCAATTGCGGTGATAATCGTGGCTCCTTCAAAGCTTGTGAAGGTAGAGCGAAGCAGGTCGGCGAGGGTAAGTGATCTTGGTCAGTGAAGTTGAGCCGGAAGAACCGCCAGACCTCCCTTGCCCGATGGCAGGATAGAAGGAGGTGGTTGACATCCTCGTCTAGCAAGCACGAAGAGCACGAGGCCGAGTCCGATAGCTGGTGCCGGAACCGTCTCTCGTTGGTGGGTAAGCGACATCGTTTAGCCAACCAACGGAAGATTCTACACTTCATCGGGGTTGCACTCCTCCAAAAAAATTCGCCAACTCATCCACCTGCAGGTGCCTGAAAGAGATGGAATAGAAATCCTTGTTCGAGAGCCTTTTGTTAGTAAGACGGCAAAAAGGTTATCCGAGTTATTGTTGTTAAGATCGATGGCACTAAGCTCAGTGGTTAGGGCAAGGAGGTCTGCAGAGGCAGCGTGGGAAAGCCTAGGACCAAGGTTAGATCTAAGTCCAGCGGAAAGGACCTGAGAGACGCGGGCATGAGGGCAGATGGAGTGAGAGAAAAGAGCCGCGAAGCGTTCCTGGAGGGGGGCAGGCCCGAGCCACAAGTCATGCCAGAAGGAGGTGGAGTGCCCGTTTCCGGTGTTAACCTTAGAGATGGTCAAGCTCTGTCAATCTCAATGTCCCCAAATCTGGCCCATATGACACATCCTCTACCATCAGATCTACCGCTCGGCGGCTACTTCCATTTTTTCCTCTACTATGTGTGTAATATCCCAGCATTTTAGGACAAAACGAAGGGTATACTTAGGACTATTGTGCATTCATGCATCTTAAAACCTGAGTAAATTTTTCGCAAATTCAAAAACTAGAGAGAGCAAAGCCTCTATCTAATCACCTTTAGTGTTAGAGGTTATTAGAGTGCTATGGGCATTGCCATGATCTCTTGATCATGTTGCTTAAGTAATTTTGGGAATTTAAAAATGAATATTTAAATATCTCAGAAGTTGAATTTTTAAACATTAATAAAGAAATAACTCAATTATAAATTGAGTTGGATAAAAGGAATTGAATAAAGAATAAAACAAGTTGAAATATTACTTTATTGATATTAAAACATATATACAATGTCTTTACATCTTTACATAAACTAAAAAGAAGATTACATTAGAGATTATTAAAAAGAAAGAAACCTAAAACTAAACTAACTATAATAGTCTTCATGATCTCCATCTTGATATTATAACCTGCAAAACAAAGCAAAAATAAACAAAGAAAAAGATTAGGTGTTAGAGATTATTACTCTCAGACTAGGGCAAATCTTTTGCCATTGCATCATTGAGTTTATGGCCAAGTTTAGCATCTGTTCTTTAAAGTCACTGGGGTACAAATCAAAAGAGTTCATAGCAGTTTCACAGCACGGCCAGGGGGTTGGATCAGATCATGTGAGTGACACACACAGCCTAGCTGCTCACAAGCAGCTCAGTCATCTGACTGAGTGGAGTTGCTGGCAGCACCACAGCTGCTAGCAAAGCAAGAAGCCGACCTGATGAGTATCACAGGGGAAACAACACTCACACATCCAGCACTGCACCAGCGCAAGAACTCCACAGTCCTTGCACACCACACCAAGAACAGCACTTGTTCTTTCACATCATCACACAAAAACATCCAGCCAAACCTTGGAGTCCAACTGAAGCTCAAGACCAAGACCAGGAGGAGAAGGACTGGGGATCAGCAGCTACCCAGGAGGAGAAGGGCAAGTAGACAGGAACTGAACAAGGAGGAGAAGGGCAGGCAACCTGAGCAGCAACCACTTCATCAACAATCAGCAGCAGTAAATCATACTCAAGACCACACCATCCAAATCTCAACCACAGGTTGATTTTCTTGCAAACTATGCAAGCAAGTATTTGCCAGCATATGTTTGCATGCATAGATGGATTAGGAATATGTTTCCCTCAGTTATGCAAAGAAATGCTTTGCATAACTCATCATTGGGTTCATAAAAATATTCAGTAAATCAGAAACAAAACCAATACCCAAGCCTCAGCTTGTGCATCATTGGCATGCTTTGTGAAGCAACAGATGAAACTACTCATGGCAGGTTTGTGCTGGGCACATGTCCTGTTGGATATGCACCTCAACCACACAAACACTGCCAGCACAAGTTCTAAATCACAAACTGTAGGCACATAAGCAAGCAAAGTACCTCATAGTTGTGCTTTGGGCCTCAGACCAACATCACAAGCCTATTCTAGGGGCAAATTTCACCAAGAGCAAGCCATCACAAAATAGTTGATGGGCACAAGATCAGAAGATCTTGCACCTCAACACAACTAGTTGGGTAATGGACAGATAGGTCCATATACAGCAGTAAAATCATCTCCCTAGTTTTAAAGAGCTAGGAATCATATTTTTCTTGCTTAAGCTATTTTCACAGAAGCTTGCAACACTGCAAAGCATTTTATCACTTGGTGATCATAGATAAACAAGTAACAGAAGCTAACACAGCAACACATTTATCACTAAATTTGTGTTAGCAGTTAACTGAATAACAGAAATTCAGTTTGTTACCACAGTATGGAGATACCAGAAATCACAGGGGAATCATCTAGCATACCATAGGATAGAGCTAGCTGAGGGAGTACTGAAAGAGCATTTGCCCCCATGTGTGGTTTTGGTAATTAATGACAATCCCTATGGACTAATGTTTGCATCGAGTTTTATTTGTAGGACTTGTCCGTAGACAACGCTTGAGCCATTTGTTGGTTTCAAGGTTGTAAGAAGTTGCAAATAAAGAAGTCTATGTGATGATCAAGGGAGTTGAGCCTATATAGAGTGTGTCTTGAGGAATAAGATGGAGTGAGATCTCATGTGCATTCTCAAGACATCATCATTATGAAGGAAGAAGATGAAGGGCAATGTTGATCAAGTCGAAGCGCAAGTTCAAGATAGGTCGAGCAAGCGCAATCAAGAAAGGTAGTCCAACTTGAGGGTGTCAAGACCATCATCATCTAGCTCAAGTGGATTGCAAGGCAAAGGTTTGTTCTTGATAGGTTTTCTCTTCTACCGGTCTCGTGTGTTAGTTTGGAGACCGGATTATAGGATTGATAGCCGTACTATCAAGAGGGGCTCTCGAGTGAGTAACTTAATTGTATCGTTCGGAGAGAGCTCAAACCTTTGCATACTTGGCATTATCTTTCTTGGTTCTTATTTGGCTTTTATCCATGTGAGGTTCTAGAGCTTGTGGTTATTTCCAAGACAAGCTCTAGGTCATCAAAAGCGAATTTCGTATGGAACTCTTATTGCATTTTTGGTGTTTGGAGGTTTTACCGGTTCTTCTTTATAGCTAAGTCAAACCTTTTATCATTTGGATTCATCCTCCTTTGTTGGACTATGATGTTTCTATGGATGAAGTTGTAGATCTCGTTGTGGTGATTCCAACGAGCCCAAGATCATCGAAAACGGAGTCCGCATGCAAAAGTTACAGCCGTTTTCGTACTGATGTTTTCCCCAGGGCCGGAAATTCCGCCTCCGAGACCGGAATTTCTGGGGGCGGAAATTCCATAATTTCCCTGCGAAATTCTGCTAAGTCTTTTGTGGTGCAACCTGCAGTAGGGGGGCGGAAATTTGGGCCGGAAATTTTATAAGGGGGGCGGAAATTCCGCCCCCGGGCCGGAAATTCCGCCCCCGAGGCCGGAATTTCCAGGTTAAAAATCATGTAACGGTCAGATTTCGTGCGGGGGCTATATAAAGCCCCTTCTTCCTCATTTGGAGGTTGGCTCTTCCATTTTCTCTCTCCTTCATTGTTGACCTTGAAGAGCTTGCCCTTCCTCCCCATCCCTCCCATGTTTCTTGCATCTTTTTGAGGGAAAAGTGAGAGGAGATCTAGATCTACATTTCCACCAATCATTATCTCCTCTTTGTGAGGGGAACCTATTGGATCTAGATCTTGGAGTTCTTTGTGGATTTCCTCCTTGTTCTTCCTCTCATATCCCTCCATAGCATTTGTTGCTTTGGTAGGATTTGGGAGAGAAGGATTTGAGCACTTCGTGTGTTCTTGCCATTGCATTTGGTGCATCAGGTTTGAGTTCTCCTCGGAGATTCGGTAGTGAAAGTTCGTTGAGCTTTTTACTCTTGGGTTCTTGGAACCCTAGATGGCTTAGTGGCTTAGTGGTTACTTGGGGACCTCCAATTAAGTTGTGGAGATCTTCCCAAGCTTTGTGGTGCCTCCGTGGCAATTCCTTGGGGACCTCCAATTAAGTTGTGGAGATCTTCCCAAGCTTTGTGGTGCCTCAGTGGCGATTCTTGGGAGCCTCCAATTGAGTTGTGGAGATTGCCCCAAGCTTGTACGGGTTCAGTGACCGCCCTCAAGTGTCCCATAGTGGTCGGGTCTTCCATCTTGGTGGGAGGGCTCGAGGAGATTACGGTGAGCCTCTGTGGCATTTGGGGAGCCTTGTGCCTCCACACCGCTCCAACGGAGATTAGCACTCGCAAGGGTGTGAACTTCAGGATACATCGTTGTCTTCGTGTCCCTCGGTTATTTCTATACCCAAGCTCCTTTACTTATGCAATTTACTTTGTGATAGCCTTCGTGCTTAAAGTTATATATATATTGCTATCACATAGTTGCTTATCTTGTTTAGCATAAGTTGTTGGTGCACATAGGTGAACCTAGTTTATTTAGGTTTTGTATGCTTGGCAATTTAAACGTTAGTGTTATTCCGCATTTGTCAAGCCACTCATAAAAGTTTTTAAATCGCCTATTCACCCCCCCTCTAGGCGACATCCTTGTACTTTCATTTGGTATCTGAGCGGGTCTCTCATTTTTAGGCTTCACCACCTTGAGAGCAAAGATGTCGGCTAGGGGATTAGTGCACAATCACACTTTTATATTTGATGGCACTAATTATGATATATGGAAAACTTGCATGCTTATCCACTTTCGAGATATGGACCCAAATATAGAGAGAATTTTAGATATGGGTTTCTCTCCTCCTAAGGATCCCAAAGTCTATCTTTAGAGGAGAAGAGAAACTCTTATCTTAATTCTTGAGCTACTAATGTGCTTGTTGATTTTGTGAGTGATGCAGTTATTCTTGCAATCATGCCTTTCCGTAGCGCTCATGAGTTTTGGACAAAGCTTCAAGACAAATATGATATGTCCAACAAGATTGAGGATGATTGTATTCCCTCCACTTCTGGTCGTGATGAACTCTCTTCCACTTCACCAAAGTGTAGCAAGACACAAGGTAACTCTATGGTGAGTGGTGATAGAAATTGCAATGTTGATAGTGAGCTTACTTGTGATGATCATTCATCTCTATCTCATTGCCATGATTCATCTTTGGACTTAAACACTTCGAGCACCATAAATGCTTTACATGCTTGTGTTGATAGTCCTTGCATATCATGTGTATGCTCCTTGAACACATCTCATAATGATATGCTCACTTCGTCTTGTTGCCATGATATAAATACCTCTAGTTCCTCTAGTTGTTGTGTGTCTAACAATGTAGAGGAAACCGGAAATACTATTGGCCAAGACATGGTCCCTCTTGGAGCTTCAAGTATTTATTCATCATCATGTAGTGCTTCCCACATTTGCCTTATGGCTAGGGCTTCAAAGGTATCTCCTACTTTGGAACCCAATATATCTAGTGATGATGATAATGAGGATAATGAAGAAGAGGATGATGATCTTGCTTCTTTAATTGAGAAGAGTGAAATGATTTTTCATGCTATTCATAAGAATAAAATTGCTTGCTCTTACTTCTATAAGATTTTAGCTATTGCCACCGAGAGTAATAAAATTATTGAGGAGCATGAAAATACTATCTTTAAAATGCAAGATCATGCCCGTGATTACGCGGATGAGATCGCGGATCTAAAAGAAGCTCTTGAAGAAGCACAAACCACCAAAGAATCTCTTGAGGAGACCTTTACTCTAGAATTGTCTAAAGTAAAGAAATCCCATGAAGGAGCATTTGAGGTGGCAAATGCTTTAGAAATAAAATATAATGAGCTTAAAGTTACTCACGCTATACTCCTTGAGAATTTTGAGCTTCTTAAAAATGACTCTAGGGTCGTTTCGAGTAAGCCCATTATTCCCACCGAGTCGCATGAGCAACTTAAAGCTTCAAACTCAAATGAGCTTACTAAATTGCCTTCTCCTATTTCCATTAATGATGATGCTTGTGCAACTAACTCTAATTCTTGTGAAGCATCTATTTTGAAGGAGAATGTTGAGCTAAGGGCTCAACTTGATTTGCTAACTAGCAATTATGGGAAATTAGAAGAAAGCCATGGAAAGCTCTCAAGCTCCCATGAGGATCTTCTAGCTTCCCATGATAGGCTAAAGTTAGCTCATGAGGCTATTATGTCAAAGGTAACATCTAGTGAGCCTCATGTGGACATTTGCACTTCTCAAAATGCTATATTACCAAGTGCTAGTCCTAGTAATTCATCCACTCATAATATTACTACATCTTGTGATGAATTACTTTCCTTGCCTTATTGCTCTAACAATGAAGCTTCTACTTCCTCTAGTACTTGTGTTGTTACTAACCATGTAGAGGAAATCAACGAGCTCAAGGCCCAAGTCACTTCATTAAAGAAAGACTTGGTAAAGAGTCATGAAGGGAAATCTAAACTCGACAATATGTTGAGTATGCAAAAATCCCCCAATGACAAGAGTGGACTTGGGTTTATCTCCAACAACAAGAAGAAGTCCAAGGTTAAGAAGAATAAGAAGGGCCAAGGACAAGTCAAATATCTGGCCAAGATTGTTTGCTTCAAGTGCAAAATTGAAGGGCACCATGTTAGATCTTGCCCTTTGAAGAAGAAGGCACTAGTTGAGAAGCAACAAGGGAAGCGGCCTCAAGTTCAAGGCCATGCTCAACCTCGTGTTGAAGAAAAGTCACTTCCCAAGAAGAATCAAGCTAATGCTCCCATTGCGGAGAAATCAAGTGAGAAGAAGGTGAAGAAAATAACTTGCTACATATGTCGTGAGAAGGGTCACCTTTCTTCTTCATGCACTATGGGTATCTCATCCAACCCTATCATAATTGATGATGCTTATTCTCTTTGCAAGGATAAGGTTGGCAATGTATTTGCCAAATATATTGGTACTCAAAGTGGTGTCAAGAAAAGAACCATTTGGGTTGCCAAGCCTATTGTGACTAACCTCTTAGGACCCAACTTGGTTGCGGACCATCACACCAAAACTTGATCAATAGGTGTTTGATGGAGGACATTAGAGACTTGGCTATATCATGAAGAATTAAGGGATCTTCATCAATATATTATCTCAAGTCAAGTCAATTGGATTATCTTGTTTATATCATATATCTAATGTTCCTCTTTGCGGTAACATGTACTCAACTTATCTACATTGAAAGTTACTCGCCCCTTTTGCATGTGTTGGTTGTGTTCCATTACATGTGTTGGTATATGTTGTGCTACCTACTCGTTTTATTTTGATTAATCAAATATGTACTTGTGGGTTTGCACACCATGTATGTGTGTTTGTGTTTGAGCCTATTGCATCTTCTTTTATATTATTTGGCTCTTTTGAGAGACTAGTGGACTATCCCATTTTGGGGCAGTGATATGCTTTGGCACTTCACAATCCTAAATATGTGTGCACATGAGGAATACCACTTAGTGTCGATATTTGAATTTATCTTGTCTCTATGTGGTATATCATGTCCATGAGAAATTCAAATTCTATAATGTCCATTAATCTTCTCATATTGGATTTCATTTGCCTCTTGTGAAAATAAATGCTTTATCACATTATGGAGGAGTAATATGCTTTGTGCATACTACAAACCAATAAAATATGCATATTTGAGGTTGTGTCACATAGTGTTGATATTGCAAATTATCTTTCTTCTATGTGACATGTTTGCTCAAACAAGTTTCAATTTGCCAAATTGTTTTATTGCTCTTGTTTTAGATCTTGTTTGTGAGATACATTCTTGGTAGGGTTTTCCTAAAACGTGGAATTCTACATCAAAATTGGAAAACCATTTACTTCAAGTTATCCTAATCATTGCTTTGTGTGATTGTTTAACTTTTTGAGTCTATCAAGAATATCTTCTTTTGCATGGTGTTGAATTCTTATCCTTCTCATATGCTTCTTGTTGTGAAGATGATCTTGGTTTTATGTGTAAAATACCACTGAGAAATTAATAACTCCAAATACCTCTTATCCTTGGACAATTGGTACTTTATCATGTGGAATATATACATTGATCATCTTTACATTGGCTATTGCTTTTAATTACCTTATCTCTTGCCAAGAAATGTATTTGTTTTATTTTCCATTGTCTTTCTTAACTCCTGTGATTCCATTTGATTTTGTTGAACTTGTTTTGTGTTATTTTTAATATAGGTAGAGATGATGATCCCATTTGTGTGCATTTTGTATTCAAATGCAAAATCATAAATAATGCACTAATCTTGGGGGAGCTCTCCTATATTTTCTATAACATACTCTTGGGGCTTATTTCAATTGGTATTGGTTTTTGTTGGAAGACAAATCTTTTTGTTTTTGGTACTTAGTGTGCCATCATAAAATAGTGGAGAGTTTGGTTTGTTTGTTGGAACCTTGCTCTCTTTGGGAGAATGGCTATCTCTTTTCTTGATTTTGCTCTATATTCTTAAAATGAGATAAGTCATTGGGCATGTATCTTTTAGTGATCCTTTATGCTCATTGGCGTTTGCTTTGTTCACTTGGTGGACTTTGGAGTCAATATTGTGTTGAATTGATCCTTTGATATAATTTGGATAACTTTTGGGTTTTCACACCTTCGTGTGACTCTTTGGTCTTCTTGGTGTTTCGTCCAAATTGTATCTCCCTTTGGCTCTTGAAAGTTTTTAGCATGCATATTTACTTACTACATATTTTATGGCATGCTTTGCTTTCTTTGATCCAATATATAGGGTAAACTCCAATAAATCCTAAATTGGCTAAGATGTGCATGAAATTCAAGTTCATATCTATATGCACATATTTATGTGAAGCTTGTCCTTTATATTGTAGTGTCTCTAACTACTTCGGACCCAATGAGTTTGGGGACCATATTGTACTTGAATATGTTTTAGGTACATGGGAGATATATTGGTGTTTGTCTCAATAATAAGGATGAAGCGGTGACTAGTTGATAATTTGTGGCAAGCTAGGATTATTGAAGAACTCCTATCTACTACATCCTTCCAATGATATCTCGGTAACAAGTATCTTATTCATGCATACTTTTCTAGCATCTAACCTTGTGTGGGTTATTTCATGGCATGAAAATCTTTATTTGCAATGATCTTAATGAAACCTCTTTATTGTAAATGTGAGTAATTTGAGATGAGTGCATTTTTTGGGGAACTCTTCCCAAATATGTATATCTAGCAATTTTATTGCATATCATTTCCTCAAGTTCCTCACATGTGCAATATTGATGAAAGTGCAAATTTAGTTCTTTCTTTTGGTATACTTATTTGTGATACTTGTTGCTTTTCTCAAAACATCCCAACTATCTTCTTCCCTTGTTGATATTTGTGATGTCTTTGATATGTTTGTGGTTGAAGTTCTTCAATATGCAATAAGATAAATTGAGCCTTTGGCCATGCTTTAAAAGCAAAAATCTCATTGGTATATTGCATGAACTTGTTTAGATATCATGTTCTATTCTTTGTATCTATTTTATGTGTATATGTTTCTTTGTGATAATTATCTTTGTGATGTTGTCTACTTAGAAACTTATACACATGAGAGATGATATCTCCTTAATTGATATCTTATTTTTTCCTTGTGTGTTGGGATGGAATGCTAAGCAATTTCATTCATTGAGGACTATGTGGATGCTCTTTGTGCATCCTTGTACTAGTCTTATAATATGCTTTGTCATTCCTATCACACATTCCTTTGGTTGAGCCATTTAATATGTCGGTTCCTTACTTGTTGCTCAACCATTTATTTGATGCAAGTGTTGAGCTTAATGTCTTTTTTTTATGATCTCCTTCTAATGGTTGTTTTTTTAAAATGGTATTGAGGGAGTGAGGATTCCATGTTGTGCAATTGTATTCAAATGCAAACATTCTATCTGGTGCACATACCTTGGGGAGCTTCCTCATTTCATTTTAAGGCACCATTTTGCGGTTATCATAGCATTTGATGTCACTTGGTATCATTTTGTTTTGAATAATATCGAGGGAGTGATGATTCCATGTTTGTGCACCTTATACTTCAATTCATATGGAATATGTTGTGCACAAACCTTGGGGAGCTTCTTCATATTATTTAGAGCATTGTTTTGGTCTTATCATAATATCTTTATTTGATTCGCTTTTGGATCTTTTGATTGCTACCTTCATTGGTTGGAAGTTTTACCATCTTGTCATCCTTTTTGTTTGCAATATTTGATCCTCAATATAGTTTGATTTCCTCTAAATTTTTGTATTTGGATTTGTGCATGTGTTTTCACTCTTGTTGGGCCATGCACACCTTGAGGAGGAACTCTCACTATATTGGCCTTCCAAGCCTTTCCGCCCATTTTGGCAATGGATGCCAATGGGGGAGAAGTTTCGAGGGTTTGAAGGGAATTGGGCTTCATGCTTTGGTTTGGTTCTTAAGCATTTGCCTTGCATGCTTTACGTGGTTGAGTATATATAGTGGAAACTCCACCAACAATATTGGTTGGCAATATATGCAATGACATTCAAGTTCATTCACACGTGCATAGATTGTGGGGGAGTTTGCTCTATATATGATGGTTCTACTAACATCACATACTTTTGTAGTATTTGATGTTAGTGTAACCATCTTAGTCCTTTAAATTCATTATATAAACCCTCTCAAACAGATTGTCATCAATTATCAAAATGGGGGAGATTGAAAGAGCATTTGCCCCCATGTGTGGTTTTGGTAATTAATGACAATCCCTATGGACTAATGTTTGCATCGAGTTTTATTTGTAGGACTTGTCCGTAGACAACGCTTGAGCCATTTGTTGGTTTCAAGGTTGTAAGAAGTTGCAAATAAAGAAGTCTATGTGATGATCAAGGGAGTTGAGCCTATATAGAGTGTGTCTTGAGGAATAAGATGGAGTGAGATCTCATGTGCATTCTCAAGACATCATCATTATGAAGGAAGAAGATGAAGTGCAATGTTGATCAAGTCAAAGCGCAAGTTCAAGATAGGTCGAGCAAGTGCAATCAAGAAAGTAGTCCAACTTGAGGGTGTCAAGACCGTCATCATCTAGCTCAAGTGGATTGCAAGGCAAAGGTTTGTTCTTGATAGGTTTTCTCTTCTACCGGTCTCGTGTGTTAGTTTGGAGACCGGATTATAGGATTGATAGCCGTACTATCAAGAGGGGCTCTCGAGTGAGTAACTTAATTGTATTGTTCGGAGAGAGCTCAAACCTTTGCATACTTGGCATTATCTTTCTTGGTTCTTATTTGGCTTTTATCCATGTGAGGTTCTAGAGCTTGTGGTTATTTCCAAGACAAGCTCTAGGTCATCAAAAAGGGATTTCGTATGGAACTCTTATTGCGTTTTTGGTGTTTGGAGGTTTTACCGGTTCTTCTTTATAGCTAAGTCAAACCTTTTATCATTTGGATTCATCCTCCTTTGTTGGACTATGATGTTTCTATGGATGAAGTTGTAGATCTCATTGTGGTGATTCCAACGAGCCCAAGATCATCGAAAACGGAGTCCGGATGCAAAAGTTACAGCCGTTTTCGTACTGATGTTTTTCCCAGGGCCGGAAATTCCGCCCCCGAGACCGGAATTTCCGGGGGGCGGAAATTCTATAATTTCTGGCCCTGCAAAATTCTGCTAAGTCTTTTGTGGTGCAACCTGCAGTAGGGGGGCAGAAATTTGGGCCAGAAATTTTATAAGGGGGGCGGAAATTCTGCCCCCGGGCCGGAAATTCCGCCCCCGAGGCCGGAATTTCCGGGTTAAAAATCCTGTAACGGTCAGATTTTGTGCGGGGGCTATATAAAGCCCCTTCTTCCTCATTTGGAGGTTGGCTCTTCCATTTTCTCTCTCCTTCATTGTTGACCTTGAAGAGCTTGCCCTTCCTCCCCATCCCTCCCACATTTCTTGCATCTTTTTGAGGGAAAAGTGAGAGGAGATCTAGATCTACATTTCCACCAATCATTATCTCCTCTTTGTGAGGGGAACCTATTGGATCTAGATCTTGAAGTTCTTCGTGGATTTTCTCCTTGTTCTTCCTCTCATATCCCTCCATAGCATTTGTTGTTTTGGTAGGATATGGGAGAGAAGGATTTGAGCACTTCGTGTGTTCTTGCCATTGCATTTGGTGCATCGGTTTGAGTTCTCCTCGGAGATTCGGTAGTGAAAGTTTGTTGAGCTTTTTACTCTTGGGTTCTTGGAACCCTAGAAGGCTTAGTGGCTTAGTGGTTACTTGGGGACCTCCAATTAAGTTGTGGAGATCTTCCCAAGCTTTGTGGTGCCTCCGTGGCAATTCCTTAGGGACCTCCAATTAAGTTGTGGAGATCTTCCTAAGCTTTGTGGTGCCTCAGTGGCGATTCTTGGGAGCCTCCAATTGAGTTGTGGAGATTGCCCCAAGCTTGTACGGGTTTGGTGACCGCCCTCAAGTGTCCCATAGTGGTCGGGTCTTCCATCTTGGTGGGAGGGCTCGAGGAGATTACGGTGAGCCTCCGTGGCATTTGGGAAGCCTTGTGCCTCCATACCGCTCCAACGGAGATTAGCACTCGCAAGGGTGCGAACTTCGGGATACATCGTTGTCTCTGTGTCCCTCAGGTTATTTCTATACCCGAGCTCCTTTACTTATGCAATTTACTTTGTGATAGCCTTCGTGCTTGAAGTTATATATATATTGCTATCACATAGTTGCTTATCTTGTTTAGCATAAGTTGTTGGTGCACATAGGTGAACCTAGTTTATTTAGGTTTTGTATGCTTGGCAATTTAAACGTTAGTTTTATTCCGCATTTGTCAAGCCACTCGTAAAAGTTTTTAAATTGCCTATTCACCCCCCCTCTAGGCGACATCCTTGTACTTTCAAGTACAGCATTGCAAGTATATAACAAGCATTAACTGAATCTTGCAAATGTGCAAGATTTAGAAGAACACTTCTGTCAGAAAGTGTGCTGACCGAGGAGGTAAAGGAGCAGGCAGTTTATCACAGTTATAGCACAATCACAACTAACTGAATCAAGCTTGTATCACACAGCAGCAGCACCGAGCAAGATCTGTGAGCTTGGCTCACTGTTCTTAACCAAATGGTCAGAGAACATGGCCAGTAAGAGAGGGCAGAGATCGAAGGTGAGGGTCACACTTACTCGGTGCCCAGGTGCATACCTGGCCGGCATGGCGAGGCAGTGCCCGCGCGGCCGACCAGGCGCGGCTGAGGGGAGACTTCACCGTAGTGCACCGGGAGCACCACATCTGGCGCTTCCACCTGCGAGCACAAGCATAGCGCAAGCACTTGAGCACGTTCAGCAAGCCCAGCGGCGAGGCACCTCACCGGAGTGCTAGAAGGCGGCGGATCCCGAGCGTGGAGACCACCCCGATCTCCTCGGGGAGGAAGCGGTCAGTGATTCCACTCGGTGGAGCTGGTAGAGGGCGCAGAGGCGAGTGTTTCGCCCAAGGTGGCGGTGGCAGAGGCTACCAGAGATGGCCGGGGAAGGCAGGCGACATCGGCGGTGATTTAGGGTTCGCTGGAGAGGGAGTCGAGGGGCGAGAGGGGGAGGCCGAGGCAGGTCTGGGTCGGTTTGACCGACCCAGGACCTGGCCGGTTGGGTTAGACCAGCCGGGCTGGTTGGGCCAGGCCAATGGGCCAAAACTCATTTCCAAATCAAATTCAGATTTAAAAATTTGAAACTCTATTTTTCTTTTTGAATTTAATTCAATTCAAAACTCAAATAAAATTAACAAATTAATTTCTTCTTCTTTAATGAAAGTAATAGCTAAATAATTCATATTTCTAAATTATTCTTTAAATCAAATATTAAAAGCTTTTAAATTCTATTTTCAAAAATCTTAAATACTATTAATATCAAAATTGAATTTCTTCTTTCAAAATTAAACCTTTTCCTTTTCAAATAACTCAACAAGAGTTTTATAACTTAAACTTTATTATCAAACCTTAATTAATTGTCTTAAACCTTAAATAGGGTAAAACACACAAATAAAACTTTGTGTTTTATAAAAATCCTTTAAACCCTAGCAAGTCTTGGGTAAAACACACAAATAAGAAAACCAAGTCCATGAATCACCATGCATAGCATATCATTGTGCATAGCATCTATTTGTTTCTTGAAACATTGTCCTTACCAGACAATGCTTGGATTTCTGTAGAACAAGGAGATCAGGAGCATCGCCAAGTATCCGACTCCATTACCTTTCAATATCAAGGCAAGTTTATCTTGCTCATATCTCTTGATTGCACTGGTTTTGAAACTTCTTGCAAAGTGATGACTTCAAACTAACATTTCAAAAGGGATGGAAAACCTATTTGCATAAATGAACATGACTAGAGGTTATCGACCAGTGGTGATAACCTAGGAAGGCTGGCAGGTGGAACCACGGTAAGATTGTGGTGGTGGTGGTTCCACTTGCACGGGAAAGTAAACCTAGGATTAACTACCAATGCCACAGTTATTCTTGTACCGTAAAAACCGTGTCATCCAAGAGACTTGGAATGGGACGGGAAATTCAGCTGTATCTTCTCTCGTTCGCATGTCAACGGACACTCAGCTACCGTTTGCCGTATATCTCGAAAGAATACGTGCATATGGGTGGGACCCCTTAGTGCCCACGGCCACTGGTGTCTATGATGGTCCGCAAGGGACGTCTAGGTACTTCATCGTTGGGGGTGAATATCAGGGGCACAACCTGCTTGCGTGAATTGGATGGGCATGCGTTGTGCGGAGAAGGCAGTGATTGGCTTAGATCAATGACTGGGCCCCACATCATGGAAGTGTGGACGGGAATATACGCCCGGTTGTGCAGCAAGGCTTTGATCTCTTTTAGAAGGACACACCTCTGCAGAGTGTAAAATGATGTGACATGTTACCCCTTGTTCCGGGAAGGAGCTGCGAACGCGGCAGGAAAGGTGCTCTCAAGGCACTAATACCCTGTGTTGGCTGTTGGGCATAGATTTCTAAAGTAAAAGCAATCTTTCAAGAAAAACTTGACAAAACTTTGCATAGGCCTACGACTCTTTCGGGTCTGTGGCTGTAGCTAGTGCATATCACACAACTTCTTTCTATAGAAGCTTGCTGGGTAACGCTCGTTACTCACCCCAATCTCTTAAATCCTTGCTAGACTGTGAAGAGCTCGACGAAGCCACTCTGAACGCAATCGAAGGCCAGCAGGACATCTTCTATGAGGAGCCAGATCTCTCTCGAGGCGTCGAAGGCGTGGATTACTTCATTCGCTACGGAGCATCCTCAGGCAAGGAGTCAGAGTGAAGGAATACTAACTAATAGAGTAGTACTGCAATCGAGGAATCGAGCAACTGTAGTATATGAATAAGTTGTTGAGTTCTTCATTTGTTTAATTACTTGAAGTTTTCCAGTTGCTGTAAACACTAAGCACTTGAAGTATTCTCTTTTCAGGAGCATTTCGTTATCATCACGCTTTGGTCTGTAATATTATATGGATCAGTTTGTATTTGGGCTCGCAATGTTTCTGTTGTACCATTCTGAGGGATGTAATATTTGTGGAGGCTTGTTCCGCAAGTGTTATATCAATGACTTGCATACTACAATATGCAATGGTATACTGGGTCACCGCAACGTGTCCATATGACGAAGTTGACATGTCACACAACCTACTTCTTTCCCAACAAATATTATTTGATTCTAAAAAAAAATCGTCTATACCGTGCTTATGGTCCATCTAAAAAGAGGTGAGGACATGCGCAGAATCCCTTTGGAGGATGGGCTCCATCAAGCCTATTTTGATTTTTTTTCAAAATTAACATTTTTAAAGTTTTTAAAAAATATGAAAATAATCCTAGATGTTGAAAATAAAGTACTACATAGCCCTGCAAAGTCTCAATGCAAAATAGTTTGTATTTCGGCCTACAAAAATGACAAATCTAAATATTTTTGAAATTTTCACCGTTCACTACCATAAATCTAGAAATTTGTTATTTTTTACACAGCCCAAAATATAGAATATTTTGCATTGATTTTTTGCATGAAGGTAGAAGGCATCATTTTCTATATCAAAGTTTTTTTTTTGAAACTTCAAACTATTAATTTTAAAAGAATTAAAAAAGGAGCTCCATGGAGCACGGGCTCCAGTATTGACGCACTGACATGCATCTATACTTGGTAGCCATCGCCTAAAGTCGCAATATTAGAGTTTTCGTATCAAAATTATCGTCCCTCGATTCACTTCCGTGATCCATCTCCGCCGTCCCGTACCTTTCTTCTTCCGCTCGAAGCTTGAGGAGTCCTGCCGCCCCAACGCCGCGGCGCCTCACCGGCCACCGCCCCCATTCCGAGTCCTCCGCTTCTCACGCGCGTCGCCGCCATCGCCGTCCCCGTTCTTCCTTCCTTTTGAGGTACGAGCTTTTGCCTATCCGCTAGCTAGCTAAACCTCACTGACCTCCCCGATTTTTGGATGTGCGCAATCGTCTAGATCTGCCCTTGTGGCGCTGTACCGACGTCAGTTGAATCTGCGTACGTTGTTACTCCGCAAAAATCCGCCGCTGGATCGACGACCTATTGTGTTCTGGAAGTCTGTCGAGTACGTTAGCTTACATAAGTTGAATCTCGCTAAGGGCATCATGATTCTGAGATTCTCTCATGCCTCTTGGATGCTTATTCCCTGATTAGGTTTCAGTAATTTTGGTTATGGCAATTAGGATATAAGAATTCTTGTTGTGGCCTCGCTTGGTGATTGTTGATTATTCTGATTTATAGGAGTCACTGGTGGCATAACGTTTCACCAAATTAGTTGATGCTAGGACAACGGGCCTTGCGAGTTGCGACTAACTGAATTGGATGCTATATCATTTCATGTTTATGCCAACTGAACACTCTAGGAGTTGTCTTGTACAACTTAACATGGCTAACAAATCGGTTGAGAAATCAATCCTTTTTGCTGTATATTCTAAGATAAGATTAAGGTTTAGGGGTTTTGGTTATAGCAATTAGGCTTTAGGAAATATTGTTGGGGTTTAGGTTGGTGAAGGATAACTGTCGATTATACTGATTTATATGAGGCACTGGTGGCATAGCATCCCACTACCAAATGAGTTGATGTCCAACTGGATTGGACCGTATTTGTTTTGATTTACTCCAAATCATCACCCCAAGATGATTCCCTGTCCTGAGCAATCTATGATTCTATATAGCCCTCTAGGAGTTGTCCTGCAAATGTAAATAACAAACTTATATCACCAATGATAGTCAAATTTTTATCAAACACAAGTGGACGCTTGCTATTTCTTAACAAAGTAAGCACATTGGACTGAATATTATTATATGGAACGCAATGTTTGCTTCATGCCATGTCATGGTACCGTGGGTTCATTTGTAATGATCAGCTGCTCCAGATATTGAAAGACCTAACTTAGCAACTATCCCTAAATTAAACGCCATCAGTTTTCTGGAGGCATCATGAAGAAAATTAACGTGTGCAGTCTGTTGTGATATTTTGTAGCACTTTGTAACTTGCATTTATTTTTCTTGTCAGTATAGGGCGTGATCATGTCTTCTTCAATGGAGTTAACATACCTTCCTGCTACTACTGAGTCAATTGCAAAAGCTCAGGAGGCTAAGGATGCTTCAGAGTCGATTTCGATCCTTTACCGTGTGATTCAAGACCCGTCTTCTTCTCCAGATGCACTGAGAACAAAAGAGCTTACAATTACTAACCTGACAAACTACCTCACTAAAGAGAACCGAGCTGAGGAGCTGCGGAATCTTTTGGCCCAGATCAGGCCATTTTTCTCACTGATTCCCAAGGCCAAGACTGCAAAAATTGTCCGTGGAGTCATTGATGCTGTCGCCAAGATTCCTGGAACATCTGATCTTCAGATTTCCCTGTGCAAGGAGATGGTGGAATGGACCCGTGCAGAGAAACGGACGTTCCTTTGGCAGCGTGTGGAGTCAAGGTTAGCGGCCCTTCTATTAGAGAATCAGGAGTACACTGAAGCCCTGAGCCTCTTGACTGGTCTTATCAAGGAAGTTAGGAGCTGCTTCTTGTGGACATTGACCTTTTGGAAAGCAAACTCCACTTTTCTTTGAGAAACCTGCCAAAGGCCAAAGCTTCATTGACCGCTGCAAGAACAGCGGCTAATGCCATTTATGTTCCACCAGCTCAGCAGGGCACTATTGATCTGCAGAGTGGAATCCTTCACGCTGAAGAGAAGGACTACAAGACTGCTTACAGCTACTTCTTTGAAGCATTTGAGGCTTTCAATGCACTGGAGGACCCAAGAGCTATCTTGAGCTTGAAGTATATGCTCTTGTGCAAGATAATGGTTAACCATGCTGATGATGTTGCTGGAATAATCTCTTCTAAGGCTAGCCTGAAGTATGTTGGTCCTGATGTTGATGCCATGAAAGCTGTAGCGGATGCCTACCCTAAAAGATCTCTCAAGTACTTTGAAACCGCCCTTCGTGATTACAAAGCCCAGCTTGAGGAGGACCCTATTGTTCACAGGCATCTGTCATCTCTGTATGATACTCTGCTGGAGCAGAATCTCTGCAGGTTGATTGAGCCCTACTCCAAGGTGGAGATTGAGCATATCGCACAGATGATTGAATTGCCCATTGATCATGTTGAGAAGAAGTTGTCACAGATGATCCTTGACAAGAAATTTGCCAGTACACTAGATCAAGGTGCTGGTTGCCTCATTATCTTTGAGGAGCTCACAACCGAGGCTATCTTCCCTGCTACACTCGAAACTATTTCAAACATTGGGAAGGTTGTGGACAGTCTTTACATGAGGTCCGCAAAAATCATGGCTTGAATGCTACTACTCATGTGATAATTTATCTGTTCGCTCTGGTTTCATCCTGTTACAGTCCTATTTGTGTCTTTGTAGACATTTAATCCTGCATGTTGACAACTTCAGTCTGTACGTTGAGTTCTGTAGTTAAAAAAAGGTATACTTCGCACACCAACATGATAATTGTTATTTCTATGTGTTGGGTGTGTACTGTGAAAAATTAGCTGGTCCAAGTATAAACCATGTTATGCACATTCTTTTGTGATGATTGTCAGTTAGCATGTTTTCACTGTGACATAGCAATGCTTGAAATACAAATGCTGAGAGGGTGGGATGGCTTTTATGTAGCACGGCAGTCATTGTGTCAATTTTGTGCATGGTATCGTTTTTTGGGATTTTCATCTGAGTTGAAGCTAAATTCTGTATTGCTGATGCTGATATGAATATTGGAATTGATGCTTGTAGATGCTGTTTTCGCTCTTATGTGATTTCTTCATGTCAGCTGCCTCCTTGTTGTCAGTAATTTCTGACTAGGGATCATCCTGCTGTGCTTTCAAAGTACTAGACATAAGCAAAAAATAATAAAAGGGTGCACCAGAAAGGACCTGCTCCCTAGCGTCAGCCCGCATCATTTTTCTAGAGTAGTGTTGTAAAATAAGCTCTAGAAGTATATCAAGCCATCAGGTATAACCCCCGAGAGCATGTCATCAGTTTGTGGAGCTATTCTTTTTGAAACTCTGCATCTCGTTCCGGGTTCTCGTATCGGACTTTCCATTGGCACTCCTTCTGACTATGAGCCGCCCCGTCTATCTCTTATCATGAACAGCCGGAGGGTCAAAATTGCTTGATTGTGATGAACGTTTCCTACAAGAACTTCTCCAGACCATAGATCAAGTTCTGCAAATATGTGGTTATGTTTTCAGTGACCGACACTGTCTCAAGAATACTACAGAAGCAGCATCACAATCAGGATACCTTCAAGCGTATCACTTTCCGTATTGCCAGAATAAGTCCTGGCATAAGGCACCGAACATTTGTAACATCATGCTTCAAGGTGTAAATCTGAAATAATATTGGTACTGTGGTTAGTTCATCAAAAAGTTTAGTCAAGCATTTTTATTAGAGCTTAAGTACCTCTCCGGGGCCAGACAAAATGACGGATGTGCTTGAAGCAAGCCCTGGAAGAACCATGCTGTGCACACGTACTCCATCTTCTCCGAGTACCTGACCTCTTGCCTTTTCAACACTAGCGAGTCAGTTTGTGAAACATATTATTTACTGTTTTTAATTTGTTGTTACTCATATTATCATATACACTTTAGAATAAAATGAGCATATCAGTCCCCCCCGCCATTGTTACTAAAAAAGTTCACACTGAAAGGAAAATTATCAAATAGTTTTTGTAACACTTACTGGATTATCAGAGTCCATATCTTCCCTGTTGTATATCTGACCAAGATCAGATATGTTATTTGCAATCTGTATTGCATCTTGCGATGGCAGGTCCTGTCAATGCCAAACGTCAGAAGAGCAATGTGCACACTTCTGATAACATACATTGACAATATTATTACTTTAACTGATAAGTACTGTAAGCGTTTGCCTTAGGCATTTTTTCTCGATTGGGATTGTAAGACGGTGAATGTGAGCTGCACCTACTTTTCCATGATAGTGGTAATTTTGGAAGGCATATAGTCATAATCGTGGTGAATGCATAGGGTCAAACTTGTCAGGAATGCTTCGTACCGAGGGGTTAGGTCTTGACTCCACAATCTCAACGTTATTGTAGTGGAATGAGGCCTGGATTGCAGCTTGTTGAAGGAGTACTGAGCCAATCGACAGCGTCGGTGCGACCAAACAACCCTGATCATGAAATCAGCATAAGTTTGCATGTTTTGATGATCTGATCATGGTAAATTTGAGAACTAATCCATGGGTGATAATCTTACCATGCTTGCCTTCTCGCAGAATGCTGACAGCTCAGTCACTGTGTCCATTTCGATTTTTGGAACGTATACGACACTGCTTAAGCCAAATGCTGCTGCCTGCATGTATCTACTATGTTGCCTTCACTATGTTGTGCAATCTAGTTTATATTCTATAAAGTAAATATCTTATCCTGCATCTTGTTGGTAGTAATAAGAAATAACTGAACAGAGTATGTGTTTAGTTCTGAATGACATTATATTATTTCTTTCTGTCTGTGTTGTGACCTCTGAAAGGAGTACTATTAGTTTGGGTTTGCTACCTCTACCTGAACCTGCATTTGCACTTCTGGATGCTCATGATGCCGTTACGTTCATTGGATACTTGGATAACGTACCTGCTTGACATTGTCGTAGACGAGAGAGGGTTCGCTGAAATCGACAACCACGCCGGTTGCTCTTGACTGAAAAGAGCAGAATTTGCGGTCAGCGTTAACGTTCATCTGTAAAGAATCATAGGATAAACCCACATTTCACAGTGAAGATGCAAGCTAGTACCTGTGCAATGGAGCCCAGAACCATGGTGAGATCGTTGAGCACCGGGATCTCCAAGGGTTCTTCCATGCCACTTATCTGAAGAAACAACACCAGCACTTAGAAACTGCAGATTAGGAAGGAGACCAAGAACAGAGTGGAAGCACAGGGGAAACGTGACATTGGCTTGAGTTGAGCGCGTGGTGAGCGAGAGCGAGTACCTCTCCTGCATCCTGCCCAATGCACTGGGTGTCAATGGCGCCCGCGAGCTCCATCCCCCTGGCCCTGCTCACCGCCGCGACCGCCGCCCTCCCGATCTCCTTCGTGGCGCCGACGATGACCACCTTAGCTCCCAATGTTGGCCAGGGGACAGCGTCAGCAGCAGATGAGAGTGGCACCTGACTGTTTCCAACAACTCAGAGCTACGACTCCCCGAGATATGGTACCTTGATTGTGCTCTGCGACGGCGGCGCCTGCCCGGAGGCGGCGGAGCAGGAGAACTTGACGGTGCCTCTCCTCCTGGCGGAGGTCTGCCCGCGCGCTCTGGTGCGGTGGCGGTGGACGGAGTAGCGGCATGACGAAGCGGCCGCGCTGGCTCTGCACGGGGAAGAGGTCGAGCAAGGGAGGAGGGTCAGGCAGCTGTGCCCTCCCATTTTTTTGAGATAACGGTGGAAGATTACGCTGGCTCTCTCCACCCGAGGCACAGAACTGCACACACCCAACGTACGAACGCGGAAATTCCACATAGTGTTGGACGTCTATGGCTTATCCAATGGTCAGCATTGTTTCAGGATTCGTGTTAGTCGTTTTTGCAGTTTCAACCTGTACCTAGTACACATTCATACCCCTATAGAACCGAAGGTGTACACGTTCACGACAAAACACCCTATCTCTCTCCCCTTTTCTCTCTTCCTTCTCTCACATCCAAGACATCCAGCGGCCGGCGGCCGACAGCAGGATCGAGGAGAGCCTCGGCGGCCGGCAGCGAACTCGAGGAGGGAGTCGCGTCCATCCCCATCTTGACGGGAAGGAGGCCGTGGTGGCCGTCGCCCGTCGCCCGGCAGTAGGATGGAGGAGGTCCGCGGCGGCCGGCTAGGCGAGCTGCCCGAGTTTGTCCTCCAGATGTAGTTCCTTTTTTCTGGCCTTTTCTTTTTGTTTGGATCCGAGTCCACCTGAGTTCGTCCTCCAGATGCAGTTCGTTGCCGCTTTCATTCCAATGCTTGGTCTATTGCTGGTGATCCGGTTTTTGTTGCCGATTTCATTTCAATGCTCGGTCTACGGCGTGATCCGGTTGTGTGCTAGAAAAATCTATGGTGATCCAGTTAACGTATTGAGAAAATCTTTGATTTTGGGGCTCTATTTTCCCTAACATAATCTAGTTCAGATCTGTATGTGGGCTGGATTTTTTTTGTCCAATTACGTACTGGATAATATAATACTGGTTCTGGATTTCTTTATGAACAAAATATACCTCTATGTATGAGATTTCTGATTGTAATATTGTTGGTAAAAAGAAATCTGTTCGTGGTGTTCTATTCTAATTATGTACTCCCTCCGATCGGAAATAAGTGTCGGTGACTTAGTACAAATTTTATACTACGTTAGTACAAAATCACCGACATTTATTTCCGATCGGAGGGAGTACTAATTAATGCATGGTGGTCGTGTCAGATGCGCAAATCTGTTCATGGTGACAGATCCAGTTATTCTTAAGTACAATTATATTTTTTTTTGACATGTAAGTACAATTAATATTACCATCATTGTAGTATGCACGTATTGTGGAGTGGTGAATCAGTAGGTGTGAAATGTGATAAAGTAGAAATATGGGATATTTTGTGCCAAAAACTAGGGACTTAGATTAAAAATTGATGTGAGTGAGGGGTCTTTCTGAAATGTCTAGAAGGCAGCGCACGGATCTTGAAGCAAGATTGAATGGTTAGAGATAAGACCGAGACCCGCATAAGTATGCGGTTTTGCTTTTTCGCCCAACGTACGTAGCCATGCACTGGAGAGCGGATTTCCCACAAGGGAGTTGGCCCCCCGGCACTATCTCTACCGTTGGATTCGTTGAAAAGTCTACTTGATCAATGACCACAGCACATTTGCATTTGCACCCCTTAGGAAGAGAGAATTGACCCGCAGTACAAATGTAAGACACACCGACGCCGTGGTCCCTGGACACACTTAACCCTAATCGCCCGTCAACCCCCTCGAGCGACCTCTGATGCCCGGCCGGCCGAGATCTGGTGGTCGTAGACCCCGTCCCCTCTCTCTCCCCCGGCGCCCCCTTCGAAGCTGGGACCGTGATGGTCGTTCGCGAGGTCTGCACGGCGGCGGCCAGTGCGACCTTCACCGGCCGGCGACCCAGCTCCTTGGTGACGGCCAGGGCGACTTCCCTGCCCGGCGACCACCTGCCCCGCCTTGCAGTTCGTGGCCACGGATCTGGGGCACCACTTGCCCGGTGAAGTTCTCTTGCGGTGAAGTTAGTGGCGAGGGACCTTACCCAGACATGGGACTTGATGCCTCGTTGCTGGTGATGTGGGCATAGAGAAGATCAATTCGTGAGCATCTTTATCTCTCCTACCATCTTTTTTTTTGTTATGTTTCCAGTTTATAGTTCAATTGAGGCCATCAAATCGTGTTGTGCCAAGAGGTGCTGATCTAATTCGACACTATCAGTTGTAGCAAATGGATCTGACTTATGTTCTCTATGAACTGCTTATTTTTCAGTTTCTAAGCAGACCTAAAGATATTAATTTGTTTTGCAGCTTCTTTGTAGTGTCAGAAGATTTTGTACAAATTAAAACTGCATAGTGCGTTTCATAAAATGATTTGAGTGGTAAATTAGTCACCTAACAGTTTTGTTGTGTATTTTTTGTGCGCGGGACTGAATTAGGATTCAAACTGATATGTAAATCTGTGCAACAGAACACTACAGTAGGTGTTATTACTGAAGGTAGATAGGGCCTGAAAAGAGTTCTAAGATAACTGAGCAGTCATTGCTCTAAGAAAATCCCTTAGTACTACAACTAGAACAGCAATTGGGGTAATTAACTAATCTTGACTTTACTCTTATGCATGTGTATGTGTGCGTGCTCATGTTTCTTCAGTTTTACGGGTATAGGGGAAGAGGTTTGTTCCCTGTTTGCGGAGTGTTTTCATTTTGTTCAAGCATGATTGAAGATTTTCATGCAATCCTAAGTACGGTCGGGTACACTAGATTAGTTTCTATTGCTTATTTTTGTGATGTTCTAGGGGAAGCATATATACATAAACCCCTTACACGAAGGATAATTATTTAGGTTGGAGTCGATCATTCTATTGAGTGGATTACCGAAAGAAATCGATGTTTTGAGTCTACGGAAAGGGAATCTGCTACCGTGGCATATTTCTTGCCTCTAACTGTGCACTGAGCAAATGGTAATAATTACTTTTCGGCGTGTGTTGGCTCTCATCGGTATGTTCTAATACATACTACCTTATGTAGAATGAACTTTCCATTGCAAGATGTGTCCAGATATCTAGCACCGAACCAGATTGGTGGTTCCTTTCATGTAATCAATGTAGTTGCTAAGCCTAAGGTACCGCATATTTTTTGTTCCAACAAAAATTGTCGAAATAAGACGGTTGGCAGCTAGCATAAGGTGATTTATGTGTTGCCTTAGATGCTTGAAATTTTCTTATAGAGCGGTAAGCATTTTTAAGTCGCCTGATGTGTATTGGCTTTCCCTCGGGTAGAAGCTGGTTCTTAAGCTGCTTATAATGACGCAGCGATTAATCCCACCATGGCTCCTGAAAATCTGGACGTAGAAAGTTGAATTAGAATGCTGAAAATGTTCACTGTAAAATTTTGGTTGTGCCACTTAAAAAGCCATTATGGATTTATGACTATCGCTCCATGCAAGAGCAGTCGAAGTACTAGAAGCAATGGCTTTTAAGAAATATCATCAGTTTGGTGTACAAATTCTTCAGCAAAGAGAGATGGTACGTGTGTACTAACTCACTAGAATTTGAGCAAAAGGGAGATTCATCACCTGTATACCGAATAATGCTACTAAAAGCAAAATGCAGTTTATGTGTATTTCCTGCAGGTGGATGCTAGATTAGATTATTTACTCTCTTGATGAATCCTCTCATTGCCTTCAGAGTAGACAAGCATTGCCACATGGATAGAGTTATGCACATGTTATATGCCCGAACAGTTACATTTAATGTTTCAAGATCCACTGATTTGTTTTTTGAATCTATGTTGATAATGACATGTATAAATGAAGATTGGGTGTAGGATGTGGCTGAAGGGGTTCCTCAAAGACTTGGTGTTGCAAGCATCACTGTGTGTTGTCACCACGGGCAACAAATTAATTTTGATCAATGAAACATGTTATTCTTTACATTGATGCACTTTGTATATTGTAAGATTAGTCTTAAAGGGAAGCAAATGAAAATTGGTATATCCCTTGCAACTATTTTTTAGAAATTGGTATAATGCTCAGAATAAGCAAGAGCTATTCAGTGTGTCGGGTGTTAGTTTTGTTTCTTTTTCGTAAATTTTTACTTGGGTCTATTTGACCTTTATTTGTTTCAGCAACAAACTAGCTACATTTGTGATTCGGCTTTGATATGCAGAAGAAACCTTCATAGTTGAAAATAAATCCCAATGCCAAATTAACAAATTGGCAGTGCATCTTGACCAGCTTTAATATATGATTCACTCAAGTTTATAGTTTTTTGGGAATATTGTAATTTCACTCAAGTTTCTCATACGTGTCATCGAGGTTTCCCAAAGGGATCATGTTTACTTGGAGTTTCATTAAGGTTTCAAAGTTACACTGGTTTTACAATTGATTCACTCGAGTTTCTTATTGGTTTCCCTAGTGTTTCATATAATTGATTGACCGGTCAGTATGATAAAAATAGCACATGCACAAGCCACATTTAAGTGACTGGACCGAGATATCACTAGTAGAAAACAGGCCTAATGTCCGGGACGAATTTGAGTTTTAGTCCCGGTTGTGTTTTGATCCGGGACTAATGTGAGCATTAGTCCCGGTTCAAAAGACTATGTGGGCCAGGAATCTTTAGTCCCGGTTCAAACGGGACCTTTAGTCCCGGTTGGAAATACAAACCGGGACTAAAGGGTTAGTGACCTTTAGTCCCGGTTGGTGTCTCCAACCGGGACTAAAGCCTCACCCTTTAGTCCCGGTTGGTGTTACCAACCCGGACTAAAGGGTCTCCCCCAATTTTCCTCTCATGCCTACACCCCTCCCCCCCCCCCCCCGCGTTCAAAAAACGTCTAAAATAAATAAATGAAAATGATAAAAACTTCAAATTTCAAAATCCTTTGACATGCATGTACCTCATGCAACTAACTTTTATGGAAAATTTGAAAATTTGAAATTTGATTTTTTTTGCAAAAAAAGGTTGTTGCAAATTAAAACGGCTCTAACTTTTGCATACGGACTCGAAAAAAAACGTATAATATATGAAAAATTATCTACACAAAATTTTACATCCGATTTCAACTGCCTATGGCTGTTTGCACAAATTCTACTTTCTCAAAATTCCAAAGGGAAATATGAAAGCAGGAAGATTTTAGTTTTTGTTAGAAAAATGAGAAAAAAATTGATTTTTTCAAAGGTTTTTTAATTTCTTTAGTTGTTTATTCCACTTTTTAGTTATTTTGAAGTTTTTTATTAATTTTGGAATTTTTAAAGTTTTTTGAATTTTTTGTTTTTTTTGAATATTTTGAGTTTAAAATTAATATTTAAATTATGCATAAAGATTATTTGAAATTTATTGATGCTCATTATTACTTACTCATTGTTGCTTATTTTTGAAATTATTTAGAATTCAAAAAAGTAAAATTATATGTTATCAAAGTCTAAGGGTTAATACAATTCATAGCATGGTATTATCAAGAAGTCGCGAGCGCAGTCTTGGAAGCTAGTAGAGAAGGAATGGAGAAGTTAAGCGTGCTGAGTGTGGAGCAGTGTGAGGATGGGTGACCGGCCGGGAAGTGGGACCACGAGTATATACTTTGACATGAAGAATAGGGGTGATGATTAGGGATTAGAGGGGAAACTGTCACACAAATCAAAAATCCGAAAATAGGAAAATTCAAGAAAATCCGAAATAATCTGAAACTTTTTTTGAAAATATTTAAAAATAACAAAATAACCTTTAGTCCCGGTTAGTGTTACCAACCGGGACTAAAGGGTTCTCCAGCCCGCAGCGCTCAGGACAGCCACGTGGAGAACCTTTAGTCCCGGGTTGTGGCACAACCGGGACTAAAGAGGAGGACCTTTAGTCCCGATTAGTTAGTCCCGGTTGGTACAACCGGGACTAAAGGCCCTTACCAACCGGGACTAAAGGCCGTTTTTCTACTAGTGTATAGACCGGTAGTTTCAGACCAAAATAGTTTGACAACATATTATGAAGAAAAGACTAGCAAAAAACTCCTATGCACCTCTCAAAGATGTAAAAACCACTCGGCACTACCGCCATACCACTACTTTAGGGTTACTCAAACGTTTTGCTAAATCTAATATCTATTTTATATTTTAGTTGAGGTAAACCTTGTTTTCAAAGAAGTTCTTTACCGGTTCTAGATGTCGAAGGGTTCATTACGGTTTTTCTAAAATAACTCACATGTTTCACACCTCAATAGGGCTTCAACATTTTACGAAGATAACCCGACCATTTTGCCAAAATATAACACGAAGGCACCCACAATATAAAATTGTGTTATTAAAATAAAGGTATCGGCCCTCTAGATTTACAAATTATACGCATGCGATGAGTTAGATTATGTATATTCAAAATAAATTATATAACATGTTTATTTTCTGAGACACAACTATATCATATAGACACACACGATCTCTCAAGCAACCATAATCACACTCTCACAATGAGTCCCGAATACTCCTCCCGATGTGCCTCGCTATCATCTAATCGTTAGTTCCCATTAGAAATAATTAACCTTGGTCCATGAATCATAAATGGAACATGAGTGTGAAGTTGAAATATAAATGGAACGTGAAGCATAAAAATAAATTAAAACATTACGAATCATGAATGAATGATGAATGTTCAATCAAAACTAAATCAGAAGTTATATTTCCGATTAATATAACTGGTAGGACCTTCCCCCAACAATAGTAAACTTACGAAAGGACATTATATGATAGGTTTATAATCAGGTTCATGCCATTTCTCAATTGTCCAACATTAAATGTTTCCTCAGTAGATTAAGCCCACGATGAAACAAATCAGCCATGTACGTTTGTAAGGGAGTTCTTTAACAAGTTGCTCATAAATATATCATTATTGACCCCCCCACCCCCCCCCCCCACACACTATTCACAAATAAATTGCACTCTCAAAATTTAAGTTTCACTTAAGTTGCATGTATGTTTCATCCGGATTTCCAAAAGATTCATGTTTCCATTGAGACTCACTAGGGTTTCAAATAATTAATACTTGTATCACTCGTGTTTCATTAAGTTTCATATTGGTTTCACCAGGGTTTCACATAAGATATGGTGCACTTAGTACACATCAAAAAATAGGATTGGTCGGGTGATTATACTAAGTCATAGCTCGGTAATTCGAGATACACTCAATTCAAATATGTGACATGATGATCTAATATCACGAGAAACCTCTTAAATATGTAAATCCGCACAACATTACCAAATCGCACCACAACTTTGGGATGACCCTTGTTTGTCGTGATATGGCCGCCCTAAAGTTGTTTAAGGGTCATCTTTGAGAAGAACCAAGGGACCTTGTCCTATATTTTGGGCATGTGAAAAGGTTGATGTGAGATAGAATAGATATATTGAGCAACGACTTAGTCTAATCTCTTGTCCATGTGCAATTTTTCCCGTACGAAAAGTTGTATCTCATATCTGAAACCCTTATGAATCCTCGATGAAACAAAGTGAAACATGAGTGTAACATGGAATCCTTGATGAAACATACTGAGATTTAAGTGAAACAATTATAAGGCTGATATGAAAGTTCTATTTTTTTTATTGGTTTCACGATGGTTTCACATAAAACATCATAACTAGGAAAGGAAAACAAGAATATCCAATTTTTGTTTCAATTTTTTGACATGTTGAAATATGTCAAATATGTATTTCAAAATATAGAGAGCATATGCTTCCAGGAGCCAAAACATCACTCCCAGTTGGAACTACATAACTTTAGACCTTTCCACAATGTTTTCGTGTTACACCCAAGTTTCACTATGTTTCATAAAGGATTTGCAAGGGTCACAAAGACATATGTCGTAACTTTGTGTACGAGAAACTAGCAAATGGGCAAGGCAAATAGACCAAGTCCTAGCCTACAATTTTCACAAAGAAGATAAAGTTATTTTCCAGTGCGATTGAAATTCTTGACAAACATGAAATAGTAGTTTGCACTTAGTATTTTTTTGCATTATCATCCTTGGTCTTCCTCGCGTTCGAGGGCAAGACAAGATTTGGTTATCCTTATTTTTCTTTCTGATTTATGACATGTGTTTTATGTTAAACTATAATGAAACAAATATAACTTCTTTGAAACTTCAATGAAGGACTAAGGTTAAATGAATCTCGTGTGAAACCAAGAAGAAACATATTAAAAGTAAGTGAAAATTAGTGAAGCAGATATGAAATGAATGTTTTTATCAGATGAGAATAAATTGTCTAAATCAAGTACCAATTACCTTTAGAGTTTCCATATGGATTTCCTATTGTTTCAATAAAGTTCCAATAATGAGCAAACCAACATGAACATTTTATATTACTGCTGGACACTTTTTTAAACGCGAAAATTTCTGAAACATGAATATTTGTTCACGAATATTTAACATATGTTCATGTTTTTGGAAGAAAATGGTCACTGGGGTCAAAAAACCTTAGGGCTCAAAAAGAATGTTGATGGTTTTAAAGAATGTCATGGGGTTTAAATATTATTACCAACTGCTTTTAAAAAGTTCTCGTGTCCAAAAAATAGTCATATAGTTCAAAAATATCAAAGACTTCATTGTTTCAAAAATATCAAAGGCTTCATTGTTTCATAAATTTATTCAATCAAATTCTTATATATGTCACCAAGGTTTCCCAAAGGTTTCATTTTTACTTGGAGTTTCATTAAAGTTTCAAAGTTACATTGGTTTTATTATTGATTCACTCAAGTTTTTTATTGGTTTCATTAAAGTTTCAAAGGTACCAACCTCTAGATTTATAAATTATACGCATGCGATGAGTTAAACCATGTATATTCAAAACAAAATAGATGACATATTTATTTTCTTAAGACACAACTACATCATATAGACACACACACATGATCTCTCAAGCAACCATGGTCACACTCTCACAATGACTCCTGAATACTCCTCCCGATGTTCCTCGATATCATCTAGATCGTCAGCTCCCACTAAGAAGTAATCAACCTTGGTCCATGAATCATAAAGGAACATGAGCGTGGAGTTGAAATATAACTGGAACATGAAGCATAAAAATAAATTAAAACATTACAAATCATGAATGCATGATGAATGATAAATTAAAACTAAATCGAAAGTTATATTTCCTGATTAGTATAACTGGTGGAATTTTGCCCCAAGAATACCAAACTTATGGAAGTACTTTAGATGATAGGTTTATGAACACCTTCAATACCAAACATGGAAATGCACAACCACTAGCTTCTCGATTTTTAAATCTTGCTCTCTCATTGATTATGTCATACTCCCCAAACACCTCTTAATAGAAACAAAGCTTTGAGTTGATTGTCATGTTTTTCATTGAAGATTAATTTTGTTATTTTCGTGAAAATAACAAGGTACCTTTCTTCCAAGATAGTTTGTAGTTTGTCTTGATCCATTTTTAATAATTAATATATGATTCACTCAAATTTATATATTTTTGGCTATATTGCAGTTTCACTCAACTTTCTGATATGTCTCATCAAGGTTTCCCAAAGTTTTCATGTTTACTTGGAGTTTTATTAAGGTTTCATTAAGATTTTTGTCTTTATTGCAGTTTCACTCATGTTCATAAGTGAGTTTCTCTAACAAGTTGCCCATAAACATATTATTATTGATCCCTTACACTATTCGCGAATAAATTGCACTCTCAAAATTTAAGTTTCACTTAAGTTGCAGGTATGTTTCATCCGGATTTTCCAAGAGATTCATGTTTCCCTGGATATTCACTGTGGTCTCACATAATTAATACTTGTATCCCTCATGTTTCATGTTGGATTCACTAGGTTTTCACGTAAAATATGGTGCACTTAGTACACATCAAAAAATAGCATTGGTCGGGTGATTAGACTATGTCATAGCTTGGTACTTCTAGATTAACTCAATTCGAGTATGTGACATGATGATCAAATATCACGAGGAACCTCTAAAATATGTAAAGCCGCACAACATAACCAAATAGCAACACAACTTTGGATAACCCTTATTTGTGCATACCAATGTTTCTGACCAGTGGCGGATCTACGGGGTATGCCGTGTATGCCATGTCATACCCTGGAGTCCCAGCTCGCTTCCTTTTGCTAGCTCTAATTTGCTGGCCCATGTAGTATTTGGCTTAGACTGAACAGAACTAGTGTGAGCGACCAACCGAGCTAGCCCATGTAGTATTTTTGGGCATCTAGTACTAGTTGTATTAGAGCTAGCTCATGTAGTAAGAGTAGTGTATTTGGCTCAAACTAAATAGGACTAGCACTCACGTATGCTAGCTCTAATATGGTCCAAACATAACTCGGACATTTACTCGCGCATGTGGACTAATTGGCTAACCGATTGTTGTACCTACATTGTTTATCAACTTAGAATTTCAATTACATGTTATTTATTGCATATATATACATATTCATGTTGCAAATTTTAATATTAATTATAGAAGTGGTAAATGGATTAAACCAAAATGCAAGTCAAAATTTATTGTGGCATACCCTATGTTTAAATCCTAGGTCCGCCACTGTTTCTGACTACATCACTTGGAATTGCAGAACCACTAGCTTCTTGATTTTTTAATCTTCCTCTCTCCCGGATTCCGTCCTACTCACCGAACATATTGTAATAGAAACAAACCTTTGAGTTTTATTGTCATTGATGTTTTTCTTTGAAGATTCATTTTCTTATTTTGGTGATAATAATGAGGTAGATTTTTTTCATGAGAGTTGGTAGTTTGTCTTGATCCATTTTTTAATAAATAATATGTGATTCACTCAAGTTTATAGTTTATGGGGTTTATTGCAGTTTCACTCATGTTTCCGATATGTGTTATCGAGGTTTCCCAAAGTTGACTTTTCACGAATAAAACTTTCTCAAACAACTTTTCTAGTCAACCATATTTTTCATTATATATATTTTACTGACCGAAGTTGACTGAAAATGTCATGAATTATCAATCTCGGCTGCAATAATACGACTGTAGATACATTCCTGAAAACCAAATGATTCAGTTTTGCTTAAACGAGGTGAATGAGTGATTAAAACGAATTTTCAATTAGAATTTTCGAATAGTGCACATCAGACTCTCATATAGAATTAATATTCATTCTCCACACGTTCATCCCTATATGTTTCTCGTGCACCAACAGCACATCACAGTGACTTAGTTCACGTCTACAGCAGCATAACGCAATAGTTAAACTTCATTTGCATATACTCTGATAACACCTGTACTTGCAAAGAGTACATAGATACTGAGCATAGAGGATACTGAGTATTTCAACTAAAATATGACTGACTTCCGAGAGACCCAAATCATGAGAGCTGTTCTTCAAACATGTTCACCCGAGACCAAAACTCTGATAACACCTGTACTTGCAATGAGTATACATAGATACTGAGCATAGAGGATACAGGATTTACATACAAAAATCTAGCACTACAAAATTCAGGACACTAGACAGCAATTTCAGCACAAGATCCATCAGGGGCAGGTCGTCCGAAAAACATGAAGGCCGATGGGATCTTTTTCCACCAGAACATGCTGCGGCATCTTTCCCTTTTTTTGCGGGGAAATCTGCAGCTTCCCACGAAGCTCGCCGGAGGCGCGCACGGCTCCCCACGGATTTCGCCGGCAGCGTGTAGAAGCCAATCTCGTCGGACGTGTGCGGATCCCCAAGGACCTCGCCGGCGCCCGGCTGCTCCCGAAGGATCTCGTTGGAACTCGGCTGCTGGATGAATGGGATGGACCTGGCATGGAGTAGGGGAATGGAGCACAACGGTGAGGGGATTCCTCTGGCCATGGCGCTGCCGCCGCTCCATGGTGTTACCAGCGAGCCGAGGGATGTAGCACGGCGGTGAGGGGATACATCTGGCCATGGCGCCGCCGCCGCGCCATGGTAACCAGCGAGCGGATAATGGTTAAGTGTGTTTTACGGGGTCGGGGTTAAGGACGGCTGTACTTAGAAAATAGAACTGGTTGAAGATTTATGAAATCTGAAAAAAGGTAGGGGGTGTTCTGAAAACAAGAAATGGACTTAAGATTTGTACAGGAGAGAGGTGGAGGGGTCTTTTATAACGTTGTTGGCACGAATCTCCAATAAATTAAGGACAGAGATAGTGCCGGGGGCCCCTCTTCCTTGTGGAGTTGCATTTCTCCCATGCACTGCCATAGCGAACGGTTTTCCGCTGATCTTTCTCGTTGCGATGAAAGCTTGGAATCACATCACATGGGCTTGCTCACATAGTCGTCACATGCTTCCATGTTCAGAGCATTTAACATCTATAGACAGGAGTGGATAAATGGAGACCGGACTATATATGTAGTTCTTTATTTTCAAATATTTAAAAATCTGTATTTGTAAGTTTTAAAAATCTGAAACAAAATTTTAGAGGTAGCAATGATAAATACTACAAACGTGTAAAAGCTCAATACAAACTACTTTATATACTAGGCTACAAAAATGACAAAATATTAATATTTATATTATTCCACGCTATATAAATTTTTGGATTTTATCATCTTGATTATCGAGGTCTTGTTTAAAGATGTCTTTCTCTCATACATCGACTTCAATTTCTATCACATCTCATATGTATCTACGGAGTATGTTATTTGTAACATGGTGGAATATACTATGGTTGATGTACATTCAAATTATACCTACTGCATTTATGTTCAAGCACTCTTCATTCTTCTTGACACATGTCTGTATCTTCTCTTTCACAGTTCACTCATATAGATCCTTACAATATAGGATGTCTTCCATCATGAGCGAGGTAGCCAATGATAAATGTTACAAACATGTATAGCTCAATATAAACTACTTTATATACTAGGCTACACAAAAGTGACATAATATGGGTATTTATATTACTCCACACTATATAAATATTGAAGTATAAATGTATTGCCTAGTCTCTTTCACCAGATTGGTCTTTTGTTTGCATTGGTTAGAGCATACAGTTCTACATATAATCAGAGCCAATAGGTCTTGAGTTCAAGACCCGACTGGTGCAATATTATATAAAGATATTGCAACCCAATTTCGGTCCACGTTTAGGCCTGAGGAAGCCACACGTGAGGGAGAGTGTTGAAGTATAAATGTATTGCCTAGTCTCTTCCACCAGATCGATCTTTTGATTGCATTGGCTAGAGCATGCAGTTCTACAATAATTTTTTAGATTTTATCATATTTATTACCGAGGTCTTGTTTATATATATGTCTTTCTCTCATACATTGATTTCAACTTCTGTCACATCTCATATGTATTTATGTTATTTGTAACATGGTGAAATATACACTACTAGAAAAACCCTTATCCATGGGCCCATTATCTGTGGAGCACTAAGTTTCGGTGCTCCACGGATAAATATCTTGGCGCACCAAATACAGGTGCTCCACAGATATCATCTTACCCGTGGCGCACCGTGGAAAGGATGCGCCATAGATAAGTGGGCCCCACCGAGCACCAGGGCCTGGGGTGTCAGGCCTCCATATCCGTGGCGCATGTATTTGGGGTGCGCCACGCATAATGTGCATAGCCGTGGCGCACCACATATACATGCGCCACGGATATGTGTGGGTCCACCCTCTAGAAAGGTGGCAGACATATCCGTGGAGCACCACTTTGAGGTGCGCCACGGATATAAATGATTTTTGGTTTTTTGTAACAATGATCATATATAAAACGGACTTTTGGCTCTCGGGTGCTACACACCCTCATACTTGGAAAAAATTAAAATAAATTCAAAATAGTTTTAAAAAATCAAACTTTTTTTTGAAATCAAAGATGATCAGGTATTGTACTTATATATTATATTTTCCAAGGAAATTACTTGTTATTGTAACCTAAGCAAATAAAATAAAATTATGATGAATATAAAGTGAATAGTACTTGGTCATGGGGTGTTTTGAGTTTGTTTTTTTATCCAGGATAAAATAAAAGTAATTTCCTAGGGAAATATTTTTATAAGTACAATACCGGTATTCATCTTTGATTTCAATTTTTTTTATAAACCTTTTTAATTATTATTTTCAAGTATGGGGTGTGTAGTACCCGAGAGCTCCTATGCATTTCTCTGATCATATATATGATATAACTGGTACTATTTAAAAATTATTATTTTTAGAATAAGCAAATATTATTTATTGCAATATAGTATTTTTAAACTTTGTGAAATACAGTTTTTGTAAAATGATCATATATATGATATAACTGGTACTATTTAAAAATTATTATTTTTAGAATAAGCAAATATTATTTATTGCAATATAGTAATTTTAAACTTTGTGAAATACAGTTTTTGTAAAAACAAAAAAGGGTGGGAGGTCCAGGGTTCGAACCTGGCACCTTCGCCCAAACAGCCAGCGCGCGCGCGAACCGGCGGCCAGAACCACTAGGCTAGGTGGAGATCGCTGTTTTGATGGGAGTTCGGCTCCTTTTGAAGTATACATCCACTTGCGTGGCGCACCTCGATGTGGTGCGCCACGCATAACTTAACCGTAGCGCACCTCCGAGGGGTGCGCCACGCATATCTTGCACTTAGGGTAAAATAATGTTTCGCCCCGGCGACCTTTTTCTCTCCCACACACGCGCCTCACTCTTCGATCCCCCCGGCCGAAACCCTAGCTAGACAGCGCCGCCGCCCCTCTTCTTCCCCGTCGACGACGACAGCCGCCGCCCCTCTTCTTCTCCCCGGAGCCGCCGCGAGCCCACTTAGGGGTAAAACGGTTCGGCCAACTCCCTTCTCCCCCGCGAGCCCTTCCCCGAACCCTAGCTAGCCCGCGAGCCCGCCGCCGCCCCTCTTCTCCGCTCTGAGCTGCCGCTCGCCTCCGCTCTGCCGCGCTCGCCTCCGCTCTGCCACGCTCGCCTCCGCTCCACCGCCCTCGCCCTCGCCTCCGCTACACCGCGCCGCGCACACCTGTGGAGGAGACGTCTGTGGAGGAGCCGCCGCCGCCGTCGTCTGTGGAGGAGCCGCCGCCGTCGGTGAGCGCCCGCCCCCGCGGACCGAGACTTCCACGCCCTCTTCACCACCGTCAGCGGCAAGAACCCCGGTATCCGCCCCGCCCTGCTCGCTCCTCTTCTCCCCACCGATTCAATCCATCCCTCCTCTGTTTACTCCTAGCTGTAGCCCAGGTGTTCGATGTAATGCGCATGTGGGAACATTTAGTAGCCCAGGTGTTCGATGTAATGCGCGCCAGTAGGAACTTTTAGCCTAACTGCTTGCTAACAGAAAAGAAAACGGCTAAGTGTTTTTAACTGATGAAACTGAACCTAGCACTAACAGTAACTAGTTTATTTCAACAGAGCAAGCTATGCATGTGTGTTTTGTAGCTTCTATTTCTATGCACAAGTTAAGAGAATATATTATCTATGTTTAAACTACTTCTGTGATGATGTTTACTGTGATGACGAATCTTTGATGATGAATCTGTGAGCATGTTGTCGACAACTGTGTGTTGGAAAGGCACATTTTGTGCTTTTTTTGTGTGAATTGTTTACAGGTTTTTGAAAATGAGTGCCTATTACTCCCGAAATGTTGATTGATTTCTATTTCGGTGAGAAATAGGCACTCCTAGGTAGCCATTTATAGGGGAGGTGCTGTCGAATTATCCGATCGATTTTTTGTTGTACTAAACATTTTTCTCCTTTTGTTTAGTGCAAACATGTCAACCGGACACGTCAACGACGGCACTGGCCCTTCTAAGCAAATGAGTGTCGAAGAACAAGCCCGGGCGGCCAACTTGCCGTTTTGGATGCAATCCCAGAGGGCGGCCGAGGAGAAGGAAATAGACGTCATGGACGGAGACGGAGGTGGAGATGATCAGGGTGGAGACGAAGACTCTGAGGGTGGAGACAGAGACTCCGAGGGTGGAGAAGAAGACGAAGACTCCGATGCCACCACCGATGCTGGCGGCGAGCGCACCGATGGCGCCGAGGATGACACCACCGATGGTGGATCTGCCCTGGCTGCTAAGAAGAAGAAGGCCATCAGGAAGGATCGGAACCCGCCGACGCTTGGCACAAAACGCGAGGCATTTCACCGCCGTGAATGAAAACGGCGTACCCGTGGAGCCTAAAGCCCTTGCCGCGGGATACGGGACGCACATCGGTTGCATCGTGCGGGAGACCGTGACGATCAACACGAGGAACCTCCGAGATCCTGGCAATGCGCATCTTGTGCAGCTCCTACTACAGAAGCTTCACGAGCGATACGATTTCCCAGTGGGGTACAAGAACCTAAATCTCAAAGACAACAAGGTGAACCAACAGGCCCTTACGAAGATGAGCACGGCCTTGGCTAGCTGGAGAACCCGGGTGAAGAAGCGGATTGACAAGGATGAAAGCTGGGAAGAGATCAAGAAGCATGAGTCACTTCTAGATCACGACGACTATCTTCTTTTCAAGGAGGAGTTGGAGACCGATACCTTCAAAGCTCTGTCGGCGTTGGGGAAGAAGATGTATGAACAGAACTTAGGTCACCACCATCTTGGGAGTGGCGGTTACAGAGGAATCCAGGAAGTGTGGGACAAGGAGGACGCCGAGCTTATTCGTCTTGGCAAGCCAAACATGTTCGATAAATTCACGGACCCATAGGTCCGGAACTTTGTGCGGGCCCGCTACTACCTGTGCCCCAAGACAAAGGAATTCAAAACCTCAGCGAATGCTGTGCAAGAGTTTGAGAAACTTGTGGTAAGCAACTTACCGCGGATCTCAAGTCGATTTGCAATCAATAATAAACTAATGATTCTAATTGGGTTCATGAATCCTTTTGCAGGAAGCTGAAATAGCCGCCGAGGCAGCTTGCTCCACCCAAGGGCAATCAGAGCCTTGGGACACTCCTTTCAACAAGGCAACGAATATAATGAAGAAGAGGCCCAAGCACAAGAAGATGACGTCCGCTGGGCGTGTTTCCGGCTTTGGGCTGACCACGAAAGTCGGCGTCCACTTCAAAGAGGAATCAAAGGCTAGAAAGGAGAGAAGAAGCAAGGTGGAGGAGGCGCAGAGGCTGGAGATTGCAGATCTCAAGGCGCAAGTGGCCGCGCTGCCGGCGCAGATGGAGGAGAAGTTCGAAGCAAGGTTGCGCCAGGTCATTCCTCCTCAACTGTGGGAGGGTCTAGCGGCGTGGAATGCCGCTGGTGGAGTTGGGCCGATACCGGTGCCCAGCGTGTCCGGCAGCAACTCGGCGCAACACGTGTCTCCGAACGTGGTGACCCCGCCCTCCTACCCATCGGCAGACCCCTTCGTGGGGCTGAGCCCGTTGGCCGCCGACAACAACAACGTGCAGCCGGCGCCGGTGCCCAACACCAACACGTGACCGCCGCCTCCGCCGCAGCCCAACACCAACACGCGGCCGCCGCCCAACACCAACGTGCAGCCGCCGCCTCCACCGCAGCCCACACAGCTTCGCGTGTCCACCTTAGCCAACCTCGACGCCCTTACCAAGGTAACTAATCGTAGGCTCGACTTCATACTCTGCCGTCTTTTTTGATGAGTACCATCTGATAATGATGCCCAACATGTTCTCCCGCAGGACACTAGTTGCACCTTGCTGCACTATGTGAACGGCGTGCTGAAGGATGTAGGCAAGGGTACCATATGCCAACCAAAGAACCCCCTGATGCACAACTTGCCCATCCCTGCTGGCTTGTTCAGGGTCGCCCTGGTGCGTCCTTTGAAGGGTTGCGAAGGCATTGATCCTCCCATGCAACCTCATGGAGCCGATGAGCATTACTCTCTCGGAGGTTGCGTCGGCTGGCCCTTGCTATGGCCGAAGTCACAGATTCGCCTTGCAAAGAATGATCAGCGCCCCGCGGCTGCCCCCGCTAAAAAGACACGGCCACCGGTGTTCGTCCCCGCCACCAAGAGGCATCAGCAGCTAGCCGCGCACACGCCGTCACCTCCACCCGAGCACGTGGACGACGCTCCACCCAACCGCGGCGATGATCCCCGCGATGAAATTGACGGCTTCCTCGACATCGGGGCCAATGAAGAAATCTACATGCCTCCTCTTGGAGATCCAGCCTCCCGTGGTAAACAAGCCGGTCGTCCCCTGTCATGCACGCAGTGTCTGCGGTTCAGCGACGGTTCTCAGGAGACGCCTCCGGAAGCCGCAGCCACACAACCCAATCCGGCCAATGTTATCAGCCCCACCACACTCCACAAGGCGGTCGATGAGCAGCTGAAATCCGCTGCTCCCGTGCCAGATAAGTTGCAGTCCACAGCTCCTGTCGAGGAGAAGAAGAAGGGCCAGAAGCATAGCCGGAGCAAGAAGGCTTCGAGCCAGCCGTCTTCGAGGAAGATACTCCGGGCTGAGGACGGCGTGCAAGAAGAGCCCAGTGATTTCCCCAGGCACATAGCGGGTCGGCCGATGCTGACAAAGGAGATTCTCGCCAATGCGGGTGGAGCGATCGTGAATTTGCATGACATCATCCAGTATCTCGAGGAGCGCCTTCTCCAAGAAAAGAATCCCGGGTACCCGGTCTACACAATCAAGGTGCCGGAGGACCATGGCTTCATCGATACATCACCCGCTGAAATCTTCTTCATGCGGTACGAGGACATCTATAATCTGCTGCACTCCAACCGCCTGGACTATAACTTGGTCCGTCTATACATGCTTCATATGGCGTTGAAGGCGAAGAGGGAGAAGACCAAGGGCATCGTGATAGTAGACCCCTACTTCATGCGTGATGTTGCCTTGGTGAACAAGGCAAACCGGGCAACGGTGAAGGAGTACCTTGGGAATATCTTTGTGGAGAACCTGACCATCGACTCCATTCTTCTGCCTTGCTTTCCCGAGTAAGTGAACACCGCCGTGAAAACTTATTTCTTAGATTCTCCGGTTGTTCCTCTTACAACAATTTATTTTTCAATTGTGCTGCGCAGAGGCATATACTGCTCACTCATATCCATTTGCCCAAGGTGGTTGCAAGCGACGTACTTTGACTCATTGAGTGAAACGAAGCCGATGAAGAACTATGGCCGAATCAAGAGTGTGCTCGATGAAGCTCTACAATTCTACGCCGACAAGGGGGGCAAATTCACCAAGGGTGGCGAGAGAGTCAAGAATGGCAAGCATATCTTCATGCACCAGACAAAGTTTCCATGCGTCAAGCAGCCGCCTGGCAGTGTGAAGGAGGCCTTCTACGCCCTCCATCACCTGAAGGGGATCATCCGGGATTCGTGGATCAGGGCGCTACCATCTAATCTTCGACCATGGGCCGAAAAGTTTGCGGCGATCGATGATGCAGACCTTATGGAAGATTTCTGGCGCATCCAGACTCAGATCGCGCAAGTCCTTCATGAAGACGTCGACTCAACCGGCGGGATCATGCATTGTGGCGTAGCGTTGACTAACCGCGAGATCGAAGGACGCCTCGACAGGCAGTGCGACACAAGGACGTTCATGACGAGAGAGGGCGTGCGCCCATTCCCGGCGAGGACTACATGATGTCTGTGGCTAGCTAGCGGTGTTGGGTCGATGTATCGTAAACTTTACTATCCTAGTGTTGTTTCCAAACTATTGTTGGACATGTGTGTGTAAACCTTAACTTGCCGAGGCTCGTAATGCCTTGACGATCGATGTTGGACTTGCTTATATATGATCGATCGTCATCCATGCTATGTTTTATTCTAGGCTTATGAATCCTTGCCATAGTATTTATGATCATGCAAGCATATTTTTGCACTTTGTCATTCCTTTCATTGCATAACATATATACTACATGTCTATAGAGAGATGGCGAAGTGGTACGTGGTGTATAGTGGTCGGGTTCCAGGAGTCTACGAGGAGTGGGAGGACTGCCAGGCACAGGTGACCAACTTCAGCGACAACTGCTACAAAGGGTACAAGACAAGAGAGCTTGCGGTGTCCAAGTGGAGGAGACACGTGTGGAAGAAGAATCGGATGAAGTTCTTGATCATGGTCTCGATCTTGCTCATCGTCGTCGCCGGTGTGATCTATTCGTTCATATAGTAGTCTAGGTGATATGTAACTCCATATATAATATGTAATGATCAAAGTTGTACTTAACTTGTGTAATGATTCGACACTTGACTTCATATTTGATGTATTTCGACACTTGACTTTATATTGATGTCTTCCGACACTTGACTTCATATTGATGTGTATATCTTTGCATTTCTGCTGTATACTATATATTTTTGTGCTGTATACTGTGTATTTCTGCTGTATTCTCGAAAAAAATACAAATAGAAAACATACCAGTGGAGCACCAATTGGGTGCGCCGCAGATATTATGCGTGGCGCACCCCTTCTAGGTGCTCCACGGATAGGACCCTTAACCGTGGCGCACGTGGGCGTGCGCCACGGGTAAAAAGTACCAGTGGCTTGATATGCGTGGCGCACCACAGGTGCGCCACTGAAGCCCAAATAGGTGCGCCACAGATAAGGGTTTTCCTAGTAGTGATATTATGGTTGATGTACATTCAAATTATATCTAGTGCCTTTATGTTCAACACTCAACATTCTTCTTGCCACCTGTCCTTATCTTCTCTTTCATAATTTACTCATACAAATCCTTTACAATAAAGGATGTCTATCATCATGAGCTTGTATATATGAATATTTGAAAGAATCAAGCTTTATCATTCTACTTGGGATGGCGCTTCTTCCAAAGCTATTACGAGCTAGCAGTAGCATTTGAGCAACCTGACTCTGATATACCACTCTATTGGAAAAACTGGACACATTGGTTAACCCTTAATTGGACATTATCACACTTAAACTTGATCTAAAAATACGCAATACATGGTTGTATGGAGTAGGGGAAATATATTAGATTTCATAAAACATGTTTTACTATGAGGATCTTTAGGAAATAGGTTCTAGTTATTTTTTCATGATACGATGAGTCTGCGCAATACTTCGTTTGGATAAAATGATAGTTTTATGTTACAACACGTTAACTGAGTGTACTGAAAATGTGTTTATCCAAAAATGTCAAGTGGTCGTTTCCCCCGAAACCTGGAATTCGGATTTCACCAGATTCAATTTTTGGGTGTGCGTGAGTTAGTTATACTAGCTGAATATGGTTTTAGTTAATTGTGCTATTAAGTTTGTTAAGATGAGGGTCTGCCTAACGCTTATTCGAATGAATAATAAAGCCTAATCTCTACTAATAATATTGCAATAGGACTGGTCCGTGTCTATAAAATACGTTTTCAACCAACTTAATACGTTTTCGTCCGGTATCTGACCGGTTCTATTTGCCTTGGAAACTGATGGAGATTCAACCGCACGAGAGTCCGGAGTGGAGTCTTCCTCGGTCACAGCCTACGTACAACACTGGGAGTCTGGGACGGCGCACCCGCGAGAGGATAGCTAAGCTCTGTGACAGGTTACAGGTCGACTAGGAGAGCACGGAGGACACCAGCTGCGCCAACGCACTCCACCAGCCACAGCCGCATGCTCCCCTGCGGCCCTGCTCCTCTACGGCCGCGGCTTCCTCGCCATAATCGAGTAATCGACCGCCGCAAGTAGAAGATCTCGACGGCCGCCGTGAGAAGAAGACCTCGACCGCCCCGCCGCGCGAAGAATACCTCGACCGCCGCCGCGAGTAAGACAGTCTGGACATACGCGTGGACATGCAGTACACGGAAAAGGGGTTGACGAGATGATGGAGCAAGACTGGCGCTTCCTCCACGGGGAGCTGAATCTCCTACAAGGGGTCCTCCGGCGAGCCACGACTGATGTTAAGCTGAGCAGAGACCTGCTGGCTCGAGAGACTGAGGGTGTGTTTGGTAGCCCGGTCGAGCTGAGAATCACTATCTCCCTTCATACATGCTCACCTTAGACAAGCTGAGGTGAGATATTGTTGTGTGTTTGGTATCCCGGGTTGGTTCAAACTAGCTGAGGTGAGATGTTGTTTGGTTACCTATCTGACTTAAGAAACGAAAATTTTACACACAGATCCTTGGATAGAAAATAAAATAGCAATCAAGTACCAAAACAGAAAATAGAAAAACAATCAAGTCCCTTAAAAAAGAAAAAAAGCAATCGGGTCCCTGGTGCGGCTCGCCGGCCGGACGGCGGCGCCGACGCCGGCGCCGGCGAGAGGAGCAGCGCAGCCCGTTGACCCGAAGCAGCGGCGAGCTCCCCTAGCGGCGGTGTTGTCCCGCGTCGGCGTCCCGTAGCGGCGGCGGGATCCCGTCGGGTCTTGGCAGGGCGCTGAGAGGAAGGGTAGCGGTGGAGGGCGGCGACGAGGAGACGGTGGCTGGCGTCGTCGAGGAATGGTGGCGGTGGCCGGCGTCATCGACGAAGGGCGGCGGCGGCCCGTCGCGCCTTGCCAGGGGCATTGAGAGGAAGGGCGGCGGCGACCCTTCGCAGAGAGAGGAGAGCGAGCGGGGGAGGAGGCCGATGTCGAGGAGGCGGTGGCCGGCGTCGTCGATGTAGGGCGGCGGTGGTCGTCGGTGAGAGGAAGGGAGGCGGTGGCCGGCGTCATCGACAGAAGGGGCGGCGGCGATCTGCTTCTGCGGGCACAGCGAGAGGAGAGCGAGCCTGGGGAAGGGGGGGAAATGAGGCTCGGGGCCTGTGACCCCTGTGGCTTGGGCCCAGGCGCGCGGTCGCGGGGTGTGATTTTCGGCCGACCTCAGCCCTGCCGAGTTGCGAAGCCCGATTTCTGCTTCTCTCTCGGGCATGGCTGAGAGGCCTTTTTTGTGCGAGGTGGGCACTGCCCAGTTAGGAAAGCCAACCTACCAAACACCCAAAATGCTAAAACTCTCGGTTGGGATGAGAATATCTGGACTGGACCGGGCTACCAAACACACCCTGAGCTGCTCCGCTGACAAGACTACGTAAGAGACGCTGACGGCGATCCACATGGCCCCCGTGCTGTCCCACGTCGCCATAATGCCGAATGACACTGTGACGAGCTCCAGCAAGACAGCCGCCTTCATGCTCCATGCTGTCTTACGTCGCCATAATGTCACCGTTTGCCAGAGAGGATTTTCCGGCGCCGGCCAAGCAAGCGTTTGTGAGGAGGAGCCGACCCATGGCGTCGTCTTCCTGCAACATTTGTTTCCTTTGCCCAAGAGCATCGACGTGAAGATCTTTTCTGCTATTTGGTATGCTTGCTTGGAAATCGCTGCTATTTAACAACCTCTTGCGAGTATTACAAGTACCGCTCATATATGTGCACATATTCCACTATATTTTGGACAGCTTATAGCAAGTGTTTTCTATTTCCTTGTGCAGGCATTATTACATCCACGAATAAAACGGTCAAACTATATATTGTGGCGGATTTTGATGTCGAAATTGATACTACAATATCGGATCATATTGTTGGTGCCAGCAAGTGCCAAAATATCTCGGATGATAAAGCAGAAGGCAAAGTTAGGACAACATTAAATAATCAGGGCGACCTCGAGATAGAAGTATTTCGGAATCCCGGAGGATGATGGGTCATAGAGAAAAAAACACTTTCAGGGTTACTGAATGCAATGTATATTTCAAGGAGCAGATTAACACTGAGCAAATTCATTTATTCCCAATTCAGTTTTTAGATATTTTCTGAATTACGCTCCATGTTTGAAAATTAAAGTATAGCAAATTATAGAAATTTGTACTTTGAAGCATGCGTGCAATCTTCTAATGATTCTCATTGGATTAGTAAAGTGAATCCAGTGCCTCAATTCTCACTATGCATATCATTCTGATCTAAATGTCAATGAAAAGTGGAAAATGATCTCCTACATCTCGAAAGCATGATCGCAATAATATATTTTCGTAGCAACGCACAAGCATTGCGCTAGTTGTTATAATAATGACATCACCCTTATTTGAAAAGAAAAAATATTTAAAATTATAGTGTACCGAAAATACTCAATTTTGCTACTTTGTAATGATTTGTTGTGGTCAATAAAGCGAAAAAATTCCACCTGTACCCGTGCCCATGGGTATGAAACTTCACCCGTACCCATACCCGGCAGGTACCCATACCCGTTGGGTACCCGGCGGGTAGATCAAATATTACACATGATATTCACTATTTTACATTCATTGGTAAGCACAATGGACAAATAATAATAATCTCCCAACTCAATAACAGGTAGTACATGCAAAAATTATCATGATTTAGATATCACTATGTCTCTCATACTAATGAGATAAGTCAACAAGAGTTGACGAGTCATGTGATGATTATTTGAAAATAAAAAATATTTAAAATTATAGTGTACCGAAAATACTCAATTGTGCTACTTTGTAATGATTTGTTGTGGTCAATAAAGCGAAAAAATTCTCTCTAAAAAACACACCTTATATGTTGGTTTAACTTCCTCCCAACTCTTTGTGGGACTAAACTTAGCATCTAGATCTTGTGTTGTGCAGTTATAAATTTGGGCTGCATTTTATATGGGCTTTGAGACTAATAGAAATTTCTAAAATTAAGGAAAAAGTGTCAAGTGGTTGTTTCCCCTGAAACATGGAATTTCGATTTCACGAGATTCAATTTTTGGGTCCGCGTTAGTTAGTTATACTAGCCAAATATGGTTTTAGTTAGTTATACTAGCCAAATATGGTTTTAGTTAATTGCGCTATTAAGCTTGTTTAAGATGAGGGTCTGCCTAATGCTTATTCAAATGAAAAAGAGCTTAATTGTCGTATGACATAACCCATATTTGATAAGAAAAATAGTTAAAATCATAGTGCTACAAAAAATACTCAATTTTGCAACTAATGTGCAACCAGAAAGAAACCTGTTTAAAATAAAAAATAACAGTTGCAACGAATGCAAAAAAATCAGTTGCAATCATGTTATGTTGTAAACATAGCAATTTCAGTTGAAACCATTCCACAAAGCTACAGGTTAATACATATGTTCTGAAATCTTAAATGGTCTACTAGACTTGGACCCAATATTTTAACAACCAACATGTCATAATAAAAAGGACAAAGAGAACGATCTAAAATACAATGTATTGTGATGGTTGTCTCTTCAAATAAATAGCAACCTAAGATAACGTGTTAAGAGCCAATGCATTATAAAAGGGCTAAGGTCCTTAGGCGACCAAACAAGTCATAAACTTTAGGGTTTAGCGACCAATTACTTAAGCAACCTCCAGCTGTTGTAACTGTCCATCGCTGCGCCCGTTCGTTGACGCTACACATCCCCTCTGGCATTCTAATCTTTGAGGCATCTCGCCAACATGTATATATATATATACCCAATGATCAATTAGTGAAAACGGCACAGGTTCATTCTCTTAGAACACTGGTGATCAGAGCTTGCAAACTCTGAGCTCGTAGTCGATTTGAAGAGGGTGTGTACGGTTAGCATGGTTTCCCGCATCACGCGGCCGGTGCCGGGTAGCTACGGCATGATTCCGTTCATCTCTGCGGTGCGCGACCGGCTGGACTTCCACTACTTCCAGGGGCAGGACAAGTACTTCGAATCGCGCATCGAGAAGTACGGCTCCACGGTGGTCCGCATCAACGTGCCGCCGGGCCCCTTCATGGCCCCCGACTCGCGCGTGGTCGCGGTCCTGGACGCCAAGAGCTTCCCCGTGCTGTTCGACGTGAGCAAGGTGGAGAAGACGAACGTGTTCATCGGCACCTACATGCCGTCCACCTCCCTCACCGGCGGCTTCCGCGTGTGCGCCTACCTGGACCCCTCCGAGCCCACCCACGCCAAGGTCAAGGAGCTGCTCTTCTCCCTCCTGGCGTCGCGCAGGGACGCCGTCATCCCGGCCTTCCGCTCCCATTTCTCCTCGCTCCTCGCCACCCTCGAGTCCCAGCTCCTGGCCGGCGGCAAGTCCAACTTCAACACCCTCAACGACACCGCCTCCTTCGAGTTTATCTGCGACGCCTACTTCGGCGCGCTCCCCTCTGCGTCCGGCCTCGGCACCTCCGGGCCGACCAAAGCCGCCAAGTGGCTCATGTTTCAGCTCCACCCCCTCGTAACGCTCGGCCTCCCCGCGATCCTGGAGGAGCTGCTCCTGCACACCGTGCACCTCCCTCCATTCCTCGTCAGCGGCGACTACAAGGCGTTGTACAACTACTTTTCGGCAGCCGCCTCGGAGGCGCTCGACGAGGCAGAGCGCCTTGGGCTGCCGCGGGAAGAGGCGTGCCATAACCTTCTCTTCACCACGGTGTTCAACAGCTACGGCGGCCTGAAGCTGGTGCTGCCAGGGATCTTGGCGCGCGTCGCGGAGGCCGGCGAGACCTTCCACCAGAGGCTGGCCACGGAGATACGAGCCGCCGTGGCGGACGCCGGGGGCGAGGTAACGCCGGCGGCGCTGGCGAAGATGGAGCTGACCAAGTCGGCGGTCTTGGAGGCGCTGCGGCTGGACCCGCCCGTGAAGAACCAGTTCGGACGCGCCAAGGCCGACCTGACCATCGAGAGCCACGACGACGTGTTCGCCGTGAAGAAGGGGGAGATGCTGTTCGGGTACCAGCCGTGCGCTACCAAGGACCCCCGGGTGTTCGGGCCCACGGCGAGGGAGTTCGTCGGCGACCGTTTCGTCGGGGAAGAAGGGAGCAAGCTGCTGCAGTATGTGTACTGGTCCAATGGGCGGGAGACCGAGAACCCGAGCGTCCACAACAAGCAATGCCCCGGAAAGAACCTGGTGGTGCTCGTCGGCAGGCTGCTGCTCGTGGAGGTGTTCCTCCGGTACGACACCTTCACCGCCGAGATCGGCAAGGACCTGTTCGGTGCCAAGGTTGATTTCACCGGTGTCACCAAAGCCACGGCCACACCGGAGGCAGCTTAAATTAAAATCTGCACCGGCGGAATGGATCAACGTACCTGCTGCAGCAACTCTGTTACGGCAGTCATGGATCGTTACCGTTAGGCATGCCTACATACACCAGTGAGGCATGATTTGACTTTTTCATGTCTTAACGTCCAGTTTGGTGGGTTGATCATTTGCAAATTGCAATGCATGCTATAGTGAGTCAACTGTATTGATCCTTCATATATACGCATACTAGTGTCATTTTTTAAGTTCAATGTTCAACGGTGATTCAATCATCTTTATAAAGTTCCAGCCACTTTCTCATTGTTTTTGGAACTCTTAAATGTTATATTTGTTTGTATTTGTTGCTTCCGATAGCGTGCACGGTTCATTTTATCCAGCTGACTTTTTTATAAAAAAGGTTCTCCTTCCTATATAATGTATAGTGGCTCAACCGTTATCTCATTCATATGTACAAACAATGTATAGTTCTGAAGTTTGACAACACTCATCAATCGCCACCATCAACGTGTACTCACGTAGTTCCGTTCCTAGCTACATACGCCCAGTCCACTGCATACGCCAGTGAGGCATGCCTCCTTGTCATGTTGCTTCATCGCTAACATGCATGGTTTACTCTACACAATAATAGGATTAACATACCCTGTGGAGGGAGACTACATCGTCCAGTTATGGGCAACCTTTTTCCGCTCCTCTCATGCCCATCCCCTCCCGCAACTCCCCTCTCCAAGATCTCTATCGTTTCCTCTCATCGTTGTTCCCCTCCGGCTGGCTCTCTAGTTTGCTCTCGTCGGATGGACGACCGGGCGGTGCGGTGCAGCGCTCATCTGGAAGCGGCGCGCCGCCTAGAGAAAGCGCGCCTGGCGGAGGAACAACGCCTGGAGGAAGTGCGCCTGGCGGAGGAATGCCGCCTGGAGGATGCGCGCCGGCACGAGGAGTACGATCGGCGGCGACAGGCATAGATCCGCGACAAGCTCGTGCAACGGTACTTCCTCCTCTACATGTGCCTCGGCTCGGAGAAAGTCAAATCGGCCATGGCGGAGCCCCGGGGCTGGCGTCCACCGATTCCAGAAGGAGATTTGCGTCCGCTGATCAGGGAAATGGAAGCGGAGCTCGACCATCGCCGGTGAATGTAGGTGAGCCTGCTTCATCTTCTCGTTTCACGAGTTGGCGTGTTACCTATGTGCGCATGATTCCGGGGAGAAATTCCCCTTTCCTGGATGGTATCCTGTTGATCCGACACGATTTGATATCTGTTACCCTGCTGGATGTCTCAGAGAGAATCCTTGGTTCGAGAGGATTTCTACCTGATGAAGTTTTCAATATGGGTGGTTCGGTTTCTGTCGGGATTTTTTCGATTCGGATTCCTCTGGCGCCTTTGAATCCTTCATTGTTTCCTTCAGGCTCTAATGGAGGGCCGCCGTGTTCCTCGCCAGATTTGGCCGCCGGTGTGCTTGGGGCGAATCCTATTTACAAATCAACCCCTGGTTTGTTTCCTGATGCGCACACATGTCCTGCATCGGACGGTTCCCTTCCTAAGTCTCACAGACAGGTGGTCCCTCCCTCGGACAAAAACCCTAGCTCGGCGAGTACTTATTCCGCATCCGCCGCCCCTTGGTCCGATCTAGACTCGATTCTTCACCATTTCTGGTCCTCTTCGCCTAACCCTAGCCACCAAACTTGCTCTGATTCCTTCGGCTAGTGGCCGGGGAAGGTTGCGGGTGACCTTCGCTCCTTTTCTCAAGTGATGGTGGGCATGGGAGACGGAGGTGGCCGCGGTGGTTTCAGAAGTGCTCGCGGTCGTGGCTACAACAACGACCGCGGCAGCTACAATAGCGGTCGGGGAAAATGGTTTGGCATCGTGAGGATGCTCCTGAGGCATCTTCCAACTCTGCCAGAACCTCAGGCTCTGGGGATCGTTGGGAGAAAGCCGCGAGAGACTCTGAGCTGCGCCGTCAAGAGGCAAATTCTTCTGCTGGTGGTACTGGGATCTCCTCTAGTAACAAATATGTGAACCCTGGCTCTATTTCTCGCCACGATGATTCCCTTTGCCTCATCTGCAACTCCAATGGGCATTTTACTACAAGATGTCCTACTAGCAGATGTGAGCATTGTAGGAAGCTAGGACACATTTCTCAAATCTGTCAGACAATTCTTCCCTGGGAGTGTATTCCTGCCATGTGTGGTTTCCAGTCTCCAGGTCTGGGGTTCTTCTTTTTCCCGGATAATTGCTCTGAGAAACAAAGCAAAGAAAGGTCCAGTAGTGTGGTTATCTGATACGTCTCAAACGTATCTATAATTTTAGATGCTCCATGCTTGTTCTTACACCATTTGCTTTGAGTTTTGTTACACTTCGTGGCGTTTTTATGCATTTTCTAGAACTAACCTATTAACAAGATGCCACAGTGCCAGTTCTCTGTTTTCTGCTATTTTTGTGTTTTAGAAAAGTTACACAGGAAATATTCTCGGAATTGGACGAAGCAAAAGCCGAACCTCCTATTTTTACCAAAGCTTCGCGAAGACCGAAGATGAGACGGAGGAGGGCCAGGAGCCAGCCTCACCACCAGGGGCCGCGGCCCAGCCCCTGGCCGCGGCCCAGCCCTGGCCGCGGCCACCTGTGGTGAGACCGCCTGGTCCCACCTCTGACGCTGCCCCTTCGCCTATAAAGTCCCCTCGACCGGAAAAACCTAAGGGACGGATCGCTTTTCCTTGAAACATACTGTAAGCCGCCACCGTCGTCGAAACGAGATCGGGAGGATCCAGGAGCTCTTCCCGGCACCCTACCGGAGAGGGGAATCCCTGCCGGAGGCCTTCTCCACCACCATGGTCGCCTCCGGAGTGATATGTGAGTAGTCTACCTTAGACTACGGGTCTATAGCAGTAGCTAGATGGTTGTCTTCTCCACTATGTTCTTTATGTTTAGATCTTGTGAGCTGCCCTACATGATCAAGATCATCTTTATGTAATCATACATGTTGTGTTTGTTGGGATCCGATGAGTATTAATACTATGTTAAGTTGATGTGCTGAATTATATATCTTATGTTATCTCTATGTTGTTTATGATCTTGCATGCTCGTTGCTAGTAGCTATCTTGGCCGAGTAGATGCTAGTGACTCCAAGAGGGAGTATTTATGCTCGATAGTTGGGTTCATGCCTCTATTTAATCTGGGGGAGTGTCAGATACCTCTAAGGTTGTAGATGTGTTGTTGCCACTAGGGAGAAAATAATATTCTTGTGTCCAAGGACATTTGCTTTATTTACATTACGCACTTTGCTTAATGTAATTATCTGTTGTTCGCAACTTAATACTCAAGGGGTCCTTGGACGATTCCCCGCGAGTGGATTTTTAGTCATAGATGCAGTTGGATTACGGTCTATATACTTTGTCGTCATACCCAGAGTGAACCTCATAGTGATCCTCATGACGTATGTACGTTATCTTTACTCTATCAATTGTCCAACTGTAATTTGTTTACCCAGCATGCTTTTATTTATCTTATGGAGAGACGCCACTAGTAAACTGTGGACCCCGGTCGAATTTCCTTTACATAGCTTTACTGTTTTACTATTACTCGCTCTGTTTACTTTCTTGCATTACTATTATCCTTTTACCACTCGATACACTCAATCCTTTGTTTACAGCAAACCGGTGAGATTGACAACCTCATCGTAAGTTGGGAGCAAAGTTTTTGGTTGTGTTGTGTGCAGGTTTCACGTTGCTGCTAGGTGAAGAAGCTCCTACGTCAACTATACACCAGCAAGTTTTCTGGCGCCTGATGCGTGGTAAATAACTAGCCCGTTAGGAACCCCAAGAGGAAGGTGTGATGAATATAGCAGCTGATTTTCCCTCAGTTAAGAAACCAAGGTATGTCGATCAGGAGAGGAGCAAACAAACGACTGAAGGTGATGCTTGCTAGCTTGCGACAGCTCAGGACAATTTATAGGGCGCCTCGTCCAAGCTTTACTTGCTAGCTGCAACGCGGAACCTGCACACAACACAACCAAATACTTTGCTCCCAACTTACGATGAGGTTGTCAATCTCACCGGTTTGCTGTAAACAAAGGAATGAGCGTATCGAGTGGAAAATAATAATAGTATGTGAGTAAAGTAAACAGTACGAGTAAAGTAAACAGGTGATAGCAATATAATGAACATAGGACCGGGATCCACAGTTCACTAGCGGTGTCTCTCCATAGATAAAAAAATACAAGCTGGGTAAACAAATTACAGTTGGGCAATTGATAGAATAAAGATAACGTGCATATGATGAGAGGATCACTATGAGATTTACTTTGGGCATTACAACAAAATATATAGACCGCCATCCAACTGCATCTATGACTAATAATCCACTCACGGGGATATCATCCGAATACCCCATGAGTATTAAGTTGCGAACAACAGATAATTGCATTAAGCAAAGTGTGTAATGTAAACAAAGCATATGCCCTTGAGCATATGAATGTTGTTTCCCCCCCGAGTAGCAGCAGCACATCTATAACCTTAGAGGTTTATGTCACTCCCCCAGATTAAATAGAGGCATGAACCCACTATCGAGCATAAATACCTCCTCTTGGAGTCACTAGCAACTACTCGGCCAAGATAGCTACTAACAACGGAGAGCACGCAAGATCATAAACAACATAGAGATAAAAAAAAAGATAAATTTCAGTACTTCAACTCAAGCATAACACCAATATTCATCGGATCTCAATAAACCAAACATGTAGAATTACATAACGGTGATCTCAATCATGTAGGGCAGCTCATGAGATCTAAACATGAAGCACATGGTGGATAAGACAACCATCTAGCTACTGCTATGGACCCATAGTCCAAGGTAGACTACTCACTCATCGCTCCGAAGGCAAGCATGGCAATGAAGATGACCTCCGGTGGCGATTCCCCTCTCTGGCAGGGTGCCGGGAAGAGCTTCTGGACCCTCCCAATCTTCGGGTCAACGGCGGCGACGGATCGCGATGTGTTCTGGAAAACTGATCGGGTCCTTAGGTTTTTCTCGTCGGGGGGGGGGGGTCTTTATAGGCGAAGGGGCATCGTCAGAAGTGGACCGAGGTGGTCTCACACATAGGGGGCGCGGCCCAGCCCCTGGCCGCGCCGCCCTGGTGTGAGGGCCCCTCGTGGCCCCACTCCATCTCCTCTTCGGTTCTCTGGAAGCTTCGGTAAAATTCTGGGTGACTGGCTTTGGTTTTGTCCAATTCCAAGAATATTTCATATGTAACTTTTCTGAAACACAAAAACAGCAGAAAACAGGGAACTGGCACTGTGGCGACTTGTTAGTAGGTTAGTTCCGGAAAATGCATAAAAGTGCCACGAAGTGTAACGAAACACTAAGCAAATGGTGTAAAAACAAGCATGGAGCATCAAAAATTATGGATACGTTGGAGACGTCTCAGCATCCCCAAGCTTAACTCCTGCTCGTCCTCGAGTAGGTAAGTGATAACAAAAGAAATAATTTTTGAGGTGACATGCACCTACACAATCTTGATCATATATGTAAGCGTTGTGCGCTGGGATCAATAGAACTTAAAACATGGGCATGAAAGATATGATCTTGATAGAAGAAACTTAGCAACCATGTTATAAACATGAAAATGAACACAAACAATAGATCATGAAAATAAAACAATGAAAGTCAAATGTGTGTTCAAATCATAAGGAAAAACATACAAATGGTTTTCAGCTTGTCCTTCATAGAGAGCAAAACATAAATGCATAGGACACCTTCAAGTTTAAGAGGGCGACTAGATACAAATAATTTGAGAACAAGTGAAACCAACAATATGAATCAATCAATGAAAACTTTGGGACAATGCACATTATACTAAGAATGACAACTATGCTCTGTTAATGGTGCATAAAGATAGAAGGTGGTGACTCAACATAAAAGTAAAAGAAAGGCCCTTCGCGGAGGGAAGCAGTGTTTGCAAGTTTTATAAACCTTCCAAAATTATGGTACTTACTGGCTTTGAGCTCTCATTGCCCCCATCATAAGCATCTTGAATGGTTAAAGTTAATGCGAGAACAATTATGATGCATATGCTTGACAAATCATAAGTTGAAAACCTCGTGTCCCATGAATACGAGTACCCAAACCTCATGCTACTTTACTTAGAGTCTCAAGCAAGGCTCTTGTCATTGTAAGTATATACGTATCATCAAGAACCGCCAACGGGGTACCTTCGTGCCCGATGACATGGAACAAGCCCACATCAAAATGACAGGACAAGCAGACAATGAACACCTCGACATCTCTTTTGTTTACCATTTGTTTAGCTTTTTATTTTGAGATGCGTCGTCGAATGTCCACTACGGGTATGCTGCAAATTTCCACCATGAATTATGCATGGCTTAGATTGGCGGCCCAGGCGTTTTCCTAACACATATACAAACTCCATGATCCCGCAAGATTCCCAATTCATTTCACACCACGAGTATCCATAAACAAAAGATCACGATATCAACTCAAATAAGAAGTGCAATGTTGAAAGCTTGCCCCATGACGGCATGGTTGGGCTAGTCTCCAAGTTACAACTTGCAAGCATAACAACTCAACATAAGAGACCACAATGTCAAAATTTTAAAAGCAAGAAAAAGTAAAGTGTGCCTTCCGGTTCGTGAGAGCTTTACTGACCAATTTTTGCATAACACTGGTAAGAGTTTAATTTGAAGAGTAGATAAAAGAAAGTCAAATTTACTTTGGAATAGGAAATTGCTAATAGGTATGTATGGTGGACACTTTGGCAAACTTGGTTTTTAGGAGTTGGATGCACGAGTAGAGCTCATACTCAGTACAAGGCGAGGGCTAGCAAAAGACTGGGAGCGACCAACTAAGAGAGCAATAACGGTCATAATCATGCAAAGCAACAAAGCGACATTAAAACAAGCATAAGATGGCATCAAAAGTAAAAAACTAAATGATCATAGAGGCTATTGGCGACTTTGTAAGAGTCTAACATGTGTGAGCATGCGCCAAGTCAACCCAAATAAAGCATCAAGGAGAAAACCAAAATAATGCTTCCAAACGATAAAAACAAGGGATTTCTATTCTCGTGCCCCTGGGTCGTTAGTTGTACTCAGTTTTCCCCAGCCGCTTAACTTTTCCTCAGTTTTCCCCTCGCTCTAGTTTGAAACCCCTCACAGATGCTCGGACGGGAGGGTTGCCGTCTGGTCAGAGGCCTTGACCGTTACCGGTGACGGCTAGGGAGCCACAGTGGTTGTGAATTGACCGATGTTTTTGAATGGTGCTGACGGATAGGGTCAGGAGACACGTCGGAGCAGCCATCCATCTATCGCTGACGTGTGGGCCGTTTTATTTCCTGATTGTATACGCGGTGCTGCCAATGACAAATGGGGCCGCTCTATAGGGCTGCCGCAGCCAATGACCAGTGGGGTCATGTATTTTTCAGGAAAAGACATATATTGCCGCTCTGTGGGGCCTCCACAGCCAATGACCTTGTGCGTGGTGAATAACCAGCCCGTTGGGAACCCCAAGAGGAAGGTATGATGAATATAGCGGCTAGTTTTCCCTCAGTTAAGAAACCAAGGTTTAATGTCGATCTTGAAGAGGAGAGACGGTGACGACTGAAGGTGATGCAGACTAGCTTAATAACACTCCAATGATGGCTATGATAGCGTCAGGCAGTCCTTGTGCGTGGTGGATGACCAGCCCGTTGGGAACCCCAAGAGGAAGGTATGAAGAGTGCAGCAGCAAGTTTTCCCTCAGTTAAGAAACCAAGGTATATCGAATAGGAGAAGGGAGACGTTGACGACTGAAGGTGTTTGTGGAACCTGCACACACACAAACAAATACTTTGCTCCCAACTTGCGATGAGGTTGTCAATCTCACCGGTTTGCTTGAAACAAAGGTTATGAGTGTATCGAGTGGAAAACAGTAGTAAAATGCTAGTAAAGTAAACAGTGTGGGAAAAGTAAACAGGTGATTGCAATATGATTAAAATAGGACCGGGGTCCACAGTTCACTAGTGGTGTCTCTCCATAGATAAATAACATGCTGGGTAAACAAATTACAGTTGGGCAATTGATAGAATAAAGATAACGTGATATGTCAAGAAGATCACTATGAGATTCACTCTGGGCATTACAACAAAATACATAGACCGCCATCCAACTGCATCTATGACTAATAATCCACCCCCGGGGATATCATCCGAACACCCTAGAAGTATTAAGTTGCGAACAACAGATAATTGCATTAAGCAAAGTGTGTAATGTAAACAAAGCATATGCCCTTGAGCATATGAATGTTGTTTTCTCCCTAGTAGCAACAGCACATCTACCACCTTAGAGGTTTCTGTCACTTCCCCAGGTGAAATAGAGACATGAACCCACTATCGAGCATAAATACCCCCTCTTGGAGTCACTAGCAACTACTCGGCCAAGATAGCCACTAACAACGGAGAGCATGCAAGATCATAAACAACATAGAGATAACAAAAGATATAATTCAGTACAGCAACTTAATCATAAACACCAATATTCATCGGATCCCAACAAACCAACATCATAGTATTACATAACGGTGATCTCAATCATGTAGGGCAGCTCATGAGATCTAAACATGAAGCACATGGTGGAGAAGACAACCATCTAGCTACTGCTATGGACCCATAGTCCAAGGTAGACTACTCACTCATCGCTCCGGAGGCAAGCATGGCGATGAAGAAGACCTCCGGTGGCGATTCCCCTCTCCGGCAGGGTGCCGGGAAGAGCTTCTGGACCCTCCCGATCTTCGGGTCGACGGCGGCGGCGGATCGCGATGTATTCTGGAAAACTGATCTGGCCCTTAGGTTTTTCTCGTCAGGGGGTATATGTAGGCGAAAGGAGGCTATCAGAGGGGGTCCCACGCTCCCTCACACGGGCCCGGCGCGGCCAGGGGTCTGGCCGCGCCACCCCTGTGTGTGGGGGCCACGTGGCCCCCCTCCGTCAGGTCTTCTGATCTTTGGGAGCTCCCCGGTGAAATATGACTTCAGGAACTTGTTTCGTCCAATTCCGAGAATATTTCCTGTGTATCACTTCTGAAACACAAAAACAGCAGAAAACAGGAAACTGGCACTGTGGCACTTCGTTAATAGGTTAGTTCCGGAAAATGTATAAAAATGCCACTAAGTGTAACGAAACAATAGGCAAATGGTGTAAAACAAAGCATGGAGCATCAAAAATTATAGATACGTTTGAGACGTATCAAGCATCCCCAAGCTTAACTCCTGCTCGTCCTCGAGTAGGTAAGTGATAACAAAAGAATAATTTTTGAGGTGACATGCACCTACACAATCTTGATCATATATGTAAGCATTGATGAGCTGGGATCAATAGAACTTAAAACATGGGCATGAAAGATATAATCATGACAATAAGAACTTAGCAACCATGTTGTAAACATTCAAATGAACACAAACAAAAGATCATGATAATGAAACAATGAAAGTCAAACGTGTGTTCTAATCATAAGGAAAAACATACAAGTGGTTTTCAGCTTGTCCTTCAAAGAGAGCAAAACATAAATGCATAGGACACCTCAAAGTTTAAGCGGGCGACTAGATACAAATAATTTAAGAACAAGTGAAACCAACAATATGAGTCAATCAATGAACCTTGGGACAATGCATATCACACTAAGAATGACAACTATGCTCTCTTAATGGTGCATAAAGAAAGAAGGTGGTGACTCAACATAAAAGTAGAAGAAAGGCCCTTCGCAGAGGGAAGCAGTGATTGCAAGTTTTATAACCTTCAAAAATTATGGTACTTACCGGCTTTGAGCTCTCATTGCCCCCATCATAAGCATCTTGAATGGTTAAAGTTAATGCGAGAACAATTATGATGCATATGCTTGACAAATCATAAGTTGAAAACCTCGTGTCCCGTGAATACGAGTACCCAAACCATGCTAATTTACTTAGAGTCCCAAGCAAGGCTCTTGTCATTGTAAGTATATGCATATCATTGAGAACCGCCAATGGGGTACCTCCGTGCCCGATGACATGGAACAAGCCCACACCAAAATGACAGGACAAGCAGACAATGAACACCTCGGCATCTCTTTTATTTGCTATATTGTTTAGCTTTTTATTGTGAGATGCGTCGTCGAATGTTCACCATGGGTATGCTGCAAATTTCCACCATGAATTATGCATGGCTTAGATTGGCGGCCCGGCGTTTCCCTAACACATATAAAAACTCCATGATCCTCACAAGATTCCCAATTCATTTCACATAGCGGGCATCCATAAACAAAAGATCACGATATCAACTCAAATAGGAAGTGCAATGTTGAAAGCTTACCCCATGACGGCATGGCTGGGCTAGAATCCAACTTACAACTTGCAAGCATAATAACTCAGCATAAAAGACCACAATGTCAAATTTTTAGAACAGGAAAAAGTAAAGTGTGCCTTCCGGTTCGTGAGAGCTTTACTGACCGAATTTCGCATAACACTGGTAAGAGTTTAATTTGAAGAGAAAATAAAAGCAAGTCAAATTTACTTGGAATAGCAAATTGCTAGTAGGTATGTATGGTGGACACAATGGCAAACTTGGCTTTTAGGAGTTGGATGCACGAGTAGAGCTCATACTCAGTACAAGGCGAGGGCTAGCAAAAGACTGGGAGCGACCAACTAAGAGAGCAGTAATGGCCATAATCATGCAAAGCGACATTAAAAGAAGCATACGATGGCATCAAAAGTCAAAAACTAAATGATCATGAAGGCTAATGGCGACTTTGGAAGAGTCTAACATGTGTGAGCATGCGCCAAGTCAACCCAAATAAAGCATCAAGGAGAAAACCAAAATAATGCTTCCATACAATAAAAACAACGCATGATTTTTTCAAAGGCTCATTAAGCAATCTCAGTTATTTGAGACAAGTCATGCTACAGCAAAACCACTAAGCATACTATCAAAAAGACATCAAGCATGACATGAAAAAGCCTAAGCCACAGTCTACACAAGCTCCTTCTTGTACCACTATTTTGCACAACGCTTTTTCTCTTTTCCAACACCATTTGAAATTTTTAAAGACACCTCTTTTGATGAAAACCAATAAAGTTCAGAGGCAAAAATACACCTTGATGAAAAGATATGACAAGATCTGAATGCATATCAAGGCGAAAACGAAAACCAAAAGCAGTAGCAGAAAAACTAGAATGCTCGATTTATAAGAGTGAAAACTAGAGCATTCTTTGCAAATGAAAACGAGTACATCTCCTCCAAAGGAAATTTGTTGGGGTCCAACCATTTATTGCAGCAAACAAACAAACTAAGAAAACTAAAACAACTGACGCTCCAAGAAAAACACATAGTGCATGAAGCAATAAAAATATAGTGTTTTGAAAGGTGACCTGATTTTTGCCGATGAAGAAGGGGTGCCTCGGGGGCATCCCCAAGCTTTGACGCTTGTACTTCTTGGATATTTCTTGGGGTGATGCATGGGCATCCCCAAGCTTGAGCTTTTGTCCATTCTTCAACTCATCTCATCATTCTCCAATCCCTACACTTGAAAACTTCCTTCATACAAAACTAAACACAATTCTATTAGCAACATTAGTGTAAGCATAAAATATATTCATCCTCTTTTAGCTTCAGGTTTCAACCCTAGTAGCAACAGCACATCTACCACCTTAGAGGTTTCTATCACTCCCCCAGGTGAAATAGAGACATGAACCCACTATCGAGCATAAATACCCCCTCTTGGAGTCACTAGCAACTACTCGGCCAAGATAGCTACTAACAACGGAGAGCATGCAAGATCATAAACAACATAGAGATAACAAAAGATATAATTCAGTATAGCAACTTAATCATAAACACCAATATTCATCGGATCCCAACAAACCAACATCATAGAATTACATAACGGTGATCTCAATCATGTAGGGCAGCTCATGAGATCTAATGTAACGACCCAGGATTTTGTCAAATTTTGGGGAATTTTTTTTTCGCTTTTGTATTGCTTGAGATGATTGAATTTTCACAGGAATTTAAAACTTTTGAGTCTAATTGAAAGCTTTATTAGAAAATACATTAAACCTTCTATTATTCTCTTGAAGGACTTCTTTGAGAAAGATCAAGTATCCAAATACTATTTTCCTTTCTTTTACTCAAACTTATGCAAGCTAACTTGCATGGATTTGATTTTCAAAAGTATTATAAAGTTGGTATTTCAAAACTATGTTTGAGGGTGGTTTTCAACTATTATTTTATAAATTATTATTTTATTTTTATTTTCTTGTTACTTTAGAAAGAATTGAGTTCCAACTCTATTTCTATTATTTTATGCAAGCAAAGCCTTTAGGCTTAATTGAGATCTTTTATTAAAAATCTTGCTTTGGTTCTGAAAACCTGTTTATTACTGCCCTAGTTTGTTCCTCTATTTTTTTTAGAAAATTTTACAAATTGGTTTGACCTTGTTTGGATTCAAATTGCAAAAGATATGAAAGGAATAAAGAAAAACAGAAAAAGAAAAGAAGAAAGAAAATAAAAATAGAAAAGGGCCCCGGGGGAAACCATTCGGCCCAGCTTCAGAAGCCAGCCCGCGGCCCAACTTGACAGAACCCGAACCGGTATCCCTCTTCCTCTCTCTCCCTCGCTGCCAGGTGGGCCCCACCTGTCAGCATCATCACCTCCACCGTTTCCTCTCTTCTCCCTGGAAACGAAACTCGCCGGAGTAACGCCCCCACTAATTTCTCGCGAGTAATGGCCATCAATCCCCGACCTATAAGTAGCCCTCGACTCCCTCTCCATTTCCCCTTTCAACCCTCTGTAGATTGTGCCGCCAGGCTGCCCAAATCACTCGCCGGAGTTCATCATTGCTGCGGGCAAGAACTCCAAAATCCGGTGAGACCGAGCTACCCCGCATTCCCTCTCCGGCCTTAATATCTTCCCCTCACCCAGGCGCACCTCCTCATGCCCTCGGTACTTTTTCTTTCGCAGGAAACCAAGCGCGGTGTCATGAACCCGAAGCTCTTCACCGCACTGTCGTCTCCAGCCGCGCCATTCACCCACGCTAGGACGCAATCGGCCTCGACGACCACGCATTCGAGCTCTCCTTGACCTCCTGAACCCCGTCGTGCAGTCGCCGTGGTCCAGGAACCTCCAGAGCCCCGCCGGAATCAACCACCTGGCCGCTATATCACCGCCGGCAAGCCGGAACCCTAGCCTCCACGGTGAGCATCTCCCCTGACTCATCTCGTTCGTCGGATCTCGCATCAACGCACGAAAACGAATCACTTAACTGAACAGGTACCCTCAGATCTGGTGCGTTCATATTCCTTTAGATCTGACGGCTCAAATCACGGATCCGACCGAAACGGTACGGGCCTATCCGAATCAGCCACGCGGCCTCCCCAGATTCAAACCGAGTTTAAAACTAGAAAATGAAATCAGATTTGATCTAGATCTTCAGAAAATCATATCTATTGTTCTGTAAGTCCAAAAATAGCAAACAAGATACCGTTGGAATCCTTAGGAATTGTACTATCCATCAGTACCATAAAATATTATATTTTATGGGTTCAAATTGAAACTATTTTCAAATTGGAATCAAACCTTCTATTAGCATGACTAATTCATATCTTTAGTTCTATTGATCCAAAAATTACAATTTTGTAGTCTATGGATTCCTCAGAACTTGTAGAACACTCTAGAACCAGAAACTTTCAAACTTGACACGTGCACACACTTTGTGCATTCAAATCTATCCAAATCACTATTCTGATCATAGTTTGAATTCCATAACCTATTTTGGAGTGATTCCAATTGCAGTGACCTTGCATTACTGCAAGCTATCCAGCAGCATCACTCCCATATCTGATTGAAATACTTCACAATTATTCAAATTCTAATATGAGGATTTGAGTAATTTCCATTATAAGAATAAATCTATTTCTGTTCAGTAATGTTCCCATCTACCATAGCAAATCTTATGATCATACCTAGCCATCATTGTTATCTAATCAACATCTTGATCAAGATCATATCTACTTAGACCTATCTTGTCTAGTTCACACATATTCAAATTACAATTGTGTTGTTTGAGTAAAGTGTGATACATCTCAATCTTAGATTCTATTCCTGCTATCCTTGTAATGTTGATCTAATCAACATTATAACACTTATCCAATACCCCATGAACCCAATAGGAACCTTAAACCATTATCCCAAAATGTTATCTACCCATACTCAATCCTCTGCCCACTTGATCTTGATTCCATGTGTAGAGCTATCCGATTAACAAATGAGTTAATTGAGTAACTCAATAATTCATGAGTCCTAGCCTAAGCTTAAGTGTAATAGATACTATTTAAGAATAATTGTTGTCACACTTATTCAGTAGTATTACTATTGCACTATTTTGTCTCTTATGTGATTTACCCACATGAGATGTTCCAAGACCCAATATGCTTTAATAAAGCATAAAGATCCCACTCATCATATTTTGTCTAATTCATATGTTTACTCAAACAGCAAATGAGCTACTTGAGTAGAATATGAATTCATCACAAACCTAAATCCTATTTTGTTATTATGGTGTTGTTATCAACCATACCCAGATCAGTGCCTACCCAGTATCTGTTCACATGTATTGAACTATTCAACTTGCAAATGTGCTAATTGAGTACTTCAAGCACTCTTGAAACCTAGCCTAGTACCTAAGGGTGATGTATGCTATTTAAAGAATAAATGTTGTTACACTTATTCAAATAGTATTTTGGTTGCACTACCCCACACTTATGTGATCCATTTCACATGAGCTATTCTGAAATTCTTTCATACCTCGATAAAGTATAAAACTTCATCAATTATATTATGCCTATTCTAAACCTCTCTCAAATCATATTGATCTCCCCCAACTAGGTCTCAAATTCATATCTCACAAATCATGATCCTTCGCCATATCTTTCTATCTTAACATATCAATAAACCTAAATTGTTAAACAAACACCTTTCAATTGTTTGATTGTGTTTGTATGGATTGTTTATGGTATGCTATTTCTTGTGCTATAGTTTGTGCGAAGAGCTGCGTGCTTAGTTGAGAGAAGCGGAACGTCGTGATCTTCGAAAAGGCAAGTGACACACATGTTCCCCTACCCATTTTTACTTATGCATTAGTAAATTCACCTCTTGTAGTATGCATGATAGGTGTTTTACTCAACTGTTTTATCAAATGCTTAGATCCTAGTAGTGTGTAGCTATCCCTCAAACCCCACCTGATAGGATGCTAAGTACTTGGTTAATATTGATGCCATGCTAAGATCACTTGAAAAGTGTTTTGTGAAAAGTTAAGAACTTCAACTAAAATGAAACACCTGGGTGGATTGGTTTGATGAAGGTGGTGGTGTTGAGTGGCGACCTGGGGCTACACTTTGTGTAGTTGCTGCCTGGGCGTACACTTGTGGTTGGCCACCCAGGAACAAAGAGATGGCTATGTCTTCCATGCTTAGCGTACTTCCAGTGCAGCCTTATGACATTATGGGCTCTGTCTTGACTGATTAGAATGTGGGAGAGCAACTTGTCGGCAAGAAGTGGTGGTAGTCAAATTATAGGTTGGGAGCGGTGCTTGCCAAGTTAGTTGTCCTCTCCTTCTAAAAGGTCTCGTTTCATTTTATGTATGGGCATAAAATGAATCGTAAGGTGAAAGTGCACAACCCTTGCAAGGTGTTCTAAATCTAATCGATTAGCCGAGTCCTCGGTTATGGACAATTGAGTCTCTAGACATGGAATGTACGGAATAATCTCATCACCGATTTTGAATTTATTAAAATTTTGTCTAGAAACCCCTAGGTAGGAACTAAGGACCATACACTCCGAGGGGTGGTGGTGCCTGAGCTTCCAACTTTGTCGAATATCGCCCAGTGCCACGTGCCTAGCTAGTATGTGGTTATTGGGGGTTATTTCGACCTTTGAAAATAAATAAAAAAACTTTGAAAGTATTACTTTAAGAAAGAACTGTAGGATAAAACTGGCTTTATGCAAATCAGCCTGTGAGATCCACTAGCCAAATACTCATGTAGATAGACTCCTCACATCAGCCACCAAATATGTGTCATTGCCAGTACATCATTGTACTGACCCCTCCGGGGCTGCATATTCAACGTGCAGGTTTTACTTCGAGTAAGGAACCAGGATTAGGATCTCGAGCTTACATTCCAACATGTCTGCCTGTGGCACGTGAAGAAGATGGAGGCTCCTAGCCACCCTGTTATTTCCGCTGTGTAAAACTGTAAGATTTTAGTACCTTGCATCTGGATCCGCGATGTAATCTTGATACTATGCAATGAATATTTCATTTTGTTCTGTGGTGCTATCATTGATCCAGGGAATAGCACTTAACACAGATGTTCCACCTTGTTCTCAAGGTTGGGGCGTTACATCTAAACATGAAGCACATGGTGGAGAAGACAACCATCTAGCTACTGCTATGGACCCATAGTCCAAGGTAGACTACTCACTCATCGCTCCGGAGGCAAGCATGGCGATGAAGAAGACCTCCGGTGGCGATTCCCCTCTCCGGCAGGGTGCCGGGAAGAGCTTCTGGACCCTCCCGATCTTCGGGTCGACGGTGGCGGCGGATCGCGATGTGTTCTGGAAATCTGATTGGGTACTTAGGTTTTTTCCGTCGGGGGGTCTTTATAGGCGAAGGGACGATGTCAGAGGAGGGGCCAGGTGCCCTCACACAGGGGTGGCGCGGCCAGGGGTAGGGCCGCGCCGCCCCCTTGTGTGGGGCCCTGGTGGCCCCTCTCCGTCTCTCCTTTGGATGTCTGGAAGCTTCCGGGAAAAATAAGACTTCAGGAACTTGTTTCGTCCAATTCCGAGAATATTTCCTGTGTATCACTTCTGAAACACAAAAACAGCAGAAAACAGGAAACTAGCACTATGGCACTTCGTTAATAGGTTAGTTCCGGAAAATGCATAAAAGTGCCACTAAGTGTAACGAAACAATAGGCAAATGGTGTAAAAACAAGCATGGAGCATCAAAAATTATAGATACGTTTGAGACGTATCACCCAGCAGGTGACTATTTTCGCTAGAGAGAAGCAACAAGTTCGCTAATTAATTTTTCTTAAGCTAGACCCAGGAGGTGACTATTTTTGCAGCTTAATCTAAAGTGAATCTTATGCTAAACATGGCTGGAACCTAGTGTTGTGTATCTCATTAGTCATCGGAGAACCGCTGGCAGCTCGTTCCCCACCCTTGGACAGAGCAGCCATCGCCGGTGCCTCATCGCGCTGCCGGCTCTGTCCCCCGGCGGCGTCGGACGGACTGTGGCGCTGCACGTCAACCACGGCTCCAGCACTTGTTTCATCCGCACGCATTGTACCCACGGAAGGAAAGTCCGCCGCAAGCAGATCCGCTGCCCACGACGACCGGGATTTGTTCCGCGCACCAATTGGTAGTATAGCTTGGTAAGACCTCCGCTTCCGCCTCCCCCGCCCCCTAATCGATTCGGTTCCCGTGATTTATTGGAGTTTGCAGGTGCGAAATAGTCCTCAATGTCTGGTTGTAGCGGGTACACCGGTGAGGGTGGGGATTCGATCATGTCGTGGCCACGTTCTACTTCTCCTACCTCGTTGGAAGTGCAGGTATCTAGCTTCTGCTCTCTTTACTACCGTTGAATTTAAGTGCCGCCATGGCCTGTTGGAGAGATTTCAGTTGTTCTTTTTTCCATTATTGTTATAGTTTGACAGGCAAGCCGATGATCCATGGTATATTGCATCCCAAGATGAATCAACCCAGTGGTGTAGCCAGAGGATGGATTTGGAGGAGAAGGTGGCCAATTTAGGTGATGAATTAACCCTAAAAACCTGATGATATTCGAGCTGAAGCGTACTGTGGAGGAAGAAAAGAAGAATTCAGAGCTTATTCGCAAGGAGAAGTTGATACTTGAGACAGATCTTGCCGTATCTGATCAAGTGGTAGAAAATCTAGAAGATGAACTTCAAGTGATGGGAGAGGCAAAAAGTAGATTCATATGGGCAGTTTTATTAGGTGTCCTCCCTGTCCTAGCAGTTATGTGGTTGTGGTAGATGATTTAGATAGTATAAAATTGTTATTCAGTAGATGGCTCTAACCACTGTATTTTGGTGTGGCTCTAACCACTGTATTCTGGCGTACAATTTCCTAGTTGTGCTAAGTAATGCGCGCGATAATTTTAGCATGCATGAACATCTTATAAAAGTGAAGGGATCCCAAATGTGAATTTGGATGAGTTCCAAAAGTAAAGGGATCCTAAAAGTGAAAGCATGTACCAGCCTCTCGGATCAAATACATATCAATCTTCCCAATCAAGTTGGGATAAAATTCAAATCATACATTCGGATGTACAGGGACACATCGAGAAAGTGGAGAAGCTTTTTTGAGACGGAGGTAGTAGTTCGAACAATTTTATCCCAAACTGAAATTGAAAAATACAAATTTATCATAATTTATCCCAATTTGCGGCGTTGAACATGGCCGCGCACCGATGGGCTAGAAGGGCCTGGACGACAAGCGGCTGAGGGGTGGTCATCTGCGCCATCCGCAAACTCAGACATGGAGGAGGGCTGGATCTGCGGCTTCGCAACCACTCTTGGCACCGCCGCCATCTTGGTGGCTGGATCTGCGCCATCTGCAAACTCGGACATGGAGGAGGACTGGATCTGCACCGTCGCAGCAATATTGTAGGCGATGGCTTCAATTGTCTTGGCATCGATGACCACTGTCGACATGGCCATCGTCTTGGTGTCCATCAGCAACAGATCTGAGGAGGGCAACGGAAGTGAGACATCGGCAGGCTCCGACATTGAAGGCTGGATCTGCGCCGTCGCAGCGATGTTGTAGGTCGCAGCGATGTTGTAGGCGATGGCTTCAATCGTCTTGGCATCGATGACCACTGTCAACATGGCCGCCGTCTTGGTTTCCATCAGCAACAGATCTTAGGAGGGCAACGGAAGTGAGACATCGGCAGGCTCCGACATTGAAGGCTGGATCTGCGCTGTCGCAGTGATGTTGTAGGTCGCAGCGATGTTGTAGGCGATGGCTTCAAGACGATCGATGAGCACTGTGGACACGGCCGCCGTCTTGGTGTCCATCAGCAACAGATCTGAGGAGGGTAACAGAAGTGAGACATCGGCAGGCTTCGACATTGAAGGCTGGATCTGCGCCGTCGCAGCGATGTTGTAGGCGATGGCTTCAATCATCTTGGCATCGGTGAGCACTGTCGGCACAGCCACCGTCTTGGTGTTCTTCATCATCAACAGATCTGAGAAGATAAACGAAAGTGAGACAGAGAGAGACATTTCAACTATTTCTGAGGGTTAGATCCTCACCGGCACTCTTAGATCCACGCCGCCGCACGGTTAAATCCGCGCCGCCGCACGCACAGTTAGCTCTGCGCGGCCGCACGCTGCAGTTCCGCGCGGACGCACGCACGGTTAGATCCGTGCTGCCGCACGCACGGTTAGATCCGCACCGCCGCACGCACGCACGCACGCACGCACGCTACAGATCCGCGCCGCCGCGACCGCCAGAGTAAGAGAGGAAGATGCGACTGCTAGGGTTGGTAGGTATGTGCTCTGGTCTTCTCTCCATATGCGTCCATCGAGGTAGAGAGAGATATACAGGCCGTCCGATCATAAATGATCCCACGGTGCAAGCGTACGTTGAGCTATCAACCAACCAAGATCCGTGTGACATACATCTCGACCAATCAGAGATCAGCCAGTGAGTACAAGTGAGGAAAACTGAGTAGAACTAAGAGGGGAAAAAGTGAGGAAATGTTTATCGGAAGGGCAAAACTGAGTAGGACTAAGTCACTGAGTAAAATAAGTGGACCCGGAGGGGGAAAATTGAGTAAAACTAAGTAAAACAGGGGCACCCAAATAATAAAGGGAGTAAGGGAAATTGTAGCTTTTGGCATAAAAATTGTTAGATTGTGTTATTTGAACAATATAGTACATTTTGGCCGATGTCATATTGTTTGCAATTCAAAGATACACAAGTGTGACGAATTTGGACTCATTTGGACAAAGTTTGTAAGCATAGTGGGTATTTGGGAGGTGTGTTGAGTAGAAAGCCCTGCATCTTCATAGCTAGTAGCTCATGGACTAGGAAGTGGTTTTCGGAAAAACTTCATATCTCTATATTTCCTTTTCCATTATTATTTCTCTAGGTTGTAGGTAACATAACAAGACTCCATGGGAAGGTTCAACCATGTTTTGAATTATTTTGAATTAAACTAAACCCAAAACTATATTTTTTGAGTTTAGTCACTTAGAAAATGATAAATTTCCTTTTCCATTATTATTTCTCTAGGTTGTAGGTAACATAACAAGACACCATGGGAAGGTTCCACCATGTTTTGAATTATTTTGATTTTTTTTGAATTAAACTAAACCCAAAACTATATTTTTTGAGTTTAGTCACTTAGAAAATGATAAATGTGGCTTAAGCGATGAACTTATTCGAGGTGCATGACCATAGAAATCTTGCAATAACACATACATTCAAATTAATTGTTTAAAATAAAATCTTTCTCTTGCTCCTGGTGTGACTCGCTGGGTCCACCACCTTACTCCGGGTAACCCTACCAGGGATATTACCGGTGTCTACCTTCCTTTTGCCATCTTTCTTGTTCTTCTTTTTCTTCTCTTCGGGTTGTGCCAAGACCGAGACAACCATATCATACGAAGCTTGTGCTCTTTCTTCTAATGCATTTTCTTTAAATGCTTCAAGCAGCTCTCGATCCATTGCTTCAAAGGCCTCTCGATCCATCTGTTCCCTCTGCTCTCGATCCATCGGTTCAAGCAGCTCTCGATCCATCTGTTCCCTCTGATCTCGATCCATCAGTTCAAGCAGCTCTTGATCCATCGGTTCAAGCAGCTCTCGATCCATCGGTTCAATCTGCTCTGGATCCATCGGTTCAAGCAGCTCATGATCCATTGCTTCAATCTCCTCATGATCCATTACTTCAATCTCCTCATGTTGAATTGCTGCTTCATTCTCCTCTGCATTTGCTACTCCCGCCTGATCTTCCATTCCAAAAGCTGGGTCAACTGGATTTTTACAAAGCCTAGCAATGTGTCCAGGGTTTCCACAACGTTTGCACTTACGTCGTCGAATCGGTGCACCACCCTCTGCACTAGCTCTGATCCTATTCTTCCTCGGCCTACCTGCCGGTCTAGTCAAAACTGGAGAGTACAGTTTAAAGCCTGGATCAACTTTCATCCATTGGTCTTTTCCCAACAAGGTAGAAACATTTATAGCATATGCAGTCCTAAATTTGGCAACAGAGAAATAATCTGACACATACTGATCAACTTCACCTTCTGCACCCGCTATAACACTCATGAAAAACAATGCGTGTATGCAGGGTATCCCACAGATCTGCCATCGCCTACAATGGCATGTCCTATCAACCAAACTCACTGGATACCTCCACTGCCTGTTTTTACTGTCAGTGTAGGTTACCTCAACCTCCATTCCTTTTCTGATGCATTTCATCTTCAATTGTTTTGCCCTGGCATGCAAAGACTTAATCAAAGATGGGAGCATGAGATGGCCAACATATTTTGTGGCTGCAATTCTTTGACGCAGATCGATTTTTATCATGATCATCTGCCTAATCTTATCAAATATTTGCCACAGCATAAGCCCTTTCAATGACTTGACCTTTGCATTGAAACTCTCCGCAAGGTTACTTGTTACATAGTCTACCTTGCAAATTTCATTGAATTGGCTTCTTGACCACACCCTACCATGATGTTCATCCAAGTACTCCTTCACCCCAGTTTTTTGTTTATACAACACTTCCAAATGAAACAGATGCTTCCTAATGCTGCATGTGTATGCAGCTGGCCATAGGTTGTCAGTATAAACTTTACCCTTGAATTTCTTTGTAAAATTCTGTACCAAGTGTCGCATACATTCCCTATGCTCCACTCCAGGGAATACTGCTTCTACTGCACTCTCCAAACCTTTGCAAGCGTCTGTGTGGATAGTAAGTCCTGGTGGATGACCTATAAGGTCGCGCAAATTCTGCAGAAACCAAGTCCAACTTTCCTCTGACTCAACCTCCAAAACTCCATAAGCAACAGGGAACATCCAATTGTGTCCATCAATTGCAGTAGCAGCAACTAGCT